>OY728156.1:477440200-478123095 GCA_963277665.1 Viscum album
GTATAATAATGATATATAAATGATGTAAATAATAAATATAACATGATAATGATTCTGTACATATGATATACCATCCAATTATATACAATTTTAATATCAAAATAATGATATTGTCGCTCGTGCATACGTACGGATTACCGTCTCCATGAACACGATGAGATTCATTCCCCATCATATCCATTCAAGACTAATTTTCATTAGATGATTAAAAATATTTTTTAAAGACTTAATATCATTCTGAATATAAATAAGATACATCCTATCCATAACAAACATTACATACGTAACAAAGCATATAAAGGAAAATGAATCAGTTAACACCCGAAATGATGATAATACTAAAATAGTATTAAGATAGCAATTTTAAAAGATAATATATGATATCATATTAATGTATGTGATTATTTTATAATTTAATAACAATTATTTCACTATTATATAGGAGTTTAACCTACCCTCGACCAAGAAAAATTACAAGGTAAGGGTTAATTTCACAATCTCTTTATTATCCGAGGATGTTTTTACGTAAGTATCTATTGATACCTATTTATCATCCACATCCATGATTCTTAAAAATGTATTCCAAAACATTTTTACTATTTACTATAATATGGGTAAAATTCATTTATACCATAGTTTTAATTTTTACAAAATGGTTTGAAAGGAATCTTTCCGTCATTTTCCAAACAAGGTCCCTTATGACCTTTTCAAAAAAATTAAGGTAAGAATGTTTTTTTAACTAATCCCGAGGGTGCAGATATTTTCAACCATTATAACATAATCGAAGCTTCCCTTACAGGATTATAAGAATATTTTCAAAATAAATGTTTTCTTTATAATTATGTGACTCTTAAACGATTTCAAAATAGAAAGATATATTTCTCTCAAATAGTTTTGATTTAATCTTTGTCAACATCCTTTGATAAAATTTACACTTGTTTGAAGTTGATTTATTATGATAAAAATATTCCATATTTTATTTAAGGTTTTGTGATATGTTTGACTATATAGGAGTTATTTTTATGGCATTCATGGTTTCTGGTTAAAGTATTAACATTTTGTATGCCAGTTTTGATACAAATTTTTATGTTATATTCCAACCTCTTCTTAAGGTGAATGTGTTGGCCTAGTATTTTTGGGTTGGGGACCAGTAAAAGTAAGCCCTCCGGGTTGGGGTCCAGTTATAGTAGACCCACCGGGTTGGAGTCCGGTTATAGAGGATCTCGGGGTTGGTGTCCAGTTACTGAGGCTCTCCGGGTTAGAGTCTGGTTTAAGAGTCTCTCTAGGTTGGAGTTTGGTTATAGAGGCTCTTCAGGTTGGGGTCTGGTTACAGTTAGCCCCTTGGTCTTGGCACAAGGCCTTGACACAAAAATTAATGTCTGGAATTATGTGTTCTATCATTATGAAAGTGGCTATAGTTATTTCATGCTATTATTCTACTAGTAGAATATCCATGTGAGTAAGTAAATGACATTATTTTGATTTATATTTTCCATATTATGATGAAGTTTATGTTAAAAAGGATTTTGTTTTAGTTTTATAAGTTGCCTGAAATGTTTATGTTAATTTATGAAAGTTTCCCTTGTATTTCTTACCCTTACTGAGAGTCTGAGCTCACCCCTTTCTTTGTTTAATTTTTCCCAGGATGCGAAGAAGTATATTCTGACTGAACTACAGGGATGGTCTTTGGGATCTCAGTGTTGTCTTTGGAAACAATTTTGTTGTATTTTTCAATTTTATGTTGTAATGTAAACCTTATTAATGTATCTAGTACTTACAAGGCTACTAAAATAATCGGTATTTTGAGACATGATCTTTTCTAATCATATAAATTATACGTAATAATGCACCCACTCTGGGCTTCTGGGATCAGGGAGTTATAGTTGATATCAGAGGAAGTTGTCATGGCAGTTTACCACCTCACTAGAGATGCTAATCAATGGTGTTCATTGATTCAAAACACAAAGGAATGTGACGATGTATTAAAGATGGAATGGAGGGAGTTTAAGGATATTTTATTAGAAAAATACTGTTCTCATGACGATCGAGAAGATATGGAAAGGAAATTTTTTATTCTGAGGTAAATGGAGGATGAGAATGTCGCAAAGTATAAGGCTAACTTTACAATGTTAACAAGGAATGAAAGGTATTATATATGTAACCCAAGGAGTAAGATTGATCAATTCTTTTATGCATTAAAATCATTTCTCTGGAAAGAATTAGTCTCCCAAACTTTCTTATCATACGAAGATATTGTCTCATGCTCTATCAAGATCGAGAAAGAATTCTCTAGATCTTATGACAATAAAGTAAAGCAAGATAAGAAGAGAACGGTGGATCAATAGATAGATAAAGGGGAAAAAGAAAAGAAGGATTTTCCATTATGTGATATTTGTGGGAAGAAACACCCTGGTACTTGCCTAAATGGAATGGGAGTCTGTTACAAGTGCGGTGAAAAAGGCCACCAAGCTCGTGATTGCAAGGGAAAGAAAGTTTCTGCCAATATTGGATGCTACAATTGTACAGAAATGGAGCATTATTAAAATGAATTTCCAAAGCACCAAGTAAAATTAACTCAGAAAAGGAAAAGGTAGCAAGTCCAATCTTATGTTGTTACTACAGTTGAATTGGAATAATTAATGTATTTATATTTTTGGAATCAAGAATTATATTCTGGTTATTATAATAATATGATATATATAAGCATTGTACTTCAGTACTTGTTGTTTTCGTTATGATTTTAATATGATGAAGGTAATCATAATTCTAGTATGTGAAAATAAGAGAAACTTTACATTGTTTGGGAAATCTGATGTTACAATTGATTTTAGATTTTAGATACCTTTTAGAGAGAGTCTGGACAGAGGTATTTTGGAGAACTATAAAGGTTGGAATGTATTAATTTAAACATTGGATTGTATTGTTTAAGTTTAAAACATTTCTTAATATTATTTATGGAATATTATAATACTATAGTTTTAGGAAAATGACAACCAACAGGTTGGGAGATGACCCATCACGTCGGACAAAGCTATAGGAATCAAACCCACAACCAAAGTTCAACTAGGATTTATTACCTACCCCAATCCTACATGAATTCCTTGGTTATTAAAAAATAGTTTTCTGCATTTAAATGGTATATGATAATATTTAGAACCTTATACAATTTGGATAAATAGAGTATTTTTGAGATCTTTTATCTTCTGGAGTGAAAGATGAGTTTGTGGTAGAAATTAGTTGAAAGATGAAAATATACTTATCAAGTATATATATATATATATATAATCTTATTCTATGAAGAAATTAATTATTAAACTTTAGGGAAGGGATATTAAAACCAAAAATTTGTTATCCAAATACCTTCCGTTTTGTTGAGCTGATGATATTTTAAATCATCATAGGTTGATGGATTTGAGGTCCTCAATTTTACACTTGTTTGTGGTTGATGACCATAATCACTCCCTATAAATATTTATGTTTTTCATAAAATTATGTGTCTCTAGTTGCCACCAATTTTCTCTTAATCGAGATCATATTTTGGTGGTGACTTTTTCATTTCCCTTTCCCTCTTATTAAGACTTAATTTAATTAACCCAATTTTTGAAGTGGGTTTTCTACAATGGTGTTTTTCTATTTTAACCATTTATATTAAAAAACAATTTCAAATTGCAATGATGCAATTTATTTATGGAGGGGAGAATGTAACACCCCAAGATTCCAAAGTATGTTTCCATTTTAATAATCCAATAGCTTGAATTGTACGCAACTTCGAGATTCTAACACACCGCGACCTATCAAACTAGCAATTATGTATAGTAATACCAACTTTTTGAAATTTTATAAATTTTATCTTTCAAAATGGACTTCATTTTTGGATTCGGAATATCAAAATTATCTTAGGATTTTTTTTTGGTATTTTTTTGAAAACTTTCAATTTTTGATTAATAGTGAAAATACTAAATTTTAATTAAAAACGACTTTTTTAATCAAAATAATTTATAGTGTTAAATTATACATTTGAATGGTTTTTAAGTATCATTAGATTATATTTTTAACATTTAATATAATTTAATTCATTTTATGTTATCTCACGGTTAAAACAGACATAAACAATTGTTAATCTTTTGATAGTTATTATTTCATAAAAAGACACCTTTTGTTTTGACAATGGGAATTAATTTTAAATTAAGTTCTTCCACTTTTGTGTTTTGAATTTGGAAAAATGGATACCATATTTGTAATTATGAGGTCCAAATTTTGTAAATAATAACTTTTATTTTTAGACATTATTAATATTTACATCAGTAAATATTTTATTTATCGTGGTTAAATGGGTAAATCCGGTGAATAAGGTTAAAAAATAATATTAAAATAATATTAAATTACCCTAACATGTGTTCTAACCCTATTTTATGATACATGTCCGGCCATGGGCATCCTTGGGTAAATTTTGGGACCCCATAGAGCCACATGAGAGTGATAATGACATTTTATATTAAATAATCTATAGTGAAGACCAAAATAAAAAAAGCAAATATTTTTAGTAAAACAATTTTTATATGAAGTTATGTAATTGATCTATTCGACTATAAATTTTAATTATAAAGATAAAATTATTTCCTACCTAAGGATAGTTTATTTATAATTTTTAGACATAAAATTAAAATATTTATATATGAAACAATAATGATGCAGTATTTTCATTATTAATGAAACAATCAAATAAATGATATTATAAATAATAAAATAAATGAAATTTGAAGGTTTTGATGCCATTAGAAAATTATATAGGTTAATATGACATGTTATGGTTGATTCAATTTATTTATTTTGAAGTAATAAATTTGTTAGAACTTTAACAAAAATCGATTTTTAAATAATGTCAAAATTGACATAAATGAGTTTTCAAAACAAATACAATATTATTGGTTGATATAAAAATCATAAAAAAATAAGGTTCATCCAAAATACATATATAATAATACTTTTGTCATTAATTAACTAATTTGGGTTCTCCGGGAAGTTTATTGTAATTTTATTAACCATATAATATTAAAATACAAAGAGGAATGGTAAATGTAAAACTATTTAACTAAGAGTTAAATCTAAAATATAAGGTTAATATAGTGACCCAAACCTATCTGAAACCTATCGGATGAGTGTTTTTCGACCCATCCCCATCTTATCCTTTAAAAAATTCATTTCTTATTCATTATAATCCGAAAAATATTTTATTAAAAAATAATATTTCAATCTTTTCCTAAGGTACCCCTCACCCCTCTTATAAAAGGGCACTTCCCCTTCTCTCACATTTACCCCTTCAAAGCCATTTGACTCAGCCAAAACCTACCCAAATATCCTCCCAACTTCCCTCCCTTAATCATAGATTCCTTCCTTTAGTCAGAAATCCAACCTAAGGATACCTTTTGATCAAATCAAAAGGAAGAACCTGAAAATGAGGTAAATATATCATCACCTCTTTCATGTTTTTTCTTCTTCCACTTCTTCTTTCCTTGTTCTTTCTATTCTAAAATAATAATTCTAGTATATTCTATATACTATGATGTTATTATAAATATTTTACAACCATATTCATTATTCTTTCCCAACTTTGAATGACATGTCACTATATGTGCGTACGTACGGCTTACCGTCTCCAAGTTGTGGTGTAGTTGTTATTCAATACATTATTATTTGGATGGGTATAATAATGATGTATAAATGATGTAAATAATAAATATAACATGATAATGATTCTTTATATATGATCTACCATCCAATTATATAAAATTGTAATATCAAAATAATGATACTGTCGCTCGTGCGTACGTACGGATTACTCTCTCCACGAACACGATGAGATTCATTCCCCATCGTATCCATTCAAGACTAATTTGCCTATGATGATTAAAAATAATGTTTAAAGACTTAATATCATTCTGCATATAAATAATATACATCCTATCCATAATAAACATTACTTACATAAGAAATCATATAAAGTAAAACGAATCTGTTAACAACCAAAACGACGATAATACTAAAATATTAATAAGAAAGAAATTTTAAAATATCATATATGATATAATATTAATGTATATGATTATTTTATAATTTAATAAAAATTATTTCACCATTATACCGAAGGTTAAACTACCCTCAACCAATGAAAAGTACAAGGTAACAGTTAATTTCACAATCTCTTTATTATCCGAGGTAGGTTTTACTTAAGTATCTACTGGGACCTCTTTATCATCCACATCCATGTTTCTTAAAAATGTATTCAAAAACATTTTTAATATTTTCTATACTACGGGTTAAAGTCATTTATACCCTTGTTTGACTTTTTATAAAATGGTTTCCAAGGATTCTTTCCATCATTTTCCAAACAAGGTACCTTATGACCTTTTCGACAAAATTAAGGTAAGAATTTTTTTTGTAACTTATCCAGCAGGTGCGGCTATTTTTCACCGTTATAACATCGTCAAAGCTTCCCTTACAAGATTATAATAATATTTTTAAAATAAATGTTTTCTTTTTAATTATTTTACTCTTAAATGATTTCCAAATATAAAGGTATATTTCTCTCAAATAGTTTTGATTTCATCTATGTCGACATCCTTTGATAAATTTTACACTTGTTTGAAGTTGATTTATTATGATAAAAATCTTCCATATTTTATTTAAGGTTTTGTGATATGTTTGAATATGGAGGAGTTATTTTTATTCCATTCATATTTTATGGTTAAATTATTGACATTTCGTATGCTAGTTTTAATACGAATGTTTATGTTATATATCAACCTCCTCTTAAGGTGAATATGTTGGACTAGTATGTTCTGTGTTAGGGAATGATAAAAGTAAGCCCTCTAGGTTGGGGTCTAGTTACAACAGACCCTCTGGGTTGGAGTCTAGTTACAGAGACTCTCCGGGTTGGAGTCTAGTTGCAGAGGCTCTCGGTGTTGGAGTCCGGTTCTAGAGGCTCTCCGGGTTGGAGTCCGGTTACAGAGGCTCTTCGGGTTGGGGTCCAGTTACAATTACCCCCTAGGTCTTGGAACGAGGCCTTGACACCGAAATTAATGTACGGCATTATGCATTCCATCATTATGAAAGTGGATATTGATATTTCATGTGATTATTCAACTAGTAGAATATCCATGTGAGTAAGTAAATGGAATTATTTTGATTTATATTCACCATATTATGATGAATTTTATGTTGAAAAGGCTTTTGTTTTAGTTTTATTAATTTCCTTAAATTTTTATGCTTACTTATGAAAGTTTCTGATTTATTTCTTACCCTTATTGAGCATCTGAGCTCACCCCATTCTATGTTTTATTTTTCCCAGGATGCGAAGAAGAATATTATGACTGACCTACAGGGATATTCTATGGGATCTCAATGTTGTCTATGGAAACAATTTTTTTGTAGTTTTCCATTTTATGATGTAATGTAAACCTTATGAATGTATATATTACTTCAAAGGCTACTAAACTAATTAGTATTTCGAGACATGATCTTCTGTGATCATGCCAATGATACCTAATAATGAACCAACTCTGGGCTTCTAGGGTTGGGGCGTTATAGGAATACTATTTAATTTTGTAGAGGGGATACGTCGCAAGAATTGAAAGAAAATAAAAGAAGAAAAATAAATTTAGATAATCAATACAATAGTAGTCTATCTTTTAAAATTTCCCTCACAGTTAAATCCCCTTATAATTTCCCTAGGCATTCTATTTATAGACATATATCATAGATGATACTCCATAAACGATGTCATAAATTGATACAGGTAAATAACAGAGCTTCATGGGAGGTTTGGGTCATAAAATAGGGCATATAATGTTTATTTAATAAAATTATGAAATTTTTGGGTCCGTCGAGCATTTCACATTGTGAATAGTGTTCATGACATGTAATTTTTAGGGCCTAAGTTTTTTACAACATGTTTCAAACTCTAAATTCTACTTTATTAATTATTTGGATTTTTTGTGGTGTGGACATATGTATCACTCCATGTCACATGTCCTAAACTGTCATTTTTATCATCAAATCATCACCTTTTACACCCATTATGATCATTTTCTATATCATACCAAAAATTATAAAAATTATTAAATAATAGAAAGATTAATAAATTAAAGGATAAAAACAGATAATATAAATTTGAAATTAGCGTGATAATGGACTAAGAAATGAAATGTCAGTTACCTCCTAGAAAATATTTTGTTTAGCATCGTTGGTTGACTCAAAAAACTAAAACAAATACTAGATTAAATGATTCCTTCCCCCACACATAATTAATGTATTTTCCTTAATGTATTAAAATATATTATTCATGTAATTATATATAAAATGGAATTATCTCATTTAATTAAAAGTAATAGAAAGAAACAAAAAAGTGGGTGTTCAGTGATAATCCAGTTGATAGTGTGAAATATCCTCCAATGGTTCTTGCCAATTCCCTAGTAAAGACTTGTTATAAAATTATGAATGTGATTTTTTTTCCATTCATACCACAATAGTATCTGATCTATCAAGATATTTTTTCTTGTTATATTGTGATCTGAACATCTCTCATCAAAAGGGGTTGTGGGCTTCTTGTAAAATTATTCCCTTCCCTAATTGTGGAATATTTTCCCTTAGTTTTCTTAACCAACATTACCTTGGTTTTGGTTTTAACCTCTTCACTTTTAAAAAAATATGTCTATTTTAAAATTTACTGAGTACGGATTTACCCTTTTCATTATCCTTTGTTCTTATTAGTTTGAGAAGATCCTCCACATACCATTTTATTTTGAATGAAATTTTCTATAAACATGTTCAATTTGTGTTGTACAATGAGACATTTGAATTATAACCCAACCAAGTTTTCTTACTTCAACACAAGTTACTTTTAGAGATCTGTGATAATATTACCTTATGAAAATTCTTTAAGCTCGTACTTTTAACCCCATTATTTGATCCTGGTTTTAATTATTCTACCTCTTTTAACAAAATATCAAAAATATTCATATGTTTGATATTCATCAATCATGAAATCAAAAATTTTAGAACATTGGGAGGTTTCGGGTTTTATGGTACTTTTACAGAGAATATTATCTTCTATTGATCATAATTATTAAAACATGCCTAATTATTCAGTGTGTTATATACTTGGTTTTTGGAAGATTTCATTTAGTGAATCACTTATTGACAAAATTTTCATGGATTAAGGTATATTATAATTCACTTGACTATCTCCAATCTCCATTGAATGTGTTCCTTTAGGGGCATTGATGAAGGTTTTTTCTGTCTTTTGTAATATTCTCCCCAAAATCATTGATGAGTATGATGAACACCTATGTTTTTCCATGTTTAGTATATAGAAGTTGGTTGGGAATAGTAGGTCTTGGACTTTCTCATAACTCCTTATTGAACTCCTTATAGAATAATGGTGTATCTATTTGTATGATGGACCAATACTCTGGTGGGATTCAATTTTCCAATATGTAAATATGTACATAAAAAGTGAGGCAATGCACTTATAAAAAAAATAGATCACAAAAAGTATCTTTAGTATTCAAAGAACCAATGGTGCAGAAAATATAGTGTCCTTGGATCTTGAATTTTTTTGTTATTAGTGGGGTTATTAGTGTAGAGACGCTTATTCCAAGGTTGATGCACTCATTTCTATCCAGTTTTCTTCTTTTGGTCTATAAATTCTTTAGAAATGTTTCATACTTCAAGATTTATCATATTTACTCTAGTAGTGGAATATAAATATCAACCTTTTGAAAATTTTATCTAATTTATTTTTTTAGATTATCCTCTTAAACCTTTATTGAATGAATTAATGTATAAGGTTATGATGAAAGAATGTTTGTCTTCTCACATTGTTTTTTTTCATGGGTGTTTCTAGCCATTCTTTTATAAATTGTGTTCTTATTGCTTCATTTTTCCCATCCCCTTCTTTTTGATTTGAGCTTTATAATGTTTCTCAGAATCATCAATAATTACTTTTTCTTGTGGATATCTCTATTTTCCACTTCTTATTTTAATCATTCTTATGATCTCTTTAAGATTTAGAACTACCTGGGATGGCGTCTTTATTAGATTCAGGGTCAAAAAATACCTAATATTTGATAAATTATTGTTCATATATTTTATTAACTACTTCACCTCTTCAATATCTACTCCTTTGTGGATTTTTAGAACTTTTTTATGGTTGATCACAGGGTTTCTATTGAAAAGGTTTTGGTTAAAAGGATTATTGCTAGTATGGATTCTTATATGGTTGTTGAAATGGTTGTGGTTTCTGATATTTCTCTTTCTAAAAGGGTGGTTGATTTTGGTATTGATTTTTTAAGAAGAACTTGTCCTGATTCTAGTTGAATTTCCATAGACAAAGTTCTTTGGATCAACATTCTATCCCCTTCACCTTAGTATACTCGTCAGTAAAACAATTGGGCAAAGAGAATAAACCACATACCTAAGGCAGTCCTTATTTTCCATTTAATTGATTCACAAATGTTTGTATCAATAAAATTGTCATTTATTAAGATATATTTTAAGTAAAAGTGATAAATCAAGAGTTCATACCTCATGTATACCTCTTTTTCCTATACCTCTAGTGGTGAATTTTAATGAGTTTTGTGCAATTTTTCAAACATACTTATAGATTTTGCTGATGATTTATCAATCAAGGATCCTACAGATGATGTGCCAAGAATATGTCAATAATTTTTTAGTATTCCTTTATATAAGAACATGATGAAGTGGTTCTCTTATATTTCTTGATATGGGTATCTTTCATAGAGTTTCTTTAAACATTCTCATTACTCATGCAGGATCTATCTAGTTGACTACTGGATGACGTAAATTTCCTTTTTCATTGTTGTGGTGTGGGAGGTTGGAAAGAATATTATCATAAAGAATCATTTGAGGACGTCATATTCTATAACCAATCCTAGCTGTAGACTATACAGACATTCCTCATTCATTACCCCAAGTGAGAATGGGAATTACCTCCATTATAATTGGTCTTTAGGTGTGCCTCTCATCGTGAAGCTCAAACAGAAAAATCCAGATTCTTGAATATTATGATTTGGGTCATCTCTTACAAGACTAAATTTTTTTGGAGTAATATAATTTTATTAACATGATATTAGAAATCATTTTTGGAAGAAGGCATAGAGATTTGGTCATTTTGATTAGAAAACTAAAGTTAATAGATATCACACAGGGTTTGGTTGGGATTTCCATCCATTTTTTTAGGTTTAGACTGAACACTAAGAGTATCACTTTAAAATAGACGTGTTATCTCCTATAATTATATTTGAAAATTTCTTTTCCTTACTTGGGATAGTGTTCATTCAATTTTATGATCAAATTCAATTATTTGTTTCGTTGAACTTCATGTAATTCATTTTTTAAAAAACTTTTTTGTTTACAGGCATTGCCTCCTCAACAATGGAGCTAATTTTGATACATGAAAATCATAGGGCATTTTAAAAAAATATTTATCAATTATTATAATATAATATTTAACCTAGAGATTCTTCCAAATACAAGTTCGTAGAAAATAGTTTTTTACTTTTTGAATTTTTTTGAGAAAGTTGATTCTATTTGATTTTTAGAAATTAGAAATTGAAAAAAATTTAAATGGATTGATTTCAAAATGGTTAAATAATATGGTGATTGGAGCTGATTTGGATATAAATAGTGTAATCGTATCATGGTTTTCAATTATTTATCATTCTAATTATTATTACAAGAAAGAGTCACATTCTTTTGTTGATTAATTTTTCACTATTATCCAGCTGGTGAATATAAGAATAACCCTAACCGAAACCTTATATTGGTCTAATCTCTTTAATATATGTGTTTCAATGGAGAGGATCCTTTTGATTAATTAGGGTAATCCTTTATTGGGTTTTTTATCCCCGAACAACTAATAGTTCCTGCCGAAATTTCACAAATGTACTGGTAGTCCACAAGCACTCACCGTCGAACCCTAATATGTTCTATTGTATACAGAAAAAAATTGTGTGGAGGCATATATGGATCATTCAATAAAGGAATTAAAAAAAATAGATTCCATACATAATAAAATTGAAATTTTTATTGAAATCCTCAATTAAAACTAAAAGCAGAAATAAAAGGAAATAAATGATTTTATTTATTTTGAACTTAAAAATCAAATAAAGCATATAGGTCCAGTCTCCCCTTTCATGATCACTCCCAAAAACTATTTCTCCATGAATGGGGAATTCATGTTGATTTGATACAGGGGATACATCGTAGGAATTGAAAGAAAATAAATCAAGTAAAATAAAGCCATAGAACCAACATAGTAGTAGTTCTCCATCCAGAGCTTCCCTCATAGGTCTATCCCCTTCTAATCCCCTCAGGACTTCTATTTATAAAGATAGATCACACTTTGGATTCCATAAATGGTGACATAAATGGTTTTAGTTCAACATTGAGGCTACTTAGGAGGCTTGGGTCATAAAATAGAGTGTATACTATTTATTACATTAAATTATACAATTGTTTGGTATGTTAAGGAATTTCACATCCAAAATAGTATTCACAACATGTAATGTGGGAGGAAAGTTTTTCATGACATGTTTCGCACTATGAATCCCACTTTTTTCCTTCGTTGGATGTGTCATAACATGACCATACATGTCAAATCATGACATGTGATGTTATCACCCAGGCTTCCATTTTTTTCCTTAACATGTGGTATTTACATCTTATAATCCTTCATTTTTCAAATCAAGAATGACAGTCACAACATGAATTATTATTTTATTGTATTTTTCTCACAGTTTCAGCATGATTATCCATTTCCAATCTCTAGATTTGGTGGTTGACTTATCGTATGTCTCAGACCATTATTTGTATCATCAAATCATAACCTTTTAGCCTCTATGATCATTTACTCTATCCTGATAGAAATTATGAAACTGATTAAATTCCAAAAATATTAATCAATTAAAGTATAAAAATTTAATTTATATTAAAACAAAAATGAAAATTATTTCTTTGTCACATTTTTTAATTTTTTTTATTAAATAAAGTCTGATTATTCAAAATATTTGTGTAGTGTTGATGCAATGATTTCATAAGAAAGAAAAAATTCCTAGTAAATGGATTTTAAAATATTAAAAATGATAAGATTATAGGAGTTAAGGTAGTTTTTAATTTTTAAGGATTGAATAGATAGTGAATTAGTGAATTAAATTTTTAAATTTTAATCCCATTGTTATATAGATGTTATTAAATCCGAATGATGAAAATAACCTTGGAAAATATATTAAAGATTATCTAATGGTAAATAATAATTTTCAACATATAAAAAATAATGAAAACTTATATTGAGATAATTGGGTTTGGGAATGGTATAAAATATCATCCATTTCCATTTTTGTCCCACTTTCACTATTAAAATTACATTCTAGGCCCTTAAAGATTGAGTTTTTTTTAAATTACATGGATCTTTTTCCTATTAATGTAGAATCATTCTCACCTCTCCAAACTACTTATAAGGTTTAGTTTGTCTATAAATTCAGCGAAAATCCATATATAAACTCCAATTAACACATTCATATGGCTCTAGAATTTACAATATTAGTTTCTCCAAAGGCTTTGGACTCGATCAAAATAAGGTAGTTTAAGAAGCTTGGTAAGAGCTTATGAGACTCTTTCTCTTTTCTTATTTTAAAAGAAGATCCCCCCCGACCAAATGTCCAAGTTAATTATTTATAAAAAGAAGTTACAAGAGTCAGAAGTGTGGGATCTTATTACAACAATTTTGATAAAAGAAACTTACATCAATCGAGAACTCATCAAACCAAGTGAGTGCCACTCCAATGCCCATGTTAGCAAGCCCATTCACAACCATATTGGCCTCCCCAAAAACATGTGTGAAAATGAAGTTGAGGCCCATAAGTGTGTTCGTGCACTCAATCCATTTGGTTGTGAGCCTCCATGAGATATGAAAAACACCATTCCTAATAGCCTACACAAGAGTAGAAGAATCGTATTCCAACTGAAGGTTATGAAAACCTACCAATTTAGCAAAATAAAAAGTATGAATGATCCCTAGAATCTCATATTCAAGGGAGGAATTAACACCACATGAGTCATAAATACATCCCATGACAATATTCTTCTGATCCTAAAAAATAGCCCCACACGGCGCAAGTCCAAGATTCCCTTTAGAGGCTCTATCCGTGTTGAATTTAATCCAATTATGCAATGGTGACAACCATAAAACCTCTAAGATACCCATGAATGGATTAAAATTATCACAAACCTTCATATTTCTCAGCATAGTGAACTCTTGGATTGAATTAGCATAGATTCACATTCCGACCACGTTGGACTACCTAATTTCAGCAAAAATTTGCTACCTAATCAGGATGAAGTGGACCTCCCTCCCCTAAAAAATAGCAACATTGTGGAATCTCCAAACAGTGTATAGGACCTTAATAATGGAAATATAGAATAGGGAATGTACCTAAGTAGAAAAAGGAATGTGTGAACCACATTAAAGGATGGTTAGTAGACCTGAAGCCCGAAGATTATGCAGTCTGAAGGCATCCAGAATCTCATCCCATATAACAGAAGTAGTTTCAGATCTAAAAAAGAGATTTTCTGCATTCTCCCTATGCTGATGAATTATGACGCACCTAGGGAAATGGGAAAATCCAAATTTATGAATAATATCATCAGTGGGAACTCTATTATTAGAAATTCTCTAGAAAAGAGTCAACCGAGAGGGTCTGATCTGATTTTTACTAAAACTAGGCATCCAATTGAAATCAATATTTAGTGTCCTAGAAATAAGATGATAAAAATATTACTACTAAGAACATTGTTTCTTCTCACCAATCTCTTTTCATAAGTCATTACAATGTTAAAATATATTTTCTTCTAAAACTATATCTTTTTTTAAAATTATACTTTTACTCTTTATAATAAAAAAGTAATATTTAAAGGTAAACCTAGAAAATATCATAGTTATAAGAAATATTTTCTATAAAACTCAAATATTTATTGGTTTTATCCTTATTTTAAAATCTTTGAAAACATCACTCACTTTAGTGGTTTTATGCATCCTAAGTGACTGATAATGTTCTTGTAAACTTATAACATCCATGAATATTCTTAAAAAATTATTTTATGATTAAATATAACATTAAAATTAAAATAATTTCATTATTACAAATCATTAATTTCAATGTATCCATCATAATAATGAAATCGAAGGTAAATAATTATAGTCATTTTTTAACAACTAGAAACATTATTTTTGAGAAAGATTCTATGAATGGTGACTATTTCATAACATATTTAACTATCTTGATAGTGGAATGATATAGAAAAAAATACCTTCAAACTTATATATCTTATTTAATCCTTGTAAAAATATCTATTACTATAACCATTATACCCAGACATTTTTGGAAGTTATGGATCTAACGATCATAAGATGACCAACATAGATAATAAAAATTTGGAAAATAAAAGAAATAGGATTATAAATGAAGTAAAATGAATACTAATATGGGAATAAAAATTAAAAATATACCTAATAAAATATATTATTTTATTTTATTTTATTATTCTTGAGGGTATAGGATGTACATGGTGATTTGGGACCTGAGTTAAGGGGATTTTTCTTTTAAAACTTTAAATGTTTTACAGTTTTCATCCCAAATATTTTTCCTCCACAATCATATTCTTTATTCTGAGTTATAATTATCATTTTATATACTTAAATATTTTCTTAGGATTATTTTATATTGGACTTTACTTTATTTACTATATAATTAAGGAAATATCTTTTCACATTCCTAGTGCAGCTTACAAAAGATTGAAAGAAATACTATTTTTATCATTTTCTACATGATCTCCATTTCCCACCTTCATTGAAATTTTTCTTAACTAATATTTCTCTTCAATTTTTCATGCTTTTACAAATCGATTTCCATTCCCATTGTTTTATGAATTTTTCATTTTTAAGGTTATAAAAAAGGTTATTTATTCTTGTTTTACAAATGAAGTACCGAATAATCTTATAATATTTTAGGTTTATATTTCATTTTCATCCCAAAGATGAATTGATTAACCCATTTCTGAAATCATAATATTTTTGTTGGTTAACTTAGTAGTTTTAAAATATTGGTTTAAAAGAAATTTTTTTGAGTTTTATCATGAATTTCCATATACTATGTGTTTTATTCATATTACAGCTATTTTATATTATTTATGATTATATTTGGATTTTATATATCTCTCCAATGTATTGAATTTTTATTAATTCATGGAAGAAGTTATGTTGGATATAACTGAATAATTTATTCCATTATAAGGTTTGTTTTAATGGTAATTACAATAGTGATTATGAATATGATGTCCCAAGTAACCTTTGTGATTTCTCTATTGACTTTATACTTGCATACAATATTGTTTTATTTAACCCATTGAGAAAACAAGTATATTTTTGGTTTGGAAGTGAGATTTTTTTTAAAGATTAATGTTTTTTATTTTCATGGAATTAAATTTTAAATGGTTTTTAAGTATTTAAATGTCTTAATGGGTTCTATTTTATTATATACAGCTTACCAATATTTATTTTGCCGTTACAAGTTTTTTAATGATTTTACAAGGTTCATGGATTAGTTGGAACAAAAACAAAGTCATGTTTTGGTCATAATAATTTTTCTTGATTAAATAAAGTGTATCATTTTAAGAACCTGTCTTTCTAGAAAAAATGTACACTACGGGAAAAATCAAATATTTGCAATGGCTTATTTGCGACGGGATTTCTTCTCATCGCAAATAACTTGTCCAGGAAGCTCTTTGCGACGGGGAAAGTAGCCCATCGCAAATAACCATGTATTTGTGACGGGTCCCGTCGCAAATACCCAATGTCGGTCAACACCCTTTTGCGACGGGATGTTGTCCCGTCGCAAAAAGACTGTCAGCAGGTACTATTTGCGACGGGACCCATCGCAAATAACCTTTTAACCGCCGACTGTAATTAATAGAGGCGATGGTAATTGTGATGGGCCCCGTCGCAAATACAACCATTTGCGACGGGAAGCCCGTCGCTAATAATCCCGTCGCAACTAATCTAACCTATATATACCCTCATCCGTTTTTTTTCACAAATCATTCAGATCTTGATTTCTCTCTCTCTTCATTCTTAAGTTTTAAAGAGAATTTTTTTAGTTGAATTTTTTTATACAAGATCAATCGGAGGGCAACAATATCTTCACAATATCAAAGTTTAAGGTATTTATATTTTATTTTTTATGTTTATTTTATTTTTTTATGTTGATTTTAATTGTTGTTTATTAGTTCGAATTTAATTAGATTTTTATTGATTTTTATTTATATTTAGTTTTACTAGGAATTTGATATTGTCAGTCATAATTATAAATAATTAGTTATAATTAATATTAATTAGATATAATTAGGAATAAATAGATATAATTAGGAATAAATAGATATAATTACGAATAAATAGATATAATTAGGAATAAATAAATATAATTAGAAATAAATAGATATAATTAAAAATAAATAGATATAATTAGGAATAATTTGATATAATTAGGAATAAATAGTATTAATTAGGAATAATTAGTATTAATTAGGAATAATTAGTATTAATTAGGAATAATTAGTAATAATTAGGTATAATTAGTAATAATTAGGTATAATTAGGAATAATTAGGAATAAATAGTATTAATTTGTATTAATTTGTATTACTTAGGAATAATTAGTATTAATTAGGAATAATTAGTAATAATTAGGAATAATTAGATATAATTAGGAATAATTAGATATAATTAGGAATAAATAGTATTAATTAGGAATAAATAGTATTAATTAGGAATAATTAGTAATAATTTGGTATAATTAGTATTAGTTAGGTATAATTAGTATTAATTAGGTATAATTAGTATTAATTAGGTATAATTAGTATTAATTTGGTATAAATAGTATTAATTACGTATAATTAGTATTAATTAGGTATAAATAGTATTAATTTGGTATAATTAGTATTAATTAGGTATAATTAGTATTAATTAGGTATAATTAGTATTAATTAGGTACAATTAGAATTAATTAGGAATATTTAGGAATAATTAGGAATAATTAGTAATAATTTGGAATAATTAGTAATAATTAGGAATAATTAGTAATAATTTGTAATAATTAGTTGTAATTTGGAATAATTAGTAATTATTAGGAATAATTTGTAATAATTAGGAATAATTAGAAATAATTAGTAATAATTAGGTATAATTAGGTATAATTTAGAATAATAAGGAATAATTAGTAATAATTTGTAATAATTTGGGATAATTAGTAATAATTAGTAATAATTAGGAATAATTAGAAATAATTAGGAATAATAAGGAATAATTAGTAATAATTAGTAATAATTAGGAATATTCAGTACTAATTAGGAATAATTAGTAATAATTAGGAATAATTAGTAATAATTAGAAATAATTAGGAATAATTAGGAATAATTAGTAATAATTAGGAATAATTAGTAATAATTAGTAATAATTAGGAATAATTAGTAATAATTAGTAATAATTAGGAATAATTTGTTATAATTAGGAATAATTAGGTATAATTAGCTATAATTAGGTATAATTAGCTATAATTAGCTATAATTATCTATAATTAGCTATAATTCGACATAATTAGCTATAATTTGCTATAATTTGCTATAATTTGCTATAATTAGCTATAATTAGCTATAATTTTCTATAATTAGCTATATTTAGCTACAATTATGAATAATTAGCTATAATTAGGAATAATTATCTATAATTATCTATAATTAGCTATAATTAGCTATAATTAGCTATAATTGACTATAATTAGCTATAATTAGCTATAATTACATATAATTAGCTATAATTAGCTATAAATAGCAATAATTAGAAATAATTAGCAATAATTTGCACTAATTAGCAGTAATTAGCAATAATTAGCAATAATTAGCAATAATTAAAAAAAAAATTGTATTATCAATATTTACAAAAAAACAATATTAATATTATTAAAATAACAAAAAAAATATAAAACATTAAAATTATCAATATTCGCAACATGCTTTGATCTATTCTTAACATGTTCAAATCTGAAAGGGTCACCAATTGTCAGGACATGCGCAATAAAAAGTTTGTGTCAGCCATGTCCAAAGTAAACTCTATAATTTTCCTTGCATGGTTGATCACCTCGCAAGTAATGTTGCAATCGGACAAATCAAGTCATGCCCTTCTTATCAATAAGAATTATCTCACATGAACCTTTACATTGACCATTCTTCCTTTAAAATTTAAGGGAAAAATAATGGTATCCCCTCAAATTTTTAATGAAGAATGGTCAATGTAAAGTGTCATGTGAGATGATTCTTAAAGATGAGAATGTATTTACTTTGGTCATCCTATTGCAACACTACATGTAAGGTGATCAGCCATGCAAGTAAAATTATAGAGTTTACATTGGACATGACTGACACAAACTTTTTATTGCGCATGACTTGACAATTGACGACCCTTTGAAATTTGAACATGTTAAGAATAGAAAAAAGTCTGTTGTGAATATTGATAATTTTAATATTTTATAAATTTTTTATTATTTTAATAATATTAATATTGTTTTTGTGTAAATATTGATAATGTAATTTTTTATTACTAATAATTAGTAAACGAAATCTTCTTGGATAATGAAGGGAAAATTTGTAATCATATACTCAATGATGATTACCAAATTTCCTTTCATTATTCAAGCAGTTTTCTTTTTGCTAAGAATTACTAAGTATTGCTAAATTAGTAAAAAATAGTAATAATTAGTAATAAATTGTAATAATTAGTAATAAATTGTAATAATTAGTAATAAATTGTAATAATTAGTAACAATTAGTAATAAATTGTAATGATTTGTAATAATTAGCAAGAATTAGAAATAATAAGGAATAAATAAGAATAATTAGAAATAATTAGCAATAATAAGTCTGAGAAATATGCAATTAAATGAGCTGTCGGACAAAAGAGTAGCCGTCAATCCACTGGAAATTGTGTCATCCTTAATTAATGATAATTATTAAGTAGTTCCAATTATTTATCTTCTTTTTCAAATAGTGTCTTTATAATTTCAAACAATTCAAAAACAGTTACGATTTAATATTTTAGGTAGAAAAATATGGAACAAGGAAGTCGACATCAGTCATTATTAGATGATCAAGCTTGGATAAATTAGAACAGAAATCCAAATGGTTCTAGTTTAAATCCAGTATATATTGAGGGTGTTGAAGATTTATTAGCATTTGCATCATCAAAACCAGAATATCTTTCAGAAGGAACAATTAATTGTCCTTGTAAAAAATGTGTTCTGAGAACGTTTGACACATTTGACAAGGTTGGGGGACATCTCTTGCGGTTTGGTTTTCAACCAGATTATGCTTTTTGGTATCAACACGGTGAACATAGTTCCAGAGAAGATCCTAATAACTTGATTCAGGATCCATCACGATTTCAAATTTTAGTACATGATGTTGCAGTACAGTTTTGATGGATGTACCCATTCAAGAGATGCATGCATAAATTAAAGAAAAAAATATGTAACAAAGCATCAGTTGAACGCTCAATTGTTGAAGCTTATTTTCAAGAGGAAATTTCTTTTTTCTGCTCTCGTTATTTTGAATCTCAATATTCCTCAACACAGAATCGCATGGGATGAAACGAGGGGAATGTTAATGACGAAATGGACAATCAATTAACAGTTTTTAATCAGCCAAATCTTGGTTTCAGTGGAGTTCATGAATGATGGATTTTAGATGATAAACATCACAGAGCTCATACATACGTTCTTCTTAACTGTGAAGAAATGGCATTATTTGTCATGTGAGTGCTTCTATCACTTATTATATAATTTATGTTATAGTATTTAAAATTATTTTATTTGTAGGTTATATCATAATCATATCAAGAAACAACTTCCACAAATTACACCAGTTTATCTTGAAGAACGCAGATAAAAAAAATTCTCAATGGTTTTAAAAATTGGTACCATAAATTATTGATGGTTTAATATCAATTTTGTTTATTATTTATTATATTGATAAATTTTTTACAAATTTTCAGGTGTCTCAATATGCTGATAAAATTTATAAGCAACTGTGTATATTGAGTAACCCACCATCCAAAATAGTTAAATATTATAATGCATATGTGGTGAATGGTTTTCGATTTCATACACATGTATACGGGGAATCAAAAGAACAATGAATAGTAGATTTTTCTTGAGAGGATCACATCACAGAGAAACCGAAGTTGACTTTTATGGCATTTTGGATGAAATTATTGAGCTTTGTTATCTAGGACATAATTACATAACAATGTTTAAATATCGGTGGTTGGATAATGAGAGAGGTTTGCATGTTCATTCGACTCATGGAATCATCAATATTAAATATAAAATTATTCTTTCATTAAATGAACCATTTTTACTGGATCAATAGGCACATCAAATTTATTATGCAATGTACTGTGCTACTTCAAGAGACTTGAGCGATTGGTGGAGCATAATAAAAATGAAATCTCAGGAAAATCGGTTTACTCAAACTAAATGTAGTTCCGCTGAAGTGGAAGGAATTGAAATTTTTCAAGAGACGGCTCAAAATCCATTTGATTCACAAAGAGATGTGAATATCGACGATGACACCCGACAATTAAGGATCGATGGTGATGAAGATGTTAATGATGTTACAAATGAATTTTAAATGACAAGAGATGTTGAAACTAAAACTCATATAGATATTGATGATGCTGAGGAGGAAGATGAAGACATTGACATTGAAAACTATGGAGAAGAGGATGAAGATGAACATTGACACAATTAAATGCCGGTTATAATTATAACTAATATATATCTATATAAAATAGTTATTTTCAACTATCTACTAATAACAATCATTTTGTGTTCCAGATGGACTCTGATCTATTACTTGAGTTAGAGGAGGCTGAGCTACCTTTGGATGATGAGGATGTGGGATCAGCTGACCCTCAGCCTACTGGTGGTTCAGGAGGTACGCGGAGGGGGCGTGGTCTTGCACGACTGATGATTCCTGACCCTATCCCCAAGTGATGTCCACATCTTGGTTTCGATCCACGCACACGGAGGTATGGTAACCTGTATATTTTAGTTAGATTTCATTAATTTATTTATATATAAACTAATTGTTTGATTATTTATTCATTTTTCACAGTTTTCAGCATGTAGCTATTGGACAAGGGAGCGCTATATTGCGTAATTATTTTTCTCAACCATGGATCACATCGGAACAGATTCCCATTGATGTGCGACGCGACATGTTCTACATTTGGCTGGTACGTAAATAAATAATATTTATTCTGAAATTTATTTTATTAACAACTTGATATTTTAAATTATTTTTAGGGTTTATGGCATCCTATCGATGATAGCATGCATGACATTGTCCGCGCGGCATTGCAGGTTTCTATGCGTGACCGTTTCTGCCAGTTTTTGCACAATTTGAGAAGGACATCCATTAAGAAAGCATGGGTGACATAATTTGATGAATCGTGTAGAGCCCACCGACTAGAGTACATTTCATCTCAAGTTTGGGATGGATTATGTTTACACTGGTTGGGTGGTGGATTTCAGAGGAGATCGTCAGTGGAACAACAGAACCGGGGGAGACAGGAGGTGACACATCGAGCTGGTAGCCGTACATTCAGTTCGCATAGAGAGCATCAGGTAAGTATATTTTTTAAATATTTTATATAACATTAAATATAAAAAATTTATTTTATATTACTGTAGGCAGTCGAGCATCCTGATGTTGTGAAGTTTGATGGTTATCAGAGGATGTACGGCGATCCAGCTACTGGAGAGATTAGAGGTGATCGCCAGCGTCAGATTGTGGTTAGTATTATTTTTTCAGTTTAACAATTAACTGCATATAATATTTTGACAATTTTAATTTTAAATTGGAATTGAAGGAGTCATATGAGGCTGTGACCTCTCAGACACAGGCTGAGGGTCAGGACGAGACGACTGAGCAGACCAGTGCTCACCATTTCGATGAGGCGGCATGGATGCAGGTGACTCAGTATGGCTTTGAGAAGGGCAGAGTAGTTGGCATCGACTCTCATTTGACTCCTGGTACTTATTATGGTACTGTTGTGATGTCAGAATCCAGCTCGAGAGGAGCTCATGGAGAGGCATCATCTTCTGTCTCACAGTATCGGGAGCAGTTGTGAGCTCAGGCTGAGCATATAGAGACTTTTCAGACGCAGCAAGAAGAGATGGATCAGCGGCAACAGCAGCAGGAGCAGCATTATGAGGAGCAGATGCATCTATGGCAGCAGCAGCATCAAGAGAAGATGGAGTACATGCGCCATCTGGCTCGTAGTTTAGGGATGGAGTTTCCTGCACCATCTCCTTCAGCTCCTCCACCTCCTCCAGAAGATGACCCCCCCCCCAGTGATTTTTTTATGTTACAAACATTTGAATTTAACATTGTTAGATCAATTATTTACATTTTCTATCTATTATATCGGTACAAATATTACATAATTTAATTTTTAATATTTTATTATTTTTTTATATTTTTTTTGTGAATATTGAGAATTTTAATATTTTTTATTTTTTTTATTTTTTTAATAATAGTAATATTATTTTTTTTTATTCATAATTTTATAAAATTTTATTTTTTAAAAAATTAATTTATTATTTGCGACGGGACCTTTTGCGACGGGACCCTATTGGAAATAGTCTAACTAAATATTTTTAAAAACATATTCACGACGGTACTAATTGACCATTGCAAATAATTTGTTGCGACAGGCCTGTCGTAGAAAGTGTTATATATATATATTTTTTCAGATGGGATGAGAGCTCGTCGCAAATAGTTTTTTGTGATGGTCCCATCACGAAAATGATTACGTATATATAATACATATAATCGGAAGCTTATTTGCGATGGCGATATTTCCCGTCGCAAATAACATTTTTTTTACGGGCCCGTGGAAAATACTTGTATTTGCGACGGTGATTTCTGCAACGGGCTATTTGTGACGGGGCCCCGTCACTAAAGTCTATTTGTGACGGTATCCTGTTGCAAATAGGCCGTCGCAATTATTAAGAATTCTAGTAGTGGTATACTTAGTAAAAGTATGTTTTTTTATTTTATTAGGTTTCATAATCCTCTAAAAATCTAAACCTAAAAGGTAATGATAATATACGTAATGTAATATTTCTTATAAATCATGTAATTATGTGTTGGTTATTTATGGTCCTTTATAGTTTCCATGTAGGGTATGAACATAAAGCATTTAGGGTTTCACTGATTCATCCCTTATATACACCATCACATTTATTGTATTCATGTACAATAAAATAAATCAATAAATAGTGCACAACATATAAGTAATCATGTTAGTCCATAGTGTTCGAACCAGACCATCACAACACTAAACATTACCTACTTCAGCCAATATCAATGGAAAAGTGATCTCACAATGTAACCCAAACCTAGTCTTATCACTCGGGATAGGGACCCATAATCAAATCATCACTAAAACCCTCTTACCCAAGGTAAGGTATTTGTAATGAGACTTTATCTCAAATTTAGTTTTCTGATTCTACACTTTTACTCAATGTGAGGTTTCATACCACCACGCTCTCACGTAGGGTGAGGTACCATTATAGATCTCATACCACCATACTCTATCTCAACATAAGGTCTCATGCAACATGTTATACCATAACCATTTCATTCAGGGTACGTTCTCATTCCATGACTCATACCACCACCCTCTCACTCAGGGTGACGCCTCATTCCAAGTCTTATACTACTACCCTCTCACTAAGTTGAGGTCTCATACCTTATTTAATACCACCACACTCTCACTGAGGGTGAGTTCTAATGACACATTTTATACTCTTCTTCCTCACTAAGGGTGACATCCTTTTCCATTCCTCGTATCATGTATCATCCTTATACCCTCTCACCTAGAGTGAGGTCTCATTCCACATCTAGTGCAACAACCTCCAACTCAGGGTAAGGCCTCATCATTTTCTTCTCAGCATGGTTAGAGTATTGTAATATATAAATAGAGAGTAGATGAATCCCATAACCCATTCCTCATATAGCCACACACTCTAACAACCCATGTTTGATGTACATGGACATTACATTTCTTTTGCGAAATAATTAATACATGAAACAAACAAATTCCCAAATACCATATTAGTTTAGTGTCTTTGGAAAATCAGTACAACATCTTCTAACATGGTGAATGATCTTCAACATCTTAGATAAAGATCTTCCCCTTTTGTTTTCCTACCTAATTCCTTTCTTTATATTTTGGGGAAAAGAAGACATAAAAAGGGTGAGCTCAAATTATCAGTAAGGGTAAACATGGATAACATAAAACAAACCATAAAAATTTAATGTAAAAACATGAAAAATAAGTTTAAACTTCAAAATATTGAGTCATGAAATAAATATTAGCAGTACATAAGGCATATATCATAAAGGAACATAAAACCATGATAGAATAACATTGGAATAAAACATTTAATTGTGTTAAAAATAATAATTACATAATATTATTTCCATAGTAGTCAAGGTATTAATGCCAAGACAATCATAGTGGACAAAATCCATTACTGAACCAGGTTTAATTTTCATTCTAGCCATGTATTACTAAACTGGATTTACATGCCATTCCATTCGTGTCTATCACATGAGATATAAATCATTACCCAATGTATTGGAGTGAGATATAGGTCCCACCCATCTCATTATGAAATCATTCTTACATGTGCTACAAAAAAACATAAATCATTCATCATAACCCATGAAATACAAATGGTTTCTTAAACATCATTCCATCAAAATCCATATAAAATAAATGGATTTCATAACAATAATTCCATCGTAAAAACAATAAAATCAAAGTAATAATAGGGATAGAAACATAAAAATATGTCATATTAGATGTAAAATAATTTTGATAGAAAACATGAACATAATTCTTGAGGAAAATATCCTTTCTTCTTTAAAAATGTTTTCATTTCTAAAAATTCCACACAATTTTAAATGAAAAAAATCTAGTCGAAAAAAAACTCAAAATAGTGTAGATGAAGATTCATAAAAAATAGGCGTCATGAAATAGTAAAATCCCATTCATGCTGTATAATTTAAAAAACATTATCCTCGTACTTTTGTGGGAAAAGTCAAAAAGCACCTTGTATGGTAAATAAAAAAAGATTCCTTCCATACCATGTAGTAAAAGTCAAAAAAGGGTAAAATGAATTTAAACCTACATAGAAGAATAATAAACATTTTATGGTAACATTTTTAGAAAACATGTACATTGGTGATAAATATATCCCCAGTAAATACTTACATATAAATAATCTCGGATAATAATGAGATTGAGTAATTAACCATTACCTTACGTCTGATACTCTTTGTACGAGTACAAATCTCCTTTATAATGTTTTTAAACAAATTATTAACTTATATCAGAATCGTAATAATATTTATGATATCATATATGATTCTTTTATGACTTAATATTACCCTTTTATTAACAATTCCAAGTTAATGCAACATTTCGGGTAATATCGCTTTGTGTGTCGTACGTGTTTTGACTTGTTATTCTAGATCATATTACTTATATAAGGATTTACTTACTTAAAGAATGTATAATATGATTTATATATCATATATGTTATTAATATATATATATATATATATAATTGATAGATAATTGAAATGGAATACACCGTTCATGGTGATGGTAGGTCGTACGTACATATGAATGTTGTTTCTGTTTTCTTATTGTATTGAATGGAAGTAAGTGAATAAAATATATGAACAAACCTATATATGTATATATCATTACAGTTGACTTATTATTTCATATATTCCATAATTATGAATAATATAAATATATATATATACTTATAATCATTCTTGGATGGTTAAAGTGGAGAATGAATCACATCACGTCGTGGAGATACTAGGTCGTACGTACGCACGAGTGATGATATCGTTCTCTTGATGGTTAAATGGTATGTAATTGGATGGAATATTAATTATAAATAATATTTATCATTTTATATTCATTATTTTAATTCATTATACTCATCATTATACCCATCGTAATAAAGTATTTTTGAATAACAAATTACACCACGACGTGGAGACTATAAGCCATATGTACGCACGTATTGTGATATTATTAATCATAGGATTGATAAAATGATAATTATAATTGTCCCATGATTATATTAACATCTCATAATATTTATTATACTATATTTATTACTTTGGTTTGGAAACAATATATAAAGAAGAAGTATAATAAGAAGAGAACTTTGAAAGAAGAGGTAAAACGATTATCTCTTCTTTGAGTGTTTCCTTTTGATTTGAACAAAATGTATCCTTAGGATGCATCTATTCCCAAATTTATTACTCTAGGATTAATTTATTAAGGTTGGGAGGATAAATGGTCAGGTTTTTGCCGAACCAAAAGGCATTATAGGTGTGAGTTAAAGAGAAATGGAGGTGCCCTTTTATAAGAGTGGTGAGGGGCACTATAAAAAATATTGAAATATTAATTTATTATAAAATTATTTTCTATTTATAATAGCTCAAAATTGATTTATATAGAGTATAATATGAGGATGGATCTAAATCCTTTCAACCAATAGGTTTTACACATGTTTAGGTCATAATAATTACCTTATATTCTAGATGTAACACTTAGTTAACTAATTTAACTATTATCATGACTTTTTGTATATTCATACTATATGGTTAATATAGTTTCTATAAAATGCCAATATAACCTCAAGTGGTTCATTAATTAAACTGTAAACATTATCTATGCCATTTTTCTGAATCTTATATTTTTAGTGCTATTATATCATTTAATAAAATAGTATTTGTTTTAAAAACTCATTTATGTCAATTTTTGTACTATTCATACCATAACTATTTAGAAATCCATAACAACATGATTCTTTCAAAAAAAACAAAATTAATTAATATATAAAAATTCATAATAATCTATAAAATTCGTTTATGGAATAAAAATTTCCAAAATAAATGTATTTTAATATTTATAATCTCATTTATTTAAATCATTCATTAATAAGGTAATCACCACATCATCATTGTGTCATAAATAAATGTATTTATTTGGTGTCTAAAAATTATAAATAAAATACCATGATGTAAGAAATATTTTTATATTTACAATTAATAATTATATATGAACTTATGTGTAACCCCATATTAAAATTATTTTATTAAGAATATACACGTTTATGTCATATTTCTCTTTACTTTAAATTAATTCTTATAAAATGTCATTTTCACATCCAAATGGTTCCATGGGGTCCCAAAATTTAAACAAGGATTACCATGATCACAAATATCTCATCAAATAGTATTATGATAGGATTTAGGGTTTTTAATATTATTATAATATTATTTTTTAACTTTATTTATCATATTTACCCTTAAACCATGGTAAATAAAATAATTACTGAAGTTACTATTCATAATGTCCATAAATAAAAGATACCTATTTAAAAAAAATTAATCCTATAATTCCAAATAAGGAATCCATTTTTCCAAATTCAAAATATAGAATTTGTAGTAATTAATTAATAATTAATTCCTGTTGTCAAAATAAAAAAGCGGGTTTTTAAGAAATAATTACTATCAAAAGATTGAAATGTGTTTAGGTCCAATTTAAAAGTGAAATTACTTTTAATGACCATAATTGGATTAAATGATAATAATATAATGAAACTAGACTTTAAATCCAATTAAAAGTACAATATAACAATACAAATAAATTAGATGAAAATGTAGCTTTGATTTAAAATGCAGTATTTTTTCACTATTAATTAAAATATGAATTTTATCAGAAAAATAAAAAATAAATTCAAAATAAGTTAATTTTTATTTTTTGATTCCAAACAATTAGTTTATTTTTTTCAAAAATAATATATAAAAGTTGTAAAAACTAGATTTAAAATGGGAGTGCCATAAAAAGAGGAAAACTGCATTTTTTTTAAAATACTTCTTTTATCCGAAAAAAAGATTTTTCGTTATATAATGTCTAGAAAATACATAATATGAATGTTAGTGTTATATAAAATTAAAAATTTGGTTAATAATATACATAAAGGTTTGTTTATATCCCATTAAATAACAATATTTTAACAATATATTGTATTTTAGTGAAACTTATTATTGCATACAATGCCAGCTATCGAGGAAGGTTTCTCTTGCATGTAACGCAAGTCAAGTCAGTATTGTGTTTAGTGAAAGCATACTTTGGTGTTGCGTATAACATAATCCAAACATTGTTCTTTTATACATCGAAAAAAATTGCACTCAATTTTGCGTGAAATGAATTCTATCAAAACAACTTGAAATTGTTTGTAACACAAGCCAATAATAGTGTTGCGTATACTGAAAGATAATACGGAGTTAGGTATAGCACAATATAATCTTATTGTATCAAAAAAACACAATACATCAATAAAATTAAAAATATTTTATCTCATAAAATCTCAGGGTGTTACATTCTACCCCCCTTTAAATGAATTTCTCCCTCGAAATTCGTTGGGGTTATAAAAGGTTTATTACATGAAATTTCTTTTCATGGAAACCCAATTCATAAAAAGGAATAATAAAACTTCATTTTAAAAAGGAATGTTAGAAACATAGAGGATACCCAAAGTAACTCATCCTTGGGTTTCCACAAAGGAATAACATAGGTGGGAAGTGAAAACATGGATATGGAAGTGAAATTTAACCATTAAGTTTTAATGAATAGTTATAGAGAATAAGGTATGGAGAAAGTTAACTACAAGAAAGCCATAAATATTTGATGATTCATGAGACCATTTGATTCATCAGATAACAAGGTACGAGGATAAAATTTTTGGTTTCAAGATCTTTTTCCAAAAGTTGATGATTTTTTACACGTGGAGAAATACTCACTTGATTTTACTGTAATATCACCATTGGTCGCTCCCTAAAAAACTTACACTTCATCTTTTATTTAAAGAAATCAAGTTGAATTTTTCATTCAAGAAGTGTAATCAGATTATATGATAGAATTATAGGTCATTCCATGTGTCTCAACAAAAAGGTTAGAACATGTTGTCAAATATGCTTATGTCTACCTATAGTGAGATAATACATTAATCTAAAAAACTTCAACTGGAATATAACTTACACTATCCATAAATGGATAATATTAAAATCCTTCCAAAAACTAAAAATATAAAACTTTATAAGAATTTTAACTAAATCTAATTAACATTTGCCTCCCATATCTCGTTTAAGATCTCCTGGTTGTCACATTCCAAATATTTGAATACCTTAATCATGTATTCTTTTGAAATATGAATTACCATAGAAACTTAGTGAAAACATGAATGTTTAAAAAATTTAACTCTTTACACATACCAAAAAAACCCAAAAAAATCTATATACTCAAAGCATGATATCACTTTGTCTATATATTCTTCATGAGGTCATTAATACTATCAAACATCTCATCGCCTCCTTGTCCCATCATTAAGTACATATCATGTACTTTCAAAAAATAAATGAATAACCTTTCATGGTTATCGGTATCATTCAACATATACTTTCAAATACTTAAGGAAAAAATGATAGTGTAACAATCCTTAAATGTTTATTTATTCCATAGTACCATCAAATTACTTATACAACATTATTCTTGATAGAAATATAATTATTCCACTACATTTTAAACCATTGACCGAGATTCATCATTTTATTCCTTAACACTTCTTTCATCTCAAATATCATTTTTAGTCTCTTTATTATTAGGAACATTTATACTACCCATACGACCATGTTGATTCTCTTCATGAGATTTTCCCTCAGTGCATCAATTTTAATAATACCCTTAAAATCCACATTTAAAACATTTTACCATATTTGATGTATTAGCAATACCATTATCCTTTTTCATTGTGTCATCCAATCCTTTTCCTTTAAAATTACTAGATTTGTGTCCTTCTTTTTCACACCCAAATCATCTTTCAGTTCATTTGAAACATTATCCTTAATGCCTTTTCCCACATGATTTACATGAGGAAAATTGAACTTTCTTTTTTTCTATGATCATCACGAATCTCCATCTTTCTCTTATTAGCTGGGTAAGGAAACTTACCAAAGCTGAGATTTTTGATAATATTATGTGATTTCTGATTAGGGATAATAACAATGATTCACCTTCCAAATACAGTTTCATTTGGTTTATCATGAATAATATCATTCTATTGTCTATAATATTCTCCATTAACATGAATCATTGAGTATCCAACCATTTTCTAAAACCTATAAAAATAACAAGATTATAAAAAGTCATACTAGGAAAACAAGAAAATAAAGGGGGATAACTTTCAATATCTAACATATTTGGTTTAATAATAGGTTATTCATGATCATTCCCATAATTCTAGGATTGTAACCTATACATTGACTTGCCCTTAGGGACATACCTAGACATACCTTATAAATATATATAGGGATCTCACTAAAGTTTTCACATCCTAGTTTCCAAAGGTTAAATAAACATCCTATTTGATACAAACTCTAATGACCCATTCTTTATGTACATGGACATTACATTTATTTTTTAGAATACTTAATACAATAAACAAACAGATTCCCAAAGACCGTATTAGTTTAGTGTCTTTGGAAACTCTAAACATCATCATCTAACATAGTGAAAGATCTCCAACATCTCTCATAAAGATCTTCCCCTTTTTTCCTACCTAAAATCTTTTTTATATATATTGGGTAAAATAAAACATAAAAATGGTGAGATTTAATGCTCACTAAGGGTAAATGTGGAAAACATAAAACAAACCATAAACAATTGGATGTAAAAACATGAAAATAAAGTTTAATCATCAAAATATTGAGTCTTGAAATACATCTTGGTAGTACGTAAGACATATATCGTAACGAAACATAAACCCATGATAGAATAATATTTCCATAAAACACTTAATTTTGTAAAACTAATAATAACATAATATAATTTCTATAGTATCCAAGGCATTACTTCCAAGACCATCATAGTGGACAATGTCCATTACTGAACCAGGTTTACTTGTCGTTACAACAATGTATTACTAAACTCCATTTACTTGCCATTATATTCATATATATCTCATGAGATATAAATACTTACCCAATTCATTGGATGGATATATATGTCCCACACATCTCATAATGAAATCATTCTTACATGTGCCACAAAAACATAAATCATTCATCATAACCCATGATATAAAATGTGTTTCTTAAACATCATTCCATCATAATCCATAAAAAATAAATGGATTTCATAACAATAATTACATTATAAAAAAAATAAAATAAAATTAATAATAGGGATATTAACATTACCATATGTCATCTTATATATAAATTAATTTTGGTAAAACACTTAAATATAATTCTTAAAGAAAATATCCTTTCTTATTTAAAAAAGTTTTCTTTTCTCAAAATGTTGTACAATTGTAAAAGAATATAATTTTGTTGAAAATAAATTCAAAATAGTGTATAGAATGATTCATGGAAAATAGGCATCATAAACCCATAAATATCCATTCATTTGGCTCCTCGTACTTTGGCGGGAGATGTCAAAAAGTAACTTGTATGGTAAACAAAAGAATGATTTCATCCACACCATGTAGTAATAGTAAAAAATGGGTAAAAATTACTTTAAACATACATAGAATATTAATAAGAATTTTTTGATAATATTTTTAGAAAACATGGACATAGATGATAAATATATCTCCAGTAAATACTTACAAATAAACCATCTCGGATAATAATGACATTGAGTAATAAACCCTTACCTTAGGTCTGATACTCTTCGTACGAGTCCAAAACTCCTATATAATGTTTTTAAACATATTATTAACTTATATCAGAGTCATAATAATATTTAGGATATAATATATGTGTCTTTTATGACTTTATATTACCATTTTATTGACAATTCCAAGTTAATGAAACATTTCAGGTAATATCGCTTTGTTTATCATGCGTGTTTTGACTTTTTATTCTTGATCATATGACATAAATCCTAATTTAATTAATTCCTAAATGTATAATATGATTTATATATCATATATATTTATAATATAAATATATATATAATATGTGGATAAATTAAATTTTCTCAGGGAGGCGACGCGGCTGTTTCAGATAAGAGCATGTGTGGATGATGTCTAGAGACGGTGGATTTTTGGTCTTAGTGATAGTTGTTCTTGGGATGCAGCTTATCTTCGGGATGCAGGTGGGTCAATGCCTTGGAATATGATCTCAGGGAGCATGGTGGTTTTGGATTCGGTTCTTGTTAGGGACAATAAGGGCCTATATACCCTGAGAGGGGGGGTGAATCAGGGTATGGATATTCTTTTTCAAAGTTCTTTCTGCCCTGCTGGATCTTGACCTCTTTGTTACAAGGGTCACTTTGATTGCACTTGTGTGTATGTTATGATCACTTACTTGCTCCTTTATCTGATGATGATTCCTTAAATGCAATGCATGAAAATTAACAGGCAGACACAGAGATTTTTACTTGGTTCACCGCTAAGGGCTACGTCCAAGGAGCATACGCCAACAAGTTGCCGGTTCGTACCAAATTCCACTAGACTTCACTAGCTGTGGATTACAATGTTCGAGCTAGATCACTTCTATGCCCAGGCTCACTGCCTATACAAAGTTTAGGGTCAGCTCACTGCTTTCCCAAGGGTCACTCCTTGTTTCTCTCTCTCTGGCTCACTGCCGGTGGAGAGGATCACCTTCTTCCTCTTCCAAAGCTCACTGCTCTTGGAAGGAATCCACTCATAGTTTATAGACCTGTAGGTCTCTTCATTTGCATGAATGAATGCATCTTCCTCTGTGTGTAGATGCTCTTTTGAAGTACAACTTTCACCCGCAGATGAATATCTCTTTGCACCGAAGGTATCGGGCAAACTTCCAGCTTCCACGCAGTCCGAAAAACACTGCCGGAACAAATCTTACTTGGCGCGCAAGTCAACCTCGGCGCGCAAGTCACAACGGGCGCGCAAGTCCTCCTCAAACACTTGCGCGACTAAAGCTTCCTCAACTCCAAACTTGCACGACTCTCTTCCCTTTACGCCCAAACCAATATTGGCACGTAACTGCCAACCGGCGCGCAACTTCTAACACCGGCGCACAACTTCAACCACTGGCGTGCAAGTCCCACCTGCGCGACCACACACACCACTTGCGCGACCACCACACCTGCGCGACGGGAGCTCTCGTCTTGAACTCCGGTGAGAAATGAGGAGGGGTGGTCCGGTATTTATAGGCAATCTGACCACCCTGCGCGACGGCGCGCAAGTCACCTGCGCGACCCAATCTCGGCGCGCAAGTCTTCTCTTCTTTAGACACTTGCGCGACCAACTCCCAAACTTGCGCGAACCTATTTCCTTATCCATATTTTGATCTTCTGATCTTGAAAAACATATGTCGCGCAAGTTTCCTATACTCCAAGTCCACGGCGCGCAAGTCCCTTTGCCAAAAACCCTTTTCTTCATTTGCCGATTTTCAGGCCCAAAAATTTGGCAAACACTGGAAAATGGCGCCACCTTGTATCTGTTCTTTTGTACCGCCTCCAGATCATCCATTCCTTTTATCGACGTTCTTGAATCAAACATGGATCGTTGACCTCAGCTCTTGAACTCGACATTCCATCATGAAATCCTCTTTGTCAACAAACACAACTCAGAAGTCCACTTTGTCAACAAACACAATCACCTCAAAAAGGCTTCAATGATACCTTGAGGGATTTTTGCCCAACAGTTCTTCACAGGCTGTACGAGTATATGTTAGGTTTTTTGGGCTGGGCTTTTGTGTCTTTATTTGGGTCATCTGGACTTTGCAGGCAGTTGCATGACATGCAGTGTTTTGTTGTATTTGTGGGTCTGCAGGCAATTAAGGTGTATTTTATGTTTGACTTTATATTTTAATAAAACTTTTTGGGGTCATGGATTTGGTACCCAAATCCATGATCAGATGTTATGGTTATGGATAAATTAAATGGAATACACTGTTCTTGGAGATGGTAGGTCGTGCATATGCATGAAGGTTGTTTCCATTTTGTTGTTGTATTAAATGGAAGAAAGTGGATGAAATATATGTACATATATATATATATATATCATTACAGTAGACTTATTATGTCAAATATTTCAAAATTATGAATAATATATATATATATAATCATTCTTCGATGGTTAAAGTGGAGAATAAATCTCATTGGATCGTGAAGATGGTAGGTCGTATGTACACATGAGAGATTGTATCACTCTGTTGATGGTTAAATGGTATGTGATTGGATGGTATATTAATTATAAATAATCATTATTATGTTATATTTATTTTTTAAATTCATTATACTCATCATTATACCCATCCTAATAAAGTATTTTTGAATAACAAATTACACCACAGTGTGGAGACGATAAGCCATACGTACTTACGCATGGTGATATTATTATTCGTAGGATGGATAAAATGATGAATATAATTTTCCCATGATTATTTTAACATCTCAGTATATGTATGATATTTAATTTATTAATTTATTATGGAAACAATATAGAAATAATAAGTATAATAAGAAAATAACTTTGAAAGAAGGGATAAAATGATTACCGCTTCTTCAGGTGTTTCCTTTTGATTTGAACAAAGGAGATATGTAGGATGGCTCTATAACTGAATTTATTCCTATAGTTTGAATTTTGTGAGTTTGGGAGAATAAATGTTTGGGTTTTTTTATCCAAAATTCATTATAGGTGTGAGTTAAACTGAAAGGGGGGGTTCCCTTTTATAAGAGAGGTGAGAGGAACTTTAGGAAAAATCATGAAATATTAATTTATTATAAAAATATTTTCCTTTTCTAATAGCTAAAAATTGATTTATTTCTATGATAAGATGATTATGGATCTGAATCCACTAAAAAATTAGGTTTTAGACATGTTTAGGTCATAAAAGTAACCTTATGTTTTAGATTTAACCCTTAATTAACTAATTTAACTCTTACCATGTCTTCTAGTATATTAATACTATATTGTAAATATAGTTACTATAAAATGACAATAGACCCTAAAATGGTTCATTAATGAAAATATAAACATTATCTAAGTCATTTGGCTGAATATTATATTTTTAAGACTATTAAATCATTTAATAAAATAGTATTTGTTTAAAAAAATCATTTATGTCAAATTTTATACAATTCATATCATGACTTTTTAAAAATACATAATAACTATATTATTTTAAAAAAATCATTAATTAAAATATAAAAATTCATAATCATCCATAAAATTCATGTATGACTTATAAATTTTTAAAATAAATTTATTTTAATGTTTATAATCTCATTTATTTAAATCATTCATTAATAAGGTAATCACTACATCATCATTGTGTCATAAATAAATTTATTTATTTAGTGGATAAGAATTATAAATAAAACACAATGATGTAGTAAATATTTATATATTTCTAATTAATATTTATAGTATAATTTATCTTATTTATAGCTCCATATTAAAATTGTTTTATTAATAAAATATAAGTTTATGTGAGAATTCCTTTACTTTTAATTAATTATTATAAGATGTCACTTTCACATAAAATTGGTTCCATGGGGTCCCACAATTGTCTCAAGGATTCCCATGGTCGGAAATATCTCATAAAATAGGATTAGGACATGTTTTATGGTATTTTAATATTATTATAATATTATCTTTTTCCCTTATTAACTATATTTACCCTTTAACCATGGTAAATAAAATAATTTCTGAAGTTACTATTCATAATGTCCCAAACGAAAATGTACCTATTAACAAAATTTGAACATTATGATTCCAAATATGGAATCCATTTTTTTAAATTCAAAACAAAATATTTTTAGTAATTAATTTAAAATTAATTTTTATTGTGAAAACCAAAAAGTGGGTTTTTAAGAATTAATAACTATCAAAATATTGACATGTGTTGATATCCAATTTAAAAGTGAAATTACATAAAATTACATATATTGGAATAAATGATAAAAATATAATCCAATTATAACTAAAAACAAATTAAAATTACAATCAAATAATATAAATAAATTATATGAAAAGGCAGTTTTGACATAAAATGCAGTATTTTTACTATTTATTAAAATATGAATTTTATCAGAAAAATACCAAAAATTAAACATAAATTAATTTTTATTTCCCGCTTCAAAACAAGAAGTATGTTTTTTAAATAGAATATATAAATGTTTTAAAAACTAGATTTATAATTGGTGTACCGTTAAAAGGCGGCAAAACTACATTTTTTTGGAAAATACTTCTTTTATCTAAAAAAAGAACTTGGCCTTATATTGTGTCTAGAAAATTCAAAAGATGAATATTAATGTTATATAAAATAAAAAATTTGGTTAATAATATTCATAACGGCTTGTTTATATCCCATTAAATAATAATATTTTAATAATATATCATTGTTTAGTGAAACTCGGTATTGCGTACATCACAAGGTATCGAGGAAGGTCTCTCTTTCGTGTAACGCAAGCCAATTCAGTGTTACGTGTAGTGAAAGATTCCTTTGGTTTTACGTATGATATAATCCAAACATATTTATTTTATATGTTGAACAAAATCTATACTCAATGTTGTGTGAAATGAATTCTATCAAAATAACTTGAAATTGTGAGTAACACAAGCCAATAATAGTGTTGTGTATACTAAAAGATAATACGATGTTTTGTATAGTGTAAGATAATATTTTTGTAGTATAAAAAACAATACATAAACAAAATTAAAAAAATTATATCCCATAAAATATCAGGGTGTTACATTATACCCCCTTTAAAATAATTTCACCCTCGAAATTCATCGTGGTTATAAAATTTTTACTACTTCAAAGTTTATTTCATGGAAACCCAAATCAAAAAAAGGAATAATAAAAATTAATTTTAAAAATGAATGTTAGAAACATAATGGTTTCCCAAATTAACTCAGCACTGGGTTTCCACAAAGGGAAACATAGGTGGGAAGGTAAAAAATGGATATGGAAGAGAAATCTAACCATCATGTTTTGATGGATAGTGATAGAAAATAAGGTTTGGAGAAATTTAACTATAAGAAAGCCATAAATCTGCGATGATTCAAGGGACCATATGATTCATCATATAAGAAGGTTCTAGGATAATATTTTTGGTTACCAAAACTTTTTCCTAAAGTTGAAGAATTTTTACTAGAGGAGAAATACTGACTTTATTTTAGGGTAATATCACCATTGGTCATTACATGAAAACTTTCCACTTAATATCTTATTTAAAATAATAAAGTTGAATTTTTTATTCTTGAAGTGTTAGCAGATCATAAGGAAGAATGATAAGTCATTTTATTTGTCTCAACAAAAAGTTTAGAACAGGTTATCACATATGCATAAGTCTATCTATAGTGAGATAATACATTAATATAAAAGAATTCAATCTATATATAACTTATACAATCCATAAATTGATAACATTAAAATCCATAAAAAACGAAAATATAAATTTTTAGAAGATGTTGAATTGAATCAAATTAACATGTGTCTCTCAAGTCTCATTTAGCAGTTCCTGGTTGACACATTCCAAACATCTGAATACCTTAGTCATCTATTCTCTTGAAACATGAATTGCCATAGAACCATAGTGAAAACATGAATGATGTCATAAGTTAACTCTTTTCACATACCAAAAATCCAAAACATTCTATATACTCAAACCATGATATCACTCTGTCCTTATATCCATCATGAGTTCGTTAAAACTATAAAACATCTCATTATCTCTTTGTCCCTTCATTATGCACATATCATGTATTTTCCCAAATAATCCGAATAACCTTTCACAGTTATTGGTAAAATTTAACATATAATTTCAAATACTTAAGAAAAAACAATAGTTTAATAATCCTTAGATGTTTCTTTATTACATAGTACCATTAAATTACTTATACAACATTATTCTTGATAAACATGTAATCATTCCACTACCTTATTAAACCATTGACCAAGCTTCATCATTTTATTCATCAACACTTATTTCATCTCACATATCATTTTTAGTCTCTTCATCATCAACAAAATTAACACTACCCAAATGAACATGCTGATTCTATTAATGAGATTCTCCCTTAGTGCATTGATTTTAATAATTCCCATAAATTCCACATTTAAAAAATTTAACCATCATTAATGTCATAGAAATACCATTATCCTTGTATATTTTGTTAATTAAACATTTTCCTATTTAATAACTGTATTTGTTTCCTTCTTTCCCACACATAAATAATCTACCAGTTCCTTGAAGAATTCTCCTTGATTCCTCTTCCAACATGATTTATATGAGGAAAATTGATCTTTTTTTCCTCTATGATCACTATGAAACTTCATCTTTATCTTATTACCTGGGTCAGAAAACATACCAATGTTGTGATTATTGATCATATTATGAGATTCAGGATTTTGAATAATAATGATGTTATGCCTTCCAAATCGAATTTCATTTGGTTTCTCATGAAAAAATATCATTCCATTGTCTATAATATTCTCCATTAACATGAATCATCTTGTTTCCATCCATTTTCTAAAACTCAAAAAGAATAAATTGAGAGGAAAAAATCATACTAGGAAAACAACAGAATCATGGGGGAGTAATTTCAATATCTAACATATTAGGTTTAATAAAATTTTATTCATGATCATTACCATAGTTCTAGGACTGTATCCTATAGTTAGACTTTCCCTTAGGGACATCCCTAGAAAAACCTAAGAAATATCTCTTGGGATCTCACTAGGGTTTTTGAATCCCAGTTTCCAAAGGATAACTAAAACTTCACCCTGATACCAACTCTAATAGACCATGCTAGATCTACATGGACATTAAATTTCTTTTTTGTAATTCTTAATACATGTAAAAAATAGATTACCAAAGACAGTGTTATTTTAGTTTCTTTGGAAATATGGATCATCATCTTCAAACATGGTCAAAGATCTTCAAATTCTCCCATAAAGATCTTCCCCTTTTGTTTTCCTACCTAACACCTTTCTTTATATCCGGGGGAAAATAAAACATAAAAAAGGGTGAGATCAAATGCTCATTAAGTGTAAATATGGAGAACATAAAACAAACCATAGTAATTTGATTGTAAAAAAATGAACAAAAATTTTAAACATCAAAATCTTGAGCCATGAAATAAATATTGGCAGTACGTAAGGAATAGTTCATAACAAAACATAAATCCATGATAGAATAGCATTGGTATAAAACATTTAGTTGTGGAAAACTAATAATCACATGATATTATTTCCATAGTAGTCAAGACATTACTTACAAGGCCATCCTAGTGGACAAAGTCCATCACTGAATCGGGTTTACTTGTCTTTCCAGCCATGTATTACTAAACTGAATTTACCTGTAATTATAGCCATGTCTATCACATGAGATATAAATATTTACCCAATTAATTTGAGGTAGATATAGGTTCCACCCATCTCATAATGAAATCATTCTTACAAGTTCCACAAAAACATAAATCATTCATCATAACCCATGAAATAAAATTGGTTTCTTAAACATCAATATATCAAAATCCATAAAAAATAAATGGATTTCATAACAATAATTCCATCATAAAAACAATAAAATAAAAGTAATAATAGGTATATAAACATAACTATATTTCATCTTATATGGAAAATAATTTTTATAAAACACTTGAATGTAATTCTTGAGGAAAATATCCTTTCTTCTTCAAAAATGTTTTCTTTTCTCAAAATGTTGCACAATTTTAGAAGAAAAAAATTTAGTTGAAAATAAACTACAAATAGTGTAGAGTAAGCTTAATTAAAAATAGGGTTCATTAAACCATAAAATACATTCATGCCATATAATTTTAAAAAAAATATTCTCCTTGTACTTTTGCGGGAAAAGTCAAAAACTACCTTGTATGGTAAAAAAATAAAGATTCCTTCCATACCATGTAGTAAAAGTCAAAAAAGGGTAAAAAGGACATTAAAAATACATAGAAGGATAATAAAAAGTTTATGATAACATTTTCATAAAACATGGACATGGATGATAGATATATCCCCAGTAAATACTTACACATAAATAATCTCAGATAACAATGAGATTGAGAAATTAACCCTTACCTTAGGTCTGATACTCTCTGTACGAGTCCAAAAGTCCTATATAATGTTTTTAATCATATTATTAACTTATATAATAATAATAATAATATTTATTATATCATATATGTTTCTTTTATGACTTTTATTACCCATTTATTAACAATTCCAAGTTAATGCAACATTTCGGGTAATATCACTTTGTTTATCGTACGTGTTTTAACTTGTTATTTTTTATCATATTACTTATATCATGATTTAAATACATATATAATGTATGATATGATTTATATATAACATATATTAATAATATAAATATATATATAATATATAGATAAATGAAATGGAATACACAGTTCATGGAGATGGTAGGTCGTACATACGCATGAACATTGTTTCTATTTTCTTATCGTATTGAATGGAAGTAAGTGAATGAAATATATGTGCATACATATATATATATATCATTAAATTAGACTTATTATGTCATATTTTTCATAATTATGAATAATATATGTATATATATAATCATTCTTGGATTGTTAAAGTGAAGAATGAATCTCATTGCTCCATGGAGATGGTAGGTCATACGTACTCACGATCGACTATATCATTTTCTTGATGGTTAAATGGTGTGTAATTGGATGATATATTAATTATACAGAATCATTATAATATTAAATTTATTATTTAAATTCATTATACGCATCATTATACACATCCTAATAAAGTATTTTTGAATAACAAATTACACCACGGCGTAGAGGTGATAAGCCGTACATATGCTCACATGGTGATATTATTATTCGTAGGATGGATAAAATATTGAATATAATTGTCCCAGGATTATATTAACATCTCATTATATCGATGATACTATATTTGTTACTTTTTTATGGAAAAATTATAGAAATAATAATTAGCAGAAGAAAATAACTTTGAAAGAAGGGATAAAACAATTACCTCTTCTTCGGATGTTTCTTATTCATTCGAAAAAATGGCTCTGTAGGATGGCTCTATAACTAAAGTTATTCCTCTAGGATTAAATTAGGGATTTTTTTAGGATAAATGGTCAGGGTTTGACTAAACCAAAAGGCTTTAGAGGTGTGAGTTAAAGAGAAAGGGAGGTTCTCCTTTATAATAGAGGTGAGGGGCACTTTAGGAAAAATCTTGAAATATTAATTTATTATAAAAATACTTTCAGTTTACAATAGATCCAAATTGAATTATTTCAAGGATAAGATGAGTATGGATCTAAATCCTCTAAACCAATAGGTTTTAGACATGTTTAGTTCATAAAAGAAACCTTATATTTTAGATTTAACCCTCAGTTAACTAATTTATCTCTTACCATGTCTTCTTTATATTTGTACTATATGGTTAATATAGTTATTATAAAATGTCAATAGAACCTAAAGTGGTTAATTAATTAATATTAAACATTATATAAGTAATTTCGAAGAATTTTATATTTTTATGACTCTTATATAATTTAAAAAAATAGTATTTTTTTAAACTCATTTTTGTCAATTTTTATACTATTCATATCATGATTTTTTAAAAACCCATAAAAACATGATTATTTCAATAAGACTTCCTTAATTCAAAGATATAAAGTCATAATCATCCATAAAATTTCTTTATGGAATAAAAAATCTCAAATTACATTTATTTTAATATTTATATTCTCATTTATTTAAATCATTCATTAATTAGGTAATCACTACCTCATCATTGTGTAACAAAAAAATTTATTTATTTGGTGTATAAAAATTATAAATAAAATACCATGATGTAGGAAATATGTTTATATTTCCAATTAATATTTATAGTCTAATTTATCTTATGGATAACCCCATATTAAAATTGTTTTATTAAGAAGAAACAAGTTCATGTAATATATCTTTTTTACTTTAAATTAATTCTTATAAAATGTCATTTTCACATCCAAGTGGTTCCATGGGGTCGCAAAAGTGACCCATGTATGCCCAGGGTCAGAAATATCTCATCCAATAGGATTATTACAAGTGTTAGGGTAGTTTAATATTATTATAATATTATTTATTTACACTTATTTATGAGATTTACCCTTTAACCATGGTAAATAAAATAATTACTTAACTTAAAAATCATAATTTCCAAAAATAAAAGTTATATATTTTCACAATTTTAACCTTATGATTCCAAATATGGAGTCCATTTTTTCAAATTAGAAAAACATAATTTGTAGTAATTAATTTAAAATTAATTCATTTTTTCAAAAACAAAAAAAGTGGGTTTTTAAGAAGTAATAACTACCAAAAGATTGACATGTGTTTATCTCCAATTTAAAAGAGAAATTACTTAAAATGACCAAAAATGGATTAACTGATAAAAATATAATCCAATTACACTATAACACCAATTAAAAGTACAATATAACAATACAAATAAATTAAATGAAAAGGCAGTTTTGACTTAAAAAGCAGTATTTTTTCACTATTCATTAAAATGTGAATTTTATCATAAAATACCAAAAATTCAACATAATTATTTATTTATGTCCCACTTCCAAATAAGAAGTTTATTTTGTCAAATATAATATATAAATATTTTAAAAACAATATTTAAAATGGGCACACCATCAAAAGGCGGCAAAACTGCATTTTTTGAAAAAATACTTCTTTTATCCGAAAAAATGAACGTGTTCTTATATCATGTCTAGAAAATATATAATTTGAATGTTAATGTTATATGAAATTCAAAATTTGGTTCATACTATTCATAATGGATAGTTTATATCCCATTAAATAACAACATTTTAATCATATATCATTGTTTAGTGAAACTCGGTATTGCGTACAATGCAAGCTATCGAGGAAGGTAGCTCTTGAGTGTAACACAATCCATGTAAGTGTTGAATTTAGTTAATGCTTCTTTTACTGCTTATTATAACATAATCCAAGCATATTTATTCAGTACATAAAACAAAATCTATACTCAATGTTGTGTGAAATGAATTCTATCAAAATAACATGAAATTGTGTGTAACACAAGCCAAGAATAGTTTTGAGTATACTGGAAGATAATACAGTGTTATGTATAGTGAAATATAATCTTGGTGTAGTATAAAACACAAGACATCAAAGAAATTTAAAATATTCTATCTCATAAAATATCAGGGTGTTACACACACACATCCCCACATTTCTTTCTTCTAGATGGTGACCCATATATCTCAACATTGTGTTCATCACTAACCTCATAATACCTAGAAATAAACTCAATACATTAATGTAAAATAATAAAAATTATTTTATTCCATTAGTTCATACTCTCTACATGACCTGACTCTAAGTTCATACCAATCATTATTCTCTTTAGGTCCAACACTACATTGATATCAATAACATAGCTAGAACGCATTGACACCTAGATTTGTATCACTAGATGTGCATTCCCCTAAACAATCCCTTATATTTAAAAAACACACATGTATAAACCAATAAACCCATAGGTTATACTTATAGTAATAACATGATTCACCGAACACATTACGCTCAAGGATTCCCACTAAAAGTCTATACACATCTCCAATTATCATCTTTCACTCAAAGGACCTCTTTACTCATGGGTGCCCCATGCTCACACCTAACCATATCTAGGTTCCATAAGAAACACTATAAGAGGGTTACTAATCTTTAACTTATAATAATCAAATGGGCGTCCCCATACCATGGATCACCATGGAAAAACGAATTCTAAACATCCTCCTCCTCTCACTAATGCGTTTCAAAGTTATAAGTTCATTCCTTTATTGTTTACTATATAATTCCCAAGCCTTATCGGTAATTGTTCCATTCCTTAGGGTATAAACACTAGGGATCACATAAAATATATCATTAAACCTCACCCCTTGTAAAACAAAACTCATCTCATGAGTTAAGACTGTGAAGGGATCCATCAAGTGATAAAGGACTATGTTCCCCTTAAAAGCATAGATTCTAGTCATTTATAAAATCTACATACCAATAGAAACATAATCAACTCACTTCTAAAAGAATTTACCCGGATCCAACTATTCACTCGGATCCCAACCATTCCCAACACATATTCATAAACATTAACCCATGGCATGTGAACATAAGAACATTCATTCAAACATATGGATTATTATTAAAGGGGCCGAAAAAAAAAGTGTTACACTTCTTAAGCCATTCTCAATGAATCCTCATCTATTACCACACCAATAATTTCTTACCTTAGATCCCTAAGTTCCACCACAACACTGGAATCATAACCAATAGAATATGAAATTCCCACACCACACCCTTAGTAAAACTTTGACCAAAATCTTTAAGAATCAATTCCTAAATGATCACCAATTCTTACCGAATTTTTTAAAATCCCAAGTATAAACTATAGGGTGACATACCACCATCAATACAGTGATAAATCAGAATTATTACACTACTTTTATTGTTTTGAAGACACCAAACCAAGAATCTCCAACATATTGATCATATTTAACCATGCCTCACTGAAATCTAACCTCAACCATATCCCAAAAAATAATAATCATAGGAAACCAAGGGAGAATAACAACAACAAAATGAGGGAGGGAAACTTAGCTTTGACATGGTGAAATGGATCTTGATCCACCATAAATCCAAAGAGAGAAAATATCTTCTCTAAGGGGGGGATATTAGAGAGAGGTCTAGCTAATTAACTCTCTCGAATTCCCTTTCTTCTAAGGAAATATAGGTGGATGACCTATAAAAAAAACTACCCTTACATTCTCAAAACTTGAAAAGTGACACACTAGGGCATGAACATGGGTGTCATGATAAAATGCCCAACTCAGGGATACCCTACATGGAACAATACCTATTCTATCACAAAAATATCTTTATTATGGGTTGCATTTTAGCATGAACCAACATTCATGCTGCAATGACCACCTCCAAGGATGACCCAACAACTCTTATTCACTCATTATGGAATAACTTGGGGTTTAATCACCAACATAGCCTTTACACAACCATCATAACTCGACTCCCACTTGATCTAGTGTTACAAGACCCCTTACAAAAAATACAACTCCCACAACGAGTTCAGATTCCAAAACTAAATCCTAGACTCAATCAAAAAACTTAAATATATAAAAAACAATCTTCTTAACACATCATCATTCCCATAATTCAATTTTGAATGGGAAATCTAAAAAACCCCTAATATAGTGCTCAAAATTAAAATTCCCCCTAAATTTCTCCAACCATAATGTTGTGGGTCGTAACAATGTAGATCTTTTCTTTTGAATGAGAAACACTTCCTCACAATAAACACTTCTCAGATATGGCATGTATAATGACACCAATTTCTAAGAAATTATTTATGAAAAACTACAATTGGTGAATAAATAATTATGAGGTGTTTTATCTAGATTCAGTGACACTCTCTGATAGAGGTCCTCTATAATCATAGTTAACCATGTAATCTCATAACAAATTCAGTGATCACTAAGGAAACAATTTCCATGGGCTATAATAACTCAGCAGTATAACATCTATGCAACTCAAATATATATCCCATTTTTTATGGTGGGGTCTTATGAATATATAATGTACTATTAGAGATCATGATGATTTTTTTTGTATAAAATTACTTAGGATGAATTTCATCATGCTCATCAACTATAAAATTATTACTTGAATATGCTTTGAAAACTACAATAGTTTCCCTTTTACATTCTTTAGTGTTGATTTCAAATAAAAAAATACCCTCACCTTTTGAGTCAAACTCATGAAACTGGAAATTTGTATCTGGATTTAAAGGTCAGACCCTATTTTCGGTTATTTTTCATGGTTAATAAAGAAAAAAATTCACTAATGGGATATTTTACGATATATTTTGGTGAGAAAAAATTTCTTCCTAAGGGTGTCGGGGGATATGATGATATAGGATAACATATTTGTGGAGGTTAGGGTGGTCTTTCGTAACTAGGAATATTTCCTTTTACTATATTTATATATTCTTATGGGTATTAATTTGGTTTTGGTAAAAAAGGAAGCACTATTAAATTATTTTACTTCATTTATAGAAAAGATATGTGAAGACTAAGGATAATCACTATCACAAAATAGGGCAAGGTAAGTGATACTATTTATCAATGCTAAGTATAATGCGCTGATAAAGGGGTGTACCTTTATCAGTGCTAGCTAAAAGCACTGATAAATGTCCCCTTTATTAGCACTAAAACAAGCACTGATAAAGGGTACATTCATCAGTGCTATTATTAGCGGGGATAAATGTTTTTATTATTAATTTATATAAAATTATTATATTTATATTAAAAAATAATTTTTATTTGTATACATTAAATAAAAAAACAAATGTTTATAATTAATATTTTTTTTAAATAATTCAAAAATATATATAATTTTTAATTAAAAAAAGTATATAAAAGATTATAATTAATTAAATATATATATATATAATTAAATAATTATAATATTATAATAAATTACATTAAAAATAAATATATTTATTAGATTTATTAGATTTATATTTATTATATATATTAGATTTATTATATTTATTGGATTAATTCATTGTATTAATTATATTTATTATATTTAATATATTTATTTTATTTATTTTATTTATAAATATATAATTATTTTTAATATATATAAATATAATTAAAATTATTGAATATATATGTGTTTTCCAATTAATTTTGTCAATGAATATATTGATCATGTGTATATATTATGTATCATATGCACTAATGTTCATTTATACATTACATCTCATTGTCCATTGAAGTGGTATATTTATTAATTCACAATGTTACCCATATGAACTATATATGTTCTAAAAATTTACTTATAAAAGTACATTAAATAAATTTAAACAATAAATATATTTTATTGTATTTTTAATGATATATATAAATATTTTTCAAATACATTTGTAATTATAATTTTATTAATATATATATTAACAATTATATACCCATATATATAAATAAATACAATTTATAGTTATAATTGTTAATATATATACATTCTATCTATTTTTTAAATAAATATATAATAATATAAATAAATTATTAAAATTATACCTTTATCAGCACTTTTTTAGTGCTGAAAAATATTTCCTTTATCAGTGCTAAAAAACACTGATAAAAGATGTCTTTAATAGTGATATAATTTTAGTACAGATAAATAGGTCTTTTGTCAGCACTTTTTTAGCATTGATAAATAGGTATTTTAGTAGTGCTTTTTTAGTGCTGATAATGACCTATCTTTATCAGTGCTTTTAACAAGCGCTGATAAAGGTTTCAGTGGTTTTTATAAAAGAACCCTAACAGGATCCTCCTCCCTCCACCCTTTCAAGCCTTCGTGGATGCTGAACCCTGCACTGTCGATCCCTCCTCCGCCACGACCCCTCCAACACCACGACCCTTATCCTCCTCCTCTTCTACCACCAGCGCCCCCTCCTCCTGCTCCTCCAGCCACTTACTCATCCTCCTTCTCTGTCTTCGCCGCCTCCTCCCCCTTTTCCTCCTTCTCCCCCTTATCCTTCTCATCCTTGTGTGCCCCCTTTGTCCACGTGACCTTCTCCAGCGCGCCCTCTTCACCAATGACCATTCTGGAAGCCTCCTCTAAAATGCATGGATTCCCCCGGTGAGTCTCTTATGTAATGAATTTTGACCCTTCTTCATTAAATAGATTTAGATATTTTGAAGATTATAGACTCTTATGTATGAATAGAAGATTACCTTTACATGTTGATAATCTAATAAAGATATGAATCTTACATGTTATAGTGCATTAAGAGATGAATTTTACGTATTCAGTGGATTTAATTTTATATATTATCATAACTTATGTGATGTAACTTTTATATAAGAAGGAATATCAATAATATATTATGATATGATCATAATCATAGTCTATCATAGATAATTTAACACCCCGAGATTTTATGAGAAATATTATTTTTAATTTCTTTGATGTCTTATGTTCTACACTACTCCAAAATTAGGCTACACTATATGCAACACTGTATTAGCTTTTATTATATGAAAACACTATTCTTGGCTTGTGTTACATGCAAGAGAAACCTTCCTTAATAGCGTGTGTTGTACACAATACCGAGTTTCACTAAACCACGATATATTGTTATAATATTATTATGAAATAGCCATTATAAATAGTATTAACCAAATTTTTAATTTTATAACATTATCATTCATATTACACATTATCTCGAATATGGTATGAGAACAAAATAAATTTTTCGGGTAAAATAAGTATTTTTCAAAAAATGCAGTTTTGCCGCCTTTTGATGGCGTACCCACTTTAAATCTAGTTTTTGACACGTTTATGAGTTAAATTTGAAAAAAAAAACATATTCATTACAATAAGTATATAAAAAATTACTTTGGATAATTTTTTTAATATTTTTCTATTAACTTTCATATTTTGATGAATATTAAATATACGCTAGATTTTAATTAAAAACAACTTTTTTCATCAGGATAATTAATATGGTTAAATTATAATATTGAATGGTTTTAAAGTATACAAATGACATATTTTTACCCTTTAATATAATGTAAGTAATTATCATTAATTTTACACTGAATTCATAGATAAAAACATTTCAATCTTTTACAATGTTTTAACTTTTAAAACTCGTTTTCTCAACAGCGAGATTAATTTTAAATTAAATACTGAAAATTCTATGTTTTGAATTTGGAAAAATGGATTACATATTTGGAATCATTAGGTCCAAATTATGTTAATAGGATACTTTTTATTTTTAGACATTATGAATAGTTACTATGGTAAATTTTATTTACTACAGTTAAAGGTAAATCGGGTAATTAAGATAAACATAAGATTATAAAATTACCCTAACACCTTCCAAAATTTTATTGGAAGAATAAAAGTCGACCCATATCACCTAAATTTATTAATATATTCATTTAATAGAATTTTGACCATGAAAAGGATGTAATTATTATTAAAACCAAAGAAAATGACAACATGTCACTCTCTTATATCTTATAAGTGTAATAATTTTAATTTAGTGATAAACTTCATTAAAATTCGAACATAAATAATCACCAGAAAGATAATAAATTTATATACATCATGTAAATTTATTTAAAATTTTTAGGGATTAAATAATTATCATTAATGGTGACACAATAGTGATGTAGAAATTATTTTATTTATTGAAATATCAAATAAATGGTTTTAAAAATATTAAAATAAATATTATATGAACTAATTAATGTGATCCATGAATTTTATAGATTAATAAGATATGTTAGGAATCTATTAAATTTTTTTTTTAATATATCTTCTATGCGGATTTTATTTAAATTCAAATAAATGAATAGTGTTAAGATTGACACTATTGATATTTTATAAAAATAACATATTATTAAATTGTTTAAAAATCACAAAAATATTTAAAAATTACAAATTAAAATTTATATGTTCTACCATGTCATAAATTATCCAATTATGTATAGTTAACAAAACATAATTCAGTATTTATAACCATTTAAAATTTATAACATTATTACCACAAATAAAATTAAATAGATTAAATAAGGATAAATCAAAATGATAAGGTTTAAAATAAAATAAAAACATGTATAAATTTTATCAGTTTATGAGATTAAAAACCTATATCATATAATATTCTAAGTTGGGTCATTTTGGAAGTTTTTAATTCGGGGTTGAGTTTATTATAAATTAATATTTTTGAGAGTTTCCTAAAGTGCCCCTCTCCTCTCTTATAAAAGGGAACCTCCTCCCTCTCCTCTTCACAACATTTTGAGCCTTCAAGATTGAACACAACCTATCCATTTCTTTTCTATACTTCCATAACAAAATACTAGAGGTCTTTATCTTCTTCAAAGACCAGATTTAGTGCCCAATGAGGAGGTTTAGAAGAGGCGTGTCGAAGAAGAAGTAATATCCTTTACTGATTCTTTCAGATTTATTTATCCTTCTACTTCATCTTTTTTATTTTTTTTCATTATAAAGTAATAACATCAGTATCACTAATATACTTATATGTAATTATAAATATTAAACAATCCTATTTTACCTTCTATCCATCCTACGGAAAATGAAATCATCGCGCGTGTGTACGTACGGAATATCGTCTCCACGCCGTGGTGTAATCTATTTTCCACCACCACCTTACTTGGATGGGTATAATGGTATAAAGAATAACTATATATTATTATTATAACATAATAATAATTCTGATATATTATATCATCCACTCCAATTCCATTCAATAATTATGGGAACGATATCATCGCTCGTGCGTACGTACGGATTACCATCTCCACAATGCGATGAGATTCATTCCCCATGTTAACCATTCCAGAATGATTATAAAGTATATATAATAAGTAATCATGAAATATATGACATAATAATGCTACTATATTTATGTATATAAATATTTCATTTACTTCCCTTCAATTTAACAAGGAAACGAAAACAGGGTTCATTCTTATGTACGGCCTACCGTCTCCATGAACAATGTATTTCATTCCATTTATCGATATATTATATGTATATATTCTGAATATATATTATATATAAATCATGTTTTGCATTCTGTAAGTAATTAATCATGACCTAAGTAAACATATGAATAATTAAAAGTCCAAACATGTACGACAAATGAAACGATTTAACCCAAAACACTACTTTAACATTGAATTGACAAATGAACGGGTAATATAAAGTCCTAAGTGAATCATATATGATATAATAAATATTATTATGGTTTTTAATAAGTTAATAATATGTTTAAACCCACTATACAGGAGTCTCAGACACATATGATAGAAATTAGACATAAGTTAAGGGATAATTATTTCAATCTCATTCTTATCCGAGATTGTTTATTCGTAAGTATTTGCTGGGGTTATGTTTATCATCTATGTCCATGTTTTCTCAAAATGTTTTCATAAAATGTTTAATATTATTCCATATATATTTAAAGTCATTTTTACCCTTTTTTTATTTTTACCACAAGGTATGGAAGGAATTTTTCTTTTTTTTTACCATACGAGGTACTTTTTGACTTTTATAGAAAAAGTATGAGGAGAATGTTTTTTTAACTTATACAGAATGAACATATTTTTACTGTTTCATAACACCTTATTTTCATGAAGATTCCTGTAAATATTTCATGATTATTTTCAAAAAAAATAATTTTCTTTTAAAATGGAATGGCATTTTGAGAAAATAAAATGATTTTGAAGTAGAAAGGATATTTTCCTCATGAATTCATTTCAATTATTTTATCAAAACTATTTCCCATAAAAGATGAAATTGTTTAATATGTTTATGTTTCAAGTATAATGTCTCTATTATTTACATGGTTTTATTTTGCTTATGATGAAACGATATCCATTTGTTTTATATGGATTATGTTATGATTGAATGATGTTTATGAAACCCATTTTATTCATTGGGTTATGATTATGATTTATGTTTATTTTGTGGCACACAAAAGAATGATTTCATTATGAGATGGGTGGGACCTATAGCTACCTCTAATACATTGGGTAAATATTTATATCTCATGAGATAAACATGGCTGGAATGACAAGTAAATCTGGTCCAATAATACAGGGTAGGAATGGCATGTAAACCCGGTTCAGTAATGGACTTTGTCCACTATGATGGTCTTGGTAGAAATTCCTTGGCTAATATGGAAATCATATCTTGTTCTTAACGGTTTTATACAATTACATGTTTTATTCATGATTGATGTTCCATTATGATCAATGTCTTACGTACTGCCAAGATTTATTTCCCAACTCAAGATTTTGATGTTAAAACCTTATGTTCATGTTTTGAAGTTCAAATGTATATGTTTTGTTTTATTTTCTCCATGATTACCCTTATTGAGAATTTGATCTCACCCTTTATATGTATTATTTTCCCTAGGATATAAATAATGGTTTTAGGTAAGAAAAAAGGGCAATATCATTATGGGATATGTTGAAGATATTTCACCGTGATTAGAATATTATGTTCCATGTTTCCAAAGACACTAAACTATTACGGTCCTTGGGTGTCTGTTTTTGTTTTGTATTAAGTATTCTGTAAAAGTAATATATGTCCATGTACTTCAAGCTTGGTTCTCTACATTTGGTATTATAGGAAAGGTTTAGTTAACCTTTGGAAACTAGGATGCGAAAACTTTAGTGATATCCATAGAGATATTTCTAAGGTATGTTTAGGGATGTCCCAAAGGTTAAGTATAAGTATAGGTTACAGTCCTAGAATTATGATAACAATCATGAATAACCTTGTATTAAACCTAACATGTTAGATATTTAAAGTACTCCCCTTGATTATGTTGTTTTATTAGTATGATTTTTCCTCTCACACTATTCTTTTTGGGTTTTAGAAAATGGCTGGAAATATGAAGATTCACAATAATTGAGGATATGATGGACAATGGAATGATATTCTTCATGAGCAACCAAATGAAAAGGGATTTGGAAGTCCAAACATCGTAATTATTCCTTATCAACAATCTCATGATATGATCAATAACCTCAAATTTGGTAAGTTTTTGGACTCAGATAATAAGAGAAAGATGGAGTTTCATGATGATCATAGAGGAAAGAAAGTTCAATTTCCATCATGTAAATCATGTTGTAAGAGGCATGAGGAAGAATGTTTCAAAGGAATTGGAAGATTCTTTAGGTGTGGAAAAGAAGGACACAAAGCTAGTAATTTCAAAGGAAATGGTTCATTTAACACCATGGACAAGGATAATGGTGTTTCTAAGACATCAACTGTAAAGAATTGGAAATTTCAAGGAAACTTTTTTCTTAATTTTCTTTGGAATTTTACAACAACGCAGTTTCTGACGGCGCCTGAATCTGAGGCCCGGTGTGCCCAGAATCTTTTTCCGAAGTTTGGCTCGGGTACGTTCAGTGAACGAATGTGCAGAAATTTCGAACTTTTAAATCGGTGCTCGGAATCAAATTCTGTGGGCACCGATTGAACTGCATCGCTGGTATTTGCTTAGTAACACCTATTCCGCAGTTGCGTTTTATCGAGTTTGGAAGTTAGTTTTCGAGGGTTTTTAATTAAACTGAATAAAAATATGTGTTTGCCATATTTTTATTTGAGGTGGTAGTTAGAACCTCCAAGGGGAGGTTAGTGAAGGGTCCCACCGGCACATAACCTCCCTTGGGTGGATGTTATAAGGTGGGGCCCACATGTGTATCAAACCCCCTTAACCCCCCTAAACTCAAGAACTCTCCATTTATGTGGATGAAACTCTCTCTCATTAAATGAGTCTCCCCACCTCCCTCTAATTAAATTTTGGCAACTTGAGATATTTAATTATGTGAGTTAATTAAATTTCAAACTCTTGAAATTCATAATCTTTGTTGTGTTAATAAAACAAGTTAAGAACTTATTTTATTTGGGTTGGAGTTTAGTTGATTGGGAGCCTTTGGAGAAAAAGCTTAGGAAGTCTTGAGTTTCTTCTTTCTCTATGACGAAGAACACGAAAAACGCCTCTTCCGCCACTGAAGCACGACGGCGCCATCTTCTTCATCGTTCTTCAACCGAGGCAAGGAAAGGTAAGCGACGCCCATGACATCTCCAACGACCTTCATCCGCATCAAAGGAGAAGACGTCGCCCGTGAAGAACATCGTCAACGACGACGTCACCTCCAAATGCTCGCCCACCAACGACGAGTACCCTTATTCCTTTCCGACGCATGAGCATGAGAATTGGGAGTTTGTGACGAACACGACAATCGAGGAATCGATATCCGCCCTTTTTCTGAGATCATCAACAAACGACAATTACGAGGTAGGGAATTTAAATTGTGATTATTGGTGAACCCTCGTTTACTCCCTTTTAAATCTAAGAACACGGTTCAACTAAATATTAAGTTGATCCACGAAGATTATTTTGCGGGTTGGGATTATTGTTATGATTCTTTTTATTTAAGAGGTTGAAGGAGATTGTCTTTGCTCTATTTTGTTCGAGATTACTCCCTTGATTTTTATTCTTCGTGAATATGTCCAACTTCTATCGTTTAACGAGAGGGGGTCGGACCGCACAAACACGGCCGACCCACCTCCTTTTTCCATGTTGGATTTCTTTGTAGTTTGGTACGGGGAGGCGTGGTGCCGTCGCACCACGCGGAATCATGCGACAAGGAAATGTGCGGCGCCGACGCGCCGCATCATGAAAAACAAACAACGGCGTGACATCGTCGCGCCACGTAGGAGAAACCCGAAGACATCCGCGGACGGAGTCGGGCCACTGCGAAGGGGCGCGGCGCCAATGCGTCGCGCCGAGAACCACGAAGACGGCGCGTTTTGTTAATTGATGTGCGGATTGATGAGCAACGACAAAACGGGGCCGCAAAGTATTTTTTGAAGCTTGCGCAGTAAAGTACGAGACCCGAGATGAACACCGGCTCAGACAGTTTTGAAAGCGGACCACCGGAGAAACTCCGAGGGCCCGCGGAAACGCCCGGAGGCGCGGGTCGCCGGTGCGGCGCCGCCGACGACCGGAGGCGGCAGCCGGAGCTGTCCGGCCGCCAGGCGGCGGCGGCGCCCGAGCGTGCCGCCGGAAGAATCGGCGGCGGTGGTTGCGCCGCCGCCCTCAATTAACGGCGAGGGGCGGGCCGCGCACACCCCCCGCTTCCCGACTTCGGCTCGGCCACGCCGAGCCGCGGCGGGCCGGTCGGGCCGGGCTGAGCCAGCCGGGCTGGGCCGCGCCGGCCGGGCCGAGCCGGGTCCAGTCGGGTCGGACCCGGTTCGGGCCAACCCAGGGGGGGTCGGGCCGGGTCGGTCCGGGCCCAGACCCCCCGTTTTCGGACCACTTTCGGTCAAATACCCATATCATGGGCTACAAACCTCCGATCGACGCATCTTTAGTTGCGTAGTGATCCTTGGAATGAAACAGTTGTTTCGTTATATCGCACTCAAGGTTTCAAATCACTTTGGGTTCGGCCGGGTTGGTTCGGATACGAAACCAACAGGGCCCTCGGAGCGGAAACGCTTATATCTTCAGCTCCGGAAGTCCGATTGACGTGTCGTCGACTTTTATGGATTCCTCTAAGTGAGACGGATCTTTTGTCTTACTCCGCTCGAGGTTTGGATGCCGTCGGAGTGCGGTCGGGTTGGTTCGCTCACGAAACCAACCGGGCCCCTGGAACGAAAAAGCCAAAAACTCACAGACCGGGCGTCCGATTGACGCGCCGTCTGTCTCATTGAATTCCTCTTGATGAGAGGGAACTTTTGGAATACTTCGCCCGAGTTTTGGTTGATGTTGGATAGTGGTCGGGTTTGATTGTACCCGAAATCCAACCGGGCCCTTGGAACGGAAAAGCTGTTATCTTTCAGACTAGACGTCCGTTTGACGAACCGTCAGCGGCGATGGTGATCACGTTGAGAAACGGTCCCTATGTGTATACCCTATGAGAGTTTGGGGTATAGTTGAGATACGACCGGATTGGTTCTCACACGAAACCAATCCGGCCCCTGGGACGGAAAGGCTAATAACTCACAGACCGGGCATCCGATTGACGCGCCGTCTGTTGCGTTGAGACACCTAAGACGAGGTGGTCCTTTGAGATACTTCTTCGTGGGACTTTGAGATACTTGGAGTATCGACCTGTAGCTCGTGGAGCGGACCCTCCCGGAGACGAGCGTGCGGAGTACGAAGACCATGTAGCCGACTGAGACCTGACGACTGCTTGACCGACTCGACTTGGAGTGAGTCGACTAGCCCAGTGGAAAGAGCACTACTTTGTGAGGTGCAGACCCATGGCGGATGGAGCACTACCTATGTGACAGTGCAGACCCACGGTACTCGTCCGGAGAGTACCTCAGCAGGCTACTAGGGGGTGTGCACTACTGTGTTTGGGTGACATACCTCGGCGGGAAGCACTATTGTGTCTTGGTGGCTGACCCGCAGTACTCGACAGGAGGAGTACCTCAGCAGTCTTAGGTTAGTGAGCAGTACCTCGGAGTCGTGACAGGACCACTGTACACTCCAGAGACGGGGCTCTTCAGCAGTTATGGTTTGGATAATGAAAATCCTGGTTTGAGCTGAGTCTATGACCTTTGTGTTTCCTCATCATTGAGATGGGTTACTTGATAACTTAGGTATATATATGGGCATATACCTGGGTAGTGGTTATCCGTTGATTTCATAATCCTTGTGTTTCCTCATGATTGAGATGGGTTACTTGATAACTTAGGTATATGTATGGGCATATACCTAAGTAGAGGTTATCTATGGTGATCTTTGTTGTAGTTGTCCTTGTTGGTTTTAGTGAGACCGTGAGGGTCTCGGGGTCCCTAATGAGTATCTTTATACTCACCCCTGCACGGGCTATGCCCGCACCTCATTGTGTTGGTTGTAGACGACGGACAGTGCTGACGGAGTCCGAGTGTTCGAGGACTGGACGGTACCTGGAGGTGGACAACATGACGAGTCAGTACCCAGAGGTGGACTTCACGGTGAGACAACACTCGGAGGAGGTTGACGGGCGAGAGCGTTGTGGAGGCTATCTGTACCTACCCTTCAGGTAGGATCCATGGTGGACGATCCAGGAGCTACGCCATCTGTACCTACCCTTCAGGTAGGATCCGAGGAGGACGACCTAGGAGCCGTTTCTGTTCTTCCAGCGTTTGTACTTTGTTCAGTTGTAGATGTACTTTCATTTGGGTTTGTATTCTGGCCCACTTACTTTCTAGAACTTCTCTTTGTACTTAGTGTTTTTCATCCGCTTGTACTCTGTGGTGTTTTGTTTACTTTTATAAAGTCAATGCCTTCCCAGTTATCAGGATTTACGCCTTTGGTGCTAGTTGCCAGCCCCTGGACTATGGAAGGCGGGCTTGGGGTAGTCACGGCACGGTCCCCGAGGACGGGTCGTGACAAATTGGTATCAGAGGAGTTCGGTTCTACCGCAGAACTTAGGACTCTGGTCTTTTTCTATGTGAAGCAATAGTGTTAAGGGTACCGAGTGTGGTCTTCAGTTTAGGGAGTCCAGTGTTGGTGTGGCGGCTGACGTATCCGTGCACCAGGACCCTGACTACTGATTTCCGACTTTGTACACGAAAACACAGATTGCGTGTGTGTTTCCAAAGTGTTAAATTCAGCTCAAACTAGGTCAGCTCACTAGGTATAAATGTTGACCGTGTCGCATCTGTTCAGGATGTCTCCACGCAGACAGTCAGTTGGAGTTTGGAGAGAGTACTCGATGACGACTCACCGAGCGACGAGGCTCTGATGCAGGGCCCTTTTTACTGTGTTGGCACCCTCGGGTGGTGTACCAGCAGCACCACCACCTGTTGGGTAGCAGATGCCAACAGCTATACTAGAAAATTTTGCACGCTGGCAGAGCACGTTTCACGAGTTCCAGCAGCAGTGGCCTCCGAGGTTACAAGGCGAGACAGATTCCCATACAGCAGAGCAGTGACTGGAGGCGATTGCTAGAGTTTTCCGCCTAGCTGAGACATTAGTAGTGTGGATGGTGGACTTGGCCACTATTGTTTTCCAGTGAATGACCACGAGGATGGTCTGCATAGTGATGAGGCTTCGATACGTGGACCGATGCCTGAAATAGTACCTTTGGGTAGTGTGTCAGCTATACATCACTACCTGTTAGTCAGCGGTTACAACCGGCGGTACCGGTAGGTGACATATGTAGGCTTACTTCCTTATATGTGTTCTAACATCAGATACCCTCAAGTTCCGAGGATAACCTGACTCATAGGCAGCTGAGGACTGGCTTGAGGAGGTAGCAGAGAGTTTTCTAGAGCTTATACAGTTTCGGCGGGATGACGTGTTGATAGCTGAGAATTCATCGAGGCGTACCGAACATACCGGGTACTCGATGGATGTGTTTCGATTAGTGATATAGAGCTCAGACCTCTGAGTGTGGTGTGTTTAAGGACATTCGATCCAACACCTTTTTCTTTTATGCAATCCTACTCACGTTAGGGTGCTAGAGAGAACCTTGAGGTTGAATGATCTTTGGCTGAACGAATATAGCCAGTGTATGTTAGCAGTGGGAAGATGCGAACTGGAATTAGTCACAGAGACTTGGACGTGTAAAATGTTTCAAGAAGAGGAAGCTTTAAAGAGATATGAGTCTGCGAAGCGGTAGACGTGGAGGCAGAGCTAGGAGAGAAGCATGAGGTGGTGTACATCTTAACATGCTACAACCACCCACCTTAGTTATCCCTGCCAGGCTCAGGGAGCTGGAGGGCGGTGGAAGAGTGCGGCTACATGCAGTCAAGGAGTGTGACCCAATGACTCTAAAAATGATTCAATGGACGGTCTTTGTCCACTACTAGCTGCTGTAGTAACAGACGTCGATATGAATCATTCCTCGCTTTCACAAATCTTGTCCCAGACCTAGAGTTTCCGGTAATCCATGGACTTGACCCTCACGTCTGGAGATACCTTGGGAGGAGACTTGATAATCACACTTACGCGGACAGTGTGGTCAGACCCTCGAGGTGAGAGTTTCGGTTGGAATCTCTTGGTGGCAGTGTCGAGGCCTTACGATGTTGGTTTGAGTATGGACTAGGCAATCACAGTTCATACACAAATTGACGGTATTAGGCAAAAAGGTTGTGGTTTAACTACGACGTCGAGACGGGTTTTCCTTAGTCGGCGAAAAGGAAACCCCAGGCAGCACAAGATAACTCATGCATAGGAGGGTGTGACTGATCACTATTGAGTTGGTCAACCTTACCCTCGTGGCAGCAGTCGTTTGAGTTCCAGTTCTAACAGGAATTGGAAACCTCTGGAGTTCGAGAATGATGATCACGTCCTTATACGGGTCTCACCTCGACGAGGTTTACGGAGATGTGGCCAAGGTGGAAAGTTATCTCCGAGGTTCAGCAGACCTTTCTAGGTCCTCAACTGGGTAGGCGAGGTGTTTTACTGCTTGACCCATCCACATCAGTTGCACCAGGTGCACGACGTCTTCCACGTATCTCATCCGAGGAGATATGTGCTTGACCCTTCGCATATCATCGACCATGGGGAGCTGGACGATAGAGATGGGGTGACTTTCACAGAGGTTTCAGTGGGGATCGAGGATCGACAGGAGTGGATCCTACGAGGACGATCGATTCCCCGGGTACACTTTCTATTGAAGTATGGGAACCTCCAGGTAAGCACATGGGAGCAGAACGCTCAGATGCGTGCTCAATACCGCTTTTGTGACCCTAGTTTGTGTTGATTCTTTACGGGGATGTAAAGCCTTGTGGTGGGAGTAATGTAAAGACCCGGAAATTTCAAGGAAATTTTTTTCATAATTTTCTTTGGAATTTTACAAGAACACAGTTTTCTGACGGTGCCTGAATCCGAGGCCTGGTGTGTCCAGAATGTTTTTCCGAAGTTTGGCTCAGGTACGTTCAGTGAACGAATGAGCGGGAATTTCTAACTTTTGAACCGGTGCTCGGAATCAAATTCTGAGGGCACCGATGGAACTGCAGTGCCAGTATTTGCTTAGGAACACCTATTCTGCAGTTGCGTTTTATCGAGTTTGGAAGTTAGTTTTCGGGGGTTTTTAATTAAACTGAATAAAAATATGTGTTTTCCATATTTTTATTTGAGGTGGTAGTTAGAACCTCCAAGGGGAGGTTAGTGGAGGGTCCCACCCGCACATAACCTCCCTTGGGTGGATGTTATAAGGTGGGTCCCACATGAGTATCAAACCCCCTTAACCCCCCTTAACTCTTGAACTCTCCATTTATGTGGATGAAACTCTCTCTCATTAAATGAGTCTCCCCACCTCCCTCTCATTAAATTTGACAACTTGAGATATTTAATTATGTAAGTTAATTAAATTTCAAACTCTTGAAATTCATAAGCTTTGTTGTGTTAATAAAACAAGTTAAGAACTTATTTTATTTGGGTTGGAGTTTAGTTGATTGTGAGCCTTTGGAGAAAAAGATTAGGAAGTCTTGAGTTTCTCCTTTCTCTATGACAAAGAACACGAAGAACGCCTCTTCCGCCAATGAAGCACGACGACGCCATCTTCTTCATCATTCTTCAACCGAGGCAAGGAAAGGGAAGCGACGCCCACGGCATCTCCAACGACCTTCATCCGCATCAAAGGAGAAGACGTCGCCCGCGAAGAACATCGTCAACGACGATGTCACCTCCGAATGCTCGTCCAGCAACGACGAGTACCCTTCCTCCTTTCCGAAACATGAGCATGAGAATTGGGAGTGTGTGATGAACAGGACAATCGAGGAATCGATATCCGCCGTTTTTTCCGAGATCGTCAACGAATGACAATTACGAGGTAGGGAATTTAAATTGTGATTATTGGTGAACCCTCGTTTACTCCCTTCTAAATCTAAGAACACGGTTCAACTAAATACTAAGTTGATCCGCGAAGATTATTTTGCGGGTTGGGAATATTTTTATGATTCTTTTTATTTAAGAGGTTGACGGGGATTGTCTTTACTCTATTTTGTTTGAGATTACTCTCTTGATTTTTATTCTTCGTGAATATGTCCAACTGTTATCATTTAACGAGAGGGGGCCGGACCGCACAAACACGGCCGACCCACCTCCTTTTTCCATGTTGGATTTCTTTGTGGTTTGGTATGGGAAGGCGTGGTGCCGTCACCCCACGCGAAATCATGCGACAAGGAAATGTGCGGCATCGTCGCCCCATGTCGTGAAAAACAAACAAGGGCGCAACATCGTCGCGCCACGTCGGAGAAACCCGAATACATCCGCGGATGGAGTCGGGCCACGGCGAAGGGGCGCGGCGCCAACGCGTCGCGCCGGAGAACCAAGAAGACGACACGTTTTGTTAATTGATGTATGGATTGACGAGCGATGACAAAACAGGGCCGCAAAGTATTTTTTGAAGCTTGCTCAGTAAAGTACGAGACCCGAGATGAACACCGGCTCAGACGGTTTTGAAAATGGACCACCGGAGCAACTCCGGGGGCCCGCGGAAACGCCCGGAGGCGCGGCGCCGCTGGCGACCGGAGGCGGCGGCCGAAGCTGTCCGACCGCCAGGCCGCAGCGGCGCCCGAGCGCATCGCCGGAAGAATTGGCGGCGGCAGTTGCGTCGCCGCCCTCAATTAATGGCGAGGGGCGGGCCGCGCGCACCCCCCGCTTCCCGACTTCGGCTCGGCCACGCCGAGCCGCGGCGGGCCGGTCGGGCCGGACCGAGCCGGCCAGGTCGGGCCGCGCCGGCCGGGGCGGGCCGGGTCCAGTCAGGTCGGACCAGGTTCGGGCCGACCCAAGGGAGGTCGGGCCGGGTCGGTCCGGGCCCGGACCCCCCGTTTTCGGACCACTTTCGTTCAAATTCCCATATCTTGGGCTATGGATCTCCGATCGACGCACCGTCAGTTGTGTAGCGATCCTTGGAACGAAACGGTCGTTTCGGTATATCGCACTCAAGGTTTCGGATCACTTTGGGTTCGGCCAGGTTGGTTCGGATACGAAACCAATCGGGCCCTCGGAGCGGAAACGCTTATATCTTGAGCTCCGGACGTCCGATTGACGTGCTGTCGACTTTGATGGATTCCTCTAAGTGATACGGATCTTTTGGATTACTCCGCTCGAGGTTTGGATGTCGTCAGAGTGCGGTCGGGTTGGTTCGCTCATTAAAACCAACCGGGCCCCTGGAACGAAAAAACCAATAACTCACAGACCGGGTGTCCGATTGATGCGTCGTCTGTCTCATTGAATTCCTCTTGATGAGACGGAACTTTTGGCATACTTCGCCTGAGTTTTGGTTGCTATTGGATAGTGGCTGGGTTGGATTGTACCCGAAATCCAACTGGGCCCTTGGAACGTAAAAGCTGTTATCTTTCAGACCAGACGTCTGTTTGACGAACCGTCAGCGGCGATGGTGATCACGTTGAGAAACGGTCCCTATGAGTATACCCTATGAGAGTTCGGGGTAGAGTTGAGATACGGCCGGATTGGTTCGCACACGAAACCAACCGGGCCCCTAGGACGGAAAGGCTAATAACTCACAGACTGGGCGTCCGATTGACGCGCCGTCTATTGCGTTGAGACCCCTATGACGAGGCGGTCCTTTGAGATACTTCTTAGTGGGACTTTGAGATACTTGGAGTATCGACCTGTAGCTCGTGGAGCGGACCCTTCCGGAGATGAGCGTGCGGAGTACGGAGACTGTGTAGCCGACTGAGACTTGACGACTGCTTGACCGACTCAACTTGGAGTGATTCGACTGGCCCAGTGGACGGAGCACTACTTTGTGAGGTGCAGACCCATGGCGGACGGAGCACTACCTGTGCGACAGTGCAGACCCGCGGTACTCGTCCGGAGAGTACCTCAGCAGGCTACTAGGGGGTGTGCACTACTGTGTTTGGGTGACATACCTCAGCGGGAAGCACTACTGTGTCTGGGTGGATGACCCACGGTACTCAACATGAGGAGTACCTCAGCAGTCTTAGGTTAGTGAGCAGTACCTCAGAGTCGTGACAAAACCACTGTACACTCCAGAGACGGGGCTCTTCAGCAGATACGGTTTCGATAATGAAAATCCGGGTTTGAGCTCAGTCTATGAGCTTTGTGTTTCCTCATGATTGAGATGGGTTACTTGATAACTTAGATATATGTATGGGCATATACCTGGGTAGTGGTTATCCGTTGATTTCATAATCCTTGTGTTTCCTCATGATTGAGATGGGTTACTTGATAACTTAGGTATATGTATGGGCATATACCTAAGTAGAGGTTATCTGTGGAGATCTTCTTTGTGGTTATCCTTGTTGGTTTTAGTGAGACCTTGAGGGTCTCGGGGTCCCTACTTAGTATCGTTATATTCACGTCTGCACGGGCTATGCCCGCACCTCATTGTGTTGGTTGCAGACGATGAACAGTGCTGACAGAGGCCGAGTGTTCGAGGACTAGACGGTACACGGAGGTGGACTACATGACGAGTCAGTACCCGGAGGTGGACTTCACGGCGAGACAACACTCGGAGGAGGTTGACAGGTGAGAGCATTGTGGAGGCTATCTGTACCTACCCTTCAGGTAGGATCCGTGGTGGACAATCCAGGAGCTTCCCCATCTGTACCTACCCTTCAGGTAGGATCTGAGGAGGACGACTCAGGAGCTGTTTCCATTCTTCCTTCTGTTGTACTTTGTTCAGTTGTAGTTGTACTTTCATTTGGGTTTGTATTCTGACCCACTTACTTTTCAGCACTTCTCTTTGTACTTAGTGTTTTGCTTCCGCTTGTACTCTGTGGTGTTTTGTTTACTTTGGTAAAGGCAATACCTTCCCAGTTATCGGGATTTATGCCTTTGGTGCTAGTCGCTAGCCCCTGGCCTATGGAAGGCGGGCTTGGGGTAGTCACGGCACGGGCCCCGATGATGGGTCGTGACATCAACAATGGTTAAATGTTTTAAATATGGAATGTACGGGCATTATGAAAACCAATACCGTAAGGTAAAGTCTCAGGAATAGAATCATCATGGTTGTATGAGTAGTATTTATGTTGATGATCATGAACAGACTACAAATGATATATGATATGAAAGAAGTGTTGAGGAATAAAATGATGAATCTCGGTAAATGGTTTAAGAAGGTAGTGGAATGACTGTATGTTTATCAAGAGTTATGTTTTCTAGGTAATTTAATGGTACTATGGAATAAAGAAACATCTAAGGAATGCTACACTACTGTTTTTCCTAAAGTATTTGAAATTATATGTTGAATGGTACCGGTAACCATGAAAGGTTATTCGGAAATTTTTGGAAAGCAGATGATATGCGCATAATGAAGGGATACGAAGATAATGAGATGTTTGATAGTATTAATGATCCCATGACTGGTATAAGAACAAAGTGATATCATGGTTTGAGTATATAGATTTTTTTTGGGATTTTGGTATGTGGAAAGAGTTAACTATTGACAGTATTCATGTTTCCACTAAAGTTCTATGGTAATTCATGTTTCAAGAGAATACATGATTAAGGTATTCACATGTTTGGAATATGACAAACAAGATATATCTTTTGATATATGGGGGATAAATGATGGTGATCACATGATTTGTATATGACCTCTCTAGTAATATTTTTCGCCATACTTTGAGATTGGATAAAAGTATTTTGGATAAGCCTAAATATTGGAATGGATTAAGTTAGACATCAGATAGTATTTTTTAAGGCTATAACTTTTTGATATTATTTCTAAAATGTTATAATATCATAGTTTTTGAAAAAGGAAAACTCATGGACAAGGCTGTGGGAATCGAACCCACAACCGAAGTACGACAAGCCTTTATCAATTACCGCTAGCCTACAAAAAGTCTCTGGTTAGTAGAAATTAGTTTTATTTTAATACGAGTTTTTATAGTTAAAGTATAATTCCATTTTCAGAATCATATACGGTTAATCTCACCATAGATGGACGTATGTATATTTAATAACTTTTGCTAACATTTTTTTGAGACAGATGGAATAACCTATCAATCTATTGCATGATCTGCTAACATATCAAGAAGGATAAATTCAACTTCATTTCTTTAAATAAGAGATGAAGTGGAAATTGTTCATGGAATGACTAGCGATGATATTACACGGAAATCAATTAAGTATTTATCCTTATGAAAAAATTCATCAACTTTAGGGAAATTATCTTGAAAACCAAAAACGATGTCCTAGTACCCTCATATCCGATTAATCAGATGGTACATTAGATCATCATAAATTTATGGCTTTGTGATTGTTGGATTTTTTATAGCCATGTTCTCCACCACTCTCTATCAGAACATGATGGTTATATTTCTCTTCCATATCCATATTTTCACCTATGTTCTCTAATGTGGAAACCCAATGATGAGTTCATTTGGATAACTGTTACATTTCATACTTTAGATTTTAACATTATGTTTTAGTGTTACTATTTATGATGTGGGTTTCTATGAAAGAAACTTTCAAGTAGTAAACCATTTTTAACCCTGACGAATTTCGAGGGTGAAATTCATTTTAAGGGGGGTAGAATGTAAAACCCCGAGATTTTATGAGAAATATTATTTTTTATTTCTTTGATGTCTTGTGTTGTAAGCTACACCAAAATTAACTTTTTCTATATGCAACACTGTATTAGATTGTATTATACGCAAACACTATTTTTGAATTGTTTTGCATGCAAGTGAGACCTTCCTCAATAGCGTGCGCTGCACGCAATACCGAGTTTCACTAAACCACGATATATTATTATAATATTATTATAAACTAGCTGTTATGAATAGTATTAACCAAATTTCAAATCTTATAACATTATCATTCATCTTACACATTATCTTGAACATGGTATGAGAACAAAATAAATTTTTCGCGTAAAATAAGTATTTTTTAAAAAATACAGTTTTCCCGCCTTTTGATGGCACACCTACTTTAAATCTTGTTTTTGACACGTTTATGAGTTCAATTTGACAAAATAAACTTATTAATTTCAATAAGTATATAAAAAATTACTTGGGATAATATTTTTAATATTTCTCTATTAACTTTCATATTTTGATGAATAGTAAAAATACGCTAAATTTTAATTAAAAACAACTTTTTTCATCAAGATAATTTATATGGTTAAATTATAATATTGAATGGTTTTAAATTATAAATAGAATATATTTTTACCATTTAATATAATTTAAATCATTATCTTTAATTTTACATCGAATTCATAGGTAAAAACATTTCAATCTTTTGCATTGTTTTAACTTTTAAAACTCATTTTCTCAACAACGGGATTAATTTTAAATTAAATACTACAAATTCTGTGTTTCTAATTTGGAAAAATGGATCCCATATTTGGAATAATTAGGTCCAAATTATGTTAATAGGCTAATTTTAATTTTTAGACATTATGAATAGTAACTACGATAAATTGTGTTTACTACAGTTAAAGGTAAATTGGGAAATTAAGAGTAAAAATAAGATTATAAAATTACCCTAACACCTGCGAAAATTCTATTGGATAAATAAAAGTCGAATAATATCATTTAAGGGTCTGAATAGATTCATTCCATGTACTTTTAACCCTAAAAAATATGTAATTATTATTAAAACCAATGAAAGTGACAACATGTCACTCTCTTCTATTTATAAGTGTAATAATTTTAATTTAGTAATAAACTTCATAAAACATAGAAAATAAATAGTCACAAGAAATTTAATAAAATTATATACATCATGTAAATTTATTTAGAATTTTTAGGGATTAAATAATTATCATTAATGGTGACACAATAGTGATATAGAAATTATTTTATTGATTGAAATATCAAATAAATGGTTTTAAAAATATTAAAATAAATATTATATGAACTAATTAATGTGATCCAAGAATTTTATAGATTAATAAGACATATTATGAATCTATTAAATATTTTTTTTATAATATATCTTCTTTCTGGATTTTATTTAAATTCAAATAAATAAATAGTGTCAAAATTGACACTATTGATATTTTATAAAAATGACATATTATTAAATTGTTTAAAAATCACGAAAATATTTAAAAATTACAAATTAAAATTTATATGGTGTACCATGTCATAAAGTATCCAATTATGTACAATTGACAACACATAAGTAAGTATTTATAACCATTTAAAATTTATAACATTATTACCACAAATAAAATTAAATAGATTAAATAAGGATAAATCAAAATGATAAGGTTTAAAATAAAGTAAAAACATGTCTAAATTTTATTAGTTGATGATATTACAACCCTATATCATCTCATCTTCAATTTTGAGTCATTTTTTATGTTTTTAAGTGTGGGTTGAGTTTATTATAAAATAATATTTTTGAGAGTTTCCTAAAGTGCCTCTCTCCGCTTTTATAAAAGGGTACCTCCTCCCTCTCCTATTCACAACATTTTGAGGCTTCATGCTCAAAAAAACCCTATCCATTTATTTTATCCACTTCCATAGAAACATACTATAGGTCCTTATTATCTTCAAAGACCATCTTTAGTGCCATAAGAAGAGGTTTAGAAGAGGCGCATTGAAGAAAAGATAATATCCTTTACCGATTCTTTCAAATTTATTTCTCCTTCTACTTCCTCTTTATTATTTGATTCATTATAAAGTAATAACATCAGTATCACTCATATACTTATATTTTATTATAAATATGAAACAACCCGATTTAACCTTCTATCCAACCTACGGAAAACGAAATCACTGCATTGGCGTACGTACAGAATACCATGTCCACACCGTGGTGTAATATGTTTTCCACTACCACCTTACATGGATGGGTATAATGGTGTAAAGAATAACTATATATGATTATTATAACATAATAATAATTCTGAGATATTATATCATCAACTTAAATTCTATTCAATAATTATGGGAACTATATAATTGCTCGTGCGTACGTAAGTATTACCGTCTCCACGATGCGATGGGATTCATTCTCCATGTTAACCATTCAAGAATGATTATAAAGTATATATAAAAAGTAATCATGAAATATATGAAATAATAATGCTACTGTATTTATATATATATATATATATATATGTCATTTACTTTCATTCAATTTAATAAGGAAATGAAAACAGCGTTCATGCGTACGTACGGCCTACCGTCTCCATGAACGATGTATTTAATTCAATTTATTGATCCATTATATATATATTCTAAATATATATTATATATAAATCATTTTTTACATTCACTAAGTAATTAATCATGATCTAAGTAATCATATGTATAATTACAAGTCCAAACAAGTACGATAAATGAAACGATTTTACCCAAAACGCTTCTTTAACATTGAATTGACAAATGAACGGGTAATATAAAGTCATATGTGAATCATATATGATATCATAAATATTATTATGGTACTGTTATAAGTTAATAATATGTTTAAACCCACTATACATGATTCTTGGACACATACAGAATAAATTGGACATAAGGTAAGGGATAATTATTCCAATATTGTTCTTATCTGATATTGTTTATTCATTAGTATTTACAAGGGTTATGTTTATCATCCATGTCCATGTTTTCTCAAAATGTTTTCATAAAATGTTTATTATTCTTACATTTATGTTTAAATTCATTTCAACCCTTTTTTGACTTTTACAACAAGGTATGGAAGGAATCTTTCTTTTGTTTACCATACGAGGTACTTTTTGACTTTTCCTGCAAAAGTACGAGGAGAATATTTTTTAACTTATACAGCATGAATAGATTTTTATGGTTTCATAACACCTTATTTTCATTAATATTCCTGAAAATATTTCATAATTATTTTCAAAAAAAATCCTTTTATTTTAAAATGGCATGGCATTTTGAGAAAAGAAAATGATTTTGATGAAGAAATGATATTTTCTTAAACAATCCATTTCAAGTGTTTTATCAAAACTATTTCCCATATAAGATTGCATTATTTAATATGTTTATGTTTCAAGTATAGTGTCTCTATTATTTAAATGTTTTTATTTTTCTTATGATGAAATTATATGTATTTGTTTTATATGGATTATGTTATGATTGGATGATTTTTATAAAACCCATTTTATTCGTTGGGTTATGATTATGATTTATGTTTATTTTGTGGCACACTAAAGAATGATTTCATTATGAGATGGGTGGGATCTATATCTCCCTCTAATGTATTGGGTAATAATTTATATCTCATGAGATAAACATGGCTGGAACGGCAAGTAAATCCAATCCAGTAATACTAGGCTGGAATGACAAGTAAAAATGGTTCAGTAATGAACTTTGTCCACTATGATGGTCTTGGTAGCAATGTCTTGGCTACTATAGAAATCATATCATGTTCTTAATGGTATTCCACAGTTTCATGTTTTATTCATGATTGATGTTTCTTTATGATCTATGCCTTAGGTAGTGCCAAGATTTATTTCCCAACTCAATATTTTGATGTTAAAACTTTATGTTCATGTTTTTAAGTTCAAATGTATATGGTTTGTTTTATTTTCTCCATAATTACCCTTACTGTGAATTTGATCTCACCCTTTATATGTTTTCTTTTCCCTAGGATATAAAGAAAGGTTTTAGTTAAGAAAACAAAAGAGGAATATCTTTATGGGAGAGGTTGAAGATCTTTCCCCATGATTAGAAGATTATGTCCAAGTTTCCAAAGACCCTAAACTATTATGGTCCTTGGGTGTCTGTTTTTTTTATGTATTATGTATTCTGCAAAAGTAATGTAATGTATATGTATGTCAAGCTTGGGTATCTATAGATAATTTTGAGAATTTAAATAATATTTTTCAAAATGAACCTAGAGAAATATTTATGACTACTTAAATAAGGATTCTTAGTTCAAATATTATAGATATTATTTTGAATCATGAATGGATATGAATATATTAGAAGAATATAATTCAACTCTTAAGTGGTTCACTATTCAAAGGTGTTATTTCATGTGATTATAGGGATTATTCAAAGTCTTTAATGAAAATATTTATATATTGTTTGAATTATGGTTATTATGTTGATTAGTTGATGTGGAGAATTATCATTCATGGTCAATGAATAATAAAATAAATGTTGAGACCATTTCAGGAATTATGGTAGTAATGTTATTTGTATTTTATTTATTTTAATGGTTATAGATTGATTTAAATTCATCTATAAATAGATGTCAAAGAAAACTAGTACCAAGATTATTGAAGTGTTTTAATGTTTGAAATCCACATTGTTTATACTATTGTCATAGATTTCCCAAAGCTACATATTTCAATTACATCTTTTAAGGGGAAAAGATCACTTTTTCTATACTAGTAGCATCATATACAATATTTCATTTGTTTACCAATTTTATATTTCATTGGGGTTATATCTTTTGTATAGAAAAGCATTAATGGAGTTGTAATCACTCAAATCACACACCAGTTATACCTCTATTAAAAGTTATGTGACTTGGTTATGCTAACCTAACCAAAGACCTATGACAGATTATGCCTTGTCATTTGAAAAAAGCATATGTATGGGTTGTGCCTCTAGGTGTGTAAAAGGAAATTGGTTTTTATTCATGACTTGGTATTTTGAAAGATAGATATTAAAGAGTTACACTCTCCTTCAAAATTGAGGTATATCTAGTGAATATTCATGTGACACCCTTGTATTTTAAAGAATAACTTAGGGTTGGTTTTGAAGGTGAAAGAGAGAATTTGAACTGATATTTCAAAAGGAACCAGATTCTATGACATGGTGAATATTCTACATCGTGGAGGTTGGGCTTGTGGCATGGTTTGTGAACTACAGTGTGGAAGATAGTTTTTTTCTAGTTGTATTGTAATAGTTGTGTCATGGAGTCTTGGTTGTGGCGTAAAGTCTTATAACGTGGAGTTCGCACAATTCCACCAATTTTTGTATCATTTCACAGTGGAGGGTGTGAGGGCTTAGAGGTTATAGTGTAGTGATGACCAATGCATCATATTCCCTTTCCCCTAGATTATATTATCTCATTGTTGATCATCCACAAGGATTATATATGTGTTTTCACCAGGAACCATTGTGGTGTGGACATCTCCATTGTGTCGTAGTTCTTTTCCATTTGGGACACATTGTGGCTTGGCTCTATGTGTTGTGTTGTGATGCTTGTTTTCCCAGATTGCATATGTGTTTCGTTGTGATGCATGTCTTGTTCTCCCTTATATTTAGGTCCTTTCTGATTAAGTCCATTTGATGCTTAGATGCTTGATGCACCTATTCTTATTGAACCTCATGATGGAATAACACAACCGACCTAAATATAATTACTTAAAATAATGTCATTCTAATGAAAAAATATACAACGAATATTAAAACACACTACCACATCATCATTTCCATCAAAATCTCCACATCATTCACCCCCCCCCTAAGCTTATCATTTACACATTCAACCTCACATTGTAACTATATGATGAATGAAACTAAACCTATTAGGATTCAATAAGGTTTGTAAGATATTTCCTTTATATTTTTCCATAGGTTATAAAGTCATAACATAAGTTGTAATCACCTATGAGTTTTTGATGTCTACTGACGTGTGTCCCTATCACGAGGATGGTCAAGTTTACATTTATAAAGACCCAAGATATAGCACAGTGGCTAACCTCGGGGTCGCTCTCAAGGAAGCAGTGTCAAGTGACTAAGTGGTCCTTTCGAAAATCTTTTTAAATTTTTAAATATTTTGAAAAAAAGACAACTCCTACGAAATCACTAATCAGTGTTGAATAGCACAGTGGAGAGAGAAACAGTGATGGAAAAGTGCAAAAATATAGAGACACAGGACAAAACCAAGAAAAGAATGCAGACATAGTCACAACACAAGGCACAAAACAAACAATTAACACCAAGAAACAGAAGACAAAAGTCAGTGTGAACAAGGCTAGACCTAGCCTAATTCACCCTCTACTCCCTATCCTAGATCAACATAATAAATCCATCAACAATTATCAACTCTGCTCAGTGTATGACTGATGTCTCAGATCACACACCAATCTTGCCTAGAAATTAAACACTCAAACATAGAATTTCTTCCCTACTCAAGCGTTCCCTCTGAACTGCAAGATGATTCACTCAGCAAAGTCATTCTGGAAATAAATTCTCACATGCCAGAATGATTCCACTAAGATTGTCCCATCACACAATCTATTTCAAACTCTCATTTTGAGAAATCGAGAAAGGAAGGGGAGAAGAAATTAAACAAGAAAGTATCAAATCCTCCTACGCAAGAACTTTATCTCACTCAATCTAAATCGTAGACGGGATCTACCAAGGTGAATAAAAATAATGTAATCACGTTAATGTGAGGATCTTCAGATCGTGTTGGGTTTCATTAACTATATCTAACCATCCAAGTTAGATCACCATTTTAGGAGATTGAAGATTACAACACGAATCCAGGATGGATGAACGACACAAAACAAATGAAACAAACATCAAAATTATAATTACAAAACCCACAACACAAGTATTTATAGACACAATTGAAATTAAAACTAGAACAGAGCAACGAGGGATGAGGTGGATAATGGAGAAGCAGGGCCCATCTCCAGGTTGAAAACGATCCCTGTCCATGAGATGTGGATGGAATGGATGGTGAATGGTTGTGAAGTGTCCTCCCCCCACTGTGAAATGATGTCCCCCCTTGGTACTCGACTCCTGGTCTTCCCCTGGTCACCTCTAAGAGAGGAATCGTCATTCACTTATTCAAAGAATCTAAACTAAAAATAGAGAAAACAATGACAGACCAAAAATCCACATGGCACGTCTTTGAGTGTGCTCGTCACCAGATTTTAAGTGAACTCCTTGTCAGTGTATACACCCCCTGCAACAAACTCATGAATATTCCCACGCCCTTCCTGTGAAGTGCCCACAATTTTCTTTTCACGCCAAACTCCCCCTGTCCAGAACCAAAAAATGCAAGTGGGTGAGATAAAAATATAATGAAACAATTATGTAATTATATATATAAAATATATTAATATCACTGCATAAAATAAAAATACTTATATAGATATACTTTATAATACCTAATATTAGAATTAATATAATTACTGTTGTATTTAATTAATAACATATATTATTATGATATATAAGAAATTAATATTATATATATACAAGCTTATATACTATTATTAATATTCCTATCATTATTGTATAATATATAATATATTATGTTATATTCTATGTTATTATAAAATAAAATAAAAACTAAAAAAGAGAGAATAAAATTGAAAAGAGGGGCGTTTCATTCGGGTTCAGCCGACGCAGGGCAGAGGTGGAAGGCTAGTGCACCAGCAGTTCAGGGAAGGCCATCGCACATAGGGTGGAGGCATGACCATCGGGATGAAATGGAAGCTGCGGTTATAGGTTTAGAAGGACGGTGGAATGCCGGATGGGGGTTGCAGTGGTGGTGCGGGTCTGTTCAGCACGGATAGAAAGGAGGAAGGGGATCTCGACATTGTGTTGTGTGAAGGGGTAGAAGGGGAGCGGTGACTTCGTTGTAGGAGGGCTTGTTGCGGCGAGGTCCAGATCTGGACAGCAGGGTTATTCAGGGGCTGACGCCAGCGGTGCGGAGCACGAATTTGAGGCCGAAGTAGGAAGAATAGGGGAAGCTACTTTTCTGGTAGGTTCACGACGAGCAGGGAACGACCAAGGATGGCAATGCTCACAGTGGTTCAGCGCAGAGGTGGAAGGCGAGGGTTGAGGTGGATACCGGCTCAGATTAGGTTTCTGGTTTATTGTGGATGATCTTCAGAGCTGGGAGATTAGGGATTTTTGTTCTTGCGCATTTGATTTACTAGTTTTCATCTCTTTCAGTTTTGTTGTTGCTGCTGGTTGTGGACTGTATGTGGATGAGGATGGAACAAATGGGTGGGAGAAGTGAGACATGCTGGAGAATGGTGTCACCGTGAGGAAATCAAATGGTGACACCGTGATAAAATGTTGGCAGGAGGGTGACGGTGGTTTAACAATTGTGAAACGGTGTGTGGGGGAACAGGTGGCACCATGAGTGATGCTCACGGTGGCATAGTGCCATGAACAGTGGGGTGGACACAGTGGCACCGTGTCATGCAAAACGATGGCACCGTAAAGGGTGGAAACGGTTCCACAAGTTAACCCTCAAAACAAATAAAAAATTAAACTAATTAAAATTTAATAAAACTAAGAAAAAATTCACAAAAATTAAAAACTAAATAAATATGATAAAATTAATTATGATTTATTAAAAATAATTACTTTATTTGTATTATATATTATAATTAAAATAAATATTGTTACCAATTAATCAACCAATTAATAAATTAAATAACTCATTAAATTAAAGAATTTATTTAATAATATTAAAATGTTAAAAATATTGAAATTCTTAAAAGAATTAAAAGAATGAGTTATTTATTTAAAAATTACCAATAATTAATTAATTAATTAAATTAATGAATTAAAAAATATAGAAACTGATAACAAAAAAAATTAATTAAAAAAAATTAAAATAACAGCTTAATTTTATTATTGAAAAACAATAAAAAATAAACAACAAAATCACACTTTTAATACATAAACACATTTTTCATTATGTAATTTAAAAAAATACAAGAATTGAAAAATATTACACAAAATACAATAGTTTGATATTAAAAATTCAATAAAAATATAAAAAAGGATGTGGAAAATATCATGAAAACATTGTCACATCAAACTCCCCCACACTTAAAACCTTGTTTGTCCTCAAACAAGAACATGCCTTAGACTTAAAAGTAGAAAGATGATTTGTGAATTTCAGTTCAAAAAGTAAATGATTAAACTTTAATACACAGTGGAGAAAGACAAAACAGTGGGTCAGGATATCCAATGGTATTCAAAAATAGTGTCCTTCCTAGCTTCAAATACTCACCGAAAGTCAAAAGCATCACACATTCATACAATGTCAAGTATGTCATGCCTCTTATGTGTACCCATTAACTCTCTTACTTCACCTTCCAATTCAAGTTCTAATTCAAGGAGTGTTGATAGGTTAGATGAAGTGGAATTTAAAACTTAACCAAGGCCACCTTCCATTCTCAACTTCCTCTAGGTTCCAAAAACTAAACTCCATTAATTTCATCGCCTTGTTAACTCAACTTATAAGTACCAGAATCTTTTTTTCAGCTATGTTTTTCCTTTTTCAGGAGTTTTCGAGAAAAGATGAGTTTCTAGAAATTTTTCAAGTACACACCGTGTACTTTATGAGTACACGTCGTGTACTTTATGAGTACATGTCGTGTACTTCGTTTCCACAGGAGGTCGTGTGCTAGCCGTGTTATGTCCACACACACGGTCGTGTGTGGTGACGTAGATGCCTCTTAAAGAGGAGTATGGAAAAGGAGAGTACATGTCGTGTACCCCAAAAGTACACGGTGTGTACTTTCTTTTTTTCATTAAATGTGCCAAGGTTGCGGCTGACACACAGAAACCACTCCTTCTAGGTTTCATTCGTCCAAGAGCGCTGAACATCTACGAATCTTCGATGAGTCGTCGATCCTCTGTCTGTCCTCCGATTTGAGCACCGTTGATTGCTTTGGAATTGCATCGATGATTTCTTTCTTCTGCTTGAGCCTTGTTTTCAAATTTCTCTTCTTTTCCAAGTTATCGTGGGTTGAACGTTTTGGACGTTTTCATAGATCTATGACGTTCCAAAGAGATTCAAGCAAATTCCACCAATACCCTTGAACAGGGTATTGCGTGTTTACCATTTTACCCCTGTTGTTTTCCTTCCATGCATGTATTCCTATGTAGAGGTAAATTGGATATGAATTATATTGATCGCTATGCCTTGGATGTTCTGATCGTGCCTTGTTCTGTTTATGACCATTTGGTCCTGTTTATCCTATTGGTCGTTTACCTGTTTTCCATGCCTTGTGGTCGTAAGATGGGGTGTTGTTTCTTAATATGTGTGAGGTGTTGTAGACTAGTTAGCCAAGTAGTCCTGTAGGTTTACTTTGGCCTTATAGAATTACTATGCGTTGACTTACTCGGGGCTGTGAGAATCGGTTGTTATAGACTATAAGAGGATAGACCGAGTGAGCTTCCTCAGAGAGCCTTTGGATATTATTGACTATAGGGGGATAGATCGAGTGAGCTTCCTCAGAGAGTCTTTGAGCTTTATAGACTATAATTGGATAGACTGAGTGAGCTTCCTCGGAGAGTCTTTGTTTTACTTCAATTACATTGAACCACTCCAGGCTATAAGGGGAATTCACCAATTGAGCTTCCTCAGAGAGTCTGTGAATGACCTGGGGCTATAAAAGGAATTGACCGAGTGAGCTTCCTTAGAGAGTTTCTTGACCTTGGGGATATAAGGGGAATTGACCGTGTGTGCTTCCTCAGAGAGTCCTTGACTACCTTAGACTATAAGGGGAATTGACCGAGTGAGCTTCCTCAGAGAGTCTTATAATTTTCATATGACCAAACCAGAGGGGTTAGGCTGAGTGTACTTCCCAGAGGGTTGTTGTTACTTGTTAGGTAGGACCATAAGGGTTGGTTGTGAGTACTTCCCAGAGGTTACCTATTTGTGTTTAGCTGCTTATTAGCTGTTGCTTGATATTGGAACTGTGGACTATTTACTATTGATTATTTTTCCTGTTTACTGCTTCCTGTACTTTTACCTGCCCTATATTCACTGACTGTTAGGCACAGGTCTTCGGGTGGTTTCCTACTGGGATTTAGTATCACACCCTTTTTGGTCCATGCTTTTGGTTCCAAATAGATTATATTGTTGCAGGTATATATAAGGGTAAGTTCCCTTCCACTTCAGGTATGTGACTTGCTATGGAGCTGGAGAGCATGGGACCAAGCCCATGCTTGCGATGTTAAGGATCTGTTTATCTATTTATTTTGTACTTTGGTTTAGTACTGGTTGTATTCAGCATTGTGACTTGTTTGTCTATTTTCCTAGACATATGTATCATGCATCATTTATATATGTTCTCTATTTGTTTACACTTTTAGTCTTCCATTTTTTACTCTTGTGTGGATGTTTACAGCTTCCACTATTGCTTTTGTTTATCTTCCACTATGTACTCTTCCAATGAGGGTATAGTTTCCCCCACTATCACACCCAAGCCCCTCACTGCTAGTCGACAACCTCTCGTATTTGGGGAAAAGCCAACCTGTGTATAGGGAAAAGCCATACTACCTTGTTTATTGAAATTTTACTGGTTTTAAATTTTACAGTTGATTTGATTTCACCGTTGGATGATTCACTTGTCATGTGCTATTACCGTTGCCGTTATTGAGGTTCTATTTTTGTCGCAACCCGATGAGATGAGGGTATTCCATCTCATTCATCATATAAACACTTTCTATAAATCACATTTCATGCTTTTTTTCCTGCCATTTAGGGTGCATTAGGTATTGCATGTTGTTACGATAGATATTGTGTAGAATATGCATGTTGTTGTGATAGATTCTTGATAGAATATCTACTTTCCATAGGTATTTCTATATGTAAGGTATTGTTTGGGTGAACTCCAAAATTTGGTTCTTGAGGTGTTATGGGCCCTCACATATCAGAATTTTGTGGATAATCGCTTTGTTTCCTTGTTATAACTTGTATAAGATGCCAAATTTTGATTCACAGGGAGTATGGGCCCTCACAAATCAGAATTTGTTACCTTAAATGTGTGTTTTCTTGTGTTTTATAAGCTATGGATCAGTTTCTAAGGCTACTTTCTAGAAAAACCCAGAATACATGGCATTTACTTTACAAATACACACCGTGTAGTTTTTAACAGTGGCACTGATTGTGTGGGCAGGGACACAGGGTTGTGAAAAATCTTACAGGAACATGCCGTGTACAGTACATACACGCCGTGTTGTAGTGACTGTGTGTCTAACCATGTGACTAACGACACAGATGGATGAAACTTTGACTATACATGTTGTGTCCTAATTTCACACGTCGTGCAGTGTAACCTAGGTACTCGGTCGTGTCACGAACAACACAGGTCAGGGAAATCCTTCAAGTACATGCCGTGTGCACATGGAGCACGCTGTATACAGTGAACCATGTAGCTGGCCGTGTAACGAACAACATGGGTCGGTGTTATAATTTCTTAGTGCACGTCGTGTTGTTTTGGAACATTCCATGTAGTGTAACCTGGGTACACAGGTCGTATCACTAAAAAAATGGGCCGGTGAAGCTTGTTCGGTACACGCTATGTCCTTCGTGAACACACCATGTAGTCTAGGATTAAGAGGACCATTTGGGTTAGCCGTGTAAGGAGACTCGGGCATGGGAATAGAGTTCAAGTACACGTCGTGTGTGGGGACAACACGTTGCCTGTTTGGGGTGAGACATTACTAGTTGGGGCATAAGTACACGCTTATTTGAATGTCTTAAAAGAACACATCATGTAGTGTTTATACACATCGTGTAGTCATGTTTTGTAAAACTTTAATGTTTCTTTCTCTTGTTCCCTTCTTGTACTCTTATGTTTTCAGTCCTTGATAATCCTGATCTAAGGTGTGCATTTGACCTTTTAAAATTATGCCACCGAGACGTCCTCCGGTTGTACGCTAGTTGTCAGATAGTAACTAGAGATCAGATACAGCAGATCAGGGTCTTCTCATAGCTTTATATATATCACTATTTGGGAGAGTCTTGGTCTCTGCATATTTTATTCTATCGACATCTTGACTCTAGACACACTGTTGGGGACTAGGACAACTAGTGTACATCAGTGAAAGAAGTGCCCTCTAGAGGTTGGTGGGTGTCACTTTCTATAGGACATGTATGTCCTAGAGATGATAGGTTATGATGTCATTCTTGGGATTGACTAGTTAGTTCACTTCCAGGAAGTTGTTGATTGCTAACGTCGCAGGGTGAGTTTCATATCACCAGTGGGTGGATCTTTTCTTCACAAGGGCGAGTGGGATGTCCGGGCAAGTAGAGCAGGACCTGAGCATCATGGGCTTGGAGGAGTTACAACCCAGATTTCTAGTCTTTATCTGGATGACCAGGGGACTTCATAGATAGACTTTCCCCCAGTGGTGGATCGTTTCAGGGACGTCTTTCCAGAGGACTTTTCCGGGTTGCCTCTGAATCTTGAGGTATACTTTTCTATTAAGCTTGTGCCAGGAGCAGCACCGGTGTCCATTCCTATTTATAGGATGGCTAAAGTTGAGTTTTAGGATCTCAAGAAGTAGTTAAAGAAGTTACAGGAAAAATGGGTTTCATCCGACCTAGTACTTATCCTTGGGTTTTGCCTATCCTTTTCGTGAAGAAGGATGACACTACCCTCAGGCTTTGTGTGGACTATCAGAAGTTGAACCAATTAACATTCAAGAACTGATATCCCTTGCCTAGGATTTATGACCTCTTTGATCAGCTTCGAGGAGCCCAGGTGTTTTCGAAGATTGAATTGAGGTACGATTATCATTAGTTGCACGTTAGACCATCTGATATACCTCTCACAGCCTTCTGGGGCAGTTATGGTCTATACGAGTATATGGTTATGCTGTTTGGTCTCATGAATGCGCCTACAATTTTCATGGCACTGATGAACTGAGTTTTCCATCCATACATGTATTCCTTCATGGTTGTTTTCGTGGATGATATCTTGGTGTACTCTCACACTCAACACGACCATGCTACCCATCTTGAGATCGTTTTGAGTACATTTAGGGAGCATCAGTTATACGCTAAGCTCTTGAAGTGCCACTTTTGGAAGGACCAGATTCATTTCTTGGGTCATGTTATCTCAGAGATAAGAGTACCAGTAGACCCAAAGAAAGTATGGGTAGTAGTTTCCTGGGAGCATCCGAAGAACGTCTGTGAGGTGTGGAGTTTTATAGGGATTTTTGGATACTACAAATGCTTTATTCAAGACTTTTCATGTTTATAAGCACCACTGATAGGTCTGACCAAGAAGGGTGTGAAGTTATTATGGTCATATTCTTCTGAGTCAGCCTTTCAGATGCTGAAAGGGAGGTTGACTTAAGCACCGATACTAGTCTTGCCAGAGCAAGGAAAGAGCTATATTGTTTATTATGATGCTTCATGTATCGGACTGGGAGATGTGCTTATATAGGGAGATGGAGTCATTGCGTAAGAGTCTTGGCAGTTAAGGTCGCACGAGAGGAACTACCCGACACACGATCTAGAGTCGGCGGCTGTTGTTCATACCTTACACTGTTGGAGACATTATCTTCTGGGAGAGTACTTTGTGGTTTTCACCAACCACAAGAGTCTCAAGTACATCGTCACTCAGCGTGATCTGAATCTGAGGCAGCGAAGGTGGGTTGAGTACCTTCAGTCTTTTGACTTTGATCTTGCCTACATGCCTAGGAAAGGCAACGATGTGGCTGATGCACTGAGCAGGAGGACTCAGATACAAGTAGTTTAGAAGGCCAGCAGTGAGTGGCAACTTATGGATCTATTCTCTGAGATGCATTTGGAGGTGCACGATAGATAGGGGAAGACTTTTCTATCTTCTATAGTTGTTACCTCTACCCTTCTTGATCGAGTACTAATGAGGAATCTATCAGATTCTGAAGGCATAGTCCTACAGAAAAGCGTGTCAGGAGAGGACCCTATTCGTAGGTGGACCATAGGTGAGGATGAAATCTTGCATTTCTAGGGATGCATATGGGTGCCAACAGATTTATGCGAGGAGCTGATGCGAGACTTTCATTCCTCAGTTTGGTCAGTTCATTCTAGCGTCACCAAGATGTATCTTGATCTGCACCATCAGTATTGGTGGCCAGGTATGAATAGGGACGTTTCTGGGTTCGTCATGAGGTGTTCCACTTGTCAGCAGGTGAAGGTGGAGCATCAGTGACCAGCAGGGATTTTATAGTAGTTACCCATTCCTGAGTTGAAGTGGAACAACGTCACGATGGATTTCATGATATGATTTTCGAGGTCTCCTCGAGGGAACGACACAGTATGGGTTGTCAATGACAGACTCACGAAGGTTTCTCATTTATTTCCGATCAAGGATACCTTCAGTGTTGATGAGATGGTACGGTTGTACATCAAAGAGATTGTACATTTGCACGGGGTTACGCACTCCATTGTTTCAGACAGGGATGCCCGTTTTACTTCTTGGGTCTGGCAGGGGCTTCAGAAGGCTTTGGGTACACAAGTACTTTTGAGTACAACATACCATCCCCAGTCAGATGGCCAGTCTGAGCATACGATTCAGGTGCATGAGGATATTCTCAGAGATTTCATTCTAGATTTTAGAGGTTATTAGGAAAAGCATATACCTCTTGTGGAGTTTTCCTACAATAATATTTTTCAAGCAACTATTCATATGGCACCTTATGAGGCTTTTTATGGTAGGCCATACCGATCACCCTTATGTTGGCTGGAGGCAGGAGGGGCAGATTTTTTCTAGGACCTCATCTTGTTCAGGAGACCACAGAGCAGATAGAGTTGATTTAGAAGAGGATGGATACTGCACAGTCTCGATAGAAGTCTTATTCTGATCAACAGAGACGACCTATGGAGTTCGAGGTCGGGAATCAGGTTTTCCTTCGTGTCACACCGAGGTTGGGACACAAGAGTATTAGGAGATAGGATAAGATTTTTCCGAGGTATGTCGGGCCATTTGAGGTGTTGGAGAGAGTTGGGCCGGTTGCCTATCGGTTTCAGTTACCTTATAGGTACCATGCTATGCATGATGTCTTCCACGTTTCTCATCTCTGATGTTACTTTTTAGACCTGTCTCATACTTTCCAACCTGAGGAAGTCGAGTTGGAGGAGGATGCATCTTTTGACGAGAATCTTATCCCGATAAATAATCAAAGTACAAAGGTTCTCCGTGGCCAGTCTATTCCTCTGGTATGGGTGTTTTGGCAGCACGAGAGGGTACAAGACGAGGCTTGGGAGAGGGAGGCTGATGTATGATCACAGTGGCCGGAGTTGTTCGAGGTTTCTTCTTCTATAATGCGCTAGGGAAATTCAGGGACAAATTTCTTTAAGGGGGGAAGTTTGTAAGAACCCGAATCTTCTTTTCATGTATTTTCTTCTTTTTCAAGAGTTTTTGAGAAAATAGTAGTTTCTGTAAATTTTTCAAGTACACGTCGTGTACTTTATGAGTACACGTCATGTACTTTGATGTCGTAGGAGGCCATGTGCTGGTCATATTCTGGCCACACACATGGTCATGTGGGGTGACGTGGAGGCCGCTTAAATCAGATTATGGAAAAGGAGAGTACACGTCGTGTCTCCAAAACTATATGTCGCGTACTTTCTTATTTTTCATTAAATGCACAGGGGTCGCGTCTTACGGACGGAAACCACTCCTTCTAGGTTTCATTCGTCCAAGGGAGTCGAGCATCTGCGGATTTTATATGAGCCGTTGATCCTCCATCTGTCCTTCGATTCGAGCACTGTTGATTGATTTTCAGTCGCATTAGTGAGTTCTCTTTTCTTCTTGAGCCTTGTTTTCCAATTTCTCATCTTTTCCATGTTATTGTGGGTTGAACGTTTTAGATGTTTTCTTAAATCTACGATGTTCCATGGAGATTAAATCTTCTTGGTTCAAGTATATTGATCTCATATCCCTGAGGTAGGTGTTTTGTGCCTTTCCGTTCAAATTCATTGAGTATTATGTGGAAATTCCACCAATACCCTTGAACGGGGTATAGTGTGTTTACTGGTTTATCCAGGTTGTTTTCCTTCCATTCTTGTATACCTGGGTAGAGGTAAATTGGATATTAATTGGTTTTATTGCTATACATTGGATGTTCTGCTAATGCCTTGTTCTATTTATGACTGTTTGGTCCTGTTAAGCCTATTGTTCGTTTACTTGTTTTCCATGCCTTGTGGTTGTAGGATGGAGTGTAGTTTTCTAATATGCGTGAGATGATGTACACTGGTTGGCCAAGTAGTTCTCTAGGTTTACTTTGGCCTTATAGCATCACTATGAGTTGAATTACACGAGGCTGTGAGAACCTGGTGTTATAGACTATAAGAGAATATACCGAGTGAGCTTCCTCATAGATTTGTTGGACATTATAGACAATAAGGGGATAGATCGAGTGAGATTCCTCATAGAGCCTTTGATATTTATAGACTATAAGGAGACAGACTGAGTGATCTTCTTCAAAGAATCTTTTCTTTACTTAATTTACCTTGAAACAATCTAGGCTATAAGGGGAATTGACTGAGTGAGCTTCCTCAGAGAGTATGTGAACGACCTAGGGTTATAAGAGGAATTGACCAAGTAAGCTTCCTCAGAGAGTCTCTTGACCTTATGGATATAAGGGGAATTGACCTTGTGTGCTTCCTCAGAGAGTCCCTGACTACCTTATACTATAAGGGGAATTGACCGAGTGAGATTCCTTATAGAGTAATATAATTTTCGTATAACCAAACCAGAGGGGTTAGGCTGAGTGTACTTCTAAGAGGGTTGTTGGTACTTGTTAGGTAGGACCAGAGGGGGTGGCTATGAGAACTTCCCAGAGGATACCTATTTGTGTTTAGATGCTTGTTAGATATTGCTTGATATTGGAACTATGGATTGTTTACTGCAGAGTATTTTTCCAATTTACTATTTCCTGTACTTTTACCTGCCATATATTCACTAACTTTTAGGCACAGATCTTCAGGTGGTTGCCTACTGAGATTTAGTCTCATGCCTTGTTTGGGCCATGCTTTTAGGCCCAAACAGATTATATTGTTACAGTTATAGATAAGGGTAAGTGCCCTTCCAATTCAAGTACTAGAATTGCTATGGAGCTAGAGAGCATGGGACCAAGCCTAGGCTTGTGATGCTGAGGATCTATTTATCTATTTCTTTTGTACTTTGGTTTAGTACTGGTTGTATTCAACATTTTGACATGATTGGATGTTTTTTTAGACATATGTATCATGAATCATTTATATATGTGCTCCATTTGTTTACACTTTTAGTCTTATGTTGTTTACTCTTGCATGGATGTTTACTACTTCCACTATTTCTTTTTTTTATCTTCCACTGTGTACTCTGGAAATAAGGGCATAGTTTCCCCACTATCACTCCCAAGGCCCCCACTGCTAGTCAGCAGCCTCTGGAATTTGGGGAAATGTGCTTGAGGCCATGTGACCAACTGGGTCTGGGGAACCTCTAGGTGGCTTCCGGAATCAGGATGTTACACAACTCAAATTAAAATTAACCAAGTCAATTTCTCCCTTCTTCATCTGGGTTCAAATTTCCCCTCACCTTAATGAGTTCATTTTTGACAAGGGAACTTTATTTTAATTTTTCCTAGCCATAATCCATGTGCAAAGCATTGTGCATAGCACATATTACAATTGAAATTGGCTTTATTTATTCATAGAAACGTGCCCAATGCACCTTGTCTCAGATACTCACAGTGGGTTCCCATTTTCCCATTTTACTCCAGTTACAAAGGACTTAATTAAAAATAAATCAATTTGACTTCCTAAAGTGATTGAATATTATTATTTATCAAAAGGTGTGAGTCCCCTAGGTTCTAGTGAGAACTTCAAGTCACTCTAATTCAAGAGCATCTTCCCAGAAAACCTATCCTATCACACTCCCATCCTCAGTTCCTAAACAGAAACGTTTATAGAAATAGTGAACAATTTCACTCAGAAATAATTCACCATTAACAGTTTCTAACAAAGTGTCACTCTCAACATTCAGCAAGCAATTATCCACTAAATATGATAGAAATAAAGTACCAATGAATCTCTAATAACCATAAAGTGATTAAAGAATTTGATTTTTTTTGAGTATAGAGAACAATTTTGGAAAAAATAAAAAATTAACCATTTTTTAAAATAATTTCGAGTTCTTCAAGTTCAAGAAGGGGGAATTCAACATGACGCTAGAATGACCCCTCTCCCCCCACACTTAAAACCCAATATTGTCCCCATTGTTTAATTATAAGGTGGAAGATAGTTTAAGTTCAAAATAGATAAACATTTCAACTAAAAAATGATATGGAGGGGGTAGAAATGAGGTTCAAAAATTTTCTTTTCCACACAAAAAGTGAAAGAAAATAAAAACACAAAAAAAAAAATAGAAGAACCCAACCCAACCAACCATCACCAGTAAAAAGTTCATTTCTATTGTTAAATTTTTCATGCTTTGAAACATTATGAGCAAATAAAATATTTTATCAATGACATTCAATTAGTAGCATGATTGACAATGATTTACACCAGCAACTCAATGAAGTTGAAAGTAGTGGGTGAAAGCATGTTTCACAAATCAGCTCAAAATAAATTTTCAACTGAGTAGATATTATCAAGCTAACACCCAAGCATAAAACAAATCCAATAGTTCAAAAATCAGTGGTAATACCCCCACACTTAATTCATAGCAGCATGTAATAAAAATTTGAAGAGTAAAACATTGAAACATAAAACAATACTCCCCTGAATGTGAAACTTATCAAATTTACTAATGTCTCCATTTAATTGCTTTGTGCATGAACTATGGTTCCTCCAGTTTGGAACCTACACGATGAACTAGTTTAACATCAATGTTCAAGATTTTAAGTTTAAATAAAAATCAACCACAGGGTATGATTTAGGAAGTGTTATCTATGATCTTCAGTGTACTATTCCTATGGGACTTGAATGATAGCCACATGGAAGCTTCTTCCTGTTTATTGTCCTAAGAAAACAACACTCAAATTAAAACTATAAGAAAAAAGAAAGTAAAGCCAGAAATGTAAAGGGATAATCCTAGGATAACCCCTCAGGGGGTGCTGTAGTTTGATTGTTTGTAGTTGGACAGTCCTCCGATCGACCCTAGTCCGATGGAGGATTAAGCTTCTTGCATAGGAACCACCAGATGTGATTCCTTCCAACTTTATTGATTTTCCATCTTTAGAGTACCACATGTGCTACCTCAACCAAATTCCCCTCCTGGGCAGTGAAGTACATCATGTTGAATAGTGGAGGGGAGAACATGATATATGGGTACTTACCTACTTCTTCTGCTTGAGGTTGATTGTGTACAATTTGTAATGTTGGAAAACATGGATGTGACTTGTCTTCTGGTTCAATACAATAAAATATTTTCTCTTAGAAATCAATTAATGTGTCATCATCCACCTGTAAACTTGTGCACAACTCCAAATATTCCTCTTAAAAAATAACTCCCAAACTAGAAGTGTCATCTAGAATTAGAAGTTCCAATAACGTTTCAGAAGATGCAACCTAAACTTCATTACTCTCTAGGAAATCCCAAAAGTGAGATTCATCTTCAATACCTACACAGGGTGCAATAAAATTAAAATTAGATCCAATGTAATCCAAGTTGAATAAGAATATAGATTCTTCCATAAAATTGTCAGCTCCCTTTAGAAGTGTTGTTTATTCCTCCTCATGATGGAATAGGGATCCTGGGAGTGTATATGGGGAAAGAGTTAGGTAGTCAACCTCCTCCAACCTTTCTTCAAAACACACCACCTCACTTGCTTAGTATTCTAAGGAGAATGATATAATTTCATCTGTTGGATCCAAATATTGAAGCATTGAAAAATCATTAAAATAGTTATTTTAAATCAAATAATTAGAATGGAAATCAAGGAAAAAATGATCATCAAAGAACTTCCCAAATCATGAATCTTTGCAAGTTCCATCTCCTGCTAGCCCTTGAAAAATCCTCAAAAATTAATTTTTGAATTTCCAGGTTTGACTCCAAGGGAAAATCCATATCAAAGTTGGGAAACTCCAACGTTTTATTTCTTATGTTTCTTTTATGTTTCCTTCTCAATTTCTTTCTAGAATGTTGGGATTTAGTGCGAGGTGGTGGTATTTTACTATATTCTAGGTATATTTTGACTTGTTCCATGGATTTTTTCATAAAATGCATGATCTCATGATAATAAGTTGTCTCCTCATCAATAAGGTCTTGATGTTGTCTTTCATGCGTCCAACTTTTAAATTTAGCAACATCCCCCTCAACCTCTTGAACTGGGTGAAATATTTAAACTGTATCAAATTCGTTATAGTTCATCACTATGTGTGTATTGTTGTTTTTTATGCTTTTTTATATGTTTTTTATATGTTTTTTTGTTTTAAAATAAAATAAAAATTTGAAAAACCACTGAGACACTCGCTGCTTCCCCAGAAACGACGCCAAAATTTGACGTGTGTCCTTATCGTGAGGATAGTCATGTTTAAATTTATAAATACCCAAGATATAGCACAGTGGCTAACCTCAGGGGAACTCTCAAGGAAGTAGTGTGGAGTGACTAAGTGTTCTTTCCGAAAATATTTTCGAATTTTTAAATATTTTGAAAACAGAAAAAAACAACTCCTAAGAAATAACTAATATGTTTTGAAGATCATAGTGGAGAGAGAAAAAATGATGGAAAAGTGAATAATATAGAAACACAGGACCAAACCATAAAAATAAAGCAGGCGTAGACACAACATAAGGCATAAAACAAACAATTGACACCAAGACACAGAAGACAAAAGTCAGTGTGAACAAGGATGGACCCAGGTTAATTCACCCTCTACTCCCTATCCTAGATCAACTTAAGAAATTGATCAACAATTATAAACATCACTTGGTGTATGAATTATGTATCAGATCACACTCTAATATCTCCTAGAAATTAAACACTCAGACATAGAATTTCATCCATGCTCAAGTATTCCCCCCGAACTGCAAGATGATTCACTTAGCAAAGTCATTTTGGAAAGAAATTATCACAAGACAGAATGATTCCACTAAGATTGTCACATTTCAAAACCTATTTCAAACTCTCATTTCGAGAAATAGAGAAAGGAATGGGAGAAAAAATTAAATAGGAAAGTTGAAAATCTTCCTACATAAGATCTTTCTCTCACTCAATCTAAATCGCAGATGTGATCTACCAAGGCGAATAAAAAGAATGTAATCGGGTTAATGTGAAGATCTTCAGATCATGTTGGGTTTCATAAACTGGATCAAACCTCGTAAGTTAGATATCCATTTCTAGATATTGAAGATCACTACACAAAGACATTATGAATGAACGACACATAACAAATGAAACAAACATCACAACGCTAATTACAAAATACGCAACACAAGTATTTACAGACACAATTGAAAGTTAAACTAGAACCGAGCAATGGGGGATGAGGCGGAGAATGGAGTAGCAGGGCCCATCTCGAGGTCGAAGACGATCCTTGTCCATGAGATGTGGATTGAATGGATGGTGAAATGTGGTGGAGTTTCCTCCCCCTGCTGTGGAATGATGTCCCCCCTGGTACTCTACTCCTGGTCTTGCCCTAGTCGCCTCTAAGAGAGGAATTGCCGATCTATTATTATGAGAAACTAAACTAAAAACCCAAAAAAATACATTCCAAAAATCCAACTGGTGCATCTTTGAGTGCGCTCATCCCCAGCTTTTAAGTGAACTCATTGTAAGTGCATACAACCCCCTGCAACAAACTCGTGAATATTCTCGCGCCTTTCCCGTGAAGTGTCCACAGTTTTCTTTGCACGTCCAACTCCCCCGGTCCAGAACAAAAAAATGCAAGTGAGTTAGATAATAATATAATGAAAAAATTATGTAATTATATATGTATAATATATTAATATCACTATATAATATAAAAATTCTAATATAAATATACTTTATAATACCTAATATTAGTATTAATATAATTAATAATGCATTTAATTAATAATATATATTATTTTGATATATAAGAAATTAATATTATATATATATATTCTTATATACTATTATTAATATACCTATCATTGTTGTATATTATATAATATATTATGTTATATTGTATGTTATTATTAAATAAAATAAAAAAGAAAAAAGAAAAAATAAAAATGAATAGAGGGGGGTTTCGTTCAGGTTTAGCTGGCACAGGGAAGAGGTGAAAGGTGAGTGTAGTGGCGGTTCAGAGAAGGCCATTGCATGGAGGGTGGAGGCATGACCGGTGGGAGGAATGGGAAGATTCAGTTATGGGTTCCTAAGGATAGTGGAAAGCAGGATGGGGGTCACAGCGGTGGTGCATGTCTATTTGGCAGAGACAAAAAGGAGGCAGTAGATCTCAGCATTGTGTTGTGTGAAGGGATAGAAGAGGAGTGGCGACTTCAGTGTAGGAGGGATTATTACGGCGAGGTCCAGATCTGGACATCATGGTAGTTCAGGGGATGATGTTGACAGTGCATAGGAGGAAAATGAGGTTGGAGCAGGCGGAAGAGGGGTGGCTGCTTGTTCGAGGTGATAGAGGGCTTGTGGCTAGGTTGGTTGATGGAGAATGGGAGTAGCAAGGTTTGATCAGTATTAGAAAGGGTGGAAAAGTTTTCTAGTAGGTCCACAGTGAGTAGGGAATGACCAGGGATGGTGATGCTCATAGTAGTTCAGCGCGGAGGTGGAAGGCGAGGGCCGAGGTGGATACCAGCTCAGATTAGGTTTCTGGTTTATCATCAATGTCCTTCCAAGCTCAAAGATTAGGGATTTTTGTTCTTGTGTATTTGATTTACTGGTTTTCATCTCTTTCAGTTTTGTTATTGCTACTGGTTGTGGATTGTTCATGGGTGAGGATGGAGCAGAAGGGTGGGAGTGGTGAGACATGCTAGAGAACGGTGTCACAGTGAGGAAATCAAATGGTGGTTGGGGGTGTGGTGGTGACACCGTGATAAAATGAGGGTAGGAGGGTGACAGTGGGACAACAATTGTGAAAGGGTGTGTAGGGGAACCAGTGGCACCGTGAGTGATGCTCACGGTGGAATAGTTCTGTGAACAGTGGGGTGGACACAGTGGCATCATGTCATGAGAAATGGTGGAACTATAAAGGGTGGAAATATTGCCACAGGTCCACCTGCAAAACAAATAAAAAATTAAATTAATTAAAACTTTGATAAAACTAAGAAAAAGATTCATAAAAATTTAAAACTAAATAAATAAGATAAAATTAATTATGATTTATTAAATGTAATGAATTTATTTGTAATAAATAAAATAATTAAAATAAATATTATTACCAATTAATCAACCAATTAATAAATTAAATAACTCATTAAATTAAATAATTAATTTAATAATATTAAAATGTTAAAACTAGTTAAATTCTTAAAATAACTAAGAACCAAAATGGGTTATTTATTTACAAATTACCTATAAAGAATTAATCAATTAGATTAATGAATTAAAAAATATTGAAACTAATAACAAAAAGAATTAATTAAATTAAATAAAAATAACAACTTAATTTTATTATTGAAAAACAATAAGAAATAAATGACAAAAACAAACATTTAATACATAAACACATTTTTCATAATGTAATTTAAAAAATAAAATAATTGATAAATATTACACAAAACACAATAGTTTGATATTAAAAATTCAAAAAAAATATAAGAAAGGATGTAGCAAAGAGAAAGAAAACACTGCCACATTATCTACTTCACACACCGGGTTCAACAAACATTAATACCATAGAAATGAAGAAATCCTTAGCAGTGACTACTCTAATGTCCAATCTATTAATGATTTATCAGATATGATACTATCAGGACCCACCCCCGTACGAACTCCAGTAGAGTTGGTAATATATTATTGTCTGACCCCGCTCTCCCAAATCCAATATTTAAATGGACATGGGCAAGTTATAATAGGAAATGTAAAGATACACCCCATGATAGTATCATAACCAACAACTAACCTGACTTTCCACTGACCTAAGGGGCATTCATGATCCTTATGGGATATAAACGATCCCCTGGAAAAAAGATAAAATTAATGTTGAATATTTTACCCATAAATTAGAGTAAATTAAAAATTATATTTCTCCTAAAAAACCAGACATTTCCTATTCATAAGTTGAACATCTAGGAAAAGAGTAGATACACAAAAAATAAATACACAGGAAGCAGATATCATAGATGGAAAATAAAATCCCACTACTGACAAATAAAACTATTTAACCAGACATGGCCCATTCCTAAATCTCATTGGACCTATTTTGGATAGGTATAACATATGAGTTCTCATTTTATGTTTTATTTTTAGTTGGAAATATCCTTTTCCACACACCTCTACTCTACAGTGAATTCACCTCTTCCACTCACTGGACGACACCTTCATAGTGAGTTTTCTCCTCTTACTCATTGGTTTCCTCTTGTTCACATGTTATTATTATATGATATTGATGGTTATGTTGTGACATGTACGGGCTAAACGCCCCGTAGAAAATTGTGGTCGTTGGTGGTCCTTGTTTGTGAACTAAATGAATTGCATGTTGGTTGGTTATTATTAAACATTTGAATATGAAAATTGGTAATTTTCGTATACTTGTATATTGAATGAATAACCCAGTATGATAAAACTTATGTGATAACCCCTGAATTAACAAGATGAATTGAATATGGGATGCTTTGTAAAATCTTAAATTGTGTTTCTTTGGTTTGTATGGTGTTTCGATTGGTAGCATGATTGTGTGTTTGAATGGTGTTGAGTTTATTGGTATGATTGGTATGCCATTTTTCCATGTTTTAGTTCCTCAACCATTTAATTTCAATCCAAACCTTACCCATTTCAATGGAACCACCACTTTGTTACTAGTGCAATTCCATTAAATCTTAGAAAACCACGTCACTAGAGGACTCTATAAGAAACTTTATGGACACCCTAGTTAAATAACCATAACAAAAAATGTAATGAATTATTCCACCCACAAAAACTCTATTGAAAATCGTAACATATATTAGTTTAGTTCCATAGTTCTTGACTTGAGAAATTATGTTACTAGAGAAACACTAAAAAACCAGTTTACAATAATGCATATAGATCACAGGTGGGATACTAAAACATTATAGTTCAAGGGATTCTCAAATCTAGTTCTATTGATCAAGTGGTTGGGAAGATGGGTGTGATATACTTCGGTCTTGAGTAATTCAGAGAGAGTTAAGGGTATTTTTTACCATAGCTAGTTACATTGATTATAGTTGGATGATGACCCTAGTTGAACATCTTATGTGTAATTATTTTGTTAAATATTAATATTACTGAATAAAATAGAATGAATATGAATAAAGAATGGATGAATGATAATTGGTTCAAAAAAAGAGTATGATGATGGCATGAAAGATTTTATCAAGTTTTCAATAGATCATGCATATGACAATTCTCAAATCCTTTTTCAGTGTTTACATTATTGTTATTCAAGACAAATTTTTCCAGAGGAGTTAAAAGGACACTTGATCTGTTACGGAATATATCTAAGTTATACATGTTGGAATAAACATGGGAAAAATTAATATAGGTAGTGGATGGAATTGCACTACATTTGATGGATCATCTAATAGGATTACAAGTGTGAACAATGGAGACGACCATATGGAGGATGTGATTATAGATGTGAGTGATTATGAAGATCTTATTGAGGAAATGACAAGGACAGTTTAATATGAACTTCATGATTTCCAAAAATTGTTTGAAAAGTTAAATAGTTGTGAAAAGATTCCATTGTATGCTGGTTGCACTAAATGTACAACATTATCAGGCGTACTGAAGATGTATAATTTAAAAGAAGTAAGGGTAGAGTGACACCAATTTTACAGAACTACTTTCTCTCCTGAATGAAATGCTTCTAGAAGATAATGATATCTCGATCCAAACATAAAACACCAAACGAATGCTACGCTTGATGGGTATGATCTCTAAAAGAATACACACAAGCTCGAATGACTGTATAATGTTTCTCATGGACCAGAAATCACTTAAAGAATGTCCAAAGTGTGGTGCTTCTCGATACAAGAAAGATGAATCCAGTCCTACAAAAGTTTTATAGTACATTCCAATCATTCCAAGGTTTAGGATCCTATATGGAAGTGAGGATATTGTAGGATAATTGACATGGCATGAAGATATAAGATTTAAACATTGTAAAATACATCACCCGACAGACTATCCTTAGTTGAAGTGAATTGATCATGAGTATCCTGAATTTGGAAATGAGATGAGAAACCTTAACCTTTAATTATCTTCAGATGGAGTGAATCCTTTGGGTTTTTAAAGAAGCAGTCATAGTATATGGCCAGTTATGTTGGTAAATTATAACTTACCATTGTGGTTATGCATGAAATGAAAATGCATCATGTTATCTATTCTTATATTAGGACCAAAACAACCGGGTAATGTTATTGATGTTTATTTTGGATCTATTGATCGAGGATTTATAATTATTGTGGGATTCATGTGTAACATTGTATGATTCTTAAAAAACGATGATTTCACTTCGAGTGCCATGTTGTATGAGAAGATAAATGAATTTCCTACTTATGGAAATTTGTTAGGATATATCATTAAAGTAAATCAAGGGTGTCATATTTTCTAACAAGATAAACATTTAATTAGGTTGAAACATTCATCAAAAACATTGTTTCTAGGGCATCTCATAATTCTTCCAAGATAGCATAAGTAAGGATCTTGGATGACATCATTCGATGGAAATATAGAAGAACGTACAACACCATCTCCACTAATAGGTAATCAATTGTTTGAGAAATTAAAAGATGTGGACACTACTTTTGGTAAACCATTTTTGAAAAACCATATGAAAACTAGTTGGAAAAGTAGATCAGTTTTTTTAATTACCATACTAGAATTTTGTATATGTCATACATTCTATTGATGTTATGAATGTTGAAAAAAAAATTTAAGGATCATTGACATGTTGCTAAATTCACCAGAAAAAAATAATGGAATTAAGGCTAGGTTGGACATGGTTGAGATGAGAATACGAGAAGAGTTGGCACCAGTGAAGGGTGAAAAACAAAAATATCTTCATCCTACTGCTTACACTCTTTCAAGGTAGGAGAGATATCGGTTTTTGAACTTCTTGAATGACGTAAAGGTTTCATAGGGGTATTTATCAAATATCATGAACATAGTTTCAATGAGATATTTAAAGTAAAAGGGTATGAAATCACATGACTGTCAAGTTTTGATTCAAGATCTAATTCCTATATATTTACATTTTATTTTTTCCCAGAATTTTCTCCATACAATAATCAATCTTTTTTTCTTCTTCAAAGCTATATACAGTAATGTTATAGACCCAGAAAAATTGCCAACTATAGAAAGATTAATTTTCATCATATTATATGAATTGGAAATATTCTTCCCACCGACAACATTTGACATGATGGTTCATTTGATGGTTCATTTGGTTATAGAGATGAGACTATGTGGTATTGTACATTAGAGATGGATGTACCCCATTGAATGGTATATGAAAATTTTGAAAGGGTATGTCCAAATTCAAAGTCATCCAGAGGGTTGTATTGTGGAGCGATATATTATTGAGGGAACCATTGAATTTTGTACCGAATACATGCCTGGTGTGGAAAACAATGGTCAACTAAAATCTCATCACATTGCGCGGCTTGAGGGTAAAGGAATTTCTATAATATAGGTTGTTATGATCAATATTACAGAACAGGAGCAGGCCCATCCTTATGTTTTTTATAACAGTTTCGACATTGACCCATATGTTCAAACCCACAAAGAAATGATTAGGAATTTGAATCCATATAGGGATGAGAAATGGATATCAGATACAAAAAAATCAATAGTTTATAGGATGGTTTTGGGGCCATAATTTTAAGTTGTTAGTTGAAAATCTGGACTCTATTTCAGTATGACTTCAATTGCTAGCAAGAAGACCAAGCATTATGTATTATCTTAAAATTCTTATGTAGTTAATGGTTATACATTTTATACCAATGAACATAATGAAGACAGTACCATGTAGAATAGTGGGGTTATACATGTGGTTGAAGTTATTCATGTTTCTAGTGCTATGGAAAGAAATCCAATTTATATTGATATGTCCTACTTTGGAATCATCAAACAAATATGGGAGTTGGATTGTACAAAATTCCAAGTTCTGATTTATAAATTCAAGTGGGTTGATAAAAATGAGTGTTATTAAAATATATGAATTGGGATTCGTGAAAGATGATTTTGGTAAGGAAGGAGAGAAATAAGAACTTTTTATAATGGCATCACAGGCAGTACAAGTATTTTATATTCTAGATCCCACAAAATGAAACTGGTAAATTATTTTATTATCGACCAAAACAACTGAAGGTTCAGATGAAAGTTCAATAGAGGATGACCCTTTCATTGTGACTTCACAATCATTTCATAGAAATCCCAATGTAGATGAGGTTTTTTATGTCATAGGAGACTCCAATAAAGATATTTACATATTCTATATAGGGGTCAAGTTTCTTGATTCTTTAAAAAAAGAGAGGTCAATAATTAGGTTATTATTTTATTGTAATATACATTGTGTTACGTTATTTTATTATTGGTTCAATGATGCTTTTGTGTAATCTAAATTAAATGTTAGATAATGACTTCTACACCTACTGATGTGCCCAATCTCGAGGCACAACAGGTCTCTCAACCTACAGCTAATGGTCCCAATGTAGAAAAACAATAGCCTTTTCAACTTGTTGCATCTAGTCATAGTGTTGAGGTACAACATGTTTCTCAAGTTGTTGTTGTTTTTCCCAATGCCAATGCTAGCGCTCCAGAGGAACATAATGATGATGCTAAAACTAATGAAATGGTAGGAAATGAAACCCTGACAGAGAAAAAAAACAAGAGCTCTATAGTTTGAAAGTGTCATCCAAAATTCTTAAGGAAAAAGAAAAAGGCGTCAAAATTGAGGTGGGATGGAATAAGAGAGGCCATCATGTTAACCCCAACAAATCCATGTTTAGTAGCTACGTTGGAATCATCACTCGGCAATGCGTGCCGATTGATGTACAGTCATAGAACCATGTTTTCATTGGGATTAAGACACTAATGTGGGAATAGATTATAGTAAAATTATAATATACATTCTTTAATTTGTTAAAATAAAATAAAATACTAAAACATCTACTTGCTCTTCATCATCCCTTGTAGAGTGCATTTAGAGTAGATTCCTCACACAATGAATATGTATTAAGAGTTTCAGGAAGGATACATAGAGATTTTTGCACAATTTTATCAAAATATAATATTAAAGATGGTGAAGTGAAAATAAATCCACATCCACCTCCTCTTTATGCACACTAAATATCCTGAGGAGCATGGGATGCATTTAACATCCGTCATTTAGAGAAGGATTTTCAGGTACATTATGTCTGGTCATATGTTGTTTGATGTTTCTTGTATTCATCACTTTGATTGGAATTTTTTTATTTATGAAACAACAATTGATTGCTAAAAATAAGGAACGGTTAGAGAAACCAGCGTACCCCTACTATAAAGTAAGGATGGGGTACACTTCACTTGAGAAAAAATTGGTACATATATAAAATCTACTGTAATACTTTTATGTGAAATAAAACAACACCATAACCATGTTCCATTGTTTATCTGCAGATTGATGATTAGAAATTGAAATCCACTTCTATCCCACATTATGTTCTATTGAATGAGGCTCGTGTAAATAAATAGGGAATACTGATAGATGAAAATACATAAAAAGTGTGGGAAACATGTGTAAGAATGACATAATATAATTTTGATTTTCTTTAAATCGCTATTACATAACAATTATTACTTATTTTACTATATTTTATATCTAACATAGTCATAAGAATCAACAACACCCACACCAGATGCAGACATACTTTCAGCATCCTTGAAGCAGCCAGAATAGTATGGCTGCATCAAAGGTGTGGGTTTTGGGATGACTCCATGAACATATTTTCATAAAGAAAAACAAGTGGAGGATCGAACTGAGGAAATGAAAAATATGAGAGAAACATTAGCTAGGTTTCAAGAATAATTACAATACTAGGTGGAACTAATAGCAAGTTTGATGGGGGAGGAAAAGAGAAGAAAAAACTAAAGAATATCTTATGCGTTAAGATCCCACCCCACCCCACCCCACCGGTTTTGAAGAAAGTCATTCCACAAAAAACCAGAATTAACTAGGTTAATCAATGTTCTAATAATTATTTCTAGGAAATTTGAATCATATAGACATGAATAAATTTCTTTTTCTAATATTCTATAGGGTGAAAAATTAATGTGATTTACATCTATAAACTCCCACATATCGCCTTTGTAGTGAGGGTACGATGTTAAATATTCAGAATGGTATGCTACAAAACAGACCACTTCCGACGGATCTTTCCAGAGTGTCAATTAATGTAGCTAATGAACCGAGCACTGAGTTACCTATTTCAAATGACGATGAATACATTCATACGGTTGAACATGATGTTGAAACATCCATCACATGGTCATAAATTCATGTAAAAACTTGTCAATAAGGAGGTATTCATTTACAATTTATTTTTCATGATAAAACATTCACATTTAATGAAAAAAGGTCTAAACCAATGAATATTATTACAGGATGACAAATGGAATGGGTGAAATGAAAGACTGGCTCAAAAATATCTCAAAGATCAACCAACCGATCAAAATGATCTACTGAGAGCACCTTCACCCTGCCCATTCTATATCAACATTTAATATCATTAAAGGTTCATGTGAATAAAAAGTTGATAGATGAAAAAACTCACATAGTTGATTTAAAAAAAATATACAAATGGGAATCATCAGGTTAAATTAGTGCTACCAATGTAGATGAAATCCTCAAGTATGAATGGCAGGGCACCTCAATTGTAAATGTATACATGAGGTATGTTTTCATGATTTTATTTTACAAAAATCTGATATACTATGATAATTACGACTAATTAAATTTCATATTTTTCTTAGGCGTATATATGAAAAACAATTGAAGGTATTTCCCCATGAAATTTTATTTGGACTCAGTGCTCCTAACATCACCTCTTCAAAATAAGAAATAAATGATAATAAAGAGAGTAAAATAATGCCATCCCTTCTCAAATAATTTGAAAAAAAATTATGGATGACAAACTCTTTTTAATACCAACGATGCTGGGGTAAAACTCTAACATTTAATTATATCAACTACATTTTCATTTATTTAATTACTTATTCCTTTTTGTGTTTTTAGGCATCATTGGATACTCATTGCGGTCAATTTGAATACTCCAAATATTTATTTTCTACATTCAATGCATGGATATCCAACATTTTAGAACTAAAGATCTAGTTATATAATTTATATTATCTTTTAATGAGGATCCTGTTATGATACGGTGGTTCATCAATATCATCTACTTTGCGGAATAAATCCATGGCCTAAAGAAATGAATGCTGATGAGATCTACAAGTGGATAAGTTTCATGGTATATATAATAATATTTCACTGTCCAAACACATATCAAAACAAAATACTTATTTTTATCGATGTTTCTGCTGTTCCAAAACAAACAAACAGAAAGGCCTATGGTTATTATGTTTGTAAATTTATAGAAGAGATTATATTTCATCAACAAACTAGCATCCATGAAGTGGTATTTTTGAAAATAATTACTATTTCATTTAAAATATTAATTAATATTTTTTGTATTTATATTTTTTCAGTACTACCATGACTGTCTCAAAAACTCATATTCACAAGATGATATAGATGTTTTTAGAAATGAATGGGTAGCATACTTGATGGAAGATTGTACAAAAATAGGATGAAGGTGAACTCTTACTACTTATGTTATCTGTATATGATCATTGATATCTCCCTTGTTTACACTTATTAAGATTCTATGATCACCCTTTCTTATGTTTCAGATCATTAGGTTATGAATAATGTTTTTAGAAAATATTTTAATTTCTAGTAATGAATAACTTAATGAGAGGATCTTATTAACTATTTATTTATGTTTCCATGTTTCCAAAACCACTAGACCAACACTATTATAGCATGGATCATTTATATTCTGTATTTTGTTCATTTATTCTAATGTTTCTACTAATATAGTGTGTTGGATAAATATTGGGTTCGCATCACTGGAAAATTTAATAACAAACTTAAATATTATTCACTACTTTTGGTTAACTACCGCTTTGTATAGAATCTCATCTGAACTTCTGATCCAGCCTCCCCGTAATGCTCTCATCCCATGCCATATCTATGATATCATCATCTAGAATTAACTTTTAATTCTCTTATTACACCCATTTACTTGGTAAATGGGTGTTGGAAGAGAAGGAAAAGTGAACATTAAATGATGATTTCGTAGAGATGGTGTCCGATGAGAGCATCCTGGGGACACTGGATCAGAATATTAGATCAAATGCTATGTTAAGAAATAGTTATCCAACAATAGTAAAGTGCACAAAGAATTGTTAGTTTTGTTATTAGCTTTTATCTAGACCAAAAAAACCCTTCAGAAAGATGTAATGTCAATGTTATGATATAATATATCTATTTTAACCAAAAAATATATAATGAAATGTTGATTTGATTTTCATTATTCCCTGCAGGGTTAGTTAGTTTTAGAAGATTTATGTCCAAGTGAAATGCATTTATAGGAATAGAAATGACATTATGTTTGCTCAATGATAGAGGTAATCTTGATTTATGCATAGTAAAATCATTTTCCTTAGAATTAATGCATTGTCAGTCACCTAGCAGCATAGTCTACAGGGGCCTCCACTCATAATGAGTGGTCAACACCACCTCAACTAAGTCATATCTTTGTGAACACAACTCCAACAATTCATCGAACAAAAAATTATGAGCAGAAATAAAAAAAACTAATCTAGGCCATTCAACACCCTGTGCCCCTATGTCCATCTCCCAAAAATTATGATGTTCAACACCATACCATGTCTCGAGAGCCATGACATTGTCCTAATGACTTCATCACCTAAAATATTGATGACCAAGTTGCCTTAACCTGGTGATCATCGTCACTCCAAGTATCTGAGTCAGGACCCACCTGAAAAACCACATCACCTCAATCCAGATGATCAGCACCCACCTCAATCCTAAGGCTAAGATCATTGCATTCCCATGTAATCAATTAACCAATATAACAATTCAATTTAATTCAAATTTACACTCGGCCTAAACTTTCCAAGTTATTAAAAACCTCTTAACCTGCTTAACCAATCGTAGTGCAACAAGAGCATTCCCATAGGCATCTGATATATTCATTAGAACAATTTAATAAGAATGTATTTAATTAATTAGGTTCTCTCTTGAAAAACCCACACAGTGTATATGAACGCACCCACAAAATACTCATAAAATCAAGGATAAATCTCGGAACCACCTACCTTGTACTATTATGTGTTCACTCATTTGATATCATCCTCAAAATCAGTCTAAATTAGAAGAAAATGGTGTTTTAGATTAATGACCTAAACATAGGGGAAAAGGGATCGCATGGATTTAGCACTCGATATGGCGAGATAAATAGAAATGAGAATGTTGAAAATTGAAGGTATTATTGAGATGAACTTATATCCACTAACGGACCAAAGATTAATGTTTGGATGATGGAGTTCCCTCAAATCCTAGGGTGAAAGAAGATGGAGGAGCTCCCTCTATTGTGCATTGTAAATGGGAGGAAAGGGAGGAGAATGAGGGAAATAATGAATGAGGGAAAAAATTATTTTCAAACTTTTTAAGGGGCCACATGGTTTATCCGCACAATTTGGATAATCATTTTCCAACCAAACCGTGTCCACTATCTAAGCACCACACTACGCACGGTTAGGTGCATGATTTTCCAAACTATGGGAAAACTATGTGAATAAACACTATAAGAAACTGAAGAGGTTTCACATGGTCGTTCACCCCCACCTATATAGTTTTCCAAACTGTTTCAAGTGTTATTGCGGGCATGCATGGTTTCTTTTGGGAGATCGCATCGTTTTTCCAAAATGTGCGCCTATGTCTATGCTTTCTTGAAATAGAGTTCTTAAGCCCCACTGCACCCGAAACCCCAAGGCACATTCTGAGCCTTAAGACCCATATGAAAACAAGGAATTTGGTCAATCAAAATCTCAGAATTAGGTTTCAAATATCAAAAAAAATATGGGCCGCTCACCAAATATGAAAAATTGAAATAGGTTGAGGATTTTTCAACCATCTCAAAACCCCAAGACATTACAATCTCCCCACTATAACATAGCTCATCCCCAAGCTATCAAGATTTACCCAGATATGGTACCACATATACTCATCTCATCAAAATCAACCCGGTCTTCCCCAGTCATTCAGTCATAGGTTAACTTCCCTCAAGGCACTCCCCACCTTAGGAGTTACCTTCCCGGTCACTTATTGACCCAATACTCAAATGTAGTGATGGTAAACCAACCATCCCAATGCTCAAAAGTCCTCCCAAGATGAATCATCATTCTTACACCTCATCAGGTGCTCAAATAATACCCATTTCATATTTAACACCCATCAAGTCTTGTATCTCATCAGATTCCCATATATACTTTTTCCATACACAAGACTCATAAAATCCTTCATCTCAATAGATGCCCATAGATCTTCCATCTCAACAATTTCTCAAATAATCCTACATCATATATACATATGAATTCCCATCAAAATCTAGGTTCCTACGCACCTCATATAGAATCTGCATCACATCAACCCCCAGATTCATACACACCTCACATAAAAATCTGCATAGCTTCTATTCCCACATAAATATCGATGCCAATGCACCTCATATACATATAAACATCTCACATCATAATTGAAAAAAACCTAGTAACTAGTTCTTAGTCCAAAAACAATACTCATGCACCTCATGCACCCAAACCATCCAAATAAAAATTGAAAGAACAGTGCGGTCACACCCATGACATACCAAAAACTCTTAGTAGATCACTTCCCTACTCTAACCCTAACAGTTTGATAGTGTTCTTCTAGCCTGATTCCTGACTACCTGAGTTCTATCATTTCTACAGATCTCCACCAGAAACTAGCCATTGATCCCACTGCTGGGTCCTTTTATCTTTTAGAAGACCTCTATGTGTATCTAAATCCTCACTACCCACTCCTGGTACTACTCTTAGTCTGACCTCAGATACCTATGTTTGACCTATTCCCTAACTCCCAGCTGTTCGATAAGGATTCCTACAGAACCTCTCCATATGGATAATCTAGTCGCATGGATAGAACTCATTTAGAACCTTATCACATTGGGTCTGAACATTCCCTGGATTCCTACACTAAAAGAATACTACTGTATACCCAATACTTAGAATTCTGCCCAAGTCTTTGGCCTAACTCCCCTGCTGAGACTCCTCATGGCCTCTCTCCATGCTGCCTGAAGAATCATTTCTCGACTCACCTGACACTTTCACATGGATCGAACTCTCAATTATCAGTGGCTAATTGATTGCCTCTGACCAGGATGTTAGTATGAATATATTGAATTTCACCCTGATTGTGTGTCACAATCCATCTTCAAAACGTTGAACACTGTGATGTCATCTCCCACCATATCAGGTGAAAATCATGAAAAGTTAGTGAAATTTGCTATATAGTCCAGGATAGAAGTATCCTAATACTATTGGTTCATGAACTCACAATCTATCTACCCTCAGTGTCTCCAGGTGAAGTGCACAAAGAATTTATCCTCAAAATATTTCTGAGATAGTCCCTTGTGCCTGTCTTCCTATACCTATACATTCCACAAGCGTACCAGCCTCAGCCTCTATCCAAGGGTGTCTCGAGCTGGTAAAAGATAGTTTGTACCAACTCTATCAATTTCTTTGTTGTTTTCAGTCCACCATCACTCTAAAATAGTGATGGGTGCTAAGACAAGAACTCTCGAGTCAAGTACACCATAGATGGCTCATCTCCCTGGGATCCCCTATCGATGCCCTATATGAAATAAACCAGTCTCACCCTAAGATGGTTATCAATACCTGGCCCAAATATTTCCATCTAAATCTTTCTCACCTATAAAGAATCTTTTACCTGGAGATCATGATAATCAAAACCCTTTGGGGCCTCATCCCATAAACACTTAAGTAGCACCATATCACCACTCTTTCGACACTCCACTAAATCCCGTCTAGGTGGAATCCCACTAAATACCAATCATAATGGTCAAACATCCATTTAATTTTATATATAAAAATATCACCAATAAAAAAGGTTGTAACAGGAAACACATCTCACCACCCTTAAACTCCCTTACCACACCATTTCACACAACATCTGGTCTCAAGGATTCTTACCTACCCATATCAAGGTTAGGTATCGAGTATCATCTAGTCTTATAGCACCTACCTACCCACATTAGAGTCAAGAATCACATATATTCTATCCTCATGGACCCTTTCTTATCCATGATAAGGCCAGGCATCAAATATCATGTATCTATTCGGGTTTGCTGAGTATAATTCCACTGAATAGGAAATATAGAAAAACACTATTTAGCTTCTTTTTTAGACTTTAAACAACTCACCCCCAATCATTATTTATATATACCCTTATCTGGTTTAGGAATATATATCAAATGCATATAAAGTCACATAAAGATCTCATTGGAACCACATTTTTGGGTTGGATGATTAGAATGCCACCAAAAGAGGCTAAGTAAGATAACACTATTTTGCTTCTTTTCTAACACTTTAAACAGTCCAACCCCTCTTATGTCAATCTAGGTTCCCAACGAAAATCACAAGAAATAATACATCATATGAGACTAAGTTCTTATCATGATGCGTAATCAAACCTCCTTTGCCATACTAGTCCAAGAGTCAAAATCCACATAATAGCTAAATATCACACCCAAGTGTTCCAAATAAAGCAGAAATAAAATCAACTATAAAAGATCAAAGTAAAACATCAATTTACTACTGTTGGAAACTTAGTCTCTCTCTTGTGAATGGGGATAAAATAACCCACACATAAGCTCTGTACCTAGTCCTAACATGCTCAAATGAACAAGTGATATACTCAAAACCAAGAAAACCCATTCAAATTGTTTTGAAATTTTAAAACAATGATCTATGACTCATTTTTGACATGTAGGAATAAACCCCACCTCAATACGACACATGGTGTAGCCGGTATAACTCCAAATGTGTCTTTTTCATTAAAAATTGAAATTTTATTAATGTATTCTTTCATATTGATGTTTAATTTATTTCATTATTGTATTACTAACATAATATTTTTTTTATTATATAGGTGGAATTTTTTTATTGAGTTTGAATTCATTTTTCCGCAACTAATACCATGGAAGACGCTTTTTGAAAGGGGATCAGGGATGAAAAAAGGTTGAAACATTAATGTGTTTAACTATTTATTAGATAATTTTAATTGTAAACATATAAAACATTGTTTGAAATGTATATAGAAATGTGTTTTTTATTCATGATGTCAGGTAAATGTATATATCATTTTTTGTGAAACTCTTGTGTGCACTGTTTAATTTTTTGGTTCTTTGTTTGTGAGAAGGTATTGTTTTGTGCAGGTGTCTACAGGTGCTGAGTGTGCTATTAAATAAACATTACATCACATGAAACTCATCCTTTATCAGTACTCAAAATAGCCCTGATAAAGGTAGCCCTTTATCCGTGCTAAAAAAGTGTGGATAAAGGGGGACTTTTATCATTGCTTTTTTAGCTTGGATAAAGTGCCCCCTTTATCAGTGTTTTTTAGAACTATTAAAGCCTCATATCTTCACAATGGTTAACAGGGATTTTCTAACACAATTAAAAGAAGTTTCTAGCACGTTTAAAAGCCTTATTTGTATTAGTGAGTTGGGAAATATTAATGGACACTACGAGAGAGGTTTGGGTAAGGGTTTTCCTCAGGTTCATTCTAGATAGAGTGTATTTTTTATTTGAAATATTTGGGTTCTGTCTCTTTTATATCAGGACTTGGGTTAATAAAATCTATTGAATGCATGATTTGGATGATATTTTTATGTAAATAATCACCTTTATACAACAATTATTTTCTCAAAATCCTTGAGTTTTCAGTTTTCAAACTTATGAGAAACATAACCAAGATATCAAAAATCACTTACATGATAACATTTTAATCCATAACATTTCATATTTCTAGTTAATTATTTCTTATATAGGTGTAAAATAATAGGTTAGACAATATGGTTATTATTTTTTTGGTGTCTTTAACATTCTAGATTAAGTTTAATTTTCCTTTTCAAAGTTTTATGAAAAAAATTACGGGGATTGAATATGTTAATTTCAAGAAGATATTTTATTTTCCAAGAAAAATCCCCAAACAAAAGAAAATATTATTCACAAATATTATCCATTCATTCATCAAGAAGATTTACTTTAGGGTTACTATATCTAAATATTTCCTCAAGACCTTTTTGAAATGGATTACTTTTATAATTCCTTACAGTTTTTCCCTTTTGATCATCATTATCTAATATAGTTTAGTCTTTACATGAACACACATTGAATAAAGTATTATATCAATCCATGAAAGAATGTGTAAAATTTTTACTTTCCCCAAAATAAAAAATTTTTATACCATGATTATAAAGGTAAGGAGGAAAGGACCTATCTTAAATGATGTTTATTCCAGAGTAGGAATATCATTTGAATATCTTTGAGAACTAATTTCAATGTTTCCATAATTATTTCATTATAAATAAGGTTATATTGAATGAATCTACTAACTCTCTTCTATAGTCATATTATACTATGAGATATAAGCTTTTGTAATAATATTACACAAATCATGTTTTGTAATATACTTTAAAATATATGTGAATGGATGACTATGTTATGTCATGGATTTTATAATAAAATATTCTTTAATTTTATTTAAAACATTGAGATTTAGTCAATGATTATATACTCAAAATTTCATTTAATGATGTTAATTATCAATTTAGGTGTCTCTATTTAGTGAAGCTCCAATAATCTAGTGTTGTACCTAGAGATTGTGTAATGAACAAACTCAAGCAACCATATTCTAGCTCCCTATTTGGCCCATTATAAGGCTTGAGGCATGTTCTCGGTCACCATGGGCTGGTAAGTAGTATCAAATATTAAATCATACACCAATAAGAATAATTTTTCATGATAAAATAACGATTTAATGGTAAATTTTACACTAAAATTTGACATTACCTCTCCATAGTTTAAAGAGTCATTAATATAAATTAAGAAATTTACAGAATAAAGAAAAACCAAATAAGGCATAATTTTATAAACAAAACACATCTAACCAAAGAAAACAATTATTAATCCTGAAAAAAACATCCCAAAAATGATATAAACTAACCTTAACCATAAATAAATAATATTATAATAATATATTGTATAATTTAGTTTCATGATACACATTAGATGGTTCTTTAAATAAAATAGATACAAAAGACCAAAAATAACACCCAAAAGAGACCATTTCCTTGTAAAAAGTGATAAAAGTCACTTTTCACCAAAAAGTAACTCAAAAAAAGTCAAAGATACATCAATATATCGATGAGGTACATATACAAACCTTTATCAAAATTCTAGATTCTCAAAAATACATACTATGTGTATATGTAGGGTGTGAAAAATAAATCCCAGTAGTCATCCTCCCCATTAATCATACGTAAACATTAAAATATTTATCCATTTTATATTGGTTTTAAATACAATATGATAATATTTTTCTACTTTTATGATAAAACAAGTTACATGTATCCACACATTTTTATAATCCAATCCCTAAAACTATCCAAGTTATTCATTTGTAAATAATACTTACTTTTAATCTTAAGGAAAAATAAGTGATATTGTGTGTATTAAAACCCAATTTGGACCTTACTTTGAAAACATTCATGTTTATAAAGATATTAAATATATTTAATTATTTATAAAACACTATAAATCAATTCATAAAGACATAAATAAAAAATAATTTAAAGAAACATTCTATCCAAGTATTGGAGGACAACCAATTGAGTATTATATTCTTAAAAATTTCATCACTACTATATTATAACACCATTTTATTTACATAAAAAAGGTAAAAATCAATTAAAAAAACTTTTCATAAACCATATCAAACATATTAAAACAAAAGTAATAATAAATCAATTATTAATATAAATAAATTCTCCATATAAATTTTAATTATAAATCAATAATTATGTAATAATGAAATATCAATTATCATGGGAACACCTAGGTTCACTGGAAAAAACCTATGAAAAAAATTGGGGAATCAATCTAATTGACATGCCTGGTGTTATCTAACTAATTAGACACCTTCTTTTACCCTTACTTTCTCTACAAAGAGGTAAACTCTCCAAAGTAGAGAAATCTCCAATCTTGGAGACCACTGTATAAAGTCTCATCATTGAAATTGATATACTAATACATATATTTACCACTAATATTTCTAAGGGTTCCAATGAAATATAAATTGATATGAGATATAAAATATCCAAATCACATAAAAATATTCTAACGTACTAATTATCTTTGAAAAAAGAAATTAAATTCATTAAATAACACATTTTCAAATGAAACCAAAAAAATTATCTAATTGAAAATAAAAAAATTCAATTGTAATTCACTAAAAACCCACCTTTAAAAGTGCCCAAAAAAGAGATTTCTATTTTTAAAATATTTATAAAAAAATGAAGTTAAATAATTATAGTTTATATTATATAAATCCATGAAAGAATTAAATTTATTCATTAAAAACAAGGGAATAAATTTCATCAAACACCTTGTAGGCATAACTTGTAAGAAAATAATTGTTATTCCTTTAAGAATGTAAGTCCCTATTTACACAAAATAGAAACCAATGAAAACCTACCATATTTTTCATAAAACCAATAAATATATCCTATATACTTATTTATCATTTTAAATAGGAATAAAATTAATCAGGAACTCAAAGATTCATGTTTATATGATAATTAATGGAGCAACATACCCTAACCATTATAGGTGGTTTATGGAAGACTCAATCAACCACAGGGGAGTGAATAAAACCCATAGGTAAAATAAATTTAACCTATAATGAGGAAACATACTAAAAATTAATATAATAAAAAACACAATCCTTAATTCCTATGGGGATGATTAATATTGAAGGAAAAAAGGAATGGGAACTAGAAAAATATAGGAGGAGGTTTAGAGTAACTCAAGATTGGAAATCATTCTAAGAGATGATGAAATCCCCTTAAGAGAGCCTAAAAAGAGTAATAACCGCAATGGGATGCACTTTTGGGTCTATTTTCATGAATGGGAGGCCAATGGAAGAAGCCACACTTAAAATAATTTAAGAGAAATCAAAAACAAAACAAAATTTATACCAATTCATAGTTTGGATTCATTGTTTTTCAAATCATGCGACAACTGTGTATATGATGTTTTAAGGACTTGAATGGTGTATTATTATGATCAAAAATTTATGATCCACGCATGAATATTCCACTAGAATAAGCTTTCATCTCTATAAGGTTCACAGTCATGGTTGGTTAACTTTTCACCATAACAGTACGTCCGGAGAAAAACTACAAAATATCTAAATTTAAGACCCAAAATTGAAAATTAAAGGTAAAATAATGTATAATAAAATATTTATCAAATGATGAAATTTTATGTGTCACAATTCTATAAATTATATCACTTTATTCCCCTAGATTTTATTTACTAAATTCATAGATCACAAGACCAAATTAGTTATACATTATCATTAAAGAAATGATTTCAACTTTAGGAAGACCTCACTACATTTCCATAATAATTTTGTTTCTATGAATAAAACTATATAAAATTAGATAATAACATGAATAAGAAAAATATTTTTTCCCTTGGGACAACTTCATTTTAGATAAAACTCGTATGATGGGTCATGTGGGATTATAAGAGAGTGTTCTTCTTGAATGCTCATCAACTTATAAATAACAAGACATACTAATTAGTTTGTAACTCCCTGAATAGTTTTCAAAATTACACTGCATTCAAAATATATTTCACCATATATAATGGCAAGACACACAACATAAAACTTGATAAATTAATATACTAATAAATTTTGGAAGACTTAACATAATACAACCCATAATGTCTTACCAATATCCATTTTTTAAAAAGTTCAGGGCAATTCACTAAAAGGGTGGTAGATACTTTCATCCTACCCTGGGTAAGGATGGGTTATGAAAGAAACACCAAACTAACTATCAAAAAACATAAAAATAATAATAATTTCTTAATTCTTTACTATTGATACTAATTTTTGTGTCATAACATATCTAGAATAGAATAAATGGATTAATTACATGAATGATCAGTAGTATCTTCCCAATTCCTTCCTGAAGTAAAATGAGACAACCTAAATCATTAAATAAATGGATTTATTCTATTATGGTTAACCCACTATTTTATTGTTCCTCTAATAATGTGAATGGTTAAGGATTATTTTTAAATTACTTCTTCAATGATCAACAGTATAATAGTACACTATGCCTAAATAGGATTCATAAATATCTTCTTGTCCCAACACAATGAAACTTCATTTCAAGAAAAAAGATATCAATTTAATTGTAGGGTAGCTCAAACATGATTATCCAAGAATGGAAATAACATAAATGAAACAATAATTTATAAAATAAATAATACCTTGAGTGTCTGATAGGAAAACTATAGGTTCAGATGATGTGTGGTTCTTTTCCATCCCCCCCCCCCCCCCACATTAACTTCCCTATAAGGTTTATATGAAATAGTATATATTAATATACTATTCTTAAGTAATAAAACTCTGTAAAACCCTCATAAATGAACCAACCAACATCAACCATGATAAGCTTTATGATCATCCCTATATAAAGTCTTCTTATGAAGTGGATTGCCTCATTGATAGCATACCAAGGATATAGACCTAGAATAATTACATTCAGATAAATGGTTTGTCCTATTAATAGAACCCCAGTGACACCCACATGCCACAATTGTTATATATTTTATATTTTATAATATTTTTAGAGATTTTAATTTTAGTATGTTTCTGAGATTTAATTTTAAAATTTTAAAAAATTCTTATATTGAACATTTTATGTACATAGGCTAGGAGAGACTATGTGTACTCTTGAGAGGATGAACCTCCCTAGTTTATTTTTCTCTAGTACGGTTTATTCTATATAGGTAGAGTATGGTTATCCAAAACTGTGAACCTCCTTAGTAATCATGTGAGTCCTTAGGGGCTTGGAGTGTTTTTACATGACTTCCTCATCGTTAAGAGAAACCATAAGTGTGACAATGCATTGGTTATGTAGTTTTTCACAGAGCTATTTTTTTATGGTTGTCACATGGTTTGGTAAATCATGAGACCAAACCATGCAAGTGCATTTTTATTATATAGTGGATGTTTCATGGTAGGCACATGGTTTACCAAATAGTGCATCCTGACCATGAGTGTTACCTATATTCACTTAAAAAGTGAAGTTACCCCTTCTTCCCATGTGAATTAAAACCCATCTCTTATCTCTTTATCTATTATTTCCTTCCACCAAGGAGGTCATACACAAGGGGGTTACTTCTCTCCGTTATCCATAAAATCTGTGTTAATACCTCTCGATTCCAAGTGTTTCATCCAAGTTAAATACCTTATATTCTCTTATTCTTTTATTCCTCCTCTCACTCCTCCCATTTCACTTGGATTACATTCCTCCCATGAACCATAGGGGATATTATGGATGAGATTTAGGTTTAGGGTAGCTCTAACTTAGGTACTTTGGTTGTTAGGGATTGATAAGGGTGTCTATTTTCCTATTTGAGTGTCCATAATCAATGGTGATACATTGGGACTTTCCTTGAGGAATCCACACTTTTTTTGTGGTAGCTATTATTTTGTGTGTTTCTGTAACAGCCATGAATTTATACTCTAAGATCCAGTTCTTAAAACATGACGTATAAATTTTAATAACATATAACTGAAAAATATATACTCCTTTACAAAACTAAGGATATTTTTGGTCTAGGTTTTGAAGGATTGTGAAAAACCTTACATCATATCATAGTTTAATACAAATTATATATAAATATGTATTTTAATTCACTATCAATCAATATTTAACAAAAAAAATACCTTTGGAACATCTAATGAGAGTGTGAAAAAACCATTTTAAAATCTAGGGTGAGAATAAACGTTCCCAATATGGGGTTTTTTTAAAAAGCAGTAAAATATACTTATAAATACTATTTAAAAATATTTTTGAAAAAAAATATCAAATACAACATTTGATATAATAACTCATTTTCCAAAATAAACCTCTAGGGTATTCAAAATATATCCATAGAAAATACTATTCAAAACCATTGAAAATATATATCACTTTTAAAATCTATTTCTTTTCAAAATATAATAACCTTTGGAATATGTACATAGATTTATCCTTAATGTTTTAATTTTTTTTAAAAAATAATAAAAATAATCACTTTTATGAAAATAAATGATACTTTTAAAACCATAATAAATAATTGATGCCAATATATGTATCACCTTTTGGAAAAAAATCTCTTTTTACTTCATGGGTGCACTCTTTATTCCCCATTATCACATTTGATACAAAAGTGCTGTGTTTTCTATAAAAACATTTTTTAGTCTTTTATTTTGTCATTTCAATTTCACTAAAACACCATTTATAAAACTACTAATTATTTTCAAAAGAAAATAATTTTTTTATCACATAATCTTTAGAAAAATATGGATTTCAAAAACACCCTAAAGGTAAGGCAAAATCCATATTTCACAATATATACTTATAATAATTCATGTAAGGGATAAATTATACATAATATGATGATTTATATAAAATTTATGTAATGTAGATGATAATTATATAGTATGTAAATACCTATAAACAAGATCAATATTGATATGTTTAATATAATTTTTCATGTATAAAATGATAACTTTTTAACCAACTTGGAAATTGAAAATAAAATTCTTCAAATAAACTATTTTTAAAAGGATTTGAAGATATATCATTTTTCAATTTTAGAAGGGTTTTCAAAATATACATGAAATAGAAGTTTTGAAAAAATAAATCTCCCTTACAAAATGGTTCTTCAGAAAATAAATATAGCCTAGAAACAATGAAAATATAGGTTCCCTTACTATAGGGTTTTGGAAATAAAATATTTAATAAGAGTTTTAAAAATAAATTTTTAACTTAACTTATGTACTTATATCTTCAGATGGATATTAGGCAATCTTAGGCATTGGTATTTTCCACTCCTAAAGTAAGAATAAGAAAATAATATGAAGAAAAATTAATAGATGGAGAGAGAGAGGGATTGGTCATCAGGGTATTTCTAGGGAGTAAGGAGGATGCCTTTAAATATTAAATAATGACATAGATGGTTTATTTTAAAATTGGAAAGTGGATATACAAATATGATTTTTTATTGATTATATTAAAAAATGATCCTTAACATATTCTAAAATTATTGTCTATTTTCAAAAAAAGGTATCTTAATATTCAGATACATATTTATATATATAGAAATATTATCTAATCTTCATCTGGATTGATCGCATATAGAAACAAAATCTAAGAAAAATAAATAATTGGATAAACATGTGTGTCTAATCATTTGTGGTAAAACAAAAAACATGAACACAAGCCAACAAGATCTTACTTATTATGTTATTATAGATAATATACATATATTATATATATTATAGTGATCAATTGAAACAAATGGGGGTTGAAAAAGAAAAACTTAATAGATATCCAATTAATTGTAGATAATATCTATTGGGAAAAAATCCCTCAAGGTAACAGTGCAACATTTTGGTTTGGTTGTGTTATTGACAATGTAGGTTTCCATGGTAAATTGTTGAGTTACAGATATGTTGTGTAAAATCCACATTGAAAAAGAACTATGACAAAGGAATGGAAGATCCAGAGGCGGTACAAAAAGAGCAGATAAAAGGTGGCGTCATTTCCTAGTGTTTTCCAAATTTTTGATGTCCAAAATTTTGAGTTTGGCGAGAATCGTGAAAAGTTGATTTGCTTGAAGATATCATCAAAATATGGAAAAGGCATGACTTTATCAAAGATGGGATTCATGAAGTGGATTTCTCAAAGACATGAAGAAATTTGACGGTGTTATTTGTGATTACAAAGTGCTTCATGAATGACAGAGATTAACGGAATTGTGAGGGAGCTTTGTGGTTGTAGTGGAAATGAATTGATGGAACACTCCAGGATTACAATGTGCATCGTGATCTAAAAATTTCCATGGTCTTTCAAGATATAGAGATAATTTCAGAAGGAATTTATGAGCATCGCGATTTGAGATGACGTGGCTCTAACTTCATGCGGAAGGTTCTCGAGTTGGTGGAATCGCCTATAAATAGGCCTCGACCCCCTCGAGAAAAGTAGAGAGTTTTTCCAGGAAAATTTTTTGCTCTCAAATTGCAAAGGAGATTCATGGAGCAGGGAGATTTGTGAAAGAAAAGGCAATTCGAAGAGGTAGTTGAGCTCTGTGAAGGCCAATTTGGCTTTGCGGAGGACATGTGCTTCATGAAGGATTGTTTAACTTTGAGAAATCATAAAGACTAGTGTGATATCTGTGAAAAAGTGAGCTCTGTGATCTTGAGATCTCTATGATCTAGTGAGCTTTGAGAACCTATGAGAATCATGAAGAGGTTGGATCATTGTAAATTATTGTTTGAGCTTTGAAAAAGTGGGAGCTTTGCGAAGTCAGAGTGCATAGTGGAGGAGTTTCAAAAGGAATTCCATGGTGTTTCATAGGAAAAGAGGTATTAATCTATGGATGAAAGTTGGACTTTAATTGAGCATCTATTAATAGTTGAGGATACATGTATTCATGAAAATTTATGGACCTAAAAGTCCATAAACTATGAGTGGATCCCTTCCATGTGCAGTGGGCAGAGGAAGAGGAAGAAAGTTAGCCTTTCTATCAACAGTGAGCCAGAGAGAGAAAAATAGGGAGTGAAACTTGGGAAAGTAGTAAGCTGACCCTATTCATTGTAAAGGTAGTGAGCCTGGGTATAGAAGTGATCTTTCCCAAATGTTATTGGCAGTGAGCTTTAGTGAATTTGGTACAACGGAACATCTTCGTTGTATGCTTCTTGGACATATCCTAGTGAGGGTAAAACAAGTAAAAATCATTGTGTCTGCCTACTTGCTTCCTTACATTGCATACAAAAAATCATCATTAGATAAAGAAGAAAAAAAGTTATCATAACAAACACACAAGTGAAAATAAAGTGACCCTTGTAATAAAGAGGTCATGATATAGTGGGGTAAGAAGAATTTAGAAAAAGAATATCAATACCCTGATTCACCCCCCCCCCCTCTCAGGGTATATAGGCACCTTTTTCTAACAATTGGTATCAGAGAAAGGTTTCTTTTATCATATTTGTTTTCTATGACCTGGTTCAGTCTATTATTATGTTTAAATATTCAGTCATATCTTATCTCGGTGTGCCATGTCAAAGGTAAAACATCAAATAATAATCAGAAGTCATATGGTATTCCCCAGTGTGTAAGTGTTTATGGAAGAATTGTGATTCAACAAAAGGAGTCAAAAGCTTAATGAAAGAAGGCTTGGATGAATCATATAGGGAAAATATAGATTCACTAAATAATGATGTAAGAATGAGTGAAGTACATGAAATTCAAAGTGATGCTGAAACTACTGATGATGAAGAAGTTTTAATAAGGTTATTGGTAGATGATGTTCAAATGACAAAAGAATTGGATCTAAAATGGGATAAAGAAGTTAAATCTAATTATATGTGGATATAAGTACTAGATATTGAGGTCAACAAGATAAGAGACTTAAATCAAAGGATTATTGATGTGGATACTAATCTGAGGGAGAAGAATGATTCCCAAGATGAAGAACTGCAAAATTTTTCTATAAAGAGAGAAAATCTCAAGGATGATGATAAGGGAAATAATCTGAACTCAGAAAACATTCAAAATTTGAAAGCTAGAAATGATGATCTTGCTGTAAAGTTAAATGAACTAGTTCAGGAGAATCAAAAACTACAACATGAGAGTGTATGTTATGCAGATTCTATTTCTCATGAGAAATTGAATGTAACAGAGCAATGTGACTTAGTGGATAAGCTCACACATGAGTTAAAGGATGTGATGAGTATAAATAAGAATCTCGAGAGAGAACTCAATGCTCAACTTAAATCAAGGGATATGAAGATTTAAAAGTTGAAATAAGAGATAGATTTGGTGAAGAAATAAGTGTAGAAATCCAATACCAAAGGAAGGCCTAAAATGATAGATGCCTTCCACTTACTATTTGATAATCTTTCAGCAAGTGATGATAAAATGAAAAACAAATATTCTATTTATGAAGAGAAATAATAGCATGTTTTCTCATCTCAATGAAAATAAAATTTGGGAAAAATGGTATTGGATTTGATGAATCCCCTCATGTTCATGACCAAAAGAGAGTCGTGAACAATTCTAGAAATGAAGAAAATTTTATAGGTGCTAGAGACAGACCTAAGAGTACATTTACAAAAAATAGTGACACCATGTTCTATTTCTGTGGGATTCATGGCCACATATCAAGATTTAATTTAGAGACTTTGGAATATATTTCATGCTGTGAATATAGAAACATTTCTAAATCTTAGAATAAGAAGAAGCATCTTAAGAAGTTTTAAAGAAGATTCTCTCAGAAGAAAGTATCTATGAGGTGATTCTATTGTGGAAGAATGGGACATAACATGAGTATGTGTCAGGAATCTTAGGAGCTCAATGTCAGAAGAAGAACGTAAGTAGAATAAAAATCTCAACTTAGAAATGATGAAATAAGGTATACCTTTAATGGAAGATGTTTCATATGTTCTGATCATGTTCATTTGTATAGACAATGCAGTAAGAAGAAGGAAAGGAAGGAAAATCATCCTAGAAGGAGATCCAAAGAACGTGAAGTGTATAATGAAAAATCATATACTAGAAGAGCACATGGAAATATGAAAATAGGTATAAATTATCAAGATAATCACAAGGAGCTAAACAAAAGGTGTATCAATCACCTTCTCTATTACAGACACAAAAGATCTCTTGGAAAGAATGTGAACAAACATGAAAGAACCTGGTAATATCAACTCCAGTTGTGAGTAGAAAGAATTTAAAATTAGTGGAAGACTAAAACCCAATAAGAAAGGGTGGAATAACTCTGAAAATTGATAATAGAAATAGGATTAAAGAATGTCCTAGAAATTTCGCATGTCATGATACATAGCAGGAAGAGAAGGCAATAGAAAGAGCTCGTCCATGGAGGAAAATAAAGAGAAGATGATTAGTGGAGAGATTCATGCTCATATAAGGAATTAAGGGAAGTGGCATATTGGTGGAACATCAAAGAAGTAAATGTATACTAGTGGGTTTAAACCTCAATGTGAGAGAAAGAAAAAGCCTATAGAATCTTTATATCAGAAAAAGAATCAGCATGTGGGAAACAAATATTTATTCATATGGCCAGAACAATTGAAGTTGTCCAACCAGTTGGAGCAGGAAAGGAATGAGTGAAATGATCTGTAAGAAAGAATCACTGGGTTGACCCATCGGGATCAAATACAATACTCATCTTGAGGATTCCAGAATTACCCCTCTACCTATGTATATAAATGTTGTTAACTAATGATTAGTGTGTTTCAGGATCAATGAGAGATATGATCCAAGGGAAAGTGGCCTCAAAAGTTGAAAATTTGTGATGTGATGTGATCCAGAATGTCAACTAATTCAAATCAATTACTGAGCAGATGAAGGAATCTATTAAAATTCCATGAAAGTAGTTAATGTTATATGGATTCTTTAGATAGGATAAGGATAATGATTTTGTGTCAAAACACTGGTCCCAATAACCAAAATAGTTTCACAACAAAGGGGGAGATCTCTATCTCTTAATTAGATGTATGATCTGAATGGGATATAAATGATGAATGTTTATTCTCTATAAGGATTATTGGGAGAAAATTAGAAACACTCAGCTATGAGATAATATCAAAAATGTTTCAAAAATAATATTAGAGAAGTCGTTGAAAGAAATCAAGTCACTGTTGTTGAAAATGAAGAGAATACTCAACAACAGAGTGATTCATTTCTTGATGAATGTGATGAAGAGAAAGGTAACATAGAAGGAGTAGACGTATTTGATGATGATTCAGTATAAGATAATGATTATGAGAAGGATGAAGTAAAATCTATATGTACATCAAATCTAAGGAGTCATGATGAAATTGACAGGCAGAATATCATTGGTGATCAGTTAGTTTATGTTTAGGCAAAAGGAATCAAATATCTGCAGCCAAAATATTTCTTATTTTAGGTAGATCTTAAATTCTTTGCTGATGTAATTGAAGATGAAAACTTTTTTCAGGCTATGAATGAATAGCTAGATCAGATTGAGAAGAATTATAATTGGGAGATTGTTTCGAGGCCAGCAGATAAGAATGTCATTGGGACTAAATGGGTCTATCTCAACAAGATGAATGAAGATAGAATAATGATTCAAAACAAAGAATGACTAGTGTGAAAAGGTTACTCCCAAATAGAGGGAATATATGTTGATGAGAAATTTTCTCCAGTTTACAGGATAAAGACAATTAGATTATGTGTAGCCATTATAGTTCAATGGAATTTCAAAGTGTTCTTGATGGATGTAAAATATGTATTCTTGAATGGAGTACTAGAAGAAGAAGTGTATATTGAGCAGACAGATGGTTTTCTCATTCATGAGGATGATAACAAGGTTTTTTGGCTAAATAAGGGGTTATATGGGATGAAACAATCCCCAAAACCATGGTACTCAAAGCTTGATCTGTATTTGAAGAAGCTTCATTTCCAGTGTGGTAGAGTTGATTACAATATCTATTTCAAAAATGATAGTAATCAAAGGATGATTGTGATATTTTATGTCGATGACATAATATTTGGTAGATCAGATGAAGCCTAGTGCATAATGTTTTCCAAATTCATGAAAAGTGAGTTTGAAATGTCAATGATTGTAGAGCTAATGTTTTTCCTTGTATTATAGATGACACAAGGAAGGAATGACACATTATTTCTCAATAAAAATATTCTAAGGAGGTTCTTAGAAGATTTGGAATGGAGAATTCCAAAGAGATGAAGACTTTGGTTGCTACCCAGATGAAATTTTCAATAGATTATGATGACAAGGTAGTTAATGTGACATAATATAGTGTGACATCAAAGCAATCCTAAGGATAGCCTCATGCTAGATGTGAAAAGAATACTTCGATGCAGACTGGGCCGACTCAGTAGATTATAGAAAATTTACGTCGAGTGGTGCTTTCTATCTTGGTGGTTTGTTTATTTCTTGGCTAAGAAAGAAGAAATATTGAATTTCATTGAGCACCGCAAAAGGTGAGTATATTTCTGCCACTCAAGCATGCACACAGTTATTGTGGATGAAGCATCAACTTTATGATATGGGAGTTGAAGTGAAGTCTCTGATCGAAATCGAGTGCAATAACTCAAGTGTTATAAATCTCAGCAAAAATCTCATCCATCACTCAAGCACAAATCACATTGAGATAAAGTATCAATTTATCATGGAGAAGGTTGAGCAGGGAATCATGAAGTTGGAGTATGTTCCTATAGAACTACAGGTTGTATAAATTCTGACAAATGCCTTACCCAAGGAAGCTTTTGAGAGGCATCGACTGGCTCTAGGAGTTCAGTCAACTCCCTACACTTAAACAAGTGTCGATGTGGGACCCCCCCATGGTATATTGTATTTTTCTCTAATGCACTGAACTATGTTCTCTACTCTTTTATAGACCACAAATGAGTGACCTTTGTGTTGGTTGACAAAGGGGGGGAAGAGTGACTCCTAAAGTGGGAGAAACAATGGATAAAAAAGGGATAAAATTTCTTATTCAAAGACACTAGGATAAGCTGACAGGTGGAGAAGCGAGATAGGGGGAGCAACAAGATAGGGGGAGTATGAGTTTTAAATCTGACGATGCATGAAGTGATAGATCAAATATTAGATATCACGATAGTAGGGATTTGTGATGAAATAAGGTTATTGGTCTCAGTATGGTATGAAATATTGGAGTTAGAAATGAAGTGATTCATTGAATAACTTTTCATACTACTATTTTTTCTCATGTAGAACATTGCTTGTGTAGGCTTTGTGTATGTGGTGAGTGAATCTTTGGTCACTATCTAAATTGCAAGAGGTGAATAATGGTAGATTATGGATGCAGATTCAGTGAGGTATCTAAGTGTAAATAATTTTTTTGAGAATTTTTGTCAACAAACCCAAATGGGGAGATTTTTGGGACAAAATCCCTCAAGGTAACATTACACATTTTTTGGGTTGGTTGTGTTTGTTGACAATGCTGGTTTCTAGGGTGAGTTGTTGAGTTCTAGAGATGTTGTTGAAAATCCATGTTGACAAATAACCATGACAAAGGAATGGAAGAGGTAAATGGCATTATGAGGGAGCTTTTTGGCAGTAGCGCAAAGGAATTGATAGAACACTACGTGACTATGAAAAGTTCTACGATCTAAACATTTTTGTGGTGCTTCACGAAATAGAGAGAATTTCGGTGGAAAATTTGGAGCTTCATGATTTGAGCTCACATGGAGTTGTCTTCATGTGGAAGGTTCTTGAGTTGGTTGAATTGCCTATAAATATGGCTCAACCTCCTTGAGAGAAGTACAAAGTTTTTCAAGGATATTTTTTTGCTCTTTAATTACAAAGGAGATTTATGGAGTAGGGATATTCGTTAATGAAAAGGGAATTTTCAGAGGTAGTTGAGCTCTGCAAAATGATGTCGCACAGCGAAGGACAATTTGGCTTTGTGGAGGACATGTGCTTCGTGAAGGCTTGTTTAGCTTTGCAAAATCACAAAGACCGGTGTGATCTCTATAAAGCAGTGAGCTCTAAAATCTAGGGAGATATCCTATTTAGTGATCTTTGAGAAATTGTGAGCTCTGCGAACCTATGAGCTTCATGAAGTGGTTGGATCATTGTAAAGGCTTGTTTGAGCTTTGAAAAAGTGGGAGCTTCGTGAAGGCATAGTTCTTAGAAAAATAGTTTCAAAAAGAATTTCCCGGTGTTTCAGAGGAAAAGTGTTATTCATATGTGGATTAATGTTGAACTTTAATAGAGCCTCTATCAATAGTTGATGAATCATGTATTCATGCAAATGTACGAACCTAAAAGTCCATAAACTGTGAGTGGATACCTTCCAAGTGTAGTGAGCAAAGGAAGAGGAAGAAGTTTATCCTTTCTACTGACAGTGATCTAGAGAGAGAGAAATAGGGAGTGACCCTTGGGAATGTAGGGAGATGAACCTAAACATTGTAAAGTCAGTGATCCTATGCATAGAAGTTATCTAGCTCGATTATTATTGGTAGTGAGCTTTAGTGGATTTGGTACAACGACACATCATTGTTTTATCCTCCTTGGACGCAGCCTAGTGAGGGTGAACCAATTAAAAATATATATGTATTTTCTCTTTATTCCTTTAATTTCATACAAAGCATCACCATTAGATAAAGAAAAAAATAGGTGATCATAATAAACAAACAAGTTCATACAAAGTAACCATTCAAATAAAGAGGTCAAGATCTAATGGGGTTGGAAGAATTTATAAAATTAATATCCATACACTGATTCAACCAACTATCAGGGTATATAGTACCCTTTTGGTCCTAAAAATATCTATCTTTAAATACACAAGATACATATATATATATAACTCATTTAAATTAGTTCATCGATCTTCTTAAAGAAGCTTCTTTGAGTATGAAATAACCATTTGTATTTTTGAAATTGAAATTAATTTTGGTGGCTTGAAGGAAAAAAGGTGATATATGACATGATATCGATGTTAGTGATTATTTTATATCATTATGTAGTACAAGAGGTTGTAGTTATTTTTTCATTGATTCATGAGTTATAGTCCAGTTTTAGGAAGGAAGATGATTAAAGATATTGATAATGATGGAAATCTTGGGTCGTAATCCTTTTGTGAATAAAGATAGCATTGAGAGGAGAAGGAAATGATGACGTTTGGGTTTTCTAAGTTAATAATGAAGAATATGGTGATCTGTGTGAGATCACATGGCGTGAATGAAGAGTATTGGACAGTAGTGACATAAACATAGATTTTAAATCAGAGCTATAATACCTTTTTAGCACCCCCAGTTTCAATTAAGTGGCCCTTATTTTATGATTTTATGTATATGATGTGTTTGGGTGATTTTTGGGAGTCTTTGGAGACCTTTTGGTATGTTTTGGGGGATTTTCTAATGGTGCATGGTTAGTGGAACCGTGAAGTTTCCCCAAGAAACCGTGCATAGTGAGACAGAGGGCTATGGGTTGGCGTATGGTTAAGAAACCTAGTTGGTCCAAACCATGTAGCCACTCAGTGGAAACTGTGTAAAGATATATAGTTTGATTTGGTGTGTTTGGAACACATTTTGGAAATGTAGGACCCCTGGTTTCAAGTAAGTAACCCTTATTTTATGATTTCTAATTATATAAAATTTTTGGGTGAATTTTGGTAGGGTTTGGAGACCTTTTGGTATGATTTGGGGGATTTTATAAAGGTACAAGGTTGGTGAATGGGTAGTGTAAACAATGAAAATCCTCTAGGAAACCATGCACAATGAGACATAGGGATCTAGGTAGGTGCACGGTTAAGGATCACAGTTTCGTCAAACTGTGAGGCCACCCAATAGACACAGTGCAAAGTGGGACAACGGTATCTGGAATGGTTGGTGCATGGTTTAGAAATTTTTTAAACCAAATGTGTGAGGATCCCCCTTAATCCAGTGGCTGGTGCATGGTTAGAAAATGGTTTTTCTAACCATGCAACTAACTATATATGATTTAAAAACTATATCTACAAAAAGTGGATCTAGATTGGGATTAAGATTTGAACACTCATTTTTCCCCAAACTGACCTTAAATCAAGATCTATCTCCCTCAACTTATATGGAAGGTTTTCCCATCAATTTGTAAGTTATCCATAGGTGATTCTTAGTGCTTTCAAGATGGAATATCATGGTAAGTCATTGTTTATAGTTGTTCTTTATGGTTTTCCTTAGATCTACTTCTCCCTCTCTCTCTGTTTTTATATCTATTTCCTCATTGTATATATCTAAGGTATTTTATATTGACTATTATTATATTTTTCTTGTTTGATGACACAAGTGGATATATAAGGTGTGTTTTTCTATATTAGACCCATTTTCTGTTACTATTTTCGTGTTGTTTATCATTTTCACCAATTTCTCGTAGAAGGTGGCTTCACTCTTGACTCCTCTATTTAGAATATGAAGTATTAGTTTCAAATTGTTTGAAATTTGTTATGAAATTGGTGTTAAAATCATGTTAGAAACCTTTTTAATGATGGTTTGTGGATTTGTATGAAATTGTGGGACTTTCATAACAAATAATTCATGGTTGGATGCATGGATTTGTTTTTTGGAATGGGTTATGTTAATTGAATTGTGAAATGGTTTGGAAAAACATTACTACTTTCTTTCAATGGAAAATGTTTTTGTCCTGGAAAACTATTTTTCTTAGAAATAGTTTTCATTTTGTGATAGTCGGTTATAATTTTATTATATAATTTTTTTTATATAAATGTGTTAACATGTTCTATCTTAGTGGTGTTAGCAGATAAGTCATTTGGGGAAAGCCTACTGAGTTTAATTACTCACCCCTGATTTGGAACATTAGTGATTTTGAAGATTTTCTTTATTGGGGAATGGGAAAAAGTAAATTATCACACCTCTCTAGTGGTGCTTAGTGATAAATGGGATTTTTGGTGGACTTCAACATGGATCAGGTTGGAGATTTGGAGTTTTGGTTGTCTTTGAGCCTTATTTATTTTGTCTTCTATTGTATACTTGGTTGTTTTTTAGTCTTCTGTGGTGGTACTCTTGTGTGGGTTTTTAATAAAAATGGTATTACTCTTTGTTGTTTTACATTTGATATCATGAATCATGTAGTGGTTGTTTGGTATAGAATGTTTGGTTGTTTGTTTTTTTCCAAAAAGGGAAAAGTTTCCCCCACATGTTCATGAATCCATTTTAATTTATCTTTATCCTTTGGAATCTTTTTGATGTAACCTAAGTACAAGTAGCATTTACACCTCGACTCAAGACAATGAGGAGGGGCATGATGTTTTAAGTGGTATCAACTTCTTCGATCCCAACCTAAGAAATGGTCTTTAGTTCTCTTGGTCTTGGAGTTGATATTTATTCGGGTCTATTCCTTGTGTCATATTGGAATAAAGGAGTATGATTTTTGGGACATGAAATGTAGAGAATAAAAAGATGTATCTATATTTTTTTAAGTTGAACATAAAGTTACTAAGGAGTTGGGTACATAAGTGTTCAAGAGACTCTTATAGGATATGGAATCTCATTGTCATGGGGTTATCCAATAAGAAGATAATGAAATTCCTTATTGAAATTACTTCCCACTAGGAGTACATATCTCATTTTGAGTAGTTATTTGATAAAAATTGTTGATTTTTGAAAAATGTTAATATTGTTTTCAAATGAAAGACTTTGGAAAAGAGAATTCTTGTGGTATTTTGAAAATAGTATGATTTTAAAAATAAATTAAAGGTTTTTTAAAAATGATTGAATGTGGAAAATATATATGTTGGAAATATTTGTGGTGATATTTTATGTGCTAAAATTTTAACTTCTATGCCTTCAGTTAATAGAGAGTAAGCCTTATCGAGTTTATTGTGTTTCAAGAAAATGGAACTCGATAGGCATCATAAAAACCAATCAAAAGAATATATTGAGAAGGTTGTTGAACCTAAGCCATGGGTAAACCAACAACTAGTTTAGAGTATTTTCCAAGAATTTCAAGCTATTTAGATAGGGAACTGAATGGATAAACCAAGGAAAGTGGATCATTCCATTCAATTCTAGAAGTATAATCCACCCATATTTCTGGGTGATTTGGAAATAGAAAATATAGATGTGTGGATGAATAAAATGAATCGTATATTTGATTTTATCGTCACACCATCTGATCTGAAAGTCAATATGGTGACGTATATAAAGGAAGATATTCTATGCCAGTGGTGGGATTAAGTGGTTCAGGCTAAATTAGACCATATCCTTCCATGGTAGGATTTTGATGAATTGTTTAACAAACAATTTTATCCTTATATATTGATAATTCAATGAATGATGGAATTATTCAGCTTGAATTAGGAAAATATTTTTTTCATTGAGGTCGCAACTAAATTCATTAATTTAGCCCCCTTTTCACGCAAGGTTTCCACTAGTGCATCATTAATGGCACACTTTTTTGAATCGGGGCTGAGACAATAGATTCTCTTTAATATTGTTATGATATGTATTAAATATTATAAAAAGATAATCAATATAGTTATGGTAGATGAAAGGGACATCTCTGGAGATATGGGATGAGGAAGCATGTTGATACCCATGGGAAACGATGGGAACTATAATGTTGGGAGAAAGTGGAATAGGGACACTTATTTATAAGGTGGGAGAATAACTCAAAATAAAATAACTGGACTAGTGAATCTTCCATCAAGACCCCTGACTAAAGCTAGATATTTTCAATGTGGTTTCTTTGACCACATGATGTGAGAGTGTACTGCACCACTAAGAGCATGCCACAATTTCAACAAAATGGGTAATCTTCAGTGCTATTGTCACAGTGCTCTGAGGACAGCTATTTGGGACACTTTTTAGGTGGTGTATGCATCATATGATTTAATGGAATGAGGGTAGAATAATACCTCTAATCAACAGAATATATCTCAACATGGTGATTCTAGTAATATCATGACTCCTCAGCAAGAGAAATATCAAGAAGGAAATAAGGAATAAAGTGCAGCGAGTAAGAAATCATATAGAGGTGAGCAGGTTATTGTGGATGATCAGTCTAGACCAACTATGTTGCGAGTTACAATTATTTTGAATTATACCTGTATGAAATATTATTTGTAAATTATTTCATCCCATTCCTTTATTGGTACTCATTCTGTTGATTTTCTATGTTTAAAAGTTGAGATGATTCCTTCTACGTTGAAACTTTAAACTCCTCTTGGACAAAGAGAATGTCGAAACTCTATGTGTCAAGAATGTTATATAAATATTTATGGATTTGAATTAAAATAATATTTATCTATTCTTAATATGGATTTCTATGATATAATATGGGGTATGGGTTGGTTTACAAAGTACAAGGCTCACATCGACTGTTACACCAAAAATGTCAGTTTTACAAATAATGATGGAATTAAGCTTCTATTTTGAGGAGACAAAAATATAAAGGTAAGTGAAATAGGATTGTTAGAACCATTAGTTGAAATGATATCATATGAGTGGGAATCATTTAATTTGGATTTGATGGAATATATTGAGAATAATAGTTTTCCAAAAGTGATTGTTCAGCTTCTAGTTGTATTTCGTGAAAATTTTTCAGGATTTTCACTGATGAGAGAAATGGAGTTTGTGATTAATCTCCTTCCAGGTACTATTTCTATTTCACTTCTATCTTATCTAATGAAACCAATATAATTAGGGGGATGAAATTGTATTTAGAGGATCTGGAAAGAAAAGGGTTCATTCATCCAAGCACATTTATGTGGGCATCACCAGTCTTGTTTGTCAAAAAGGTGGATGGAACTCTTTGGCTATTTGTGGATTATTGTAAGATTAACCAAGCTGTGACAAAGAAAAACTATCCACTTCTACACATTTATGAATTACTTGATCAATTTAGGGAATCCTAGTGGTTCTCTGATATTGAATTGTGATTAGGATATCAACAATTGCAAGTTTGGAAGGAGTATATTCTAAAGAAAGCCTTCATAAGTAGTTTTGTCCATTATGAGTATGTGGTAATGCCTTTAGGTCTTAGCAATGAACTATAAGTATTTATGGTGTGGATGAATTTTATATTTCATTGATATTTGGATTATTTTGTGGTGGTCTTTTTGGACAACATATTAGTGTATTCTAGGACAATTGTAGATCATGAGCATTACTTATCGGCAGTGTTGGGAAACTTGAGGGGTCATTGTATATAATCCAAACTATAAAAAAATATATTTTTGGATACAAGATGTACATTTTCTTGGAAATTTCATCTATTAATAATGTGTTTCTATGGATCCAAAAATGATAGGGGTTATTTTCAATTAGAAACCACCAAATAATGTCTTCAAGATACGAAGTTTCCTTGGTCTAACTAAATGTCACTGATGGTTTTTTATAGACTTCTCATGAATAGATTCACTTATGAAAGCTTTGAAAAAGAATAATTTCCCATTCTAATGGAATGAGTAATTCCATGAGTCATTTCAAGATCTTAATGTTCCTCTTACATCAGCACAAATATTGATTTTTCCTGAATCAAGACAAGGGTATGTGATGTATTATGTTACTTCAGGATCTGGGTTGGGATTTTTTTCATTCAAACAGATCATGTTGTTTATTATGGATCAATTTAGTTATTGGTACATGAGAATAAATAAATACTGCACAATTTATAGTTAGCTTCTGTATTCTATACTTTGAAAACATGGCATCAGAACCTCCTTGGTGAGAAATTTACCATGCTTGTGGATCATAATATCGTGATGAATATTTTCTCACAAGTGGATTTAAACATGAGACAAATAATATTGACGTATTATCTCTAAATATTTGAATTTTAATTGATGTATGCATCGATAAATCTTAGTTCGGTGTAAGATGCATTAAGTAGACATTCATATGCTTAGTTGGAAAAAGAATCTTTTGATTAGTTGCAGTTGTTGTCAATCTTAGAAGACATGCACTTGGAATTTGAGAACCAAGGTGAATTTTTGCCCTTATTTTCAGTTCTTTTCATTCCTAATTTGGAGGAAATGGTTAAAGAGGCATATTCATTCGATCCAGAATGCCTTTCTATGATGTCAAAACTCAATGGTTGGGAGACCATTGAGTGATGGAAGTTTGATTGTAGTTTACTTTTGTTGTAAAAAATAGAATGTTTGTACCTATGGCTTATTAGGAACAACTTCTTCTTGGTTACCACTATTAAATATAGGTTGTTCATGTAGTAATACATAGGATTTATAAGGTGTTGAAAGAAACTTTTTTGTGTTTTGGTATGAAAAGAAAGGCAGTTGAGTTTTTTTCAACATTCATAACTTGTTATAAAGTTTAGGTCGAGTGTCAACAACCAGTATTTCTATTGTAGTATCTACCTATTCTAGTGCGGACATGGGAGTAGATATATATGGATTTTGTAATAGGTCTCCCAATAATGGCTTAAAAACATGATTCTATTTGGGTGATAGTGGATTGGCTCAAAATGTCAACTCTTTTCATTCATATTCACGAATCTCATACAGTAGAGGAATTATCAAAAATATATATCTCATAATGTTTAAAGAGGTATACTGTACCGGTATCAATAGTATCAGAAAAATATTCAATTTTTACATATCATTTCTATATATCCTTAAAAAAAATCTAGGAACTCAATTGACTATGAGTACATATTATAATCCTCAGATGGATAGACAATTTGAATGGATGATACAAATATTGGAAGATATGTTGTGGGCTTGTGTAATGGATTCTAGTGTCTCATGGGAAGAGCATGTGTTGTTAATGGAGTTCGCATATAACATATAACAACATTTATTAGGCCATGATACATATGGATCCTTTTGAATAATTTTATGGGTTTTCTTGTCTTTCTCCACTTTGTTGGGTGGAAACTTATGAGACTTAAATATTTGGGAAGAGCATTATCCATGAATCTAAGGAGAATATTCATTTGATCAGAAAATGGATGGAGATGGCTCAGAATCATCAGAAATCATATCAGTACCATCATCAATGGTTATTGTCCTTTGCGGTCAGTGATCATGTTTTCTTGAGAATATCTCCAAGGCTCGGGAATCATCGTTTTGAGAAGTAGGTAAAGTTATCTCCTCAGTATATAATCCCTTTGAGAAACTAGAATGGGATGGTGAGGTGGAATATCAGTTTGAATTTCCACCATGGTTCATTGTTGTACATAATATATTCTATTTACCATAGTTGAAAACATATGATCATGATCCTCACTATGTGATCAAATGGGATCACATTGACCTACAGCTGGATCCTTCGTTGGTGTACATACCAGTGTAGATTTTTTATAGGAAATAGAAATTCTTGTGTGTAAAAAGTATCATTATAGTGTCGGTTTTGGGGAAACATGGTCAAATTCAAGAAGAGACTTGGGAACATGATAAGGAAATGAAATAGGAATGGAAAAAAATATGTTTGGGAAATAAAGTTATTCTACTTTTAGGGGATGAAAATGCTAATGGTGTGGATAATTTAGCACACCAGTTTTACTTAATTAACCCTTCATTTATAATTTTTAATTATATAATGTTTTTTGGTGAAGTTTGGGAGGGTTTGGAGGCCTTTTGGTATGTTTTTTGGGATTTTATAAAGGCTCGAATTTGGTGAAAAATTAGTAGAAATTGTGAAACTTCACCAAGAACCGACACATAATGAGATAGAGGGATCTAGGTTGGTGTATGGTTAAGAAGCATGGTTTGGCCAAACTGTGTGGCCACCCATTAGAAACCATACCAAGATGGACAGTGGTATTTGGTATGGTTGCACATAGTTTGGAAACTGTGCATGCCAACTGTGCAATGCTCCCCCTTGGGAAGTAGCTGGAATATGATTTGTACATAGTTTGTCAAACTTTGTGACTAACTATACATAGTTTAAAAACTAGATCCACAAAAAGTGGATCTAGTTCAAGAATAATATTTGACACCTCATTTTTTCCCTAAATAGACACTAACTTGGTATTTCTCCTTAGAGGCTTGGGAATATTTCCCCCATCAATTTGGATGTAATACGGAGGAATTTCTTTATGTGTTGAAGCCTAGATATCATGGTAAGTCATAATTTATGGTTGTTCTGGATGGTTTTCCTTATATATACTTCCCCATGTCTCTCAGTTTAGTAGATCTATGTCCACTATGGATAGATATAAGGTATTTTCTGTAGAATATGATTATATTTGGCATGGTTAATTACAAGGTAGTATATCAAATGATTTTTTTTGAGATTTGACACGTTTTCAGGGATGATTTTCATGTAGCTCATCAATTTCACCAACTTCTTGATGTAGGTGTATTAACTCTTTACTCCTATATTTATAATAGGAATTCATTGTTTCAAATTGTTAAATTTATTTAAATTTATTGTGAAATTGGTCAAAATCATGGTAGAAACCTTTTTTACTGATGGTTCATGGATTTCTGGTAAATTTTAGAGTTATTGTGTAAAGAGATTTGATAAATGATTTTTGAAATGTTGATTTTAAAATAGTTTCTTGGTTCAATTTATGGAAAAAAGGTTTTTAATAAAAAAGTTGTTTTATTGAAATGGTTTTGGCATAAAAATGGCTTTAGTATTGGAATGATTTTATTGGAATGGTTTTTGGGCATATGTGGTGGTTTGTGTTCATATTACATATGGGGACTAGTTGAAATATGAACTTGTGCTCGATGCTAATGGTGTAACGAAACATGGTATTTAATTACCTTATGAAGACTTGGTAGAGCAACGAGAAACCACTAATGAGTATGAAACTATCATAACAAAGCATGAAAGGATGGATGTGTTGGTTTGTGGTTTGTAATGGGTAATTCCAATTGGATTGTGAAATAGTTTAGAAAATCATTCTTAGTTTATTTTCATGTAAAATGGTTTTGGCATGGAAAACTATTTTTCTTCAAAATAGTTTTGATTTTGTGATAGTCGATTTTAATTTTTTTATATAAATTTTTTTATATAAATGTTATAACATGTTCTATACTTGTGGAATTAGTAGAGAATTTATTTGGAGAAAGTTTACTAAGTTTCATTACTCACCCCTTTTTTGAAAATATAGATATTTTGAAAATGTTGTTTATTAGGACATCTTCAATGGTAAAGTATCGCAAATCTCTAGTGGTGATTAGTGATACTTGGGATTTGTGGTGGAGTAAATCATGGGGCAAGTTGGAGCTTTGGAGTTGTGGTTATCTTTGAGATTTTTGGTCTTGTATTGTGTTGTGTACCTGGTTGTTTTGTAGTCCTCCTTTGTTGTACCCTTCTATGGTTTGTTTTTGATAAAAAATGTTATTACATAGAGTTCTTTTACATTTGAAATCATGTATCATGTAGTTTTTATTTAGTATGGTTTGTTTGGTTGGTTATTTTATTACCAAAAGGTAAATTCCTCCCCCAAATGTTCATGAAGCAGTTGGAATTTATTTCTATCCTTTGGCATCTAGGGGGTCTTCACCCGGACATACCAATAACACACAAACCTTACCAACCACAACTCACCTACATGGCCCACTTTGGGCACCCATTGTGTGCTATGTGCACCTAATGTTTCTCCCTACCACTTGCATCTAACCAGGTTGACCACTCTAGCATGGTTGACAACATTGGTCCTACATATTTGGTTGAGGGGTCCTTGGTTTGTTGTGGGTTGACCAATTTTTTATATAAAGTATGGTTTAAATTATTTAAATAAAATAACGCTAAAATTTTATAGTATGCTATTTCAACAAATGAATTTTAATACATGTCATTGTTTATTAAAATAATAAAATCAATTTAATATTTTACTACTCATTAACGTAAATGATACCACTACGAATATAACTAAGGCATACAAATATTATAAATTGAATATAATAGTTTTAAAGTTTTGAATTTTCATATAAAATAAATTTACTTTTAAATAATTAATAATCAATTTTATTTTTTATACAAAGTATGTTTAAAATATCTAAAAAATAAGAAATATTTCTAACCATACTTGTGCATATTTTTGTTAAATTTAGCGTATTTAATTTTTAATTTTATTAAAATTCACATAGATTATATTACTACAAGATTGCTACTAGAATTAATATTTTGTAATAATATTTTATTAAACATATCTTTTATATGGGTTTACCTATCATTATTTTTTAATATCAATATTAATTATATATTTATGAGAAATCATTTTTAAAAATAATGTAAATTTGTCAAAAAAATATATTTTTTAAAATATTGAATGAAATTTTTTTAATTATTACTAACATTTACAAAAAAAATTAATATATTTACATTGATAAAATTCAATACTATTTAATGAAAAATAAAATTTATATTTTAATAATTTGAATGTCTTATCTTAATTTATAAAAAAATATTTATTTCAGAAAAGCATTTAGTTTTTTTATATTTTTGCATAATTTAGTATGTTTACATTATAAAAAACCATTAATAATCATTTAATTAAAATAAATCTATTTTTTGAATTCTTGGGATGTTATAGATTCTATAAAACTTTATATCATTGAACTCGTAATAGTTTGAAATGCCTTTTTTGTTAAACTAAGCTTATATTTGACCATTATGGGGAGATTTTATGAATTAATTAAATGTTTAATCACTTGTAATATGTGTGTTAAATGGTTTTTCATGGTTTTTAAATCATGGTTTTAATTAAAAGTGTTTTCAAAAAAAATTATTGAGAGGCTTTTTCAAGTTAAATTTTATAACCATAGTCATTTGATCTAATTTGGGTTAGGTTTAAAGAGAAATTATAGTTTTTCATGGAATTCCATAATTGGGAGGATTTGATTGGATTTACTAAATAACTTTAAAATAAAGAGATATTTGATTTTTAAGTTGTTTTATATGTGTTTCTCCATGACATAAAATTCAAATAAGGTTTTAAAATGTTTTCAAGGGATCTTTGAAATTATATTAAGATTGGTGTGAAATGGTTTGGGATCCCAGTATGGTTTTAAATGAAAAGGAATATTTTTAAATTTAAAGAATTTGTTCTTAATACTTATGTGACCATCAATTAATCCCATTTATTTTTATTGATCAACAAAAATTATGGATCCCAAAAGGGTAATTGTATATCCTTGTTATATTTATTAATATGTATGAAAGGTTTTTTGTGAAAGGGTTTTAGAGATTATATATGGGATTTATTTATTGGGTTTTATCATTTATTATTATGTGGATAACAAAGTTTTTTTTCTCACCTTTAATATATGTTACAATAGGAGCCTGGGTAGATAATAGAAGGTCAGGTTGTGTGTAACACTAGTGTTGTGTGAACACACTTGCTAGTTCCTTGTGACTATTACACCCTCATAGGGGTTTATTTTTTTCTCAGTGACCTGAAAGTGTGCTGAAATATATGTTCTAGTTACAATTAACAATCCCTAGAGAAGAGTGAATTAGTGAAACCATTTCTAGTATTGTTCATATCAGATATTTTTGTGTTTTCCATGATTCCTTGATTCCATTTATAATTGTTTAGGGGTTTCCTTATACCTTGTTTTTATTATATATATTTGATTAACTTCATGGAAAAACTTTTTATTTTTTTTTTGTTATACCTTATGGACTTCCTAGGTGTTTTCTTGTGTTTATATTTTTTCCAGTTATGGATTAGGTTTACTTTAAAATCAATTTACAAAATGGTTTATAAATAAATATTTGAAAAGAAAAATCATTTTTGAGTTATTAAAAGGAATTTTGAAAATTTTTTGGAAGGGGGGGACATTTTTTTTCTTATTTTAATAAAAATAGTTATAAATCATTATTCCATGGTTTTAAAAGTGTTTGGTAAAGATATTTTGGGATCTACCCTTATTTGATAAAAGAAATGAAATTTGTTTCAAAAGTGTATTTAGAATGATATTTGTATTCATCTCATGTTTTTGTGAAAACCCAATTTCTAGTAGTTATAATTAAAACTAGAATTAATGAAATTAATTTTGAAAGGAAATGGAAGAAACTCTTTGGTGAAATCATATTGGGTATGTTTAGTTCACACTAAACACACATCATTGAGTATAAATGGCTCTAATTATTTCTTTCAAGTACCTAGTTCATGATATTCCTTACATTTGATCATGTTCTATTATTTTTTTAGGTTGGACTATTTATAGATGGTTTGGGACTCAGTGAGTTACTATGGGTCACAATGAACTATTTGGCAGTGGTTTGATTTCTATTATTGGTCTATATTTGGGGTTGGTTATATAATTGGTCTTTCAACTAGATGTTTGTTAAATTTCTTAATTTACATTGTATTTTTATTTATTGAGCATGTTTTTTTTGTTATTCTAATTTTCATTTTTTATTATTATTATTGTTTTGATTTTCTCTGATTTGATCATTTTCTTTTATATTGAATTAATTTTTATGTTGGTGTGGATATTTGATTTATAGGCGGGCTATGCTGAATTTTCATGTATAATCCTTTTTGTGGTTCTTATCTATATAAGGGTTAAACCTTTTATAAATTCATATTCTTGAGACCTAGAAAGTAGTTTTCAGCTTGTGGGGATCGAGAACGTCCTTCATTCCTAATGATAGATCGGTTCAAGTGTTGGTTTGATGGTAGACTGAGACAGGTCATTATAAATGGTATCAGAGTGAGGTTATTGATAAGGTCTTATATTCTTGAAGATATCTCTTATTATTTGGGATTCCAATTGATATAGATATAGTAGTGTCATAACTAAATAGGTTGGTGTAGGGATAGTGTCACCAGATCTTTCTCACTTTGATTCTTTAGTTACCAAGGGAAGTTTATATTTTAATCCTGAACATGAGGATGTTATTATATGATTTTGATATTTTTTATATGTCATTGGGATATTATGGTTCCGATGAAGTAGATTGGTGATTTTTAGGGTCTCTTTGATATGTAGGGGTGAAAACAAAGGATGGGATAGAGATTCACGATTAGCTGACATGGTCTAGAAAAGTGTTTAAATCCCCTGTACATGTCTCGGTCATCCATCACATAGGATGATCCATGGTTGTTTCATATTAATCAAACACATATATCCAATCCACATATAGTTATCATTTATTATGGATTGGTTTTTTTTTGGCTCCCTTAGATTTTGAATTGGATCTAATATTGTCTACCATTAATATGGGGTTAATTTAGGGGATTTTTATAGTGGGTTAATATAATTTGATCATGTTTTGATTAATATTATATTTACTATTTGGGATCATTTTTTAAATAGGTTTATTTGTGTTATGGAAAATTAGTTTTTGAATAAAAATGGTATTTTTATGATTATGAAATGTTTTTAAGGTGATTAGCCTTCCACTTTAATTTTTATTTAGAAGGTATGTTTTTAATTGAATAGATGATGGAATAAAGTATTTTTGGGGTTTTAATCTATGTTTTATGGTTTAATAATAAAGGGATTCTGATTGTAAGAAAATGTTTTATAATTTTTTTATTTTAATAAGAAATTTGTGCTCAAAAAATTAAATATAAGGAAAGACTAATGAAAATTATGTGAAATGAAAGAGGATTTTGATATAAATTATTTTAAATGTAAGTGATAATCATAAAAACTTCGGTTTTATAATGTATCTCATGAGGTGTTTTTGATATTGAAAGGGGAGGTTCTGAATTTTAAGTGGTTTTCTATTTTAAATAAGATTATTATTTTAAAGGAAATTGTGTGCCTTTGAAAAAAATGAGACTCTATAAAAGGAGTGTTATTTAATGTAATTGAATTTTTTAAATATGTTTTTTTATATGTTCTATATTGGTAAATTTTGTGTGTTTGAATTTTTCATTTGGTGTGTATTGGGTCTATTTGTTTTTTTTGGAAATATAAATGGTTTAGATCCATGTTTCATGTTATTTAGTTTCTCTTCTAATAAAGGTATCAAGAGAAGAAATAATTTCATCTCATTAGATGAGTATTTGGTAAAATCCTATTATATTTATGTGAATATATTCCAGTGTTCAGACCATCTTTGGAAATACTAGAGATTGAATTACCCAGATTAGTCTTCATTGATTTATTTATTTTTTCATTTTTTCTCATTGGGATTAAATTTTATTAAGGTGTTTGATGTGACCTATATTGGATATATTTCTAGATTTTTTTGGTTCCTCATTTATGGGGTCTTTCTTGGGATATATATAATTCTTTCACTTATGCCTTAGTTCTTTATCTTCTTTATTAATATTTTCATGCAACTCTTTACATGTTTGGGTTTTGATGGGTTGGGTGTGGGAAGGCATTAGGCGTGTGTTTTGGGTTACTTGGAAGAAATTAGAACCAGTTGAGATTATTCACTGGCTACTGTTGGTTTAGATCTTGTTAGGTTCCCTAAGAGATGATGTTATGGGTATAATGACATAGATTCCCCGCATTCACTTAGTTTTATTATCCAAGGATAATTCCCATGTTTATTCATTTTTATTCAAATCTTTGGTTGAGGTACTTTATCTTCTTTTGTTGATATGAAATGTAATTAATTTGGATGACCTTGATTTGTGATAATTTGAAAAAAAACATTAGTTGTGATTTTATAGAGGTTTTTTTATTGATCCTAGGATGGTAATATTATTTTATAACTGGTTTTACTTCCCTTTATTTATTGGGTTATTTTGAGGGTTATTTTATTGATTATCGCAATTACAGTTGGCTTATTCATTCTCACTTTATTGAATATGTTTCTCATTACTTCCATCATTTTAGAAAAATTATTAATGGTGGGGAGAACTATAATAGGCCTTTGTCTTCATATAGTCCTATGATCATATGGGTTATGATTTGGTTATTCTTTTAGATTTTCAATGATTTTTTAGGTTTCAATTCATGGTTTTGAGTATTTGTGTGTTGTCTAGTATTTTGTTCTCACTAGGCCATTTTAGACAATTACATCCCTCCAACCTCACTGTCGTGGTTCATGGTCTCTCTATGTTTCTAATTTCTTCAATGAATTTTCCATGGTATAAATTTTTATGGTGGGATAATTTTGACACCCTCATGTCCCTATTGTTTTATATTTTATATTATTTAAGGATATTTTAATTTTTGGAATGTTTCAGTGTTAAATTTTAAAAATTCAGAAAATTTATTTCTATTGAATATTTTGTGTGCATGGAATAAGAGATATTATTATGTTCCTAAGAGAATGAACCTCTATAGTACAATTTTTTTTACAAGATTTAGTCTGTATGGGTAGATCATGGTCGGGTAGAAACTGTGTGAAACCTTGTCGTAACCATATGAATCCTTGAGGGTGTAGAATGTTGGAATTAAACTTGTTCATGGTTAGGAGAAATAATCCAACTAACTATAATTCAGTGTTATATTTTTTATAAAAAGTGTTTTTTATGGTTTGAACATTATGTAACGCCATGAGATTTGAAAAGAACACTATCTTTAATATCATATTCAATATGAAACACTGAGTGTAACATCTATAGATGTTAGGAAATATATTAGTTCAAAATAATATAAATTATTTGATATCTTAAGTTACATGCAACACATAGTTTATCTTTCATTAAAAAAAACAAAGATTTTACCATTCATTCTAAGAAACATTAATTTTCTTCGATAACTTGTGTTACCCACAACACCGAGTCTAAGTGAACAAAAATATACTATTAATATTATTACATAAGATGATAGTTATAAAAAAAATTAGAATATCAGGAATGAATAATATTAATAAATATTATTAAAGAATAGTTTAAAATTATTTGTAAAACAAATTCGTTGGTTACAAATTAATTAAAACGTAAATAAAACCCTTTTAAAAATAATGAGGAATATGTTCCTGAAAAAACAATTTTTATTCCCTTAAATTAATTTTATCATATAAAATTAAATTAATAACTATTATTTAAAGGTATTATTTAAATTTATATATTATAAATTCAACCAAATTTTTTTACAATCATCTTATAAGTTTTATAATCATAAAATAAGAACAAATCCAGTTTTATGCATGAAAACCCGTATTTTTTCTCAAAGGTTGTTTCACCACCTTTTAATTGTGTAATTATTTTAAAAATAATTATTGAGACCTTTATAAAAAAATTAAAAATTAAACTTCATTTTTTAAATTGTAATATCAAAATTTACTCTTGATCATTTTTTAGTATTTTTATGAGAAGTTTTATTTTTTGATGAACAGTGAAAATATTAAATTTTAATTTAATACCACCTTTTCATGCACATAATTTATAAGGTTAAATTATATTTTGAATTGGTTTTAAAGTTAAAATATATATATTATATTTATATTAATACAAAATAATTCATTGTAATCATTTTTATATTATATTTTGATATAATAACACATAAACTTTTGAACATTTTCACTTTAAAATCATGTTTTGTTGTCTGATCAAAACGATTAATTTTAAATAAAATTCTGAAAATTTTTTGATTTGTATTTATAAAATATATTCATTATTTTGAATTGTAATAATTTCTAATTTATTGTAATTTAAACTTAGTTTTTGACCAAAAATAATTGGAAAAAAATTAAAATTAATTAGAGTGATTGAGGTATAAATGAGTTTACTTAGTTGTTAAACTTTAATCTTAATGGGGAAAATAACCTAGAAAATTTTTCAAAACATTTTTCTGAACATATTTCAACCATATACCATATATTTATAATTTTTTTCATTATTGGAGGAAGATAATGTTAGGGATACCTCCCAATAGTGTTTACCTTTTTGTATTTTCTATAACACAACTCATTTTTCAATAAAAAAGGGCATTCACTCTCCCCACTTATCCACACATCTCATGACTTTTGGATTAAAAAAAACCTACAGAATAAGAAAAAATAATATAATTATAGAAACATCACTATGGGTATAAATAAAACAATTTTTGTCCTTTGAAGCAAACTAAAAGTAGTTACCTGAAGAAGAGATAATGTTCTTTAACGAAAACTTCTGTTTCATTTCTTTCTCCGACCATTAAATTATTCTTATTACATGATTATATAATAAAATAAGTATCATAAATATACATATATTTTTTTATGTTAATTTTTTGACCTAAACCTACACACACTTCCATCAAATGGGTAACAAAATCACCATTCATGTATACATCGAACAACCACCTTGTGAAATGATGTCATCCATTTTTACTTTACCACATCTTATGGTTGGGAATTATGATGGAAATACTATTATTATATGATATTTATGATATTTATAACATTATAAAACCTCTTTAAAAATTACTTCAAATACATATTCTTCACATTTCATACCATAGTGGATATAATAAAGTTGCTCGGGTCTACGATGGACTACCGCCCCGTGAATCGATGTAAAACATTTTTCACCAACAAGTTATATAGAAGGTAATAATGGATAATATAATAAATATATATGATTGAAATTAAATAATTATGATATTAATGAAATAATTACCTTTTTTAAATATAATATAACTTTTTCATTATGACCTTTTCACACACTAAAAAAGTTTTAACATCGTTCTTGGACGTGTCGACTACCACCTCCAAGAAGTAATGTGATTCCTTTTACATAATAATAATTCTATATAAAAGTATATATAAAATAAATAGTAATTTATTTATGATATAATTATAATTATGTAAAGATAAAATTTACTCACCCCCTTTTCCATAATGATCATTGAAAAATGGGAATGTTACTCATGCGTACATACACCCTACTATCTCCATGATTGTAACATTGGGTTATTTTTCATAACAAAATTTCCTGATTATTTTTAAAAGTAAAATTTATTTATAAATATTATAATTATTTAAACTTTATTATTCTATATGTGTATATAAAATGATCTTATATACCATTGCTGACCAAACTTAGTCCTTTTTGACACACAAACCGAATATGGTTAAAACATCTCATGTAAACTTAATCAATTAAGTAATTATTTATAACATATTTAGAAGTGAAATAAAAGAAATAATAAACTTTTAAAGGTTTATAAATAATTTAAATAATAAATATAAGTTTATTATTCAATAATATAATCAACACGCATGATGAACCTGACTCAAGGTAAGGGGATTTATAGTGTCACTTTTATTTCTACGAGACTTATGTCATATTCACCACTCATTAATTTTATATGGAATATATACTTCCCTATAAAATGTTATATCATGAATTTAATTTATTTCATGATATTAAAATTTTCAATTTATGTTATTATTTCATGGATCTCATGGTTTAATAGTTACTGAAGTTGTAAGGGTTTTTATAGTCTCACTTTTATTTTTATGAGATAAATTCCATATTCAACACTTTTTTATGGTGTATATACTGCCAAGAATTTATTGTATGGTTAATAAACCACAATTTATGATATTTTACATATCCATTTTATTACCTCTCTCTCATGTGGTTTATAGTTGTAAAGTTACCAAAGCGGTAATGGATTTTACCCTAATGGGCCTTCTTCATGATTTTTGTTATGTTATACACCTATTTTATTACATATGGTGTATATAATACATATTAGACATGTATTATCATGAATATATTTATTTTAATGATATTGTATGTTTCATTTAATGATATTATTTCATGTGTGTTGTGATTTGAAATTACAAAAGAGTCTTTTATTACAATCTCATAATTTATTAGGATTGTGTATGATTATGTGTCTGATGTTTAAAATCTCATAATACTCATGAATTATTTTCTCCTCTATTTATTAATTATATTTATAAGTAATTTTACCATTTATCCACTCTTTGGTACATTAAATTTTTGGAAGTTTTTTTAATAAAATCTGACTTTATTTCTCTCTTTAGACATAAATATATTTTATTTCAAAACTATGTTATCTAAAAAAATTAAAAATGTTTTTAATGATATTTTAATTGTATTTACATTCATCAAAGTCAAAAATATTTATTTTTACTTATCCTCCCTAAGGATATTTTATATTGATATCATTCTCAATTTTTATCTAGATTGATTTTATTTTTTTCAAAGAGATTTTCATGGAACCAATTTTGTTTCCATGAGTTAACCATTTTTCAATGTGATTGTAATGAACCCATTCCTTTTCCATAGGTTAACCATGTTTCAAAAAGATTATTATGGAAACCATTTATTTCAATGGTTTAATCATGTTTCATTGATATTTTTATTAAACTCATTTATTTTCTAAGGGTTAATCATGTTTCAAAGAGATTGTAATGAACCCATTCCTTTTCCATAGTTTAACCATGTTTAAAAAATACTTTTATAAAACATATTACTTTTACATGGTTTAATCATGTTTCAAATTTATTGTTATGGAACCCATTTCATTTAAATGTATTAAAAAAATTCTAAGAGATTTTTATGGAACCCATTTATTTTCTATGGGTTAATCATGTTTCGAACAGATTGTTATGGAACCCATTTCTTTTCCATGGGTTAACCATGATTCAAAGATATTGTTATGAAACCTATTTAAATTATATGATTTAATCATATTTTGAAAATAATAAAGGTTGTTTCAGTGATTTATGATGATATTATTTCTCCTTATTATTTATTCATTATTTAGTTCATGGAAATTATAAATGATGGGTGCACAAAGATAGCATTGGGTGAGCCTGTTAAAGCCTATATTTAGGGTGTTCCAAGATAGTGCTCCAATGCATTGGGTAATGATTATGTTCTCTAGAGAATTATATTGTAATTTTTCCGTATGGATATTCCAATTTTTAAGGGTTTTATAAGGGTTTTATAAGGGTTTTGTAAGTGTTCAATGAGATGATTCTCCAAGATACCAATAGGATTTATCCCTAATTTCAATGGTTTTATATTTTCTATCATGATCAAGATTGATATTATATAGGTCATGATTATTGATTCTAATGACTCTTTCCTTTTCCATGTTTTCATGTTTTATGATCCATGTATTTATGGGTTATGAATATACATATTTTATACTCATGCATTTTGATTATGTAAATATACCCTTATGATCTTCTTATTTTCACTAATGAAATTTATTTATTAATAATTATGTTTTCCCTTATATATCATTTTATCTCACCGATACTATGTTTACTTTTACCTAGGTTATAAAGAAATAGATTATATTATTTACTTCTATAAAATATTTCACAACGATGATATTGATGACCTTATATGAAATATTAAAAGTTGAGTTAAATGGGAGAAATGTTCAATTGATGACTTATGAATCATTTTTGAATGAGTTTTTTATAACTCTCTAAAACTGTAAACCTAAAATGTCCTCTTGAATGTAATTGATAAGAATTTTTATTTTGACATTTTAAGGTTTTATGGGAAAAATGGGTTACAATTATCGGCATCATAGCTCAAAATTTAAATTTATGTATTTCATCACAGGATCCAGGAGTGCAAGTCCTGGGTCATTATAATTTCTATAAAAGGATATTTTAGATAAATTTTTGAGATTATAATGTTTTCATGTGAGTTTATCTTAAGAGTTATGGATACATTCATAGGTTTATAAGCTTAAGGATGATCATAAGTTCAAAGTATTATACTCCCCATTAAGGTTTTAAGTGATGATATATTTATGTGATAAATGAAAGTTTTTTAGACATTTTTTATATGAGGTATTTGAATCCACAAGGATCAAACTGAAGTGTTTTAGGGAGGAATTATTTTTCAGGATTAAAGAAAAATGGGTTAAAACCCGTATGGTTGGTGAAAAAATATCGCATCTAGTAAGGCTGTAAATCTTAAACCCATTATTGAAGGAAAATAAGAGTTTCACACACTACCAATATCCTATAAGATGTCCTAGTTATCATGACATTTTTTACAAGTAAATATTATATTTCTTTCAAAAACTTATGGGATTTTATTTTAGGAATAATGGTTGATTTATCTTGGAAGAATATATGATCAAATATTTTAAAACGTTGGGTATCAAACTTAATCAGGACGGCTTTGAAGAAATTTAATGATAGTTATTTATTAAATAATTTATTTTAATCATTGGGTATTGATTTTTTAGATTAATTTATCATATGAATTTTTACCCATTTTGGTAATTATATTACCATGTCATAACCATTTTTTTATTTAATTTTTAAACATAGGTGGAGTTTCTTAACTATCTATTTTATGGTTATGTGGTATTTAAATGTTTATTTAGTGTGCTTCGGGTTTAATAAATCCATCCTAAACACTCATCCTCTAGAGAAAAAGATGATATTATGGTGGAAATTTACTAAAGTATGAAATCAAACTCATCATGTAAGTATATTTATATATTCTCTTAGCCAAGATGGTAAGATAATTCCTTAACTCTAGGAAAATGATCTTAAAAAATATATAATCTCTATTAACCTTCATTTATGATGAACTAATTGTCTTTTATCATCATATATTTATTGTTTTAAGCCTTAATTTTCCATTAATCATTCACTTTTATGTGGTTAATGAGCTAAATCACTCTCCATAATTATTTACGTGTTTCTTCCATTACCACCTATATTCTCCTATATGGAAACCTAGTTACGTGAAACTTCTATTAAACATAATTCTTCTGGACTTTATTTTTAAGTTAATTTTTCTTTATTTAGTTTTTCTGATGTGGGTTTCAATAAATTAATTCTATAAATGTTAATACTTATATAACCTAGATGAATTTTGAGGGAGAAATTCATTTTAAGGTGGGTATGATGTAATATCTTGAGATTTTATGAAATTTTGTATTTCAATTTTATTTAAATTATTTTATAGCTTGAGTTAAATGAAATGAATAGTTTAGTTTTCATAACGTTAAATTCCATTTTATCTTGAGTTACACACAATATCAAGTTTCTTCGATAACTTGTGTTACATGAAAGGCTGAGTTTTACTAGACAATAATATACTATTAATATTATTATTTAACATGGTTGTTATAACCAAATAATTGGGATGGATGGAATAAATAATATTAATGAAATTACAAAAATATGTTTTACAGCTATTTATAAAATGAATTCATTGTTTCCAATTAATTATAAATTAAAATAAAACCCTTTTAAAAATAAAGGAGAATTTGTTCTGGAAAAACAATTTTTATGCCCTCGAAGGAATTTTATCATAGTAAGTTAAATTAAGCTATATTAGTGAAATATATTAATCAAATTTATATATTATATATTCAAATAAATGTTTTTACATTCATCCAAAATGTTTGATAGTCATAAAACATGAACAAATCCAAATTTAATCATTAAAAGTTGTATTTTTCTAAAAGGCAGGTTTTCCACCTTTTAATAGAAGACATGTTTTAAAACTAAATATTGACACTTTTATTTTTTTTAAATAAAATTTATTTTTAAGGAAACATAAAAATTTACTTTGGTTGATTTTTTGGTATTTTTCTGAGAAGTTTCCTTTTTTGATAAATAGGGAAAATACAAAATTTTAATTGAAAACAGAATTTTAGTTCCAATAATTTATAAGGATTATTTATATTTTTTATTATTTTAAAAGTAAAAGTAGATTAAAAAATATATATTAGTCCAATTTAGGTTACTAAAATCATTTTTCTATTAAATATTTATATAAAAACCTACCAAACATTTGAACATTTTCACATTAAAAAACCCACTTTGACATCCTATCTGTGGGATTAATTTTAAATAAAAGTCTGAAACTTATCATATTTTAATTTAAAAAAATGGATTTCATATTAGAAATCCTAATAAAATATCATTTCTAGTAAGGTAAACTTATTTTTTTATGAAAAATGTTTGTGAAATAAATTAAAAGTAATTAGATTGATTAAGGTAAAATTAAGTTCACTTAGTGGTTAAACTTTAATCTTGTGGGGCCAAATGACCTAGATACTTTCCCAAACCCCATTTTATTGACATATTTTGACCATATATCATATTTTAATGAATATTTTTCATTATTTTAGTCACATTTTGTAATGGATAACTCCCAATAGTTTTTACCTTTTGTATTTACAAGAATGTCACTCCTCCTCCACTATAAAGGGGAATTCACTCTCCCCACTTATTCACAAATATCATGACTTTTGTATCATAAAAACCCTAAAAAAAATAAGATAAAAACATCCATTATATAATCCTATAACCCTCATTTTTTTAGAAAGAAATTTAAGTAAGTCCTCTGTTTCAAACAAAATTGAGTTACCCAAAGAAAAGGTAACATTCTTCAATGAGTACTTTTGTTTTATTTATTTCTAAAACGATTAAATTATTCTTATTCCATGATTATATAAATAATTTTTTATCCTAAATATACTTATATATTTTATTTTAAGGGTTCATATGACTCTGACACACACTTCAACCAAGTGGGTGACAAAATCATCATTCGTGTGTGCAGCAGATTATCACATCATGAAACGATGTAGTTTATTTTTTTCTTTACTAAATATTTTGGTTGGGAATTATGATGGAAATAAATTTTATAAAAAATTCATTATATTTATAACATAATACTACCTATTTATTCATTATATCATATACACCCTTTTTACATTTCATATCATAGGGTATATAATAATGTCACTTGTGTGTACGGTAGACTACCACCTCACGAAGCGATGTGCTGCTTTTTTACCTATTGCTTTACATAGAACATAATAATAGTAATGATAATTAATATATATTATTTAAATTAAATAATTATTATATTAATTAAATAATAACTTTTTTATAAATATAATATATAGTTTTCCTTACTACCTTTTCAGACACTGAAAACGTTATAACATCGTTCATGGATGTGTATACTACCACCTCCACAAAGTGATGTGATACCTTTTAAATCATGAGAATTATATATATATATATATATACGACTAAATAATATGGTATTTATTGTATAATTATAATTATATAAATATAATTTTTAGTTACATTCTTTCTATAATGATTATTGGAAAATGGGAACGTTACTCATGCGTACAAACGGCCTATTGTCTCCATGATTGTATCGTTGGATCATATTTCATAAACATGTTTCATGATTTTTTTTAAAAATTATAATTTATGTATAAATATGATATTTTTTTATTATTATTATTCTTTTTATTTTTATATGATGACCTCATTCACCATTGTCAACCAACCTTAGTCATTTTTGAAACATATGTCGAATATGTTCAAAACATCTGATGTAAAATTAATCAATTAGTTAGTTATAAATAACTTGTTTATAGGTAAAATAAAATAATTAATTAAATTTTAAATGGTTATTAATAATTTAAACATTTATCATAATTTTATTGTTCTAGAGGATAAATAATAAGCATGACAAATCAGACTCAATATAAGGGGATTTCTAGTCTTGCTTTTATTTCTACAAGACTTATGCCATATTCACCACTTGTTTGGTTTTTTAGTGTATATAAATACCTATGACATATTGTATCATGAATTTTATTTACTTAATGATATTAAAAGTTTAAATTAATATCATTCTTTCACGGATCTCTTGATTCAAAAGTTAATAAAATTTTAAGGGTTTTCTCATCACACTTTTATTTTTGTGAGATACATGCCATATTCACCACTTATTTCTATTGTGTAGTATATAAAATTCTCATGAATATTTTTTTTATTTTTATACCTAAATTTATTGGGGTTTAAAATTACAGTTTATTATCTATATTTTATGTGGTTTATGGTTTTAATGTTACCAAAGTGGTAATGAATTTTATCATAATTTTTATTCTTTATGATGTTTGTTATGTTATAGACCTATATTATTTCATAAAGTGTATATAATTACTATTTGACATGTTATATCATGAGTCTCATTATTTTAATGATATTATAAGTAAATTTATTTATATTACTTCATGGGGATTGTTATTCAAAGAAACCAAAGTGGTAAGAGTCTTTTATTAAAATCTCATAGTTTATCTAGATTATGTATCACTAAGTCTATGGTGTTGAAAATCTCATAATACTCATGAATTCTATTATAATATAGTTATTAATGATATTTTCAAGTAATTTTACAATTTTTCCACTCTTAGGTACTTTAAATGTTATATGAACTATTTTTAATAAAATCAGACTTTATTTCCCTCTTCAATTAGAAATATGTTTTCTTTCAAAATAATGTTTTCTAAAAATGTTTTCAAACGTTTTTTTAATGTTATTTTAATGGTACTTTAATTATTCAATGTTAAAAAAAACTTTTTTTTAAATTATCCTCCCCTAGGGATATTTTTTATTGATACCATCCTATTTATTTCTATGGATTTATTATTATTATTTCAAAAAATTGTCATGGAAGCTGTTTACTTTCTACAGGTAAACCATGTTTCAAAGAGATTATAATGAACTAATTCTATTTCTGTAGGTTAACCTTGGTTCAAATATATTATTATGGAACTAATTTCTTTTCCATGTGTTAATCATGTTTCAAATATATTTTTATGAAACTCGTTTATTTTCCATGGGTTAATCATGTTTCAAAGAGATTATAATGAACCAATTCATTTTTCAAGGGTTAATCGTGTTTCAAATAGAATATTATGGACCTATATCCTTTTCCATAGGTTAATCGTGGTTCAAATAGATTTTTATAGAACTCATTTCTTTTCCATAATTTAACCATGTTTTAACGATATTTTTATGGAACCCATTTCTTTTCTTGTGTTAATCATTTTTCAAAGTGATTGTTATGGAACCTATTTATTTTTCACAAGTAAACCATGTTTCAATGAGATTGTTAAAGAACCTATTTCCTTTCCACTGGTAAATCATGTTCTAAAAATAATAAAAAAATAAATTATTTATAATGAAATGGGTCTCAGTGTTCATTATTCATTATTCGGTTCTTGGACATTATAAATGGATGGGTGCACCCAGATAGAACTAGGTGATCTCGTTATACCGTATACGATGGGTGAACCTAGATACTGTTCCAACTCATTGGGTATTGATTATGTTATGTGAATAATTATACTAGAAGTTAGCTTTATGGTCATTCTAATTTTTAGGGGTTCTTCAAGGGTTTTGTAAGGATTCAATGAGATGAAGTTCCAAGATATCAATATGTTTTACCTATGATTGATATGGGTTTATATTGTTTGTCATGATCTAGATTGATATCACGTGGATAATGATTATTGATTCTAATGACTCTTCCATTTTCTATTTTTTCTTGGATTATCATCCAAATATTGATGGGTTTGAATATTCATATGTTATACTCATGAATTTTTATTATTTCATTATACCATTATACTCTTTTTATGTTCACTGGTGATATTCATTTGTTAATACTTACAATTTCCATTACTAAGAATTTGAGCTCACTCTTATTATGTTTATTTTTCACTAGGTTATAAATAAATATATTAAAATATTTTTTTTCTATAAATTATTTCAAAAGTATTATGTTGATGACTTAATCTGAAATAAGAAAATATTGGTTAAATGCGACAAATGTTCATTTGATGGCTTGTGAATTTTTTTTGTAGTAGTTTGTACTAATTCTCTAAAACTCAAAACCAAAAAGGTTCTCCTGAATATATATGATGAATGTTTTAATTTTGATGTTATAAGGTTTAGTGGAAAAATATAGTGTTACAATTATTAGCATCATATCAATAAATGTAAAGTTTTGTATTTGAGTGCATATTCCGGGAGTGTGGGTCCTGGGTCGTTGTAATGAGTATAAAAAAAACCATGATAGAATATTAAATATTACAATATAAACATGACTAATATAACATAAATATAAAATTGTTTAATATGAATATTATAAACTTCATTATGAAATATACCTAAAATTCCTATATATATTTATTTATAAATTAATAAGCACTCAACTTTTTATAAAGATATTTTATTCTGTAAAAAATGTGTTTCCTTCAAAAAAAAATTATTCATTTTTTAATAAAATGTTTTAATTAATTTATGTAACTTTTATAAATTTTATTTTATAAATTTTAAATCATTTTTTAAATCAAAATATCAAAACATAATTATGGTAATGTTTTTGGATATTTCAAAAAATATGGATTTTTCAGTGAGCAGTGAAAAATACAGTTTTTTTATAAAATTGTCATTTATTTTTAATTTATTAAATAATAAAAATGTCTAATTTTTATTTTCATTTTATTTAAAATTAAAAAAAATAATTATTTATTTATATACAATCCAACTAATTACTCCTTAATCGTCTTTATACCAGATTTTGGTATAAGTTTATTCATAGGCTTAAAAAGTTATTTTTCTGAAAATAGATTTAAGGTACATAATATTTCCACATTTTAACTAATTAAAATAAAAAATATTGAATAATTATTTAAATTAAATTTATATATTATATATTTATAAATATTAATTTAATTTTTTTTAATTATTATTACTTTTCATATAGTTATTATCATAACGTCTTATGCTTGAAAAATGCATTTCAAGAAAAATTGTTTTTTAACACGTCCATGGGTTTAGTTAGGAATTAAATTCTAACACTATAGATAATTGAATTTTATAAAATATATTTCATATTTTGAATCATCATAATTAAAAATATATAATTATTTTACCTTAAATTTTTTTCATAATGAAGAGTAAAAATAGTAAAAATCTATTATCGTGGTTATTGTTAAAATTTATTTACCAAGGATTAAACTAAAGTCATAAATGGAATAACATTTTAGAAAGATTATTTTTAATTTTATAGGTTTTTATCATCTTCATATCTCCTTAAATTCTTTAGTTTTCAATTTTGGAGCCAATTTTCTTGAGAGTGACTTCCCATTATTGAATAGGTTTCGTTCTTAATCGAGAAACCTTGTTTTATTTATTCTTCCACCACCTTAAAATATTACCCAATGATGATGATATAATAACATAATTATATAACATATTCTAAGATGTTATTATTTTAATTTAATAACCTAAATCCATCTCCACTTCCATAAAAATAGAGAATAAATCATTGTTTGTGTGTACGGAGGACCACCGCCGCATGAATCGATGAAATTAGTTTTCCAACTTCACCTCCCATGGATATTAATGATGATGGATTTAATTATTATATATCATAATAATGACATATTAACTATTAATATAAAATAATATTTCATATAGTTTCTTACTATACCATCCATGAAACAAATAATAAACTCATTCATTTGTATGGCGGACTACCGCCTCGTAAAGAAATGCGATTCATTTTTTTATTACCACATCAAATTGATGTTTTATGAAACTATATATAAATATATAATATTATATTTAGTATTTTTTATCATTATATAAATATAAAATTATACTTACTATATTTTCACTATGATCATTGATAAATGTAAACGTTAGTCCAGCATAGTACGACCTACTATCTTCAAGATTATAGTGTAGTTCATTATTCAAAAGCATATTTAATGGTTGGTTCTAAAAGTATAATTTATATATATAAATGATTATTATTTCATTATTATTAGTCTTTATATGATATAATAATGACCCCTTTTCCATGGTTAACACACCGATGTTGTTTCGAAATTACAAACCAAGAATCCACAAAACATCTGACATGGACATAACTAAATAAGTAATTAAATATGTCATTAAAATAAATTGAGTAAATTTTTGAAGTAAAAGGTATTAAACCTAAAAATTTTTATTAATAAAAAAATAACTTATATATATTTTTTTATACATGAGATAAAAGATATACATAAAAAATTCAGGACTCGAGGTATGGGTTTTGTCTAAAAATTTACTTCTTTGAGACACGAGTTATTTTGTGTGCCTAATTTATTTTAAATGGTATATATATTTTTTCTTTACATATTCAATAATGAATAATTCATAAATTATGATATCTTAAGTTAAAATTTATTGACCTCATCCATGGGAGTTATGATTTAAAAGTTTTTAAAGCGTTAGTGTTTATGTTTCAATCTCATTTTAATTGAGATTATTAAAGCTTGAATTAATATTCTAAGAAATTATTTGATAATTTTATAATAGAACATTTTAATTTTATTATATACAAGTTATTCATGAAATTTTTATGCAATGTTAATATTTTCCACACTTTGGTACATAAAATGATTCAGAAAATGTTTTTAAGAAAAGATAACTAAATTTCTCTCTGATTGAAAATTATTTTTATTATATATCTATGTTTTCTAAAAATATTTTCAAAAATGTTTTTAAAATTTTCAAAATTATTTATTAAATAAAGTTTTACCCAATTTTTGACTTTTTAGAAAAAATTAAAAGGAATCTTCTTTTTCTTCGAAATGAGATACTTTCTAACCTTTTTGAAATAGTGTAAAAGGAATGCTTTTTAACTTGTACTACATGTATATAATTACTCACTATCATGACCACTAAATTTTATAAATCATACTTTATAAGCTTCCATGTAAATTTTTAACAAAATTTTGTTCTACAATAATTTAAATTTTTTTAATATTTTAAATATGTTAATTTAAAGTGAAATGGTTAATTTACCCATGAATATTCCTTGTAATATTCTAAAGACATTTTCATCAATGATGGTAAATTTTGATTTTATAGATTTCTATCAAATTATTTATATATGTATCTCAAAAATATACCTAGCTTAATACATTCCTTATCTTCATATCTCAAATTCCTTTGTTATGAAATTCCCTTTGGTTTTGATATGAGGAAATATAATGCAACCCTTTTATTTTAATGGGTAATTATTATGTTTTGACATATGAATGAATCATTTTATAATGAACACATAAATCCTGAAAATTTAATGATGGGTGTTTCTAGATAGCACCGCAATTCATTGGGTATTGTTCTAGTCTCATGAGGCTTCATGTAAGGGTTAATGGAGTAAACCTAATCCATTATATAACTTTTTCCACAATGTGATATTATCAAGGAAGTTATCCATGACTCATGTTTATGTCATTTAATATGTTGCTACCACATTTCTTACGTTTCCATGATCTTATGATACTATGTTCTTTATGTTATGCTTCCATGTGATTAATCTGGATCCTTCTTTTTGATGATATCATATTATACCTTTGAATCACATGTTATGTATCCTCATAATATTTATTCCCTTATTGGGTTTTTTAGAAAACCTTTTTTTCTAGGTATTCCATAGGTCATGTCATGTAGTTTTAAGAGCTCATAAGGATTTTAGAAATCATTGTGGAGAAATAAAAAATGATTTTTTAATTTATTCTCACATTGATATATTATAAACCTAGTCTTCCATAGACACTAGGCCTCATGATCTTTGGTATTTTAATTAATAGATGTTTATGTTCAACATCATTTAATAATATATGTTATAGGCTCAAGTCACAATAGTTGGTATTAGATTAAGGTCTAGTTATTTTTTTGTATTGGTACTAGAATAATATAGTTATAACGCTAGGGATAAGTCTAAGGATAAGTGTAAGTATAATAAAATAACCCAGAGTTTGGGTAAATGATGGAGGGAGTCTTTAATATGAAATTATATCACATTCTAGATACTATAAGTGGATGTGGCTCAATCAAAGTTATACCTAGGGGTAATAAATAAAAAAATTGGTGTATTTAGTTAGACTCAATCATCACTCGGTGCACGAAAATGGGAATTATTGCATGCCTTGTTTGAACCTCATGGGGGATACATTTTAAAAATTCACAAAAGTCTTTGAAAATCATTGTGAAGGACTTGAAAAAATTATTAGATTAGAAAAAATAATTGGAAACATTACAATGGATAACCTATTTTTAGTCCTAGAGATCCATAATTCAATATATACCTATCATTTATAATTTATTCCTTCTATATATTTAAGTTTCCCTTTTTTGTATGTAAATGTATTCTGATATTTTTTATTTTATTATTTTTAGTTAATGATGGAAAATAGGTAAAATAATGACAATATCAAATATAATGGAAAATATAACAATTTCCCAAAAAAATATTCCCAAGCTAATGGGAACATCAGTTAGATATATTTTTATTAGTAAATATGAGTTATCTCAAATTACGATTAAAAACTAAAGTAGAGTTAAATTTCTAAACACATAGAAGAAGGGAAGGATGAAGTATCATGGAAGTTCAAGAGTTAAATATAATACAAAAATGAGGATTAAATTTCCTATATATCAATAATGTGTGAATAGAAGCCATGGAAAATATCTTAATGGAACTAGAAGATGCTTAATGTGAAAGATCATGACCTTTATAAGAGGTATGTACTTGTTTAAATTTTAAGTTAACTCCCATTAAAATGGTTAATGAAAATTTTCCTAATAATATGTTGGGAATTAGGGGTGTCTCTGGGGTTTGGGACATGAAAAAGTAAGAAAAGATGATATATTGTGAAGGTCACATGGTTAGATCATGGTTAGTACTAATTGTGTTCCTTAACCATGCAGCCTATAGGGGGAGGGTGCACAATTGAAAACCATGCAAGGGGATCATAAAATCCATATGGATTTGGATATCTTAAAAGGCACCACCACTACATGGTTTCTAAAAAATGAAGGCTCCCTAAAATACCATGGGACCCCATCCCCCTCTTGGACTGACGGTTGTTCATGGTTGGAACATGTTTGGTCAACTATGTAGCCAAACTATACACCTCATTAAAAAAGGGAATTTCCCATTTTCCCCTTGGTATTTAAGGGTTCTTACATGATTTTATTTCCCTCTCCATCTCTAATGGATCGAGTGATGAACCAAGAGCTCCCCCTTGTTCCTAGGATTGTTCTCCCTTGATTTAGAGACATTTGAAGTGTCTTTGGGTGAAAATCGATGCTCTGGATAATTCTCTCACCCTTTTTTATTTTTTTCTCGAAGAGGCCTTATATAATTTTTATTCTCTTTCCAAAGACTCTAAAACCATCTTTTTTATAAGATCATAAGTATGTGGATTTGAAGGCTTTTGAGTTTGAATCAAGGGATATGTTTAAGAGATAATTCAACTACAAACTTGAGATAAGTTGTCTATAACTATACCTTATATTCTTGATGCCTTAATTTGTGTGTATGTGTTTTTACTTTCATTCTGTTAGGCTACACATTTGTATCTTTGGTAATAAATGTTAAATTGGGTGTCTAAATGATATTTTAGACCCCTCAAAATCCTCGTTGGAACTATTAAGGATGATTATACCAAACTTATAGTCCCCCATGGGGTGAGATACTCCATTGAATAATATAATTTAATTGTTAAATGATGAAATGAAGGGTTTGTGAGATTAAACCAATTGAAATGATGTTAGTATTTTGAAATGGTATAAAAAAGGGTATTTAGATTAAATATAATGAGTCAAATTAGTTTTGACTTGTAATAGACTAAATGTGATGAATGGTTAAAAAGGATTAGCCTTGTGGGTAAATGATATGAAAGGGGTGACAATTGATTGTAATGTAGTTTAATGTTGAAATGGTATAAATATAGAAACTAATAACATTGTGAGTGTAATGAACCATAGTAATTTGATAAATGGAAATGTGCACACATGTTATATTTGTTATTTAAATGGTTAAATGATTTTTACCTCTATAAAATGTGACTAATGGTTGGTGGGTTGTTGGATTGATGCTTCACTCTCTTGGGTGGTCTAAAACAATGCTCCAAGAACCCCTCTGCATATCAGTTTACAAAGAAATGTTTGTTTGTCCTAACCAAATAAGATAAATTTTATTAATATTCCAAATAAAACAATGATACAACAATATCAAGAAGGCCTAAAGTAATTAAGCCTTAGGGAATATTTTCAAAAAAAGTATCACATTTAGGGGGAAGGAAGCTTGGTCTATAATATATAATACAAGGGTTATTCTAATCTACCTTTTAGGTGAGACATTCCAAAACATATTTTCCTTCTCTACAGATAAGACTAATTCTTGTGTGATCAAAAAGGTTCTTGATTCTTCGAATGAGAAAAATAATGAACCATGGAGAATAATACTTACCCTAGAGAGAGATGAAAATCAATAAGGAGTTAGTAGAAATTTCACTAAAAGAAATATTATTGGAATGGAAGATCGCAAATCCATTGAGAAAATCATGAGCCTTGTCCATAAGATAATATCATAGTCCATAAAAACTATTGAAATCAAAGAAAATAGATCATTTGAAGTTCTGAACCACTCCACCCCATTTCATTAAGTTCAGATTACAGGAACCATCGATGTTGAGTTTTAATCCAGTGCTCATGGGATTCCAACATACCCATCTCCCCAAGTGAGGGATCCTAGGATAATGTTGTACATGGATTCTTCCATTCATGATCATCATCAAAGTGTAATAATTGCCTCAATCCTTTAAGCAGGAACTAAAATTGATATCCAAGCATCAATATTTGGTTTTCACAGATAAATTCAAACTCAAAGAGCCTTTAAACAAAGCTTTGTTCCTAGCATTCCATATACACCAACATTTGGAAAAAATGATAGTCACTCTCTCCTTATATTCCATCACAAAGTTTTACACTCCCTAAAACTAGGACTTCATAAACATATTTTTTATGGATCCTGAAGAATCAAGACCTATGAGGCTATCGAAAACACACAAATCAGTTCTATCCTAGTCACTATCAAAGAAAATATGAACATCCATATCTTTTTAGGGAAGCCAATAGCATGAACACTTGGACATAAGAGTAATTCTCTTACGTCTGATAATCTCATCTGTAGGAATAAACTAATGTTGTATTCACCAAATAAGGAAATTAAATTTGGAAGGAATTTTTTTTTCACCAGAGAGGTTTGTGCACGAATTCAACGAGGTATGGAAGGATGGACGTTCTCTACTATTTAGCCAAGAAATTCCCAGAAGAATACACCATGAACACAATACTATCAGGATCTGAGGATAAAGTGATGTCTTTGAAGATTTCACGTTGTTTTCTTATTGATAGAGGCCAGAATGAGGGTCAAAAAATAACTAGAATAAGTGAAATTGATATCAGGTCCTGGATATCCTAGGAATATAAATGTGACACCTATCCAATTATCTAACTAGTAGTTAATCTCCCCATGACCCACGATCCACTGTGATCTATACTAAAGCCCTGGGATATGTATGTGCTGCAAATTCCCTAAGCTAGAAACCTTTTCTGTTTGCTCACGCAAGCTAGAACCATATTTCCCTATAATAAAAAAACCCATAGAGAACTTCTCTCCACAATATCCCATGCAAGTTTATCTTGAAGGCATTGCATGACATCCTTGATGTTCCTAAGGCCTATACCATATGTCTTAATAGGCTTAGCTGTTTTGTCCCATAAAAGCCAATGGAAATTACCATCCATATGAGCATACCAAATAATGGATTTCATGATTATTTTAATATTTTTAATCATTTTATTAGGAACTTTTAGATCAGTGAGCACATGAATTGGAATGGAAGTCCAGACACAATTAACTAGTGTGATATATACCCAAAAGGATAGGAATTATCTCTTCTAATTAAGAATGCATCCATGGATTTTTGTTATGAGGATAACATAGTGATTGATGTGAAGCCTTCTTGGAGAAATTGGAGCCCCTAAATAATCCACATGAAAATATTTTCTTGGAATTCTCAACAATTCCAAAACTCTCCTGGCATGGTAGTCAAAACATGAATTAGGGGTATAAACACTGCTCTTATCATAATTGATATATTGGACCCTCCATTTATAATATTTTTTATTGTCCTAATAATTCCTTGGATACAACTTCTACTATCATTAATAAATAAAAGTATTATATATGCAAAAAAATGTGATAGATTCTATTATAATAATTGATGCACCTGAAAGTTTTAATACATCCACCACAGATAATATAGGAGAACAGCTTACCAAAAAAGAGTCTCATGAAATAATTAATAGACTAGGATAAATAGGATCTCTTTAGAAAATAACATGGATATCTTTAAAAAAACCACAATTCTTTCCCATAAAACTAGCCAAAAACCATGATGATTATAAGTATCTAAAAACTCAATTAGATAGCCAACCTAAAAATCCCTTTCATGACATCACCGTCAGAATAAAATCCCATTAATGTTTTTAATAATCCTTGTCCATTTCAATTTTAATAGAAATTTTGGACCCTAATTTCTTTCTATTTATGTCACCATTCATCTCCTCAACACAAGAAATGGCTGCCTGAATGGAAATCCCTTTGAAAAAACATTTTTCCTTTTATGAATCCACCCATCTAGATGCAAATATATCATCCTATTGATCACACAACAAGAACCTTGTATGTCAAATTACACATAATGATAGGTCTATAATGTTTCATTGAAGAAGGTTCTCTCACATTTGGAATAAGAATAAGATTATTTTCACTAGCCACCCGAGGAAAATTTCCCCCATGAAAGAAATCTTGGATAGTATTCACCAAATCTGATTTCACAATGTCCTAAAAAGCCACATAAAATGAACCTAGAAAACCATCTGGACTGGTAGAAATCTCCTAGTTAAGATAGTTCATTTCATCCCATATTTCTTTTTTAATGGGAATTATTTCAAGATCCTAGTTCACAAAATCAGACACCACTTTTGGTATTGAATAAAATAATAAGGAGTTTCCCCTGGGACAACCATACTGTATAGCGGAATTAATTACACCTAGAAGAGTTTTAAGATGGTCTTCCACCATGGATCTGACCACATTTTTATCATTGGTAAATATACCATCCTCTAAGAGAATATTTTGATAAACCACCCTCTTCTTTTCCTTGAGACATTTATGAAAGCTACTCAAGTTCTTGTACCCAACCTTTAACTATAAATTTTTGGAATTATCTTGGGCAATATGTTCTGATTCCAAAACCATGTTAGAAAACATATTTTTCCCACCAGAGGAGTGAAAATATTAGGGCCCTAAGAAGTTTCAAGATCAGACTTTATCCTTTAAATATCAAGTTTCACCTCTTTAGGATCCTGGTAACTTGGGAGGGGGTCAATCCAATATTGAAGATCATTTTTAAGGTGTTTAGGCTTTTTGTGAGGCTGATGCTCTTGACACCAAGGGTGTGGACATAGAATTATATATCTTGGTTGGGCAGGTCATACATATCCTTCCAAATCTCATTTGGAAGCTTGGAATGATTCTTCTTGTTTCAAAACCTGTGACCCTTTGAAATATAGTTTAGAAAACTGGCATGGGCCAAAGAAGGTTTGAAGAATATGGGTAAAACATAGAACCAAAAATAAAAATATTTTATTTATAATAAATTAAATGATGGAACCGGGTTTATTTTTTTTGCTATCATCATTTAATACACTCCTACATACAATTTATTAGATAGTATATTATTGTAGAAATCATTTTTGGTGGTCTACTGAGTTGTAATCAGAACCTAATCAGATCATTATTGGGTACCTGAGAAGACTTCATGATTACAGGTCAAGAAAATGGAAAAGGCCCTAAGTTATATGGTTGTTTTAGGTTCAAGATAAAGCATGGATGAGAGAACTAGAATTGATATCCAGAATCATTTTGGGGATTTTTTACTATTTCTTATTTTGGGTTTTCTTAAGGCACTTGAAACTAGTGACATGTAATATTTTACTATATTGTTTTGTTGTTACTTCCCATGTTTTGGAATGTGGTATGTGATGTTTCAGTACTTATTTATATTTCTTGTCATTGTTTATTTTGATTTCTATTTTTTATTGATTTGGTAAAATGGATATAGTCTCCCCAAAATACTACAAATCGAGGCTTTAATAGCGTTATTTATAAGGTTTTAGCAGCGCTTTAAAAGTGATGATATTGCGAGCGATGTTAAAAGGTGGGTTTTTAAATGCACTAAAAAAAGAAATATTAAAGGAATCCTTTAACAGTAATAAAAACAAAGTTAAAGGCACCCTTTATCAGTTCATTTTTGGCACTGTTATGGGTGCCTTTAATAGTGATTTTTTTTGTATTGTTAAAGGTTATTTTTATAATAGTGCTAAAAAAAGCAGTGTTAAAAATATGAAATTATAATTATTTTTTCACGCAACCCAGACCCCACCTTTCCCAGAGCTTATAGACCCTTTCTCAATGCTTTCGACTACCCCATCCTCTATCACAGACCATGCCCCCCTTCCTCAGCACTAGAAGGCTGTCGTGAATACATGGGCATACCTAGATTTGATCAAATGACCTCCCTTATGTGAATGAATTTTGTTTACCACTATGACATGCGTATTTGGTTGTATATTTAATTACTTTTCTATTTATTTGTATATATTGGAAATTTATAATATATCTGTATATACTTATATTTATTTAAATGGGTTATATATTAATAATCCTTTATATATATTAGAATATAAATATAAATATAAATTTTTATTAATACCCATATATATATTATCTACATATTATAGCATTTTATAACATAAATAAAATGGATAATTTCTGAATTTAAATAAAATTAATGATAAATATTTATTTTTTATATTTGAAAAAACATTTTACATAATTATGTTGATGTATGTATTTATACAAGTGATTTATTATATAAAATTATAAGAAAATATACATATATTTAATTATAAATAAAAAAATTATAAAAATTGATTAAATTTGAAAAACATAATATCAATATTAATGTAATAACTAGGAATAAATATAGTTCCCAATGAAAAATGATAATAATATCTCATTAAACGATGATAAAATTCATCAAATATTGGAAACTCGGGGTACCCCGACTAAAAACTCAACTTTTGAGGAATTTTGGGACTTTTTTACATCAAACAATTAGTGATTCGGGTCCCTCTAGGTAAAAATGGTGTAGATATCATCACAACATTTTATTTTTTATGTCGTAGAGCCGAAATTGTCACCCAGATGAAAATTTATGGCTGTTTGAAATTCAACTTATGTTTTTAGGTTATTTTAGATCTTTTATGGATTTATTTATTTTTATTATCTTCAAAATTTTCCTAAATAAGTATTACTAGATAATAATTTTAAAATTATTAATTAAAAATAATTAATCAAGTATTTTATAATCCTTACTACTAAATATCATATATATTAAGTGTAAATGCTTATTTACACTTATCTAAAATATATTTAAAAATATATATATTATATTTATGACAATATAAATATATTTTTATAATAATATAGTATTTTTAATGAAATTTAAATTATTTTAAAATATAACCTTTATATGTTTGTTTTCACAAGTGTTGATAAAGGCCTACCTTTATCATCTCTTTTTTAGAAGTGCTAATAAAGACCCTCTTTATCATCATTTTTTTACTAGTGCTGATAAAGGTGAGTCCTTTATCAGAACACTTTAAAAAAATTAATAAAGGGACACCTTTAACAACAATTTTTTAGTTCTATTAATTACCACTTTTAACATTCCTAAAAAGGCGATGTTAGAGGGGTCCATTTATCATCTCTTTTTTGGCACTAAGAAAGGGGGTATTTAACAGCACATTAGCTAGCACTTTTAAAGCTCTAGAACTAAATAAACCCATTTTGTAGTAGTTATACATGTTCCATCAAACCATAAATGCTATTTAGTAACCTACAACATATGAAAATGAATTCTTGTGGTCAAGTGGCGAATGGACTCAGGGCATATGTTATAGTGGCACCCAGGCTGGGATGATACAAAGTGGTTTCAGGTGTGTTTTTCTTTTGTGTTTATTTATAAATTAGGAACGATAGATAGGATAGTATTATGTGTTGGTCCTTGGTAATGATCTTATTCATGTGAGTAGCTAACCCATGTACAGAGGAAAATACAATCACCCAGGGTGGGATTATTATTCTTGATGTTCCATTATTACAGTTGTATGCTATTTCACCTTTGTTGATCAACATATAGTGTGATGTTATTATTTTCTGAGACATTACTCATGGTTTGTCATGGTATGAGGTTTCTGTAAATGTGTATAATTTTATTCACTTAGGGATATATGTCACATGCATCATGTTATTCACACATGGAAAGATGGGAGTAGTTGGGTTATGGGAATTAAAAACACATTTGGTCACTCTTGGGGTTTGAAAGAATTGGTGTTTAATAAAAATGTTTCAAGTGTTTAAAATTTAAAGGTATTAAAATGTAAATAATTAAATAATAATACCTAATAAAGAGTTTCAAATGGTTAAAATTGTGAATTACTGAATTATATTAATGAAAAGTGTTCCTAAAGTATTTTTTTTATTATATAAGTTTGATATACCCTATATCGACCATTCCCATAGTAGGGATGGTTGAGGGTAGTATTGGTGTAGTGTTTGTACCCATCAGAATAGTTTACCTGGGGAATTGTTTTGAATATATATAATATCACTTTCTCATAACCGTGGAAACTTAATGTTATATATTTTGAGACATATGTTTACTATTATAAAGATATTAAACTATGTAAATACCTACTAATTAACAGATATGAGGAAAACGTTGAAAATGATCCTCCAGTAGTCATGTAAGAGCCTTAATTGGTTCTGGATAATATAGGGTAAGATAAGTTCTATGAGAACATTGATCGTTTTATATATTTAATGTAGAGAGACTCGGGGTGTTTTTCATCAAGTATGTTCGAACATACTAGATATTTTTAGTTGAATCACCCTTTGGTGTTTTCTGAAGAGAGTAAACTTGAGGTACCCACGTTCTGGATTGAATCCATCTTGATGATTCGGGATCACATAAAGACCCCCAACTGAGAAATGACTTAAGCTAGAAACTTATATTTTATGAGGACCTATGAAGCATTGGTGGTATATAAAGGCCCGGGAGGAGGAGATGGAGTTCATGGCATGGAAAGACTTCCACAATAAGTTCCTAGAGAAGTTTAATCTAGATACCTTGAGGCATAGGAAAGATGAATAGTTTATACAGTTGAGACAGTGATGTATGACGATTATGTATTATGATGTCTGCTTCATATATTTGAATCATTTTTCTACAACATTGATAGGAGATAAGGTGGATACAGCTCGGAATTTTCAAGATGGACATATATGTGAGATCAAGTCCTAGGTAAATATCTTCCATTTGAAGAGGTTTTCTTAGGTATTAAACTAGTCTCTCAAATATGAAGGGAACCTAAAGGATGCTTCTAGTGGTAGAAATATCATTTCAGATGGGCGTTATAGTTTCATTTCTTCAGATAATAGGAAGTGTCATTATGAGAATTTCCACCTGAGCATCATTGGAAAAAGTAGGTAGGGAAGATGAATGTTCTCTCAGGGAGGAAGTTTAGGACTATGCTATTAGTGTGGAAAATAGAGTCATAGGAAACTACAGTTTCCTCAATCACCAGTGGAATTCCAAGCATGCTGCAAGATGGGCCATATTCAAAGGTTATATAGGAACCCATAGTTGGTGAGTATTGGTGGTGGATCTAGGCTAGTATAGAGCACCAACATGGGGTCTAGTACCCCATATCAGTCAAGGAGTTGGAGTTACACCGGATGTATCGGTCGAAGTGAGGGAAATGGTAATTCATGATAATATATTACATATCATCGGGTTAGTACAACACCATGAACTCATACTAGGGTCAAGGGTTGAGAGGTAGGTTAGTTTCATGCAGTTCAACCTACACCTGGTGGTGGAAAGTCTAGACCATCAACTGTTCGAGGTATTAATATTATATCATATATTCTTTATAGTTCATTATTATGTATAGTAACATAACATTATATAATGTCTTTGTTTTTGAATGGTTTTCATCTTGTGGTGGAATATATGTGTGTTGTTATGTCAATTAACACATCAATAAAATTATATTCAGAAAATATCTGGTAATTTGATGAGTGTTCCCTCGAGGTTTGTGAGTACCATCTCCTTTGGGACTTATACATACGTGAGACTTTATGTTTTTACCTAATACTGGGGATATACTGGTTGGTTACATACCAGTGTTTCATTGAATGATACCATTAGAGAGTGAGTCTCACATCTCTTTAAGGTGACACTTATGTCCATTGTTGGGAATGGAATATTTTGTTAGGTCGTGAATGGAAAGTTATTCCACAACTAGGTGATCTTGCATTCCTTGTTGTGAGGATTTTGTTGGATGATGAGGGAGTACATTATAATTTATTTACTCCTATGGTGGATCAATTTCTAGAATTTTTTCTTGGGGACTTATTACGACTTCCACCTAAGAGGTTGGTTGAGTTCATAATTGAGCTAATTCATATATTTGAGCCATTTTTTATTCCATTGTATAGGATGGCACCAACAGAGCTTCAATTACTTAAAACCCATTTTGAGGATTAGGAAAATAAAGGGTTAATTCAGTAGAGTATGTCACCATGTAGATCTCGAGTCTAGATTTTTAAGAAGGATAATGGAACGGTGTAGTTGGGTTTCAATTATCAAAAGTTGAGTCAGATGACGGTTGAGAACAATTATCATCTTCCCTTCATAGATGACCATTTTGACCAGCTGAAGGATGCTTGTGTGTTTTCCAAAATTGATCTGAGGCCAGGGTATCATCAATTGAGGGTGATACCTTTTGATATACTGTAGACTCTTTTTAAGATCAATTATGATTTGTATGAATTTTAATAATTCCATTTGGGTTGATGAACACTCATGTAGTGTTTATGGACTTAATGAACTTAATCTTTCACTCATACATAGATCATTTTTTTGTTTTTTTAAAGCTGGAATATTGGTGTACAATCAGACTCATGATGATCACACCACACATCTTAACATCGACTAGAGTACACTAAGACAACATCAGCTATACATCAATCGTTCTAACTATATTTTCTATATTGACAAGGTATATTTCTTGGGTCACATAATCTTGGGGGAAGATGTTTTAAGGGACCCATAGAAGGATCAAGAAGTTGTATCTTAGGAAAATACCAATAATGTTTTTGATAGATGGAAATTTCTAGGTTTGGAGTTTAATTATAGAAGGTTCATCAAATGACTTTCTCATTTTTATGTGACTATATTGGGATTAAAAAATAAGGGTATAAGGACTGAGTAGACAGAATCATGTGAGAATGCTTTTCAAGAGGTGAAGAAATTCTTCACCATTGTAATGATCTTGATCTTAGCTAATCTTGTTAAGTTGTATACTTTTTTGTGATGTATATGTGGTTAAACTTGATAAACTACTAATGTAGGGTGATCAATTCATTGAATATGGATCATGAAAGTTGAGGCCACATGAATGGAACTATCCTACGCATGAATTGAAATTGGACATAGTGGGTTATGACTTGAAACATTGGTTGAATTATCTTTTAGGTGTGAAGTTTTTTGTTTATACAAACTGTAAAATCCTTAAGTACATCTTTTACTAGTTTGATTTAAACCTTTGGTGGTAGATATGGGTTGATTACATACCAAATTTTGACATTGAGATAGATTATATATCATGGATAGAAAATGTTGTTAAAGATTCTGTGAGCATAAATGCACAGAATCATGTAGTTCGGGAGTCTAGTTACAAGTGGAGTATGATGTATTTGTTTTCTAAGATTCATTCAGGTGTTAAGTAGAAGCATAAGATGATGCCACCCATTTCTTTGTATGTTTAGTCATCTCTTATGAGCTGTGATTAGAGGAGGAAATGTGTCGATTTAGAATTTCTAGATATGAGAGATAGTTTTGAAAGTTGGGAGCCACCATCCGATTATACTATTTATGAGAGATGAGATTATTCAAGTTCGTGGTCATGTTTTCATGCCTACACAAATACAAGAAGAGTTAATGTGTGAGTTTCATGATTCAAATTTGTTGGTTCACCCTTTTTTGACCAAAATATACCATGATCTTCATAGACAGTATTGATGTCTGGGAATGAAAAAGGATATTACATGTTTTAAGACACAATGTACACATGTCAACAAGTGAAGGCCTATCATTAGTGGCCTGGTGGTTTGTTACAATCATTACATATTCCAGAATGGAAGTTGGATGATGTTTCCATGTATTTTATCATTGGTCTTTTGATGGGTCCTCAGAATAATTATACAATTTGGGTGACTATGGATCATTTGTCTATGGTGGATCATCTCTTTTTTAATTCCAGAGACTTTCCCTATGGATCAACTCGGTGAATGTTAGGTCTAGGAGGTAGTACATTTTTATGAGGTACCATGAATTATGGTCTTAATACATGATTCACATTTTGCTTTTAACTTATGTTAAAGGTATAATAAGTTGATGTGTATACTAGTATTTTTTAGGATAAATTTTCACTCACAGACTAAGGGCAAATCAAAATTTTTTATTCAAGTACTAGAAGAAATGTTGAGGTCATGTGTTCTATACTTTGGCAGATCATTGAAGAATAAATTATCTCTTTTTGGATTCTCCTATAGCAATAGTTATTAAGAGAATATTAAAATGTCAACATATGAGGTGATCTATGCTAGTCCATGTAGATAATTGTTATATTGTATGGAAGCAGGGAAATCAGATTTGTTGGGACCAAGTCCCATAAAGAAGACATCAGAGTCGTTTTATTTGATTTGGAAAAAATTGATACATATCAGAGAATAAATAAGTCATATATTGATTAGCCTCATTAAGCTATTGAGTTTACAGTGGGTAACCATGTGTTCCTTTTGGTGTTACCAAGATTATTTCACCTTCAGATTTAAAAATAGGGAAAGTTAGCACCCTGGTATGTGGGGGAATTTTCGATTGTGGATAGGATGGAATAGATAGCATACCGATTAGATCTTCCACAGTGATATGTTGGTATACATGATGCTTTACATGGGTCACAAATTCAATAGTATCACCCTGAAACATCCCATGTTATTAATGTTGATCATGTGGAGCTTGAGACTGATGTTCCCTTTGAGGGACATCCAGTACGTATTGTGGATCATAGTGAGAAATTTTTTCAGGGTAGGATCGTTCCATTGGTCAGAGTGTTAAGAAAACATAATAACATTTAGGATGAAACATGGTAGATGGATGTGTATATATGGACCCATCGGATTGACCTTTTTACCTTGGAGGCTATGAAATGATTGGGAGTTTAGCTTGAGGATGAGCTATTATAAGGTGGGGAGGTTGTAAGATAATGGCCTTTCAAAGATGTGTTTCCTTGTTAAAATATTTCTTTAAATATCTTTAAAATGTTTAAAGAAATTTATCCTAAGAATGTGAGGGGCCTATAGGGTGTCTCAGAGGTTTGGGATATAAAGAAGGAAGAAAAGATTATATGTTGTCCAGGTTTCATGGTTGGTGCACAATTAGTACTTCTTGTACACTTTAATAAGACATCTTGTTAGGGGGAGGTGAATAATTGACAAACCATGAAGGGGGATACAAGAAACTATATGGTTTTTGATATATCCAAATGCATAGCCTCTACGTGGTTTGTAAAACCATGCGGGATCCCAAGGATACTGTGTGACCCAAGCCCCCTCTGAGACAGATGGTAGTGCATGGTTGGCGCACGGTTTGGAAAACAATGTGGCCAATCCATGCACCTAATTAAAATATTGAATTTATCATTTTCCTATTCAAGATTTTAGTATTATTTTATAATTTTATTCTCCACTCTACCTTTAGTAGATTGAGTGATGAATCATGATCTCCCAATATTCCCAGGATTGTTCTCCCTTGATTTTGAGTCATTTTAAGTGTTGATGGGTGCAAATTGAAGCTCTTGGTGAGTCTGTCACTCCACTTTTCTCTATAATTTGGAAGATTATTGGAATAATTTTTCTCTTCCTTCCAAATCCTCTAAACCCCTATTTTTCATTAGATTCTATGTTTGGGGAATTTAAGGTTGTTTTATTTCAAATGAAGAGAAAAATTTAAGCAATCATTTATTTATAAACTTGAGTTAGGTGGTCTATAAGTATATCCCATAGTATGTATTCCTTAATTTGTGTATATGTGTTTCTTCTTTGGTGTCGTTATGGTGTGAATTTGTATATTCGGTAAGAAATACAAAATCAGGTGTCTAAATGATATGATGTACCTCTCACGATCATTTTTGGATCTATTGAGGATGATTATATTGGATTTATGGTCACTCATGGGATGATCTACCCACTTGAATAAGAGAATGAAATTATTAAATGATGAAATGAAGGGTTTATGATATTAAACCAATTGACATGATATTAGTATATTAAAATGGTATAAAAAGGTAATTTGGTTCAACTTGAATGAGTAAAATAAGTTGTAGTTTATAAAGGGGGAAATTTTATGAATGGTTAAAAAGGATTGGCCATGTAGGTAAATGAAATGAAAGGGGTTAAAAATTATTATAATGTGCTTGAATGATAAAATGATCTAACTATGGAAACTGAGAACATGTTGAGTATAATGAACCATGGGAATTTGATAAACACAAATGTGATCCTATTTTATATTCATTAATTAAATGGGTCCCTAATGTTGAACTTGAAAACATGAGACTAATGGTTCATGGGATGTTGCACTAACGCTCCCCTTGCTTTGGTGGGCTAAATTGATTCTCCAAGAGACCCTATGCATAATAGTTTTCAGGGAAAGAACTGATGCTCTTAACTCTAAGGGTATAGAGATGGATTTATATATTTTGGTTTTGATGGTCAGATATCGTTTTCAAAATTCTGGTTAGATACTTGGACAAATGCTCCTTATTTTCTAACCTATAACCCTTTAACAAAAGTTTTAGATAACTGGTATGGTTCGAATAAGGTTTGGTGAATATGGGTAAAACATGGAACCAAGAATAAAAGTGATTAATTTAAATATAGTTAAATTGTGAAACCTAGTTTATTTTTCTATATTAATTATTTACTATACTCATGAATGCTTCTTATTATACTTGATGTTATTTTATAAATCATTGGTGGTTTCCTACTGAGTTATAGTCACACCCTTATAGGGTCGTCATTGAGATCCTAAGAAGACTTTATGATTTTAGGTTAGAATAATGGATAATTCCCCATTCTAAAAGTTTGATCTTGGGTTTGGGATAGATAATTGGTGCATGAATTGAACATGTTTTCAAGACCCATTTTGGGCATTTTCCATCATGATTTATTTTGGGTTTCCTTATGAAACTTGACACTAGTTACATGAAATATTTTACTATATTGGTTTGTGGGTACTTTGCCTATTTGGGAATGTGGTATGTGATATTTTGGTATTTATTATTATTTCATGTCAATTTTTTTATTTACATTAGACCCTCACTTCTATTTAGAATCCATTAGTATATGGGGAGGTGTGCTTATGTTAATGTGGTAAAATGGCTCTGGGAACTAGTTATAGTGGATCCTAAGCCAAGATGTTACATAATCTATGGGAAAGGAGGCTACAAGAAGATAATTTTCAAATATAAACAAAGAGATTGGTTAACAAGACATATAGAAATAAAGTTCATACTAAGGCTCCACTAACAGTTCAATGTGGTAGATGTGGAGAACATTTCCATTATCCATGTAAATTTCTTAATCTCAATATTAATTCCAAAGGGTCTGTGTTATGATAATCATTGAAGTGGAATTATTGAATTTTATATGTTTTGAAACTCTAGAATCATATTGTTAAATTATTTTTATCAATGGTATGTTTGTTATAAGAACCATGATACTTTTAATTATTTTTTTCAGTATTTGTGTGAATATTTTGAATGAAACAAATTAACTAGAAATATTATTTAATGTAAGGCTGTTATTTTATGGAAAAACTAATTGATGAAAGGATAATATTTTATATGTGCTTGATATTGAGGTAATTATATCCAAATAATATTATTTCATTTTATAGAAAAATAATAATTTATATAACATACTTTAGTAGTTAAAAACTTATTTGATTATTAATGTTATTTTAAGGATGTCCATCATGTTTTTGGGGAAACTTTTGATTGTTTTAAGATATATATATATATAAAATTTAGATTTAATGTAAAGGATTATTCGAGAATAATTATATTGTGTTTTTGGAGATGTCATTTGAAGGGTATGAGATAACCTTGGAGGATAACATATTCTTTTATGTTGAGTTTATTGAGATTATTTGGGATACATGGTTGTTTATTTAAGAAATTATCTATATTAAACCTTTGGTTTAGTTTTTGTATATTTTAGATTATTATATTCATATTCATTTTGGGTATTATCTTTGTCTTTTTTAACCATTTTTGGTTTTAATAAATATAGAAGGAATAGTTTTTTACTCTTTAATAGATATTATTATCTATTAAATTTAATTTTAGTATATTATGAATAAAAAAATTGTACTGGATATTAATTTCTTATAGTAATATGTGAAGTCGAAATTGATCTAAGCACAATAAAAGAATAAAATTATGTTTATAAAATAAAAATATATCAAGTAAGTATATTTTATAGTGTTCTTTATCTTAAAAGTAAAATAATCCCTAAGCTCTAGGAAAAATATATTAAAAAAATTATCTTGTTACTTTCATATTTGATGAATCAAGGGTCTTTTAACTGGTCACATATTCATGGTTTTGTGGTTGTTAACTTTTTCTAGATCATTCATTTTCTTATGATCAATGATATCTATCACCCTACATAATTATTTAATATTTTGTTACATGTCCATATTTTTAATACCCACTAATTTTCACCTATAGGGAAGCCTAGTTATGTAAGGACCTTTATATTTCCCTTTCCCTATTTTTAAGAGAAATTTTTAGTAACCCATTTTACAATGTGGGTTTGAAAAAAAGATTTTTGAATGTAAATACATTAATTAATAATATCAAGTTCAAATTGCAAGGAAAAATTTTATTTAAGTAGGTAGAATGTGACACCATTATATTTTAAAATAATACTGTGTTCGATAGCATATTCAACATGCAATACTAAAATTAATAAGAACAAAATATAAAATTAAAATTTTATTATATAAATGTAACCAATTTAACCTATCCATTAAATCAGTGGGTAGTGGGTATGAATAGTATTAGCTAATTTATGAAATATACATAAAAGTCCTTTATGAATTTTTTGATTCTCTCTTAATAAGAACTTGAATTTTAATAAAGATATTTTATTCTACAAAAAAATATATTTCCTTCAAAAATGATTTTTATTACTTTTTGTGGGAAAATGTTATAATTAATTTATGTAAAATTAATAAATTTAATTCATAAAATTAAAATCATTTTTTAAATCAAAATATGAAAATTTTACTTAGGGTGATTATTTTTATTCTCAAAATAAATTGATTTTTCAATAAATAGTGAAAAATATTAAGTTTTGAAGAACTCTAATTTTATTTTCATAAATTAAGTAATTTAAAAGTCTCATTATTAATTTAATTTAATTTAAAAGTAATATAATTTTCTCTATTTATATATAATAAAATTTATTACATTTCAATCATCTTTATACTGAATTTTTGTATAAGTTTATTTTAGGACTAAAACACATTTTCTTAAAAATTATTTTAAAGTGTATAAAGTTTCTCCATTTTAACTAATTATAATAAATCCTAATAAGAAATGATTAAAATTAGATATATATATTATATATCTATAAATATTATTTTAAATTATTTTTATTAATATTACTTTTCATATAGTTATTATAATATCATCTTATGATTGAAAGTTGTATTTCTTGAAAAGGCATTTTTTGACACATCTCTCCATTTAATTTTAAATTAAATTATGGTACTTCTATGAATTAAATTAGATAAAATGTATTACCTAATTTTATTAAATATAATTAATAATATATAATAAGCTCATTTTTATTTTTTTATAATTAATAGTAAAAATGGTAAAAATATGTTGATGCGGTAAATGTTAAAACATGTTTACCGAGGGGGTCAAACTAAAGTGGTAAATTGAATAATATTTTAAAAAAATGTTTATTTTAAATTTTAGGGGTTTTAATAATCCTTATATCTCATCTAATTCATTATTTTTAAATTTCTGAGGAACTTTTCTTGAGACTGACTTCCAATTATTGAATAGTTTTGGGTATTTATAAGAATGTCACTCTTCTTCCCTAATAAAAGTCCACATTATATCCTCTCCTTTACACACTTTCAAAACCCATTATTTTAGACATTTAATTCTAAAATACCTTAATAACTTCCATACCCACAACCTAGAATCCTTTTTTGACCATAAATCAAATCTAGGGAGGCTTTAGGTATAATCCTAAAGATGTGTCCAGAAGAAGGATTATCGTACCTAACCTAGCACCCTTGTTTTATTTATTCTTCCACATCCTTAAAATATTAATCAATAATTATGATATGATATAATCATTATCTAACATATACTAATATTTTATTATGTTAATCAAATAATCTAGATATGTCACCATTTCTACCAAATGGGAAACAAAACCATCATTCATGTGTTTGACGGACTACAGCCTCACCAACCACTAAAATTCATTTTCCATCATCACCTCTAATGGATATTTATGATAATGGATTTAATTTTTGTATATGTTAATAATAAAATATTAAACATTCCTAAAAAATAATATATCATATAATTTCTTACCTTACCATACATAGAAAAATGATAACGTAGTTCGAGTGTACAGCGGACTACCGCCTCATGAAGCGATGTGATTCATTTTTTATTCTATCACATAGATGGTATATATATGTTTATTTAAATAAATAATATAATTTTTATTATATTTTTATAATTATATAAATAAAAAATAACACTTACCTTCTTCCCATCATGATCATTGAGAAATGGAAACATTAATCATGCGTATATACAACCTACCATCTCCATGATTGTAAAATAATTAATTCTTCAAAACCATGATTCTTGAATGGATTTAAAAATATAATTTATTTATAAAAATGATAACTATTCCATGATTATTATTATTTTTATGATGTAACAATAATCCATTTTAACATGATCGTCACACAGATGTCATTTTGAAATTGTGAACTATGTGTCTTCAAAACACATGATGTGGACATAACTGAATAAGTAATTAAATATGTAACAAATATAAATGAAGTAAATGGGTTAAGTATAAGGGATAAAACCTAGAATTTTTTCTCAAGAAAATATATAATTGATATAATATAATTACAAATTAGATAAAAGGATAAGAGAAACTTTGGACTCGAGGTAAGGGTTTTATCTCAAAACATCCTTCTTTCAGACGCATGTTCATTTATGCACCTAATTTGTTTAAAATGGTGTATACACAAAGAATTTACATATTATATCTTTAATAATTCATAATTCATGATAATTTACATTATAATTCATTTACTTCATTCATGGGAGTTATGATTCAAAAGTTACCAAAGTCGTAAAGGTCTATGTTTCAATCTCATTTTTATTGACATAGTATATTCTTGAATTTCCATTAAAGGAAATTATTTGATGATTTTTTACTAAAAACTATTAGTTTTATTCACCACTATTTACTAATTAAATTATCAAGTAAAATTTTCTATTTTCCTATCTTTGTTACGTAAAACTATTGAGAAAATGTTTTTAATAAAATATGACTTTATTTCTCTCTTATATCAAAAATTATTTTTGATTCATATCCATGTTATCTAAAACATACTTTTAAAAATGTTTTCAAAATTCTCAAAATTATTTATTAAATAAATTTATACACATATTTGACATTTTATAAATTATTTTGAAAGTACTATTCTTATTTTTTCAAAATAGTTACTTGTTAATGGTTTTACAAAAGTGTAAAAGGAATGTTTTTTAGATTTTTCAGCATGTACAGAATTACCCCCCATCATGACCACTAAAATATTTGAATATTACTTTATAATAATCAATAGTTATTTTAAAATAAAAAAAATCTATAATATTTTAAAATTTTTGTATTTTTTTAAAAGTTATTTGAAAGATAAAAGGATAATTTCCTAAAGTAATATTCCATGTAATATTTTAATGATATTTTCATCAAAAAATAAAACATTTTATGTTATGGTTTTATTTTAAATTATGTATGTATGTATATTACATACATACCTATCTTAATTTCCCTTACTTTGATGGGATTATACATGACTTATGTTCATATATTAAATTTATTCATTACAAAATTCCCTTTGGTAATGATATGAGACAAGATTATATAACCAATTTATTTTTTATAGGTAATTCCTATTTTTATACTGTATGATTGATTTTATTTTTGTGGAACCAAAAATCATGAAAATTTTATAATGGGTGTGACCATATAGATCTCCAATTCATTGGGTAATGTTTTAGTCTCATGAGCCATCATGTATGGGATTGGGGAGTAAACGTAATCCATAATGTGACTTTTTCCACGATGTGATATTGTCCTGTAAGTTATCCTTTACTCATTTTTATATCATTTCATAAGTTTTTTACACATTTACTATGTTTACATGATCTTATGATTTCATGTTATTTATGTTATGCTCCCATTTTATTACTCTTGAGCCTTCTCTTTTATGATACCATGTTATGTCTTTGACTCACAAGTTATTTTTCCTTATCATGTTTATTAACTTAATGGGATTTTTAGCTCACCCATTTTTTCTATGTATTCCATAGGATATCCCATGTATTTTAAGAAACTATAATGGATTTAGGAGCTCATTATGGGGAAAAAATAAAGATGTTTTATTTTGGTCTCACTTTGACGTATTATGAACCTATTATTCTAAAGATACCAAGGCTCTTGATATTTGGTATTATAATTAATAGATTTTTATATTAAAAACATGTAGTAATATGTGTCAAAGTCTTGGGTATATATACATGGTCTGGTAAACTGTCAAAAAAACCATGTGTGTTCATTTTTCTTCTCAAGTGAATCCCATACAGTTGGCCATTGTTTTTCAAACCATAACACCTGACCCTAAAAACTACTCAGATTCACTTATAAACGAGAAGTTTCCAATTTTCACTTAAGAATTAAAAACACTCTCCTCCTTTATCCCCCCATTTAATTAGGCCATGGTTCCTCCCCTCCCTTCTCCTTCAAATTTATGGTCTTCCCTATTGATTCCAAGTGTTTCCTCCAAGTCAAATTACCCCTCTTCTCTCATTATTTCATTATTCATATCCCTCTATTTGTTTCCACCTGGTTTGGATTCTTCCCACAAAAACTTGGAGTTCTTATTTCAAGGATTTAGGTTTGGGGTGGCTTTCACTAATGGGTTTTCATTGTTATGAATTGAGAAAGGTTTCTATTGGTCTATTTGAGCATTATTCATTGAAGTTTATAACTTGTGGCTTACCTCAATGGATTTATACTTGGTTAGAGGTAAGTTTTTTTGTGTGTTACCTTTAAATTCTATATCATTGAATTCTTGGTAGTTTTAAATGCATTTTTTTGTTAACTTAAGCCTATATATGATAGTTATGGGGGGATTTTATAAATTCTTTAAAGGCTGAAACACTTGAAATAAATGCATTGAATAGTCTTCCTTTTTTATAAAGCATGGTTTGTATGCCATGTTTTTTTAAAAGACACATTGGATGAGTTTTCAAATTGAATTTGATGATCAAAGTAATTTGACCCTGATTAGTTAAGGTTTAAAGATAAATTTTGGTTTTTCAGGTAATTACTTTAAGTGAAGGAATTAATTTGATTACCTCAATGGATTTAAAATAAAGGGGACTTAGGTTTTTAAGTGTTATATGTGGTTCTCCAGTATTTAAATTAAATTAATGTTTCAATATATTTTCAAGGGATTCTTTAATTGATATTTTCAGTAGTTTTGAAATGGATTGGCATCTCGTCAAGGTTTTTGAATGAAAAAGCACATTTGACACTTTAAAAACTTTGTTTTTTAAATGTCTGATACCCTCAATTGAGACCATTTTTATATTTATTGATATAAATTTTGGACCCCAAAGGCGTATTTGTTTAACCTAGTCATATTTTTTAATTTTTATGAATATAAAAGGTATGTATTGTGATAAGGAGTTGGAGGTGAGATATGGAATTTATTTATTATGTTTTATCATTTATTATTATGATTGTAACTTGGATTATTTATTACTCACCTCCAATTGGATTTACAACGGGAACCTAGGTAGCTAATAAAAGGCATAGATGTGTGTTACACTAGTGTGATGTGAGAATACTATAAAGTTCCTGAAGGGAGTTTCACCCTCCTATGGGTATATTTTATACTCATTGACCTAAAAAGATGATTTGAAGGATGTTTTGGTTTCTCATAGGGGTCCTATATGGGATTGGACTATGGAAACCAAGACTAGTATCGTTCATGTTAGAGACATGTGTTTCCCTTGATACCTTAAGTCCTTTGAGGATTATTTAGGGGATTCCTTATGCCTTATTTATATCACCTATACTTTATGGATTTCATTGTACCATTTTTTATTTTTTTTATTTTTTATACCGTAGAGATTTACTAGGTGACATCTTTTGTTTATATTTATTCCAGTTATGGATTTGGTTTATATTCAAATCGATTTGAAAAATGTCTTGTAAAGTGGGATATGAAAAAGTAAATTATTTGTGAGTTATGAAAAGTAATTTGGAAATGGGTAAATGTTTTGGGTATTTTTTATAAATTAAATGATTAATACTCTTTCCAAGGTTTTAAAATATTTAGGTAAATTTGTTTTAGTATCTGCCCTTATATTTTAAAGGAATGGAAATGTGTTTCAAAAAATATAGGCATGGAATTTTTTTAAATATTAAATGTGTTTGGAAAACCTATTTTACTTATTTATATTTGAAAATATCTAAAATTAAATGAATTTTGAGAGGAAATTACTCAAACTATTTAGTGAAATCCTACTGGGTGTGTTTAGCTCACACTCTGTATACGTCATTATGTGTATGTAACTCCCATTTTTTATTTTAGGTACCCAGTTCATGATACTCATTGTATTTTATATAATTATTTGAGGTTTGTGTGGGTTGGATAGTTTAGGGACATATTGAGACTTTGTGAGTGACCATGGGTCACATAGTACCGGCTGATAATGATTTGTGTTATGTTTTTTGTTTATCTTTATGGTTGGTTATGTATCAGGTTATTTGGCCAGATGATTGTTTGGTTTTATAATTTCTACCATATATGTATGTACTAAGAATATTGGTTATTATTAATATGATTTTTAGTTATTATTATTATTATTTTGGTTTTCTCTTTTTCGTTACTTTTTTTATTGGATAGTGGAATTCCAATTTATAGATGGGTCATGCTGGATTTTTGAGTGGGTTCCTAGTTGTGGTTCTTATATATATAAGGGTAAAATAATTTCAAAATGAATGTTCTTGAGAATCAGGCACCAGTTTCCAACCCATGGGGATTGGGAATGAACTTCATTCTTAGTGATAGATCTATTCAGGTACCATTTTAATGGTAGCCCATGTCATTTTTTTACAACCACTCACTTGAATTGTGTAACGCCCCGACCCCAGCTACCCGGAGCTGGTGCGTTACTTTGTAACATTGGCATGATCACAAAAGATCAAGTCTCGAAAGACCGATTAGTTTAGTAGCATTGGAAACACTAGATACATTAATAAATGTTACATTACATCATAAAGTGAAAAACTAATAACAAAGTCTTCATATTCCACACTCATATCCTCTTTTGACTATCCCTGCAGGTCATTCATAAAATACTTCTTCACATCCTGGAAAATATTAAAACATTGAAAGGGGTGAGCTCAGATGCTCAGTAAGGATAACAATATTGCGGAAGCTTTCATAAATAAACATAAACATTTAAGGAAATGTATAACTAAAACAAAATCCTTTTAAACTTGAACATCAAAATAATATGGCAAAAGTACAAATGAGATAATTCCATTTACCTCTTCACAGGGATATTCTACTGGTCGAATAATCACATGCAATATCAATAACCACTTTCATAATGATGGAATGCATAATGCCAGACATTCTGAAACATTTTGTCAAGGCCTCGGCCAAGACGTCTAAAATGATTAAGGCCTCTGCCAAAACCATAAATCAAATTGGGAAAGGGCCACAGCCAATTCCACGTCTAGTTGTCTCATGATACCTACCGATGCATTGAGGAGCTATAGCGGGCTCCACCCGTCACTTATTAAGTCCAATGCATTCCTCATATGAATAGGTTTAAACATATCATAAACCATAACATAATTGTATCACATAAAACATGCATAAACGAAACATAACTTTTCCACATTTCAATCACAAGATATCAATACAACACATTGATGTAATAAAAACACTTTCAAAACCATTTTCAATACCAAAATTAAAGAAAATTAAAACTTTGTATTTATTTTTCATTTTAAAAATTTATGGCTTGTAGAGGAAGCCGAAACTCAAATAATGGTCACGACGGCGGAGAAGTCGTTGTCGCCGTATACGTACGACAAAAACATTCCCTTTTGTCGTTTAGTAAAACGCTTCGTATAAAAAAAGATTCTTTTTGGATAAATGTAAAAGTCAAAGGGGTTTATACACCGCATAAATGAAAGTTGTGTATAAAACCAAATATGCCTCAATGAAAGGAGATTGAGACGAAGTCCTTACAAAGATAATTTTTAAAATAAAATAGATATATTATGTGTATTCATTATAAGTACACATAAATAAAGTACAAATACAAGATATGACATAGTAACATCATGACATAATTTGAAAGTAGCAGATTAACCCAAAGAATGGAAATTGGGTTAAGAAATTCCCTTACCTTGCGTCCTGTCCTGACTCGACCGTTCTTTAACCTCCTGAATAATAAACTAGAGTTAATTTATATTTACTTAAGAACATTTTTCATGTTAATTATTCCTTTTATATCCCTTATTACCATGTTATGAACATTATGTAATTATTTAAGTTTATAACGGTCATTTTGTCGATCTTAGGTACTTGAGTCAAAAATAAAATTCTTATAATTACAAGTTGTTCATGTGGTGATATATCCATTATATCCAGAATTATGTTCATGATTTAGATATCATATATATCATATATATCCAGTATATACATGCATTTATAATATTACATAACATTTAGAGGTAAGAAATAAAATTCACCGTTCATGGAGACGGTAAGCCATACGTACGCATGAACGCTACTTTCATTTCTATTTCGTATTTAATGGAATGAAATCATAATTATATAAAGTTATAATATAGTTACTGTATAATATCATATATAATATCATTTACTCCATCCTTTATACTGTTGGGCAATGTATTGTTTTCAAACAATTCAAAATAATGTTTTTTTAAAGGGGGAGATTATTTTAAATAATACTCTGTCTCTTTATGATGATTTTGATGCTCACAAATACCCTTAATTATTTACTAATTATTTCGTTGAGTATTTTGCAGGAATTTATTTTATTTATTTATTTCATACAACAAGATTTCATACTTCATTTATTCCGAGATCAATTTTAGCGCGTTCTGGAATCACTGTAGCGCGAGATCAATTTTAGCGCGTTCTGGAATCACTGTAGCGCAAGATCAGTTTTTAGCGCGTACTGGAATCACTGTTCATACCCTACGTTGATGAACGTAACGTATGGATGAAAAGTTTACTTTTTATGTTAAAAGAAACGTATGGTTAAGGAACCTTACGTTATTTTGAAACGTATGGCTAATGAACCTTACGTTGTTGAAAAGTATGGAAGAAGAACATTACGTTTGGAAGGAACCTTACGTTTTTGTTGTTGGACAAGTATGGAAAAGAAACCGTACGTTAGTTTTCAGTGTTGAGTTTGTTTCTCAAAAGTATGGATCATCAACCTTACTTTTATAATCAACCGTACGTTCTTTGGAGAGTTGAAGCAAGACAAAGTATGGATGATCAACCCTACGTTTGAATGCTGAAGAGAAAGTATGTATGTTCAACCTTACGTTTGTGAACCCTACTTTTGGAGCCACGTCATCAACCCTACGTTTGGCGTCGGGATATTTTTGACAGATGATATTTCCTTTTGCTTTGGTCAAACAGGCGGATTATTAAGCGGATTTCGAGCCGATTCTTAAGTACGACTTTGAATGAATCAAAGACGATTTTCAACGGATTAATGATTGATTTAAACAGAGCTTTTTATGCCGATTCTTCAGGGGAGTTACAACGGCTCTGTTATTTCATTTAATATCGCGAATATAAAGGAGATTTTCATGGATCTATTTATGCGGAAGATTTTCTCAGATTTGAATATATATGTTCTATCTTGGAAACTTCGGATATATATACACAGGAAAGTGTATGAAACATATAGATTGATCTTTTAACGAGCAAGAAACAGAGACAGTGTGAAAGCATTCTTTTCTGGTGATCGAGAAGAAGTGTAAAACCCCTTTTTTTTACCGAAGGAAGATCTTGATAGCAGATTCACGTGTTCTACATCGACTATCTGTTGTGAATCTACTGCTGCTGAAGTTGTGAAGTTTCTTGTAATATCTATTGCAACTGGATCGACTCAGAACTGTTTTTGATTACAGATCTTTATTTTCTGAAGACGACGATCTATCTACTTTCAATTGCATTCTGTTGCAATTGTGAAGAACAACTGGAGAAGTGTTTTCTTTATCGAAACTCTTTTTATTTTTGAGTGATCAGCTTCTCGTTCTAAGCTGTGTGGGTTCGTGTTTGAACTAGGAAGGCTGTGTTTGCCTGAAACTTGTAAAGGTGTCAATTGCCTGTACTCAGTTGTGAACAGGTCTGTGGAAACGAGGACCAGATAGTGAAAATCTCCAAGCTCGTGGATTTGAGCGTTGGTGGAGTGGACTAGGGGCCTTCTGTTCCCCGAACCACTATAAATCCGTGTGTTCATGCTTTTACTTTTTCCGCTGCATATTTAATCGTGCTAAAAGAATAGTGGAAAGAATTTGTCTAAATTGAAGAGATTGTAATAATTTTGAAAAGGCACAATTCACCCCCCCTCTTGTGTGTAATCCGTAGATTCAGATCCAACAATTGGTATCAGAGGAGGAGCTTCTTATTTTTAAAGTCTTATCAAGCTAGAAGTATTTAAAGATTATACATAGTGTATCATGGCTGATACGAGAGAGGGAATGTCAATGGTCAGAGCAACTTACTTTAATGGAGATAATTATGGCTGCTGGAAATCACGTATGATTATTTATCTGAAAAATCTTGGTTACAGAGTCTATTCAAAGATTCTGACTCCCTATGAAATTCCTGAAAATCCCGATACATGGAGTGCTGCTATAGAGGCTAAGTATGACATGAATTCAAAATCTATGAATGCAATCATCTGTGGTCTAGGACCGGATGAATTTAACAGACTATCTCAATGCCCGACTGCATATGAAATGTGGCAAACAATAGCTGTTTCTTATGAAGGAACAGATAATGTAAGACAGATGAGATATGCAACTGCTAAATTAAAATTCGATACTTTCAGAATGATTGAAGGAGAGAGAATCACTCAGATGAATGGAAGATTGACAGAAATTGTCAATAATATAACAGCTCTAGGAGAACCAATCAAGCAGGCTGATCAAGCGTTAAAGGTACTGAGAGTACTTCCTACTCGATGGAATGGAATCTCTGCAGCAATCAGACAATCAACTTCTGTTAAAGATCTAACTATGAGAGAGCTGATTGGTACATTGATGATGTACGAGGCTGAAATGCAAGATGAGGTAAATGATCATAAAGTCTACATAAAAAGGGAAAATACTGCTTTGAAAATGACTTCTCAACAAAAGGATAGAAAGATGAAGAACAGAGAAGTAAGTGCTAAATCAGAAAGCTCTGATTCTTCAAATTCGGATGAAGAACTGGCTCAGCTAGCCAAAAAATTCAGAAAGTTCTACAGTAAGAAGAATGACTTCAAGAAATCCTTCAAGAAGGATAGCAAGGAAGTGAGATGTTATGAATGCAAAAAGATGGGACATATCAGACCAGATTGCCCAAAATTGAAAAATGCAAAGAAGAAGAAATTCTTCAAAATAGATGATTATGACCAGAAAGACAAGAAAGCTATGAAAGCTACTTGGAGTGTTTCTGAAGACTCAAGTAATTCTTCTGAATCAAGCTCAGAGAAGGAGGAAGCCAATTTAAAAGCAAATATGTGTTTCATGGCTGAAACTGATGAGGTACACTCATACTACTCCTCTGACTCAAATAATGAATCAAACTCTGAAACAAGCTTCTCAAATAAAAAACTTGCAGCTTACTGCAATATGCTTGAAGAAAGGTATGACTCATTATTTAAAAAATATAAATCTATAAAGAACTTGCATAAAGCTATTTCAGATGAGAGAAATACTTTTCTAAAACAACATAAGGAATTAATTGACAAATACAACTCTGCTGACTCAAATAAAATTAATTTTGAATCAAAAATAAAAACTCTACAGGATGAAGTAGAATCTTATAAAAAGGCTGCATTAGTTTTTACAAAAGGAGAAAACGCCTTAAATGAGATACTTGGAAAAACTGTAATTAAAAAGGAAAGGTTTGGAATTGGAAGTAAAAGAGAAAAACCTAAGTTATACAAAAATTATTTTGTTCCTAGCACTAAACAGGTTATTTGTAACTTCTGTGGAACAAAAGGTCATATAGCTAAAAATTGTTTTCTAAGACAACCTCAAATATGTGGAATTAAGAAAGCTTATATTTCCAATGATCTATATGATTCAATCAATTTTAAGAAAACAAAGCAAATCTGGATACCCAGATCACTGCTTGCTAACACTCCTGGACCCAACAAAATATGGGTACCAAAGCAATTTGTTTGAATGTTTTTGCAGGTAGCAGGTCACCAAAGAAAGAAAGAAATATGGTATATGGACAGTGGCTTCTCAAGACACATGAGTGGAACTTCAGCTAATTTCTCTTCTCTTACTCGAAAGGAAGGAGGACTTGTCACCTTTGGTGACAATGCCAAAGGAAAGATTATTGGTATTGGAACAGTTGGAGATCCAAAGACAGTCTCAATCAACAAAGTACTTTATGTACAAGGGTTAAAACACAATCTGATAAGTATCTCTCAACTCTGTGATGATGGATACACTGTTGATTTTACTAACAATAGTTGTACTGTTTCTAAAGATAAACTGTTTAAGTTTAGAGCACCCAGAACTGATAATGTTTATACTTTGGATTTGTATTCCTTGTGTAAACAACAAGTAAACTGCTTAACTGCTAATATAAGTGAATCCTGGATCTGGCATAGAAGACTTGGTCATTGCAATATATATGCTTTACATAAATTATCTAAGAAACATCTAGTTTCTGATTTGCCTATTCTCAAATTTGAAAATGATAGATTCTGTGATGCATGTCAGCTTGGCAAGCAACACAAATCATCATTCAAATCTGTTAATAAAGTTGCTACAACTAAACCTCTAGAACTTATCCATATGGATTTGTTTAGACCATCAAGAGTAGCAAGTTTAGCTGGTAAATTATATGTTTATGTATTAGTTGATGATTATTCTAGATTTACTTGGATTTTCTTTTTGAAATTTAAAAGTGAAGCTTTTAGTTTATTTGAAGGTTTTTGTAAATCTATTCAAAATGAAAAAGGTTTTAATATAATCTCATTGAGAAGTGATCATGGTGGAGAATTTGAGAACCAGGAATTTAATTCCTTTTGCTCAAACATGGGTATTAAACACACCTTCTCTGCTCCAAGAACACCTCAACAGAATGGGATTGTAGAAAGAAGAAATAGAACTATTCAAGAAATGGCTAGAACTATGTTAAATGAATATATCCTACCTATATATTTCTGGGCAGAAGCTGTTAATACAGCTTGTTATATAATGAATAGAATTTTAATAAGACCTATTTTGAAAAAGACACCCTATGAACTATGGAATAACAGAAAACCTAAAGTAAATTACTTTAAAGTTTTTGGATGCAAGGTTTACATCTTGAATACCAAAGATAATCTTGGTAAATTTGATCCAAAATCTGATAAAGGTATTTTCTTAGGATATTCTGCAACCTCCAAAGCTTATAGAGTCTATAATAAAAAGTCAAGGATTGTTGAAGAATCAGTTCATGTGAAATTTGATGATTCTGATCCTTTTGAGAAAAGGATAGAACAAATAGATGAACCTGATTCTAATGAAAACATGAGACTTGAGAATTTAAAGAATTATTTTGAAAATGATATAAAAGAAATTCAGTCCAGTTCAGAAGAACATGACACTGAAGAACCTTTGAATGTAATGCCTAGACAGTCTAGAACCTTAAAGAATCATCCTTTAGAATCTGTGATAGGTGACTTAGAGACTGGTATTCAAACTAGAAGAAACCTTGGAAACATAGTTGAATTCTCTGCTTTTCTATCCCAACAAGAACCTAAGACCATAGAAGAAGCCTTAGATGATGAGAGTTGGGTAATAGCAATGCAGGATGAATTGAACCAGTTCAAGAGAAATAAGGTTTGGGAATTAGTTGAAAGACCACATGATTATCCAGTAATAGGAACTAAATGGGTCTTTAGGAATAAACAGGATGATCAAGGGATAATAACTAGAAATAAAGCAAGATTAGTAGCTAAAGGATATAATCAAGAAGAAGGAATAGATTATGATGAGACCTTTGCACCTGTAGCCAGGTTAGAAGCCATTAGAATCCTTTTAGCCTATGCATCTTATATTAATTTTAAATTATTTCAGATGGATGTTAAATCTGCCTTTTTAAATGGTTATTTAATGGAGGAAGTTTATGTTGAGAAACCTCCTGGTTTTGAAAATTCTCAAAAACCAGATTCTGTTTTCAAACTTACTAAAGCTCTTTATGGCCTTAAACAAGCACCTAGAGCTTGGTATGAAAGACTATGTTTTTTTCTTTTGAAAAATGATTTTACTGTTGGACTGGCAGATCCAACACACTTTAAGAAAACTGTGAAAAATAATGTTTTGTTGGTTCAAATTTATGTTGATGATGTAATTTTTGGATCAACCAATAAAATTCTTTGTCATGAATTTTCAGAATTAATGCAAAAAGAATTTGAAATGAGTATGATGGGAGAATTAAATTTCTTTTTGGGTCTTCAAATATTTCAAAAAGATTTTGGAAATGTTTTAAATCAATGCAAATACATTACTGATTTACTTAAAAAATTTGGACTTGAAAACAACAAGCCATTTACAACTCCTATGTGTACTAATATAAAACTTGATTTGGATGAAACTGGAAAATCAGTGGACAACAAGTTATATAGAGGTATGATTGGTAGTTTGTTATATCTTACTGATAGTAGACCAGATATAATGTATTCAGTATGTCTTTGTGCTCGATTTCAATCAAATCCCAAAGAATCCCATTTAACTGCTGTTAAAAGAATTTTTAGATATTTAAAAGGTACTATTTATCAATCTCTTCTTTATCCAAAAACCTCTGATTTTAATTTAATTTCATATTCAGATGCTGACTTTGGAAGCTGTATATTAGATAGGAAGAGTACTTCAGGAACATGTCACTTTTTAGGGAAGTCTTTAGTATCATGGTCTAGTAAGAAACAACACTCAGTTGCCCTGTCAACAGCCGAGGCAGAATATGTGTCTGCAGGTAGTTGCTGTGCACAGGTGTTGTGGATGAAAAACACTCTTATGGACTTTGGATTAAATTTCAATAATACACCTATTTTATGTGATAATACTAGTGCAATTAATATTTCAAAAAATCCTATTAGTCATTCTAGAACTAAGCACATTGATATAAGACATCACTTTTTAAGAGATCATGTATTTAAAAAGGATATATTTTTAGAATTTGTAAATACAGAAAATCAATTAGCAGATATTTTTACTAAACCACTTCCCACGGCAAGGTTTGAATTTATTAAGGGGGAGTTAGGTTTATTTAATTTTAAATAGTTTTTTTTAATCTTATTCTGTTTTCGAATTCTGCTTAATTTCTGTTTTCCGCTATAAGTAATTTTATTTTGTTTTAAATAAAATTAATGATTAGTGATTACACGGGAATCAAGGCTGTCAGAACCATTTCACCTTCTAAACTGCTTCACCTTTTTTCGGAAACCCTTTTGAAAACCTAAAACCGCACATCTGCTCCAAAACCCTTTTCTGAATCTTCAAACCCTAAACTTACGAACCTTCAGAAATCGTTGTTGGAATGGCAAAGACTAAGCGTCCAGATGAAGCCGAGAGTAGTGCTGCAAAGAAACCTAAGGTAGTAGGTCAGAAAATACTGCAAGGTAAAGTCATAGATTTAGAGTGGCTGTTTGAAACTAATTTACTGTTAAAGCAAGCATTGTCGTTTCAAAGCCTTGAGCAAGCTTTTAATAGTGCAAATTCTGAGTTTCTATATGAGGAAGAAATGAGACATTTCTTTAGAACTGTTCAGTTTAGCCTTGGAGATACAGAGGATAGTTTATTGGCTCAAATAGAGGATAAGGACTTTTCAATATCATCTTTAGAGATAAGTCAAATTCTTAACTGCCCTCATGAAGGAGTTTTTCATTTCGATTTACGGAATATTGGAGATTTTGTACATAAGTCTGAAGACATTATGTCTTTTCTGTTTGGAACCAGAGTGATAAAGAAGATGTTTATTAAGGATTTGGAGCCCGATCAGAAAATTTTGGTAAAATTTGTTCAGACTGGTTTAGCACCAAGAATGGCTGAGATGGAGAAAATCCTATACCCTGACATGTACATAATGTATCTTCTGATGTATGATATTAAGTTTAATTTTCCTCGGTTTATGATAAGATATCTGAGTTACTGCTGTCCGAGTGAAGCAAGAATGACCTTTTTCCCTTATGGAAGGTTCATTTCTTTGTTTTTGTTTAAAAGAGGAATGATCAGATTGGTAGATGCTGGGGTGAAATGTCACCACAGTAATGTTTTCAATGCTGGAACTTTAAGGAAAGTAGGATACTTCTGGAACACAATTAAAGGAAAACTCTTACCTGTTGGAGCTGAGGAAAACTCGGAGAGTGCTCAGGCTCAACCGGCTAAGTCCAAGGAGGGACAAGCAGAATCAAGAGTTAGTACAGTGGCAAGGAGAATTCGTTTTGAGATGGAGGAAGTTGAGGAAGAGAGAAGTCAAGAAGGACTTCAATCTAGAAGGAAGAGGTCAATTGATGAAGAAATTATCTCTCCTGCCTTGAAATCCTCTAAACTGGTATTTACTTATTCATTTGTGAGAGAAGCTGTTGTGGAGCAGACTGCACCGATAGAGGAACCAGCAACTCAAACAGAAACTCAAGAAGAACCTCAATCTGCTGGTGTGGCTGTTGAAAAAGTAATTCAAAAAGAAAAACTTATGGAGGCAGTGCCTGGTGAAGAAGTGGCCGGACCTCAAGATTTACATGAAAATATTGTTCTTGACCAATCAGTAGAAGTCAGAGAGACTACTGTTCGTGATGAACATACTTCTGAAGCTAATACAGAGGTACTTCCGGAAGATTTTTCAGTGGAAGAGTTTCAGGCTTCAAAAGATAGTTCAGTGGATCAACCTTGACAGGACAAGGACAAAGAACAGTCAGATGCAGATTCCTTACCACTTTCCCTGCTTCATCAACCTAATTCTGGACATGAGAATCGAGCACAGGGTGCCCTTGATTCGAGAAAAGAAGAAGTTGTTGAGTTGTACAAGCGTATCTCTCAGTTAGAATCTGAGAATGTTAGTCTCAGAAATTCTCTGAACTTAGAGCAGTTGAAGTTTCAGAAGCTGAAAGAATGTACTGTTTCAAGACAGGAAGTAGATTTTTTTAAGACTGATATGCTGCATGCTGTTGATCAGTTAAAATCAAAGATGGTAAAGAAAGATGATTTGTCTGAGTTGAAGATTTACGTGGAGAATAAATTTGAGTCTGTTGCAAACAGTGCTGTGAGTGGATCAGGCTATTCACCTGATTTGATTCGGAGATTTCAAGCAATTACTGGAGCAATGAGCAATATGAGTGACAAATTACACGATCTTCAGTGTAATAGTGCCCCTTTGTCAGTTTTTCTAGATAATCAGAGATTTTTAGTGGATCAGTTGACATCTAGAGAGCAACCGATTAGGATGCTTTTGAATCAGTTATCAGAAAAACTGACTCTTTTTGTTGAAAAAGAAGAAAGAATGCATGAATTTTTCAGAGTTAATTTGATTGAAGATATTCATATGACTCAAGAGAATAGAGATCTTATCATCAAATTAGGAGATGGGATGATGAAGAGGCTCAGAGAACAGTTTACAGAGATAAAGACCGCGATTCAAAGGAGATAGACACCTTTTTCCCTGTCTTATCTATGAACCTTGATTCCTCTGTATATCACAATCGTTTATATATAACAGCTTGTGAATGGAAATTCTTTTCTTACTTCTTTTTTGTTTTGTTGTTTATTGATTTATGATTGAGTTAGCCAGTATAACAAATTCACTTATTCATACACAGTTAATTATAGCATTTACTTATAGTTCAGTGCAATATTGAATATGTTCAAATCCGTAATTTTTCATTCTTTTTGATATCACAAAAAGGGGGAGAATTTGGATAAACACAACATTTAAGTTCATTTGTTTCCTATGAAGAAATTTGGATATATGGGAGAATTTGGATATATACGATATTTATCTTTTCTCTATTTTTAGCTGAAAATTTATTTTTATGGGGGAGAAATTTTATTATAGTTAAATATTGTTCTAATCCTTTCAAAATTCTAAAATTTTATAAAACTATTTTTTCAATAAAGATTGAAATTAAATTAGTTCTATTATTTTATGGGTTTTGTGATCATCAAAAAGGGGGAGATTGTTGAGCAATGTATTGTTTTCAAACAATTCAAAATAATGTTTTTTTAAAGGGGGAGATTATTTTAAATAATACTCTGTCTCTTTATGATGATTTTGATGCTCACAAATACCCTTAATTATTTACTAATTATTTTGTTGAGTATTTTGCAGGAATTTATTTTATTTATTTATTTCATACAACAAGATTTCATACTTCATTTATTCCGAGATCAATTTTAGCGCGTTCTGGAATCACTGTAGCGCGAGATCAATTTTAGCGCGTTCTGGAATCACTGTAGCGCGAGATCAATTTTAGCGCGTTCTGGAATCACTGTAGCGCGAGATCAGTTTTTAGCGCGTACTGGAATCACTGTTCATACCCTACGTTGATGAACGTAACGTATGGATGAAAAGTTTACTTTTTATGTTAAAAGAAACGTATGGTTAAGGAACCTTGCGTTATTTTGAAACGTATGGCTAATGAACCTTACGTTGTTGAAAAGTATGGAAGAAGAACATTACGTTTGGAAGGAACCTTACGTTTTTGTTGTTGGACAAGTATGGAAGAGAAACCGTACGTTAGTTTTCAGTGTTGAGTTTGTTTCTCAAAAGTATGGATCATCAACCTTACTTTTATAATCAACTGTACGTTCTTTGGAGAGTTGAAGCAAGACAAAGTATGGATGATCAACCCTACGTTTGAATGCTGAAGAGAAAGTATGTATGTTCAACCTTATGTTTGTGAACCCTACGTTTGGAGCCACGTCATCAACCCTACGTTTGGCGTCGGGATATTTTTGACAGACGATATTTCCTTTTGCTTTGGTCAAACAGGCGGATTATTAAGCGGATTTCGAGCCGATTCTTAAGTACGACTTTGAATGAATCAAAGACGATTTTCAACGGATTAATGATTGATTTAAACAGATCTTTTTATGCCGATTCTTTAGGGGAGTTACAACGGCTCTGTTATTTCATTTAATATCGCGAATCTAAAGGAGATTTTCATGGATCTATTTATGCGGAAGATTTTCTCAGATTTGAATATATATGTTCTATCTTGGAAACTTCGGATATATATATACACAGGAAAGTGTATGAAACATATAGATTGATCTTTTAACGAGCAAGAAACAGAGACTGTGTGAAAGCGTTCTTTTCTGGTGATCGAGAAGAAGTGTAAAACCCTTTTTTTTACCGAAGGAAGATCTTGATAGCAGATTCACGTGTTCTACATCGACTATCTGTTGTGAATCTACTGCTGCTGAAGTTGTGAAGTTTCTTGTAATATCTATTGCAACTGGATCGACTCAGAACTGTTTTTGATTACAGATCTTTATTTTATGAAGACGAAGATCTATCTACTGTCAATTGCATTCTGTTGCAATTGTGAAGAACAACTGGAGAAGTGTTTTCTTTATCGAAACTCTTTTTATTTTTGAGTGATCAACTTCTCGTTCTAAGCTGTGTGGGTTTGTGTTTGAACCAGGAAGGCTGTGTTTGCCTGAAACTTGTAAAGGTGTCAACTGCCTGTACTCAGTTGTGAACAGGTCTGTGGAAACGAGGACCAGATAGTGAAAATCGCCAAGCTCGTGGATTTGAGCGTTGGTGGAGTGGACTAGGGGCCTTCTGTTCCCCAAACCACTATACATCTGTGTGTTCATGCTTTTACTTTTTCCGCTGCATATTTAATCGTGCTAAAAGCATAGTGGACAAAATTTGTCTAAATTGAAGAGATTGTAATAATTTTGAAAAAACACAATTCACCCCCCCTCTTGTGTGTAATCCGTAGATTCAGATCCAACATATACATCCCACATATGGCATTAACGATTCACATCACTTTGAGGGGGCGGTAGTCCGCACTTCCTAAAATTAAATTATCGCGTTTACCCATAATGGAAATCATAAAGTATGCCATAAATGAGCAATACAGAATCATAAGTAAAACATAAACATATTATATATCCTATATAAATATAGTGACATCTTAATGTCAACCTTTGAAGGTGTTATAAGAGTTTTGAACAATCATCGTTTCATGAGGCAGAAATTCGCCATCCACAGAAACTGTAGGTTCTTTAACCATTAGATGTAGGTGTGTGTAAGTGTAGCTCGAATACTTCTTATAACAACATCCTAGTATATTGAGGATACTGGTTTTGTTACAAAAGAAATGAATAAAAAGAGTTTAAGGGGTTGGAGAAGCTAAATAAAACAAAACAACATTAGAGAAGACATTACCTAAAAATCGGGTAACTCCTTTTGATTTGAGACAAAGGCTTCCTTGGGAAGAATTATTCCCAAAGTGAGGCTTCTAGGAGTAAGGGAGGGAAGTTGGGAGGGTATTTGGGCAGAGGGTGGCCGAGCCAAATGGCTTTAAAGTGTGAATGAGGTGGTAGAGGTGGGGGCCTTTTATAAGAGGAGAGGAGGGGCACTCTTGGAAGGTAAGGGAATTTTACATTATTATACAATGATTTTCAGATTATATAGGTCGCACACTTATATAATTCGTGTATAAGGTGATAAGGGTTCTAAATATACCCATCCAATATTCTTTGGACAAGTGTAAGCCTTGGATTGTACATTATATTTTCATTTTATTAAAATCGTTAAATAATGAGGTCATCGCTGCATCATAATGATGTCATAAATAATTTAATTTATTTAATGTATAAAAATTATAAAAAAAATACTATGATGTAGGAAATCTTTTTATATTTCAAATGAATATTTATAGTCAAAAATATGACTTTTATAACCCCATGTAAAAATTGTTTTAGTAAAACATTTCATGTTTGTGTCATTTTTTACTTTAACATTAAATAAAAAGTATTTATGTCATTTTCCAACTAAAGTGGCTCCATGGGGTCCCCAAGTTGACCCATGGATTGTCTTGGTTGGCCATGGCACATCCAATGAGGGTAGGACATGTTTCAAGCTCATATCATATTATTAAAACATTATTTTTACCTTAAACAACACTAATTACCTCTAATCGCGATTAAGAACTTAAAAGTTACTATTCACCAAAAATTATTTTAATCTCATTGAAACACATTTTACTTCTTAATGACAACCATGTATTTTGGATTTTTGAAATTCAAAACACAGAAGTGGTAAAATTTCATTTAAATGAAAAATCAGTTTTTATAAGTACCACTTAGTGGTTTCACTATTCATAAAAAATTGAAGTTTTTCAGAAAAATCCCAAAAAATCACCCTAAGCTATATTTGATATTCCGATTTCAAAAATTATGTCTATTTTACAAAATTCCAAACATATAAGTTGCATTAATTAATTTTATAATTAATTCCCGCTGTCACAACAAATAGCGTGTTTTTAAGAAACAATTTATATCAAAAGATTGACAATTGTTTAGGTCCAATTTCAAAGTGAAATTAATTCTAATGACCACCATTGGATAAAATGGTAAAAATATATTCTAATTATACTTTAAAACCACTCAATAGTATAATTTGTCACTATTAATTATTTTGATTAAAAAAGTTGTTTTTAAGTATTTTTCACTATTCATAAAAAATTGGAAGTTCTCAGAAAATTACAAAAAATTCAACATAGGCTAATTTCGATATTATGAATACAAAAATGAAGTCCATTTTGAAATATTAAATTTTTATAAATTTAAAAAGTGGTTATTAATATTCATAACGGCTACTTTGATTAGTTGCGGTGAGTGTTAGAACTCGAAGTTGCGTACAACACACGATACTGTATTATTTAAAGAGAAGTGTACCGTGGAATCTTGGGGTGTTACATTCTCCCCTCCTTCAATAAATTGCGTCCTCGCAATTTGAAATTTTTCTTTGAAAATAAAAGGTTGAAAATAGAAAATACCTTTGTAGAAAACCCACATCGGAAATAAAGTTAATAAAAATATAACATTAAAAGAACGAAAGATAAGTACAAAGTTCATCCGAGATAGCCCATTCTAGGATTCTATGAAAATATGGATATGGAAGAGAAACAAACCATCAAGGTCTAATGGAGAGTTGTAGAAAATAGGATTAGGAGAAAGTTTAACTACAAGAAAATCACAAACTTGTGATTGGTTAAACGATCATTGATTCCCCAGTAGGAAAAGTTAACCGACATCATTTTTGATTTGAGTTAACTTTTATAAAGATGAGGAATTTATTTAGGAGATTTAATAATAACGTAAGGGAATATACATACTTGTCATGTAGACTTTCATTCTTTAATAAATTTTTACCACAAACCCATCTTTCACTCTAAAAGGTAATACAACTCAAAAATATTCTATTTATCCTAATTGTATAAGGTTCCAAATGTTAACACATACCATTTAGATTAGTAAAATTATTTTGTAATAACCATGGACTTCCTATAGTCTAGTGGTAGGAAATAAAGGCCTGTCGCACTATGGTTGTGGGTTCGATTCCTGCAGCTTTGTCCGACGCGACGGGTTATGCCCCACCTTGCAGGTTGTCCTTTTCCTAAAACTATAGTATTATAATATTCCAAAAATAATCTTCAGAAATGATTTAACCTTAGACAATACTATCCAAATATCAACTTAATCCATTCCAACCTTTATAGTTATCCCAAATACTTCTGTCCAACTCACAGTCCAAATTTTATAAGGAAGGTAAACATAACGAAGATCCTTTTTTCCACGTAACAACATGTGAACACCTTCATCATGTATTCTTTTTAAACATACTAAATTACCATGATCCCTTATTCCTTATAGAATACTAGATATACTCCTTCTATCCAAAAATGTATACAAATCATCAATCAGTTTCAAGGAAGTTAAGAATATCCAATATAATTTATCCAAATCAATCACGTCTTATTCCAAAATCACTAACTCGGTATTAGAAGCATATTATGGTTTATCATTCTCTCAACCATATATTTTCCAAAAATTTAACCTACTGTGGAGTCACTTTTCTTGGTTCCACACAATCTCAAGTCCTTGATGAAATAGTAATGCAGTACAATCCTTATATACTCCATAATTATTATAACTAGTACATCATTGATAAAATACTCAAATTACAAAATTCTTTAATAAAAACATAAGAACTCTAATCATTACTCCTCATCTGTGGTAGTATCATAACTTGATTATTATCCAATAACATCATTTGGGGCATACTCTGATGATTTGGACATTGGTTTGTGTAGTGTCCCCAATCCTTGCAGAAGAAGCATTGTACATTTGAAACCATTTTCTTACCCTTGCAGTCACACACTTTGTGTCCTTTTTCTCTACACTTATAACAAACTCACATTCCCTTTAGGCAAGTTCCATGATGTTTCTTCCCACAATTACCACATATTGGAAAATTCTTCTTTCCCCTCATCCCTTTATCCATCATTCTCACTTCCATCCCTTTCGTCTCTTGCTTTGCTTCAAAGCCATAGGACTCAGAGAATTCTTTACTTATCTTATTAACACATGATACTATTTCTTCATATGTTGAGAACAAATGGGAGACTATTTCCCTTCGAAATGTTGGCTTAATACCGTGAAAGATACGATCCTTCTTACTCTTTGGATCATACGTATTACTGGAGTTCACATTCCTTCTACTGGGCGCCATTTCTATACAATGGCATAAACTAGGCTAGTTTATGAATTACAATGAATAATTACAAACTTTTAATATACTTAATGTAAATTGAACGATTTATGGATATAATCCATAATCATAAGAATGTTTTCTTTGAAGAAGTATATACTCATAAACCCTACATAATGGTTTGTAAAGAAAATGAGAATTATCCTAAGCAAATCCCCCGGGAGTGTCGTAACCAAGAGTGCAGCAAGGCCCGTTGTCGTGCACCAGTTCCCGTTCGAGTCTAGCTCAAAGCGGTGTTTTCAGGTTTTACCCCTAGGTACATCTGTGCCAGAGCCGGCTCTACCTGCTCGTATCTAGACAGGGATGTATTTCTCGAAAAACTCACAACATCTCTATATTACCAAAATTCTAGGAAGTTCTTCGATACTAATCCTCAAAGTCCATCTTTGGTCTATGTGATCTAATCAGAGTTTATCTAAATCTAGCTTCCAAGGTTAGTACTAAACTGCCTCTGATACCAACTGTAACGCCCCGACCCCAGGTACCCGGAGCCGGTGCGTTACTTCGTAACATTGGCATGATCACAAAAGATCAAGTCTCGAAAGACCGATTAGTTTAGTAGCCTTGGAAACACTAGATACATTCATAAATGTTACATTACATCATAAAGTGAAAAACTAATAACAAAGTCTTCATAGTCCACACTCATATCCTCTTTTGACTATCCCTGCAGGTCATTCATAAAATACTTCTTCACATCCTAGAAAATATTAAAACATTGAAAGGGGTGAGCTCAGATGCTCAGTAAGGATAACAATATTTCAGAAGCTTTCATAAATAAACATAAACATTTATAGAAATGTATAACTAAAACAAAAGCCTTTTAAACTTGAACATCAAAATAATATGGCAAAATTAAAATGAGATAATGCCATTTACTTCTTCACATGGATATTCTACTGGTCTAATAATCACATGCAATATCAATAACCACTTTCATAATGATGGAATGCATAATGCCAGACATTCTGAAACATTTTGTCAAGGCCTCGACCAAGACGTCTAAAATGATTAAGGCCTCGGCCAAAAACCATAAATCAAATTGGGAAAGGGCCCTGGCCAATTCCACGTCTAGTTGTCTCATGAGACCTACCGATGCATCGAGGAGCTATAGCAGGCTCCACCCGTCACTTATTAAGTCCAATGCATTCCTCATATGAATAGGTTTAAACATATCATAAACCATAACATAATTGTATCACATAAAACATGCATAAAGGAAACATAAGATTTCCACATTTCAATCACAAGATATCAATACAACACATTGATGTAATAAAAACACTTTCAAAACCATTTTCAATACCAAAATTAAAGAAAATTAAAACTTTGTATTTATTTTTCATTTTAAAAATTTATGGCTTGTAGAGGATGCCGAAACTCAAATAATGGTCACGACGGAGGAGAAGTCATTGTCGCCGCATACGTACGACAAAAACATTTCATTTTTTTGTTTAGTAAAACGCTTCGTATAAAAAAAGATTCTTTTTGGATAAACGTAAAAGTCAAAGGGGTTTATACACCGTATAAATGAAAGTTGTGTATAAAACCAAATATGCCTCAATGAAAGGAGATTGAGACGAAGTCCTTACAAAGATAATTTTTAAAATAAAATAGATATATTATGTGTATTCATTATAATTACACATAAATAAATTACAAATACAAGATATGACATAATAACATCCTGACATAATTTGAAAGTAAGAGATTAACCCAAAGAATGGAAATTGGGTTAAGAAATTCCCTTACCTTGCGTCCTGTCCTGACTCGACCGTTCTTTAACCTCCTGAATAATAAACTAGAGTTAATTTATATTTACTTGAGAACATTTTTCATGTTCATTATTCCTTTTATATCCCTTATTACCATGTTATGAACATTATGTAATTATTTAAGTTTATAACGGTCATTTTGTCGATCTTAGGTACTTGAGTCAAAAATAAAATTCTTTTAATTACAAGTTGTTCATGTGGTGATATATCAATTATATCCATAATTATGTTCATGATTTAGATATCATATATATCATATATATACATTATATACATGCATTTATAATATTACATAACATTTAGAGGTAAGAAATGAAATTCACCGTTCATGGAGACGGTAAGCCGTACGTACGCATGAACGCTACTTTAATTTCTATTTCGTATTTAATGGAATTAAATCATAATTATATAAAGGTATAATATAGTTCTAGTATAATATCATATATAATATCATTTAATCCATCCTTTATACATCCCACATATGGCATTGACGATTCACATCACTTTGAGGGGGCGGTAGTCCGCACTTCCTAAAATGAAATTATCTCGTTTACCCATAATGGAAATCATAAAGTATGACATAAATGAGAAATACAGAAGCATAAGTAAAACATAAACATATTATATATCCTATTCAAATATAGTGACATCTTAATGGCCACCTTTGAAGGTGTTATAAGAGTGTTGAACAATCATCGTTTCGTGAGGCAGAAATTCGCCATCCACAGAAACTGTATGTTCTTTAACCATTAGATGTAGGTGTGTGTAAGTGTAGCTCGAATACTTCTTATAACAACATCCTAGTATATTGAGGATATTGGTGTTGTTACAAAAGAAATGAATAAAAAGAGTTTAAGGGGTTGGAGAAGCTAAATAAAACAAAACAACATTAGAGAAGACATTACCTAAAAATCGGGTAACTCCTTTTGATTTGAGCCAAAGGCTTCCTTGGGAAGAATTCTTTTCAAAGTGAGGCTTCTAGGAGTAAGGGAGGGAAGTTGGTAGGGTATTTGGGCAGAGGGTGGCCGAGCCAAATGGATTGAAAGTGTGAATGAGGTGGTAGAGGTGGGGGGATTTTATAAGAGGAGCGGATGGGCACTCTTGGAAAGTAAGGGAATTTTACATTATTATACAATGCTTTTCGGATTATAAAGGTCCCACACTTATATAATTCGTGGATAAGGTGATAAGGGTTCTAAATATACCCATCCAATATTCTTTGGACAAGTGTAAGCCTTGTATTGTATATTATCTTTTCATTTTATTAAAATCGTTAAATAATGAGGTCATCGCTGCATCATAATGATGTCATAAATAATTTAATTTATTTAATGTCTAAAAATTATAAAAAAAATACTATGATGTAGGAAATATTTTTATCTTTCAAATGACTGTTTATAGTCAAAAATATGACTTGTATAACCCCATGTAAAAATTGTTTTAGTAAAACTTTTCATGTTTGTGTCATTTTTTACTTTAACATTAAATAAAAGGTATTTATGTCATTTTCCAACTAAAGTGGCTCCATGGGGTCCCCAAGTTGACCCATTGATTGTCTTGGTCGGCCATGGCACATCCAATGAGGGTAGGACATGTGTCAAGCTCATATCATATTATTAAAATATTATTTTTATCTTAAACTACACTAATTACCTCTAATCGCGATTAAGAACTTAAAAGTTACTATTCACCAAAAATTATTTTAATCTCATTGAACAAAATTTTAATTCTTAATGACAACCATGTATGTCAGATTTTTGAAATTCAAAACACAGAAGTGGTAAAATTTCATTTAAACGAAAAATCAGTTTTTAGAAGTACCACTTAGTGGTTTCACTATTCATAAAAAATTGATGTTTTTCAGAAAAATCCCAAAAATTCACCCTAAGCTATATTTGATATTCCGATTTCAAAAATGATGTCTATTTTACAAAATTCCAAACATATAAGTTGCATTAATTAATTTTATAATTAATTCCCGTTGTCACAACAAATAGCGTGTTTTTAAGAAACAATTTATATCAAAAAATTGACAATTGTTTATGTCCAATTTCAAAGTGAAATTAATTCTAATGACCACCATTGGATAAAATGGTAAAAATATATTCTAATTATACTTTAAAACCACTCAATAGTATAATTTGTCACTATTAATTATTTTTATTAAAAAAGTTGTTTTTAAGTATTTTTCACTATTCATAAAAAATTGGAAGTTCTCAGAAAATTACAAAAAATTCAACATAGGCTAATTTCGATATTACGAATACAAAAATGAAGTCCATTTTGAAATATTAAATTTATATAAATTTAAAAAGTGGTTATTACTATTCATAATGGCTACTTTGATTAGTTGCGGGGAGTGTTAGAACTCGAAGTTGCGTACAACAAACGATACTGTATTATTCAAAGAGAAGTGTACCATGGAAGCTTGGGGTGTTACATTCTCCCCTCCTTCAATAAATTGCGTCCTGGCAATTTGAAATTTTTCTTTGAAAATAAAAGGTTGAAAATAGAAAATACCTTTGTGGAAAACCCACATCGGAAATAAATTTAATAAAAATATAACATTAAAAGAACGAAAGATAAGTACAAAGGTCATCCGAGATATCCCATTCTAGGATTCTATGAAAATATGGATATGGAGGAGAAACAAACCATCAAGTTTTGATGGAGAGTTGTAGAAAAGAGGATTAGGAGAAAGTTTAACTACAAGAAAATCACAAACTTGTGATTGGTTAAACGATCATTGATTCCCCAGTAGGAAAAGTTAACCGACAACATTTTTTTTTTGAGTTAACTTTTATAAAGATGAGGAATTTATTTAGGAGATTTACTAATAACGTAAGGGAATATACATACTTGTCATGTAGACTTTCATTCTTTAATAAATTTTTACCACAAACCCATCTTTCACTCTAAAAGGTAATACAACTCAAAAATATTCTATTTATCCTAATTGTATAAGTTTCCAAATGTTAACACATAGCATTTAGATTAGTAAAATTATTTTGTAATAACCATGGACTTCCTGTAGGCTAGTGGTAGGAAATAAAGGCCTGTCGCACTATGGTTGTGGGTTCGATTCCTGCAGCTTTGTCCGACGCGACGGGTTATGCCCCACCCTGCAGGTTGTCCTTTTCCTAAAACTATAGTATTATAATATTCCAAAAATAATCTTCAGAAATGCTTTAACCTTAGACAATACTATCCCAAGATCAACTTAATCCATTCCAACCTTTATAGTTATCCCAAATACTTCTATCCAACTCACAGTCCAAATTTTATAAGGAAGGTAAACATAACGAAGATCCTTTTTTCCACGTAACAACATGTGAACACCTTTATCATGTATTCTTTTTAAAAATACTAAATTACCATGATCCCTTATTCCTTATAGAATACTAGATATACTCCTTCTATCCAAAAATGTATAAAAATCATCAATCAGTTTCAAGGAAGTTAAGAATATCCAATATAGTTTATTCAAATCAATCACGTCTTATTCCAAAATCACTATCTGGGTATCAGAACCATATTATGGTTTATCATTCTCTCAACCATATATTTTCTAAAAATTTAACCTACTATGGAGTCACTTTTCTTGGTTCCACACAATCTCAAGTCCTTGATGAAATAGTACTGCAGTACAATCCTTATATACTCCATAATTATTATAACCAGTACATCATTGATACAATACTCAAATTACAAAATTCTTTAATAACAACATAAGAACTCTAATAATTACTCCCCCTCTGTGGTAGTATCATAACTTGATTATTATCCAATAACATCATTTGGGGAATACTCTGATGATTTGGACATTGGTTTGCATAGTGTCCCCAATCCTTGCAGAAGAATCATTGTACATTTGAAACCATTTTCTTACCCTTGCAGTCACTCACTTTGTGTCCTTTTTCTCTACACTTATAACAAACTCACATTCCCTTTAGGCAAGTTCCATGATGTTTCTTCCCACAATTACCACATATTGGAAAATTCTTCTTTCCCCTCATCCCTTATCCATCATTCTCACTTCCATCCCTTTCATCTCTTGCTTCGCTTCAAAGCCATAGGACTCAGAGAATTCTTTACTTATCTTATTAACACATGATACTATTTCTTCATACGTCGAGAACACATGGGAGACTATTTCCCATCGAAATGTTGGCTTAATACCGTGAAAGATACGATCCTTCTTACTCTTTGGATCATACGTATTGCTGGAGTTCACATTCCTTCTACTGGGCGCCATTTCTATACAATGGCATAAACTAGGTTAGTTTATGAATTACAATGAATAATTACAAACTTTTAAAATACTTAATGTAAATTGAATGATTTATGGATATAATCCATAATCATAAGAATGTTTTCTTTGAAGAAGTATATACTCATAAACCCTACATAATGGTTTGTAAAGAAAATGAGAATTATCCTAAGCAAATCCCTCGGGAGTGTCGTAACCAAGAGTGCAGCAAGGCCCGTTGTCGTGCACCTGTTCCCATTCGAGTCTAGCTCAAAGCGGTGTTTTCGGGTTTTACCCCTAGGTACATCTGTGCCAGAGCCGCCTCTACCTGCTCGTATCTAGACAGGGATGTATTTCTCGGAAAACTCACAACATCTCTATATTACCAAAATTCTAGTAAGTTCTTCTATACTAATCCTCAAAGTCTATCTTTGGTCTATGTGCTCTAATAAGAGTTTATCTAAATCTAGCTTCCAAGGTTAGTACTAAACTGCCTCTGATACCAACTGTAACGCCCCGACCCCAGCTACCCGGAGCCGGTGCGTTACTTTGTAACATTGGCATGATCACAAAAGATCAAGTCTCGAAAGACCGATTTGTTTAGTAGCCTTGGAAACACTAGATACATTCATAAATGTTACATTACATCATAAAGTGAAAAACTAATAACAAAGTCTTCATAGTCCACACTCATATCCTCTTTTGACTATCCCTACAGGTCATTCATAAAATACTTCTTCACATCCTGGAAAATATTAAAACATTGAAAGGGGTGATCTCAGATGCTCAGTAAGGATAACAATATTGCAGAAGCTTTCATAAATAAACATAAACATTTAAGGAAATGAATAACTAAAACAAAAGCCTTTTAAACTTGAACATCAACATAATATGGCAAAAGTAAAATGAGATAATGCCATTTACTTCTTCACATAGATATTCTACTGGTCGAATAATCACATGCAATATCAATAACCACTTTCATAATGATGGAATGCATAATGCCAGACATTCTGAAACATTTTGTCAAGGCCTTGGCCAAGACGTCTAAAATGATTAAGGCCTCGGCCAAAACCATAAATCAAATTGGGAAAGGGCCTCTGCCAATTCCACGTCGAGTTGTCTCATGAGACCTACCGATGCATCGAGGAGCTATAGCGGGCTCCACCCGTCACTTATTAAGTCCAATGCATTCCTCATATGAATAGGTTTAAACATATCATAAACCATAACATAATTGTATCACATAAAACATGTCTAAAGGAAACATAACATTTCCACATTTCAATCGATAGATATCAATACAACACATTGATGTAATAAAAACACTTTCAAAACCATTTTCAATACCAAAATTAAAGAAAATTAAAACTTTGTATTTATTTTTCATTTTAAAAATTTATGGCTTGTAGAGGAAGCCGAAACTCAAATAATGGTCATGACGGCGGAGAAGTCGTTGTCGCCGCATACGTACGACATAAACATTCCCTTTTGTCGTTTAGTAAAATGCTTCATATAAAAAAAGATTCTTTTTGGATAAACGTAAAAGTCAAAGGGGTTTATACACCGTATAAATGAAAGTTGTGTATAAAACCAAATATGCCTCAATGAAAGGAGATTGAGACGAAGTCCTTACAAAGATAATTTTTAAAATAAAATAGATATATTATGTGTATTCATTATAAGTACACATATAGAAAGTACAAATACAAGATATGACATAATAACATCATGACATAATTTGAAAGTAGGAGATTAACCCAAAGAATGGAAATTGGGTTAAGAAATTCCCTTACCTTGCGTCCTGTCCTGACTCGACCGTTCTTTAAACTCCTGAATAATAAACTAGAGTTAATTTATATTTACTTAAGAACATTTTTCATGTTCATTATTCCTTTTATATCCCTTATTACCATGTTATGAACATTATGTAATTATTTAAGTTTATAACGGTCATTTTGTCGATCTTAGGTACTTGAGTCAAAAATAAAATTCTTATAATTACAAGTTGTTCATGTGGTGATATATCCATTATATCCAGAATTATGTTCATGATTTAGATATCATATATATCATATATATCCAGTATATACATGCATTTATAATATTACATAACATTTAGAGGTAAGAAATGAAATTCACCGTTCATGGAGACAGTAAGCCGTACGTACGCATGAACGCTACTTTCATTTCTATTTCGTATTTAATGGAATGAAATCATAATTATATAAAGGTATAATATAGTTCCAGTATAATATCATATATAATATCATTTACTCCATCCTTTATACATCCCACATATGGCATTGACGATTCACATCACTTTGAGGGGGCGGTAGTCCGCACTTCCTAAAATGAAATTATCGCGTTTACCCATAATGGAAATCATAAAGTATGCCATAAATGAGAAATACAGAAGCATAAGTAAAACATAAACATATTATATATCCTATATAAATATAGTGACATCTTAATATCCACCTTTGATGGTGTTATAAGAGTGTTGAACAATCATCTTTTCGTGAGGCAGAAATTCGCCATCCACAGAAACCGTATGTTCTTTAACCATTGGATGTAGGTGTGTGTAAGTGTAGCTCGAATAATTCTTATAAAAACATCCTAGTATATTGAGGATACTGGTGTTGTTACAAAAGAAATGAATAAAAAGAGTTTAAGGGGTTGGAGAAGCTAAATAAAACAAAACAACATTAGAGAAGACATTACCTAAAAATCGGGTAACTCCTATTGATTTGAGCCAAAGGCTTACTTGGGAAGCATTCTTCCCAAAGTGGGGCTTCTAGGAGTAAGGTAGGGATGTTTGGAGGGTATTTGTGCAGAGGGTGGCCGAGCCAAATGGCTTGAAAGTGTGAATGAGGTGGTAGAGGTGGGGGCCTTTTATAAGAGGAGAGGAGGGGCACTCTTGGAAAGTAAGGGAATTTTACATTGTTATACAATGATTTTCGGATTATAAAGGTCCCACACTTATATAATTCATGGATAAGGTGATAAGGGTTCTAAATATACCCATCCAATATTCTTTGGACAAGTGTAAGCCTTGTATTGTACATTATCTTTTCATTTTATTAAAATCGTTAAATAATGAGGTCATCGCTGCATCATAATGATTTCATAAATAATTTAATATATTTAATGTCTAAAAATTATAAAAAAAATACTATGATGTAGGAAATATTGTTATCTTTAAAATTACTATTTATAGTCAAAAATATGACTTGTATAACCCCATGTAAAAATTGTTTTAGTAAAATATTTCATGTTTGTGTCATTTTTTACTTTAACATTAAATAAAAGGTATTTATGTCATTTTCCAAGTAAAGTGGCTCCATGGGGTCCCCAAGTTGACCCATGGATTTTCTTGGTCTGCCATGGTACATCCAATGGGGGTAGGACATGTGTAAAGCTCATATCATATTATTAAAACATTATTTTTACCTTAAACTACACTAATTACCTCTAATCGCGATTAAGAACTTAAAAGTTACTATTCACCAAAAATTATTTTAATCTCATTGAACCAAATTTTACTTCTTAATGACAACCATGTATGTCGGATTTTTGAAATTCAAAACACAGAAGTGGTAAAATTTCATTTAAACGAAAAATTAGTTTTTATAAGTACCACTTAGTGGTTTCACTATTCATCAAAAATTGAAGTTTTTCAGAAAAATCCCAAAAATTCACCCTAAGCTATATTTGATATTACTATTTCAAAAATGATGTCTATTTTAAAAAATTACAAATATATAAGTTGCATTAATTAATTTTATAATTAATTCCCGCTGTCACAACAAAGAGCGTGTTTTTAAGAAACAATTTATATCAAAAGATTGACAATTGTTTATGTCCTATTTAAAAGTGAAATTAATTATAATGACCACCATTGGATAAAATGGTAAAAATATATTCTAATTATACTTTAAAACCACTCAATAGTATAATTTGTCACTATTAATTATTTTGATTAAAAAAGTTGTTTTTAAGTATTTTTCACTATTCATAAAAAAATTGGAAGTTCTCAGAAAATTACAAAAAATTCAACATAGGCTAATTTTGATATTACGAATACAAAAATGAAGTCCATTTTGAAATATTAAATTTCTATAAATTTAAAAAGTGATTATTACTATTCATAACGACTACTTTGATTAGTTGTGGTGAGTGTTAGAACTCGAAGTTGCGTACAACACACGATACTGTATTATTCAAAGAGAAGTGTACCGTGGAAGCTTGGGGTGTTACAAATTGAATCCATTTTCTCCCTATTTTCACTACTATAATTATCTTCACTACCTCAAAGTATAGAGTAAATGTCAATTAAATCATACACTCTATCGATAATTTCCTAAACACTAAGAACCTAACTCATAACCCCTATATAAAAGGTTATTCCAAATAAAGACACAATCATCTTAAGAATGAGACACAAACATCATTCAACTGATATCAAATAGTTTCATCCAAGAATAGTTTAGGTAAATATAGTGTTATCTTAGCAAAGAGATGTGCATACTCCAATATTGGTATCTCTGTCTACTCATGGAAATAAAATTGCATCTCCCTCACCAATTATACTTTTCATGGAATTATTATCATATAAAAAATACCTTGAAGTATTCCTATAAATGAACCTATTATGTCTTAGTATTAATGATGGACTTAAACCACTACCCACTATGAAATTAAGACAAAAATGTTGCAAAATTGTGTTGGAAAGATTCTAGAATACCGGGATCGTTGAAGATCGTCTCAGTATTCCCTATCCACTATTTTACTTCATGGGAACCTTTATGCCCGTGGAGGAAAGGAATATTCAAATTCATAAACCCTTGAAATTGATCTTTAGGTTGATCTCTTGAAATTGGAACACCACTCTCCATAACTGAAATAAATAGGATAATTGACTCAGATATATCTTGATCGATTAGAGGGTTCACTTAAGGAGAATCACCTACAATGCCATCTCAAGAATCCATGGGGACTTGTATGGAGGTGGAGTCAAAAATAATAAAAAACAAAAAATGTAATCAAAATATGGTTTGAATTTTAAAATTTCATGAAACTAAATATAACAAACTGAAATAATATCAAATAACTATTGAGATCACATCATAACATAAAATTAATTTCCATCATCTATTTGGTCAGAACATAGAATACAATAAAACCACCAAATTTAGGATCTTTAAAATTGCTATGAAACCCCCATTTCTCTTTAAATAATTTAATGAGAAATCTATTACATTTTAATCATACTATAATATTTAGATAAATATTTTCCACATATATAATGTCTAATCAATATATTTTATATAAATTCCATTACTAATATTGTTATAAATATCTTGAAATGACTTAGAGTAATTCAAAACAATATATAATTTCTTTATTAATCATTTACAAGTAAAAATCTCAAATAAATATTAAGGATATATGAAAAAACACCATAATAAATTCCCAAAACATTTTAAAAACATATTTTTTATATCATGCATAGCATTTATAAAAAAGACATAACTTTATAATTCAAAATATTTCATAACACTTTCAATATTATGTAATTTTACTTTTAAAAAATTATTCCCAAATATTATTACCTAACATAAAAAAATAAAATAATTTAAATGAAATTAAAACTACATAGAAATTATCTCAGATTAATAATATCAAATAATAAAAGTAATATAAAATCATAAGAAATCAAAATGAAAAATAATTGAAAAAAACAACTATGCATGGATTGATCATGATAGCTAGAACACCTTTCAATAAACATGAAAATTAAAATTGAATTTTTCCAAAATTAGATTCTTGGTATTGGAATGGTCTTCCAAATCTTGTGTGGTAAATTTACACCCCATGATTTATTATAATTTTCACTCCCAATCATAGATTTTCTCAAAATCAGTCTTGGATTTTCAATATAAAACCAAAATATTAATATGATGATTAAAATTTCACTAAATTAATCAATAATAAGGATTATATTCAAGACACACACATCCAAAATTCCCTTAGTAACTCAATGTTCAAAATCAAAAAATTTCCCCAAACACTTAATTGTACCTACATTTTTTACATTGGTTGTCTTGTCTCGTGACTTTCATGACTCCCTAAATAATATAAAACAAATAAAGATATAATAATATTTTGTAATGAACCAACTCAGGCTACCATGACTAGAAACCTGATCCAAACCATTCTTTCTCGATCTCTATGGATTAAAAACAAATGTTATCCATAAAAATATGCACCTGTGGGGATGATTTTTCATTATAAAATAATGTTTTAATAATAAATTCCATATATAAGTTTGGAATGACCTATCCCTAAATCACAGAACTATAAATGTAAACTAAGTAATTTCTATAATTAATATATTCAAAAAATAAATAAGAGTATAAACAAAATACACTTAATAATAAAAAATTTCAGTAATCATTAATGAAACATCCTTAAAATTATAAAATCCAACATTGAAGACATAATAAACGTACAAGAAAACAATAAGATAGGGAAATATGAAGTGGAATGTTACATATGAGATTGATTCTAATATATAATGAAAATAAAATACAAAATAAACTCTTAAAATAGTCCATAACCATGTGAAAAGCGATAAATTCTACTTTTCACCTCTAATATAACCCGAACTAATCCAAAGATCACCCACCACATCCATACAGTGCTTTTGATAAAACCTAGATCAAAAGACATCAATGTCTATATACACACACACTAGTTATATATATAAGGTGTGGGGAATTAATCCTTGTAGGTGTCCTCTAAAGTTAACATGAAAACCCAATAGAAAATAAATCCATTTCCTACTAGTTTAAAATAAAAGTATGAGAATATTCTTTAACTTTTTTAATAAAATGAGTAACATGAAACAATTACATTAAATCATCTCATCCCCAAAAGTATCATAGTTATCCATTTAAAAAAAATACTTCAGAATTTAAATTGAATAAGTGATGTTACATGTATGGAAAACCAATTTAAACCTTACTTTAAAAACATCCACATTTAAAAATAAATTAAATATATTCCATAAAGGTTTCAAGGCAGAACTAAAGCATCAGGTGGGTTCCCAATTTTATATTTTCATCGATATCAAAGGATAAAATCTGAATAAGTCGACAAATGCACCCAAAAATATTTAGATTGGATTTTACACATTCAATTTATATTTAACTTAAATAAGAATTACCTCATCCATGGAAATACACGTGATTGATATCCATTTGAACTATTATTGTGTTGTTCATTATAGTATATAATCTCTACAAGGATTCCTTTTGACATATCAAATTTGGATACAAAAATTTAAAAACAACATTCTTAAAACTACGAGTGGTGGTGCAGTAGAATATAGTGGTTTAAGCCATTAATCATTGATCATAGTAATGATCTCTTGTTATCTCTCTGGATTATTTGGAGGAAAAGAGGGAAGATTTTTTTTATAGGGATTAGGATAAATTTAAATCATATTTATTTGTTCTATGAGAATGTATAACATAGAAAATGATATAAATTATAATATATATTCAGATTTAAATAATGATAATTTTAAAAAATCCAACATCTATTATTTAATATAAGTTATTTCCCATGTAAAATAATAAAATATATATTATTATTCCTATTAAATGAATTATACCTAATATAATTTATTATATAAATGTATTAAAATTTATACAAATTTTATTAAATAAAATTTATCATTTTTAATGAAATATTAAACTCAATCTATATCCTCCCACAAAATATTTTATTCACTAAAATTTCGAATAAATATTTATTTTATTATTCACGTAAATAAATAAAGATTTGTTTTAATATATACAATAAAATACTAAATGAATAAATATTTATTCATTTCCCTATGAATAAATAAACATGATAAAAAATTAATTCATAAATTCTAAACTCGAATATCATGTGGATAAATTTATACGAAAAAATTTACTTGGATATATAAAATTCTACAAGAAGAGAATAAATATATTCTTAATATGAAATTCAGTATAATTTAATGATATTCTGGATTCACTGAGCATGTGAACCTTTAACCCTTTTTCTCAAAAGACAATGGGTGAACTTACCTAAAGTCCATGAATAGTATATAGAAACACCTCAAGGAGCCCACAGTGGAAAAATTTAGTGTATAAACTATAAGTTAATTAAAATATACTCATATATAGTATAATAATTTTATCTATCAATACCTCATCAAATGGGATTCATATATATGTCATAACCCTATATTTTTTATTTATCTTTCATTGAATTTCAGAAATGAACTTGTCTACAAACTACCATGGCCATGGATTTAATTACATAGTTTAATTTTTATCAAATTTATGGAGATATCTTCTTCTATTAATATGGGTAGAACAAATAATTCTTTTTACTATTTAACTTATTTTGGAAACACTTGTGATGCAACCAATGTATGAAACCTCACTACAAGCATATGTCATAACATTTTTCATCCACACATCAAAGTACATGATTCAGGATACACACTAATAACAATATCAAGTATAAGGACCAATAAATACATTCTTGGATAATTATATCCAATGAAACATAAAAAATATGGAATCCTTATTGAAGGTTTTGTCCTCATGACCAAATTTTTGATATTTCACTAAGTGAAAACTTCATGAGAAAAAGTCACAATGTTTTATTATCCCCTAAAAATTGATAGTTAGACATCAATTGTGTTTGTTGGATTGATGTATCAAGACCATATTACTTATTTAATAATATTTTCATATCATTTATATGTTCTCATTATAGATAATAACTAATATAACCCTTTTATGTAGTGAATATTAAAGGGATATTATCACATTAACATTACATAGAAGAATAATCATCATGTGCTAATATATTTATTAATATTCTAGTACTTGAAAGTACATAGTTAGTTGGTTATAGGGAATCAACCCCAATGGAGTCTCACTATCACTAGAACCAACTGCTAACAATTTTCAACCCCATAGATCTCACATGATGTTCATGCTTCTTCGAGGGTATATACATAGTTAATAGGTCTGAAACTTTTTCCTCTATGGATACAATACTAATTACAACTTCACCTTTTTTTTAAAAATCCCTTAAGAGGTGATACTTCCTTAAGTATATGATTTTCCTGTTGATGCAACATGGGATCTCTGTCTAGGACCACTTTTATAATATTATCATCATATAGAGTAATAGAATCTAAACTACTAGGTACAACACCAATCTCTTGGAAAAAGGTTCATGTACACATAGCTTCTTTAACTACATCAGAATTCATACTATACTCAGAATCTATAATAGAATATATGACGAGTGGATATTTAGAATTATTCCAAAGAATATATCCTCTAATGAGATAAAACACTTATCCTAAACATGATTTAATATATTTTTAATCTATTTAGAAACTTGCATATATGTATCCCTTAACTACTAGTTCTTCATCCCCTCCAAAAAAAGATCATATCCTTCATATGCCTAAGCTAAATTTGGCTAGTCTTTACAGTGGACCAATGTGTCTCACATGGATCTTTATGATATCATCATACCATGATAACGTCATGAAAATTATCAATTGTGGTATATAACATGGTATATATATTAGATCAAACTGCATATATGTAATTTATTATACTCATTTTTTCTCTATATTATTATGTTTGAGGACACATTATCCTACAGATATGTATACCATGGTATATTAGAGAAAATACTCTCCTGGATTTCTCCATATTGTATATTTTCAATAAATTATCAATATATATAATTTTAATTTTCCTAGGAATCATTTTAGATCTATATCATAGAATTTTGATCCCTAGAATAAATTTTTATTCACCTAAGCCTTCCATGGAGAATCATTTATTATACCACATATTAACTGATTGTAATAATGTTATCTCATTTCCCTTCAATAATATATCATAAATATATATTACCAAGAAAACAATATAACTCCTACAAAAACACTCATACTCACCAGGATTAGATTAATTCCTAACAAAACCAAACTCTCATATTGATTCATCTTAATTAATATTCCATTCACATAATACTTAATTTAAACCATAAATGTATTTTTACAAATTTCATATCTTATTATCGACCTTAGGTATCAAAAATCCAAATTTTTGTGTCATGTATATATCATCCATAATATTTTCATTAAGGAATCAATCATGAAATTTATTTTTTGAATTTTAAAAATAGGGTATTCTACTATGTAAAGTTGAATTATTATATATTTTATCATATAAATTAGTAAAAAGGTTTCATAATAGTGTACTCTAAATCATTTCTTGAAACCGTTATCAACCAATATGTCTTTATAGGTATTAAAATTACCATCCATGTCTAGTTTTTTATTGCAGACTCATTTAAACCCAATAGTATTTACATAAACCAGATAATTTCCTAAAACACAAACTTTATTTTTTCATATATAGAATACATTTTAGAATTCGTAGATTCTTTCAATTTTTAACCTTCTCAGCTATCTATTTATTCTTTGTTAGATAGAGGGTAATTATTCCAAATAAATAATGTTTCAAATTCTTGATGATAATAAAATCATATCTCTCTAGTTATCTAAGAACCCAAATAATCACATACAACACTTTGTTATCTATAAAAACATCTTTTATATTGTTTGGTGTGTTTTTTTCATGTGAAAAATCTTGTGTATCTTGATCCTTGACTTCATCAAAGTCTATCTTTATCCCACTATATTATTTGTAGATATTATCTCTTTATAGAAACATGCATTTTCAATTCAAGATTACTTTTATATCAGAGAGATAAAATATATAATATCCTATTATTTCTTAAGGATATCACATAAATATACAATTTGTTCTTAAAGATGTAATTTTTATACTAGAATGGGCCTCAAAAAATTATTTTATTCCCCATACACATATATGTTACATTTCAGATTTATTACCATGATACAAATAATATGGTATTATGTTTAATACTTTAGTTGGAACACTATTAAGTGTGTATTCTACATATTATAAGGAATATCCTTAAAAGTATAATAGAATATTTACATTAATCATCATCGATCTCACCATGTCTATCAAGGTTTGATTCCTCCTTTCACTAACACCATTCCACTATAGTGTATAAGGGAAAGTGAGTAGGGATAATTTCTCAAAATATTTTAGATAATTGATGAACTCTTGGTTTGGATACTCTATACCTTGATCTTATCATAATTTCATTATCTTCTGGTCAATTTTACTCAATACTTCATTATTTTAATTAATAAATTTATAAATGGAATAATACTTATAACTTTTCAAGTAGGTAGACCTATATCGATTAAAATCATTAGTAAAAGTAATGAATAATGAATATAAACCTCTAGCTTCTAGTGTAAAATGTTTATTCACATTAGTGTGAACTAATTCTGAAATATCTTTGGATCTCCCATACATTCCTATATAAAAATACTTGGTCATTTTTTGTACAAAAAATCATGAAATTTATCTAAGGTTTTCAACTCAAAAGAATCTAAATATCCATTTGATATACTTTTTTTAAATACTTTCGATTAACATGTCCAATATTACAGTTCTAAAAATGGGTGCAAATATATATGATTCATGTGAACATGATTTTTAAAAAAATTTAAGAATTGAATTTCAAATTCTAGTATATAAAGATCATTATAAAGATTTATCATACCATAACTTCTGATAACTTTATAAATGTATCATTATTTATTTCTCAACATGAAATTAAAATAATCTATGTCTAAACTAGACCGAAAATTATGTTTTTGGTTACACTGGGAACATAATAATAGTTCTTTAAAACTAAAATCATTCTAGTTAGGTATGTGAGATTCTATTCTCCTATAGTTAGTTCATCTAGTATTTCTCTATTAGAAATATGAAGATCATTTTCACCTTTATAAATCCTTTATAATATACTTGGATCCTTAATTTAACAAAAATTAGAGAACCACAATCTATAACTAATACCCAATTTTTTGAAATGGAAATACTAAACTTAATAGTGAATGTTCATGAAGATTCACCTTTATTACTCACTAAGGATTGTTTCTTTTTTAGTATCCCTTCATTCCATAATAAAAACATGAAAAATCAATATCTATAGCCTCTCTTTTGATCTTTAACTTCATAAAATGGTGTTGAAAAGTTTCCTTAGGCTTTGAAACTGTATTAGATATTTTCTCCATGAATTTACTTTTATTAACCATAAAGATCGAATTTTTTTCATGCTTCATATCATTATCCACTTGGAGAATCAATTTCAAAATCTCCAGGAATAACTTATCTTTATTTTTCATGTTGAAATTCATAATAAAACTTGATAATATAGAAGTACATGAGGATAGGATGATAACTATTCCATGTTCTTAAGATAGCATGAATTCTATAATTTTTAAATGCTCAATATAACCAATCATATTTACTACTTGTGTTCTAACAAGAACTCTTTATCCTAAATCACACATAAATAGTACCTTTGAGATTTTATAGCCCACCTGTCTTTATTTCTCCTGAAAAAAATTTGGAGATGAGAAAACATGGATTAATAACAAATTTATACATAAATATTCAGAATATTACTAGTCATTGATGATAATATGAGGCACTAAACATCCAATTCATCACCCACATGTTTCTAAGATACATTTTTCACCTTATAATTTTCCCCCTTAGAGGGATCGATTGTAATTGGGAATTTCAATACATAAAACATATTATCTTAGTGTAGTAAAATCAATAGACACATATTACACAACAATTAGTTTTCACTAATGAGGAGATTTTATTTCACTAAGATTGATCATGGGTAAAGTCATATAGTCGAGTTAATTTATATTATCTAAAATAATTAAAAGTATATTTCAGTAATTTATCTTGATTATTGGTTATGATATAATTAATAATTTTATTAAGTAACCTATTATTTTATCAAATCCTAATATCCCTCACAATTTTATTATAAATATCCAACCAGTAAATTATTATAGTTGTAGGGATCCATATTTCCATTAAAATAACCTAGATGGAGGCCTTATAAAAATATTAAAAGTTATTTATATATAATTTTCTAATCAAATACATTAAATTGAATTTTCTAGGTCTATTGAGTAGATATCCAATATTGAAATTCTCTACTATAATTTTCAAAACTATTTCATCTTATTTATTCTAAGTATAAATAATTTTATCAGCCCCTGATGTGAATTTGTTCATGTTGACAAATACATTCATTAAAACTCCAAGAAATTTAAATTACACTAATCAGGGCCAAACAAGCACTTTTTACTATATTTTTCTTTTATCTCATGTGGTGGAAGTAATTTTGATGACTTAATATTTTAGTCTATGAATTTTTTATTATGTATATGTATTCTTATTTTAGTCTTCACATTCTTGTAAATTTTTATGTGGAACTTATAAAAATAATTAACCGTGTTTGCTGAAATAATTTATTCAAATTGATTTAATTTGTATATGATATATTATTTTATCTCTTTTATATGTTTTTTAATTAATTTATATGGAACATTACATAAGTAATTAATTATACCTAATAAAATATATTTTATATATTTTATTTCATTTTATCTAAGAATTATTGTTTATTTATTTATATTATGTGATCATGTTTAGTAATCCAAATTAACCATACATTACATAAATAAATAAATGACCATGCATTGATAAAAATAAAATAAAGTTTTTTTATTATCATTATATTTTACCTACTGGTTGGTTTATCGAGAAGTGATAAACCAACCTAGATTGTATGGGAAATTTTTTTAAGCCTCAGCTAAGCTTGAGTTGAATCATTCACCATTATTCTATGTATCTCCTTGGCTGGGTACATTTCATCTCAAGTATTAAACCATCTCCTCTTTTTGGGAACATTATATATTACAAATTTTCATTCACATGAAAGTGAGGATTACGAGGGGTTTAGGGTTAAATAAAATAAACCATGGACATACATGCATCTGCATAATAAAATAAGAAAGGATCATTCATATACCATCATATTTAATTTAAAAATAAATATCACATAAAATTATATAATAAATAATTAAATTAAATCATTAAATCCAAGACATACACATGTTATTAAACTCTCGTGATCAATCAAAACATGCAATGATAACTATATTTAGTATTTATAGCTTCCATTTTCATTTAATCTAAATAAAATAAATTATCTTGAATTTATAAATTAATAAATAAATTTTTTATCTTATGTTTTGTCAAATTATTGATCCTTGATTTGTTTTAATAATCCCATTAATAATTTAAAAAGAATAAAATAAATTTAATTTTTAAAAAAGTGAAAATAATAAGTGCATGGTGTGTACATAGAATAAAACATAGAATATACTTCCCACATAAAATTAAGTCCCATTTCAAGAATATATTTTTTATATAGTGTTTTCTATTAATCAACATGACATGTGATAGACATTTCATATAGTTCATGTCATGTATTATGTACTTACATGACATGTGGTCCACATAGAATCTCAAGATATATAGAGATTTAGTTCTATGTGGTCAAACCATGTAGTAATTATTTCTTGAATGACCAACATACATACAATAAATTTATGTGGCATGTACCATTGGATATGCTCATGAAGTGAAAAATGTGTATGATAGCCATTACACGTAATGTAACAAAATATTTAATAATGAATTAATTAATATCTCATGTTAACCCATGTGATGCACTAAAAATCATTCAGTGTGTGTGTATGGTGGATTGAAATATGTCACATGGAGTTTACAAACTAATTATATGTTGTGTAGTCCACGTTTGACCGCATTTTTTGGTTGGAGTCAATATGTGGTGTGTAGTGACACCACATACTTACCACATGACCCAAAAAAATTACATGGAATTTAAGAAATATGGGGTTATATGGAGTGTTTTTGTTAAATACATATCACAGTAAGTCTATAAACACACATAGAAAGTTGGTAGTCATTATATAGTGATAAATACATATCGTTTAAAGTTTGAGGGTTTTATAATTTACATTTTTATTTTTATTTTTGGATATTATAGATTGATGTTGGTGGTATTATTAATAATAATACTTTGATAATAATGATGTTTATAATATTAATAATTATAATTATAATAATTTTATAAATAATGTTATTAAATAATAATAATGAGGGGAGGAATACCCAAAATCTGGTCTCTCCCTCCCTCTCTTCATCTTGTATAATGTACCATCTTCAAGGGAAACGTAGAATATAGATTCTTACCCCTCTCTTCCTTCTTGACATAAACATACCCATGGAGGTGTCCCACACACTAAATTGTATCCCATATTCCTCTCCTATCATATGTTACATGAATAACCCAAGGAGTGCTTCCCTACACATACCTCATTCTTCTCCATCTCATTAGGTCTCCCTTATCATAATTCTTCTCTGATTTGAAATGGTTCTATTCTGATAATGGTCCTTCCTCATACTATTTCTCTTTTCCCTCTCGTTTTTTCCCTTTTCCTCATTATGTATGCACCAGGATAAACCCTATAGGTTCTGGCATCAAATTTTCATTAGGGATTTGATCTCTATGGTAAGAGATATTAATTTGGGGTCCTCAAATCATCATTCTTATTACATTTGACTATGTATGTAGCATCCCTCCCATAACCCATTGACTTGGGAAGAGGTGGTGGGTAGTTACTAGACCTTATGTGAAATCCCCAAGACACCAAAGGCTGCCAATAAATTCCAAGGGACTAAAGAAATTTTCAGGGATGATTTTACCTATGAAAGATAAACATCCAAACCACCAAACAATAACCAAAAAACTTCTATATGATTAATGAGTACAAATACAACCAAAAAGATAACCAAAACAACAACCATATTGGAGTAAAAAGTAGAAACCAAGTGACATAAAAAAAATTAAACAAAATAAAAAACCCAAAGACTCCATACACATCAACCTAGAAAATCCCAACATGATCCAAGATCCAACTCAACAAGCCACACCCATGGTATCAAGAAGAACCATTAAAGAATATAGATACCTTGACTTTACCTTTCTCTTGATAGATGACATCTGCAAATACATAATAGTTCACAAGAAGGGTGTGAGTATAAACTCAGTAGGATTTCTCCAATGACATCTCAAATCATGACACTAGGACAAAACTTGTTATCTCAAATATATAAAATATTTTAGAACATTTTAATAAATTTAAAATAATATATATCAGATCCAAAATGTTTCTTCCATGAAAATCGATAAATGAAACCTTCAAAACATTTACCATCTTATTTGGTATCCCCATTCTATATTTCCACATACCCACACATCTACGCATGCTTATCCAAGTGATTTTTCCATACTCATGAGTGGTCTCTCATTGATCTACCATGTTGTCACAAGGTAACCAATACCAGGTTCCCAATGTCACACGCCAATTCCTCATAGTTAAATCTAATTAAAATGAACTCACAAAAACCATGTGTTCCAAAATCCATTCCCAGACATTTCACATAAAACCTTTATTTCATTATAAAATTTCAAAAAAAAATCCATGTATCAAATGAAACCCATATTTTTAAAATATCTATTTTAAAATTATCATAAAAGATAATTTTCCACAAAACCATCTAATTTCCAAAATTTCCCAAAAACCATCACTAAAGAAGCTTCCATCAAGAATCACATGAGGGTTTCATAATTATTTCGACTAAAACATTCATTTCAAGGAAAAAAATTCATTTCAAAATATGTCTTGAAGTTATAATCAAGTGGAATTGAGAGAGAATCCCCTACCTAAAAAAACATTGTATAAATTGAATAAAGAAACAAATATTATCTAGATCTAATCACGAACCACATTTCATTCCCTAAATCCAACCATAAAACTTCATGATTTCTATTAGGGTACTTGGATCTATCCACAGCAGATTATATATGAGGTTCTAGAAAAGAGAAGGAGAAGGGATATAAGATGAAAAACCGATAATTTAGACTTACCAACAAATCTAGATCCCCAATGGGATTTGAATCACCTAAAGCATTCTCCTAGACTAAAGGGAATGACCTCTCAAACCTTATGAGAAAAATGAATTCAATATTAAGATATATTAAGTAATAAAAAGGGGTTATGGGACTTAATCCGTATTAGATCCACAAATTTAAAATCTTTAATTGTATGTTGCATGGTTAAGTTGCACAGTTTGGAAGATCCTGCACCAATCATTTTGTTTTACTACCTTAATACACCCCTTGCATAGCAAGCTTCCACGATTAGATAAACCTTGCACCAACCATTATTTTCCCTATATCTATAATATATGTGGATTCACTAGGAATATTCATGGTTTGGACAAACCGTGAACCAATCATATAGAGAAATTGTCCCTCTTACCACATAATATGCATAGTTTCTTGGATGGGATGCACAACTTGTACTAAGAGTTCTCAGACCATGGAACTCTAGAATATCCTCCAACGCAAGTGAAAACTCCTCCGAACCATCAAAAATATAACCTAATCATTATATATACTTTAAATACATAAATAAAGTGTGAATTACATGAAACTGGGGGTGCTACATTATCACCAAAATTGGTCTTTCCATTCTTGAAAATTAGAAAACTATAGTTTTCCTGGAATATTTGGGGTTATTACCCCAACATTTCTTTTTCACATTGCCATTTTTATTGATTAATCTAGACATTTTTTCATAAAACCCACAATATAAGGATGTTTTTTCCCACACAATAATTTATATTTCCTATCTAAAATCCATATAATCAAATAAACTAATGTAGAATCTGGCTATAGGATAACATGATCCCATAAAATAACATACTCAAGATCAGATTGGAACTTCTTCAATTAAGATACATGAAACACATTATTCAACGAACTAAACCTTGGAAGAAAAGCCAACAAATATACCATATCACCAACTCATTAAATTATATCAAAAGGGCATAAGTATAGAGGTCATAACTTCACCTACTTACCAAAATTAATATTCCCATGATTTGGAGAGATTTCAAAAAACACATGATCACTCACCTTGAGTGACAATGATCTTCATTGATGATTCTTATATGATTTTTGATGAATATGAGTCATCTACACCCACTTTCTATTCAACGAAATATTTTTTATTATCTCTTGTGCAAGGATTGGTCTAATCAGTGAATTATTAACTATTTCCACCAAAACAAAGTGGAGACAACTAAGGACACTCGTACAATGTATCAAAAGAATCCATATATATCATATCATGACAACTATTATTCTTTGATAACTACACTAAATTTATGTGCTCCATTCATAAGACACCAAAATCCATTACATGATCCCTAAGCATGCCTTACAACATTTAGATCATATTTTCATATATTTTTTATCTGTTTGAGGATGATACACCTTTATCAAAGTGAACTTAGTCCCAAGGTATTTCTATAACAATTTATAAAAATAAGATGTGAACTTGGGGTCTCTATTAGATACAATAAATTTTGGAATTATAATATATCTTTATAACTTATCAAATGTATATTTTGGAAAATTCCACCACCGTATGGGATTCATGAATAGTGATAAAATGATCCACACCATGAACTGATCCAAAAGTAACCTTATGGAAATGTGTTTCTGAACCAATATTGGTAAACGTTTCACAAAATCCATGGATATATTCTCCAAGTTCCACATGGGAATTGGTGTATACAATGACATGCCTTCTAGTCACTGGTGCTTCCCCTTGTCCTTCTAAGAGGTGAGGAATCTCAAAAAATAATCCACCAATAATATTTTCCTTCCAAACCAACTAAACTATTCGTTCATCTCTCTATAAATTGTTTGAGTTCCTGGATGAATAGCCCATTTCAAATGGTTGTAAGAATTAAGAATTTATTCCTAGAAAACTAAAGGTACCAAGATCCAATTTTTAAACTACAAAAATGAACTCCCATCTACATTACATCCCTAAATAGTCTCCCCACCATTTAGATTTGACCTCATAGAAACACATTCTAAATTGAATATATGAGACTATTTCACATTTTATTCTAAACTAAGAAAAAACAAAACTGATATGAGAACTAAAACATCACCCTGGTGGGCACAATCTAGGCGGATGTCATCTATAACTTATATTATCTTCCACTGATTCAAAGATTTTTTAGCCAACTGATTATATGAATTTCTTTTTAATACACCCCCCATAGAAATTTCTTTACCATGTGTATACATCAAGTTAAATCCAAAAATTTGAAGTTATTTCATCCTATTATTATAAATAGATTCAAATATATTTTTGAGAAAATGTGTTTCAAAATATTATTATCCATAATCACTGTAAACTTCTCACCAAAAAGATAATGATGTTAAGTCTTAAAAGAATTAACTATAGCATCCAATTCCAAATTGTGTGTTGTGTAGTTATTCTCATCCAACCATAAATTTCAGGATCCATAAGCAACAACAAGATATTTTTGCAATAGAACACATCCCAACCAAGATCCTGATGCATCAAAATAGACTACATAGCCCTGTCCATACTCTACAAACATGAGAATGGGTGCAGATGTTAGCCTAACCTTAAGCTCATTAAAAGATTTTTTACATTCATCATTCCATTTGAAAAGAATTATTTTCCTCATAAAAGTTTTGACCGGTGATTCCAAACATGAAAGTTCATGTTAAAAATATCTATAGTGTCCCACCTATCTAAGGAAACTCCATATCTCAAAGTCATTCTTCGGTTGTTTCCAAGATATAATAGATCCTATATTTTTAGGTTCTAAAGAAATGGATATTTTATAAATTAAATGTGAAAATAAATTTAGATCTTATATCAATAAATTATATTTTAATAACTTGGAATACTTATGATGTTCCTAAAAGATACCAAACACTATAGAAAATCATTTCTTGTGATCCACCTTTGTCCTAAAAAACACCAGTATATCATCCACAAACACCTCCATAAATAAATATAGATACTATTTAAATATCTGATTCATCGATTCCATAAATACTAATAGTGAATCTGTAATACCAAAAGGAATAACGATTAACTCATATTGGAAATATATTCATCTAAATGTTTTCTTCAAAAAATCCTCCTTTAGAACCTATAGTTGGTGATATTCCAGACATAAGTTAATTTTGTAGAATCTATGGTCTCTCCTAAATTTATTAAATAGATCATCAATTTGTGGAATAGGATAATATTTCTTTATCATAACATGGTTAAGATTATGATAATCTAAACAAATCCAAATAGTTTAATCCACCTTCTTCACAAAAAGAACTAGTCCGACCCAGGGAGATGTGCTCAGTTGGATGAACCCTTTATTTTCCATCTCTTCCAATTGATCCTTTAATTCCATGATTTTTTTTCCAAATGATAAGATATAAGTGAAATATGATTGGTCCCCGATAAGAGATCAATAGTAAACTCCACTTCTTTTTTGGGTGGAAAACCTTAGAAATTGTCTAGAAAAACATCAAGAAACCAGTCTACTTTGGTTGAAAAGTCTCTATTCTAGATCTCATATACCGCTTCCAAAGAAACATATGTCAAATGGTAAAATATGGTTCCAACCACTAGTACCAAGGGTCATTCTTTTCTTTCATCTATTTCCCAATATCCTTTAAATATATGTCCAACACCATACAACGATTTGAAAGTCATATTTCATGCATAACAATTGATATGGGCCTCCAAGATCTTCAACCAATCCATTACCAAAATCAATACATAGAAATCCATCTCTATCATTTAGATACCCCATACAAAGTCAATATCATCTATTGTTATCAAACATGCTACACATTCCAATGATAAACACTCTCATTATCCCAAATGTATTTGGATTTTCAACATATAAGGAATGATCTCAACATGTAAACACGTCAAATCAATAAAATGAGAATAAATAAATTAAATGAATGAGGCCATATCAAACAAATATTTCATAAGGTTGTAATTTCAAGGAATCATACCTCTCAACATCAAAGGACCTGATTGATCATCCGTGATCACTTGATCAACTCCATACAATTTCTTACTCATTGTACTTTTATCTTTATTACCCTTTTAAAACTGAACTAGTTGAGGATTTATGGTGTTCCTAAAATAACCATGGATTTTTCAGTCTTGCTGATGAGATCTATTCTACTACACTCATTCTATCAAAGCATACAATTCCTAATAAACATAACATGTATCCCTAGCACCCAACCTTGGAGCACTACAACAATAGCAAAAAATATTTCCCATATTTTTGATGTTGTGACATGATCTAGGTGGTTTCCTATAATATATCATGATGTGATATAGTAAACCATAGTGAGAACATCTCGACTTACCTACCAGTCGAAGAAGAAGATTTATTGATCTCATGGTCTAATTATAAAGTGTCCTGACACTCTATTAAGTAAGTGTACCTCTTCCACATATTCCTAGAATTATAGTTCCCAACTATTCCCATGGGAATAAAAATCTTTCATCCAAACATGCATACCTAGTTAAAAAAATGAAATTACACTGAACCATACTTTTATTCACTTGTGGCTCTAGTGAAATCACATTCTCGTAAGCCTATTTTGATTGGTTCTTACAGCACCTACCCGGTGTCATTCACTTTAACCAAAACAAACTCCATTTATTCTAACTAACTAATAATTAAAGTCTTAGATATTTAAATTTGTTAGATTTATAAATATCACCACATATCATTCCACAGTCATGTTTATCCACAATAAACCATTTTAACCATTTTCAAAATATTTCCATCAAGCCTTTTCAAAATATAATCTTTTGAAATCATTTCAAACATTTTTCAAAAATGATTACTTCTTACCATTTCAATAAATAATTAACTCAATATTGAATAATAAAATCCTATTTGGAATTCATACTACCAATTCATGTCATGAAACTCTCAATGGATAAACCTAGGATGATGTGGTGATGACTAACCTATAAGTGTCTAAAAAATGGCCATCTACCTAAACACCCTATTAAGATGAATTTCAGAACAAAGAGGTTGTTTATCACTTTTTATGCTCTATATTTCAAGTTCCAAAAACCTATCTCCATTCTATTATTATAAGAAACAAAAAACTTATCAATATTGATACAATTTCCAACTCCAGGACTAAACACAACTAATACCAAAGGATCTAATTTTTTTACCATATATAACATCCCACACCTCACCCATTGTCTTGGGAAGAGGTGGTGGTACATTACTAGGAATTAGGTTACATCCTCAAGACACAAAAGACTGCAAATAAATTTCAAGGGCCTCAAGAACATTTGTGGGATGATTTTTACTTTGAAATATGAACATCCAAACCCCCAAGAAAATAAAAAAACAACTTCTATATGATGCATGAATACAAATATAACAATAACGATAACCGAACTAAAAAATGAATCATACTACAAAGAAGAAAAAAAGAAATATAACAAAATTAAAAATAAGTAAAGAAAATAGACCAAATACACCACATACATCAAAACGACAACTCCCAACCTGGTCCAAGATCTAAAATGAAAATCCATTCCTATCTTATCAATTATAATCAATAAATAACTGAGATGAATTTCCTTTACTTGTGTCTTGATAGATGACATCTAAAAATGCACTATATTTCCTAGGTAGGGGGTGAGAATTAACTATTTAGGATTTCCCCATTATCATCCCAACTTACTACACTTGTAAAAACTTGTCATCACATTTATATAAAACAGTTTAAAATAGTTAAAATAAATTTCAAATAGTTTATATAAAATATAAAATAGTTTTCCATGGAAAGAAATAACACAAAACCTTTAAACCATTTCCAAACTCATTTGGAATTCCCATTCCATGTTTTAACAAACCCACACATCCACACATGCATGCCCAAGTGACAGTTCCATACTCATTATCAATATCTCATAGATCAACCAAGTTGTCATAAGGTAACCAATACCAAGTTCCCAATAGAACATTCCCCTTCTACAAGGTCACGTCCAATGTAAATGAACTCACCCCGGCCATGGGGGAGGGGGCCCTTGTCTTTCTCTGGTCCAGTTCAACCATACAGCTTTACAAGCTTGGGATAACACTAGTTCTACTACTGTTTTAGAGATACAACCCATTGTTAAACATGATAGTGTTCCTACTTCTCCTGAGGTCACATGTAGCACACTTATTTTGGTTTCAAGAGCATATAGTGACACAAAATCCACTGAACTTTAGGAAGTCACCCACTGCAATTTAATTACACACATTCTACCTTGTAAGGAATTGACTACAGTTCAAGTTCCTATAAATGCTGATGTTAATGAGGATTCAGCTATCATTTAACCAAAAATTTCTCTTGTTGTTACTATGAGTAAGTAGGAAAATATATCCCATCCAAGCTTGAGAAAATCCCCTATAATATCTTCCAGGAGGAAGGGATTAAGAAATAAGAGATAGGGGGTTCCAACCCCAAAAATAGGTTCTAATGAATATTTTATTTTGGAATTGTAAGGGCATTGTGAACCCTGACACTTATATTGTTTTGAAAAGATTTATTAATACTCATCATCATAAGTTTTTTTTCAATTGATGAACCTAAGATCTGTTTCTCCTCTCATTTTTCTCACCATTTTTAGTTTTGTTATAACTTCTTAGGTGATTTTAATAATTTTTCTTCTATTGAAACCCTCTGGATCTTTACTCACTATACTCATCAGTCAATACTTTCTATATATCAGATCAGGAGTTCACTTGTGAATTTACTATTGACCACTCCCAAATTTTTTGTTCTTTCATCTATGCTAAGAAAAGATACCAAGATAGAAGACAACATTGGATTGACCTCTCTTACTTAGGAAATTGTCTTCATGAACCATGGTTTGTGGTTGGTGAATTTAATGTTATCCTTGCTCCAAGTGAAAAAATGGGACCAAATCACTCCACCATGTCTTCAAGGGAGTTTAAATATTATATTGAGGATAAAAACATTGTTGAAATTAATCTTACTAGTGCCAAGTATACGTGGTACATAAGGCATTATAACAGGGTGGTGGATAGCAAATTAGATAGAGCTTTCACAAATGATATAGATTTGGATAATTGGAACACCTTATCTAGAATAACCCTCCCAAAACTAAACTCTAACCACCATCCAATCCTGATCAATCTCTCTATAAATCACCAGAATCTAGTTTTCCCCTTCAGATTCCACCACACTTGGTCTTCTGACCCTGATTGTGTTAACATTATTAATCATTCATGGGAAAACATGCATCATTGTAAGGATTCTTTTTCTTGTACAACTAAATTAAAAAATCTCAAATTGATCCTTAAAGGCTGGTGTATTACAAAATCCAAGAAAATTGATAAACACACTCTTCATTTGGAAGAAGAACTTACCCAACTTAAAAATATTACTACTGACGCCAATTTTATCACTGATGCATAACAAGAAATCAATATTACAATGAAACTTTCTTTCTGACTCACCTTTAAAGATAACATGAGAAAACAAATTTTCAAAACCAAATGGCTCATTGATGGTGATAGAAACACTAAATTTTATAACTCCATTCAAAGAATCATGAGAGAAAATAGACCTCTTACCTTACTGAGAGAGGGGGACAAACTATTGATAATGAGAATAGAATTTCCAATCATCTAGTCTCTTATTTTAAATATATCTTTAATGGTCCTGCCTCTATCAAGGGCCTTATTTCGGATTCCATCCCGGTTGTGGTCCATGATATGGATAACACTTTTCTTACTAGCATCCCGCTTGATCATGATATTAGAGACATTGTCTTTATCTTAAATCCTGATAGTGCTCTAGGCCCTGATGTTTTAAATAATGATTTTTATCAGAAATTTTGGGATTTCGTTCAAACTGATGTTTGCAGTCTTCATAAGAATTTCTTTTCTAATGGTCTGCTCCCTCATGGGTTGAACGCCTAGTTTCTCTCCTTGATTCCCAAAGTGAACAATGTTGTAGAAATACATAAATTTAGAACCATTACTTTAATCAATTCCCTTTATAAAATTATCACCAAACTTCTGTCCAATAGACATTCTTCTATTGTTGATAAAATTGTTTCACAGTATCAATTTGGATTTGTTAAGGGCAGTTCCATTCAATATTGTATCTGTCTTTCCTTTTAATGCTCTAACCTTTTAAATAAAACCAATTTGGGGGAAACATTTCCATTAATATTGATATCCAAAAGGCCTTCGATACCATGGACTGGGGTTTTATTTTTAATGTTATTCAGAACTTTGGGTTTAATGATTCATTTATCAGTAGAATTAAAACTCTTTTCAACTCTGCCAACATATCCATTCTTGTTAATGGATCTCTTGATGGTTATTTTAAATTCACCAAAGGTGTAAGACAAGGTGACCCTATCTCTTCCATGATTTTTTCAATTGTGGAAGATTACGTAAGCTGATTGATCACTCACCTTGACTAACAAAACAAGATTAAGACGTTTAAGGCTTCTAGGAATTTGAATGTTCCCACACACCTTTTATATGTAGATGATATTATTCTTTTTATACAAGTTGATAAATGGAATATTAAAAATCTAAAATGTGCCCTCTCACTCTATGAAGAGGTTTCTGGTCAAATAATGAATTGGAACAAATCCATTACCTTTTTTGTGAAAAGGTTTCCTACTAATAGAAAATCCAATATTATTTCTAATTTAGTTATTAAAGAAGGTTCTCTTCCCTTCACCAATCTTGGTGTTCCCATATTCTAGGGCAGACCAAAAGCATGTTACTTTTATATCACTGTTGACCAAATCCTTCACCAACTATCATCTTGGAAAGGAAAATCTCTCTCTATGGCTGGTAGAATTTTCCTTGTGAAATCCAAAATTATTTCTAAAATGGTCCAATCTTTTATGATTTATAAATGGCCTTACATTCTTCTTAAAAAAATTAATGTTTCTATAAAAAACTTTTTTTTGGAGTGGAAGCACTCTAGAAAGAAAACCAGTGACTGTTCCTTGGTCTACTTGTTGCAAACTTCTAGAGAAGGGTGGCCTCAGTATAAAAAATATCAAACTCTTTAATGATTCCTTAAAATCCAACTCACCTAGAATCTTTTTCGTAACATCTCTAACTCCATTTTCTTCCTTAGAAATAGATTTTTCAACAAATTAAAGAAGGAAAATTTTAATTATACGAGATCTTCCATTTGGACTTCCATTAAGAATTATCTTTCCAACATTATGTCTAACTCTAGGTGGATTGTGATTAGAGAATCTTCCATGAATTTTTGTCTTGACAAATGGGCTGGTGCTCCTCTTATTTCTATGATTCCCCGTAGCCAAACTCTTGATCTCACTAACCATACTATAAAGGAGGTCATTAGATCTCACAGCCTTAATTTTTCCAACAGTATCAATCATGTCATTGAAAACAACCCTTTTTCCAACACTGCTGATTTTTTAGTATGGGAACCTACTCATAATGGAGTTCTCGACTCAAATTTTTTTTTCAATCATAGTCTTATTAATTCTGAATACACTCTTAGTTGGATAAAAAATTGATAAATTATGGTTAAAACCGTCAAGACTCACTCTGATTTGGCGTATTTCTCACAAGAGGTTTCCCACTAACACTTTCCTTCAGTAATTTGGGATCCATCTTGCTCTAAATGTCATCTTTGTAACCATCATCATGAAGAAATTAACCATCTTTTTCTCTATTTTGTCATTTCTACTACTTTGTGGAATTATGTGCTTGTTCTTTTTGAGTGCAGATGGTTACTTAATGATTCAATCAACTCTCATCTACAAAGTTGTGTGGATCTTGAAGCCTCTCAACAAATAAAGAACCTTTTTTAACTGTTATTTCTGAACTCCTGCATGTACTCTGGTCTGATAGGAATTCAATTATTCATAACAACTACTCACTTATATTACATGCAGCTCAGATGCTGATCCTCATTACTATTTGGGAAGCTTCTTCAATACAAAAGGGATTTTTCAAAAACACAATGAAGGACTTCTGGATTCTGCATAGACTTGGGGTTAGTGGTATTTTTCCTCAACCTAGACAAACTTTTGAAGTGTTCTGGAAAGCTCCGCTCCTAGGCTGGATCAAAGTTAATGTTGATGGTGATTCTAAAGGCAACCCAGACCCTTCAGGTTAAGGAACCATTTTTAGAAATCACACCAGGCATATTATTTTATTCTTTTATGGATCATGTGGAATCTACTCATCTCTGGAGTCCGGAATGATGATCATGGTCTATGTTATCTCCTTCTATAATAAACATGGTTAGAACAACATCTGGATTGAAAGTGACTCAATTACTATCGTCCAGGCCATTTGGAATGGTGTGATGCACCTCACGTGGCCTCTTAAAACATGCTATATGGACTATCTTCATTCACTCAGGTACTTCAACTACATTATTACACATGCCTTTCATGAAGTAAACAATTTGGCAGATGGTCTTGTAAACATGGGAGTCAACCATGTCACCACATGGTTGGAGGAACATCCAGTTGAATTACTACCTCTTAATGATAAAGATTGTAAAAGAATCCTGTATTTTAGACTCATGTAATTCCTTGTTCTAATAATGAATTTTTTTCTTTTGTCTTTCACCAAGGAACCACCTTATAAAAAAATCTAACTACCTTGCAAATGTTGGTGAAAACAAAGAAAGACACAAAGATTCTCTAAATCGGCTCACAAACCACCTTTACTTCCCTAAATAAAACCATAAAACATCACAATTATCATAAAGTAACATGGATCTATATCTGAGGGATTAGATATAAGGTTCTGGGAAAGATAAGAAAATGATATCTATGAATAATGTCCAAGAACTGAGACTTACCAGCGAATCTAGATCTCCAATGGGCTTTGAATTGCCTAAAACTTACTCTCTAATTAAAGGGGATAACCTTGTAAGACTTGGGAGTAAAATTAATTATATAATATGAAATATTATAAAATTAAAAGTTTGTCCTAAAATTTAATTTTAGTTAGATCCACAAGTTTCAGATCTACAACTTTATATTCCATGGTTTGGCTGCACTGTTTGAAAGACTATGTGTTAATTGTGTGGTGCATACTATTTTAATCAAACCCTCTCCTGGTTTCCTCACATAGTTAGACAAATAATGTACCAAAATTTCATTTATATCTATCTATAACATTCATAGTTTCCCTAGGCATCTTCATGGTTTGGCTAAATCATGCACCAATAGTGCAGAGCTACTGGTCCTCCTGCCACACAAGCCACATGGTTTCATGGATGGGGTGAATGGTTTGTAGTAACTATGATCAAGCCATGTACTTCTATAAAATCATCCAAATCATGCCAAAACTCATTTTAACTTCCTGAAATTTATCCTACTCTATTATGTATACTTATAACACATAAATAAAGGGTCAAGTACCAGAAATTGGGGGTGCTTCAAGGTATATTTTTCCCATGTCAGGACTTTTAATCATATAATTATTGATTAATTATGTATTAATACTTGTTTAAATTATATAATAGTAGTATTATGTATATTTTTTTCTTTTTTAAATATAAAAAAGGATATATTTTTTGTTTTAATTCATAAAAAAGTTTTTTCTTATTACTCCAGAATGGTTGATACTTGTTTAATGTTTTTCACTTTTCAAATTGATCTAATGGATCTTTAAAATAGTAATTGAAATTTATAATAGTTTTTTGGGATTTTAAATTAATTTCCAAAAGTTTTTTCCTAGTATTTCAACTGGAACATGAAATTCCATGAATTTTTAAAAAAAATTATATTTTTTAAGTGAAATGTGTGATTTAAAATCATTTATACCTTGTTTGGGTGATGAGGTAAATTAAAGAAGTAGTGTCTTCATATTTTAAGGTGATTTATAAAATGAGGATAAATCCTTAAATGGGTTTCTTGTAGTTGGTTTCATATAAATCCTATATTTAATGAATTTTATGTACTAATGGGAATCTATACTTTCTTTCTAAATGGTTATTACCCTGAACTCTAATTTACGAAATACATGTGTAGTGGATTTTGATAAAAAAATGGTTTTCCAATTTAAAATTGATAATGAAATTATTATTTAAATGCGCCAATGTTTTATTTATAATTTGTTTCAAGGAATGGTTTTGATGATGAGAAAAAGGATTATGAAACTTTTTTCTTGAATTTTGATTATCCATTTTAAATTGTTTTGATATGTGAAAAACATGGTAACCTTGGGTACTTAGGCACTAGTTTGGTGTCAATACTTTTCATTGATTTTTAGAGACATGAAAAATTGGTGTATTCCTATACTTCTTTAGTATGCATACCATGGTTGGGTTTAGATTAAATCTTAGTGTTGAATAACCCTTTGGGGTATTCCTATTCTCCTTTAGTGGGTATGTTAGGGGTAGGTTTTGTGCACACTAGTCATGAAAAATCATTGTATGAGAAACTCCGCTAACCATAACCTATATTATCCTATGGGTACTTTCCATTATACTTTGGTTTTGATGTGTACTTACAATGAATGACTTCATAATGATAGATGATTAATTTTAATGTTATTTGAAAACTTTTTTATAATGTATTGTTTTTAAACTACTGAAAATGGTAAATTTATATGATTTTATATAAATTTTTTAAATTTATCTCATGCCTTAAATTTTATAAAATGATCATAATTGGTTTCTCCATGCGTGATTTATAAAATTCCTATGAAAATATTTAACTTCATGATTTATATTAAACTATGTAAAATTATTATCATTACATGTGTTTCAAATAATGAGCATATTTTTTTTATTTTAATAAATATGGATTATCAAAATTTATCTATTATTATTTTAAAAAAATATTCAAAACTGTATTTTTGAAGTAATGTATTTCAAACTAGAATGAAAATGGATCTTTTACTAAATGTTTTGAATTTTGAAATATGGGTGGAGTCCTAATGGGTATGTTTATTCTCACACAAATATTATTTCATTTTAAAGTTTGGGATTCAACCTATATCTCCTCTTTGAGAATTAAGTGATCTAGGGATTTATGTTGGTTTCTTATTTTACCACATTCAGCCTGTGGTTCCTTTTTCAAATTTTGGTAGGATTTTACCTTTTATTTTTTAGAATTCCTAGTGTGTGTGTCCCATTACATGATTTACCTTGGATAGTTGGTATTTTACTACTTTATATGGATGGTTGGTAGTGATATCTGCTAGTGATGAAAGAAAAGTCATCTAGCGGTGCCTCTGTGACTTTGTATATAAAGGGGAGGGAGACTGGGGGTGAGTGGATGGATTTTTTATTTACTTTCCTTTATGTATTTATTTGATATTTTTTCATATTTTATTTGGAATGGATTTTTGATATATGGATGGTTCATGTCAAAAAAAAATAGATTTTTTCTATCACCTTTACTCTAATTATTAGGTGAAACTATTCCCAATTGTGTTCATGTGATGCCTTGGAACTAATTGTTATCCTATATGGATCATGAGCACATTCTATGGAATTGGAGGATTATTTTGGGTTCTATATTAATTATTATATCAGGAAAGTTCATTACAATTTGCATCAATGTAGTTTTCCCCTATTATATGGGGATCTTGGTAGATTTGAGGTGCACATGAGCCTCATCCCAGTTGGTGAGGACTCCTTAAGTGCATCCAGAAGAACTTGGATCAAATTTAGGTGGAGGATAATTTTCGGGGGTACTATAGTAGTACTATAGCAGGCACTGTAGCAGGAACTGTGTGGTACTGTAGCAGGTATTGTAGTGGAACTGTAGCAGGAACTGTTTGGCACTGTAGCAGCCAAGAATATTCCCCTGTTTGGGCCTCCAAGCCACAGATTTGGTCCCCAAGTCCTTTAAGGCCATTGGTCCCCCCATTCCTTTTGGTCAATAAGGCCTTCGGGCCACCTCAAGGCCTTCGGGCCCCCTTAATGTGCAAATGAAAACCAGAAAACCTATAAGGAAAAAGCTACATAATGAGGATGAGCAAGGTGCTTTCACCATAGCAGAAGCTAAACAGATTGCAAGAATGAGAGGGTATGGCTCCTACCATCGGGAAAAGCATGAACATGCACTGGAAAGCCTAGACAAACAGTCATGTGATGGTGGAGATCTGATTTCACGATGAAGATGCTGGGGAGAACTAGTTCCAAGTAGTTAGTATGGGTTGTATGTAATTTTTGAAGCATACGGGCATTGAATTCCTCTAAAGCCTATGGGATATCTAATACTTATTCCTACAGGTCTTTTAAGGGTTCCACATCACCCATTGAAAGGTAGATTATCCAAAATCAATAACAAATGAAGGCCTTTAGCCATGGGAAGTAGATTTGATGTTAGGCTCTTATAATTGGGAAGGTAGGTCAGGGGATGGTTCTTGATCATGACAACCTATAAAAAAACATGGTTTACCATGGGAATCCCAATTTTGAAATTTGATTTTGAACTTTTTAATCAAATTATTTTGATAAAATTTTATTTGAATAAATATTGTGTTGATTTATGTGATTGTTTTATTAGTTTCTTTAGGGGATGACAATGGGATTTGAATCGATGTCAAGTGGTGAGCTCAAAAGACCTATAAAATCATGTGGAACCTGAGTACATTGTTTGGTATGGATTTTGGTAGTATTTTCATTAGTGTAAAAAATCCTACTAAACCATGTGTCCAAGTAATAAATATTCACTAATCCATGATTAGATAGTTTTATTACGGGATAAAATTTATTTGTGTTTTGTTTCTGTTCATTATAATTGAAAGGTTGGTTTCAAAAAAATAAATGATTTTAGTTTTAAAATATATTAAATTATTTTATGTAAGGATTATAGATTTGAAAATTAAAACTTGGTTTTAAATGTTGAAGTAGGTTTTGAAATGTATAGTTAGGTTTTCCCTTATAATAAACCAAAATTGATTTGGTGTTTTGAAACTCATGATGTGACTTAAAAGTGAAGTTGTAAAGTTTTAAACATTTCAAAGTGGAAATTTTTTCATTGAAATGATTTTAAAATTCTGATTTTATATTTTTATAATTTTCATAAATGATTTTAAACTTTTTAACTTTATTATAACAATTTTTGAAAAAATTATATTTTCATCCCATTAAGTGTTTTGAAAACAATTATTTACTTTCATGTGGAATTTTAAAAATAAATTTCAAGTGGTTTTTTAAAATTTTAAAAAAGTGAGCCTTTGAAATTTTGAAAGTGGTTTTAAGATGAGATTTTGAATTTTAAATTAAAATTTAGGAATTTAAAAAATAGTTATTATCTTGTGATGCGTTTTCGAAAATGATTGTTTTCAAAATAAAATTTGGAATTTTTTTAAAAAAATTAGTTTCATTTTTTAAAAAAAATAGTGAATGTATTCATAATGTAACCAGTAAAATAATTTAAAAAATAGGGTAGTTTCTTGTAATGTTTTGATATGGTTGAACCAAAATTGTTTGAGGTTTTTAATGTGACTTCATTTGTGATTTTTTTATGGTGTTACTTTTATTGGTGGTATGCTTTAGTTATGTGGTCATTGTGAAAAATAAATTTATAAAAGTGAATAAATTATTTTTTATAAAATATAGATTTGGATTAAAAATATTATTTATGAATTATTTTTAAAATAAATATATTTTTTCATGAAATATTATTAAAATTCGTTGATTCGATTATGAAGTTTGGAAAACATATTTGTTTTAAAACCACTTTTTTGTTATTTTGAAAATGAAAATGAATTTTATATGTATTGACTTTATAGTTTTTGGTTTTCAAAATAAGTTGGTGTTTTTTCAAAGTAGGTGAAGTGTTTTTTTAAGTGTACCTTCTTCCCTAGAGGTCATTTAAAAAAATTAATTGGTTATTTTTAATTTTAGAGAATGAGCGGATTTCTCTATTGATTTTTTATTAGCTTATGCATGTTGGGTTGTTTCATGGTTTTTGTAAGAGTTATTTGTTTTATGTTTGGAATATTTTAATTATATGGGATATTATGCTATTCTATAATGAGTATTATCTAGAAAATTAACAATAAAAGGATGGAATTATATCCCTATGAGTAAGCCTAATTGTCATTATTTCTTTGTCTGGGTCATTCTTATTTTAGGAGATTTATGAATTTGTTGGGTAGTACTTGGGATTTTATTTTTTAAAGTTTAGAGTAGTTGGAATATTTATGGTGAACCTTTTTTGATTTTCTTTCTTATATGTCTTATGACTTTATGTATTACTTTTTCTGGGGTGGTTGATCATTCAATTCTAAAGATGCTTGAGATTTTTTAGGTGGCCTTAGTTTAAGTTATCTTATTTTTTACTTAATTATTTTATTATTTACAGCAGGGTAACTGTCTACTTTGATTTTTTCAGTGAGTTTTAGAGAAATTGTGTATTTGAGGTTATGTCAATATCAATAATTCTTTGAATAAATTTAGATTCTCTTGGATGAGTGGTGATTGCATTAGATACTTATGTCTTTGTAGATAGTCATGTTTCACTTTTGGTGTGATATGGATTTTTTATAGGCAGTTGATTTGGAAATTTTTTTTATAATAAAGCTAGGGTTTGGGTGTTGGGAAAACTAGGATACAATGTTTATTTCTATGATGTTTTGTTTTATTCACTAGGAACCTTTGTTCTAAAGCCACAATCCTAGTTTTCTCTCACTTAACCAAAGGATAAACATTGTAGTTCGTGTGGAGGCATGGTTCCATTTGGAGAATTTACACTTATTTTCCACCATTATATTTATCAATATTCATTGTTGTTTTATTCAAGATAGTAACCCTTCCAGGTGGTTCATTATAGTGTAATGTCTAATATTTATTAGTCATAGTGATTTTGGGGTATCTTTGGGTTATTAATGATAATGTTCATAACTAATTGGGTAATTGAGGCACCATCATTCTAATAATGAGGAAACTCATATAATGATATCTCTTTTGATCCTTTTATTTCTGTATTGAGTTTCTATCCTATATGGTTAATTGGGATATTTTATCAATATCATGATTAATTTATGTTTTTGTTGAATTCTAAACAGTGGTTAGTCCACTATATCTGATCTGACTTGGATTCACTTGGTTTTCTAGATTAAACTCATTTGAGAACATGTTTTGAGGAGATTTGTTTTACTTCTCTATCATAGTTTAGTCATTCTTTGGGAGATGAAATGAGTTAGTGGGGTAGATCTATATGTTTCAGGGTGTCACTTGGTTTTAAATTTGATTTATATTTGAAAAAGTTTACTCCCATCCATTTCATTGATTTCCTTGGTCTACTAAGGATTTATGAGTACAGAAACTGTTATAGTGGGGGGGGGGGGGGGGGTTTACATCCTGACCTCCCCCTTTTTTTAGTTTATTTATTTGTGGGTTTGTAATGTTGGTTTCTTGTTTTATTTTTTGTATATAATAGATTGATAATGATGGTATTATTAATAATAGTACTATGATAATAATGATATTTATAACATTGAAGATATTAATTAAAGTAATATAATAAGAAATGTTATTAAATGATAACAATGAGAGGAAGAGGACCCAAAATTGAGTCTCTAATTCCCCCTCTTCTTCTTGCATTGTGAACTATCCCCAAAGGGGACCTCACACAAAACTTATTCCCCCTATCATCATTCTTGATGAAACCATCCCCATAGATGCAACCCTCACATTTTTCCCTTTTCTCCTTCCATCCCCTCTTCTACATGACACGTAAATCCTAGGGAGGTCTTCTCTGTACGTTCCTCCATCTCTATATTATCTAGTCTCCATTCTTACCAATTTTTCACTAATTTGAAGTGGTTTTAGTCCATTTAAGGGACTTTACTCTTCGTATGTCTCTTTTCCATCTGATTTCCCCCATCTTCATCATCATGCATGCAACAAGCTGAACCCTACATGGTTCTAACTTCTGATTTTTGTTGCATCTTTGAAGTGTGTGATCATCCTTTTGGGTCCTCCACTCTCCATTATTAAGTGTTTCTTCATCAACTCTTATCCTTGGTAGGTTTACCCCATATCCAAAATTTTAATCCTATAATTATTCATTTCTTGGGTGTTAAATACATGTTTAAATTATTTAATAGTCATATTAAATATGTTTATTGATATTCTAATAATTAAAATGAATTTAATTATTGATTTCATGGATATCAAAGGGGTTTTCCTATTCTACAAGAATGGTAGAATCTAGTTTCAAGTTCCTAACTTTTCAACTTGTCCAAATCACTCTTTAAAATAGTATTTGAAATTTATAATATTTTTTAGGATTGAAAAGTAATTTCCCAAAGTTTTTTCTTATCAATTCAAGTGTTACGTTAAATTCCAAGCTTTTTTAAAATGTTCAATGCTTTTTAAAAATAAAATGTCTGGTTTAAAAGCTTCTGGACCCCATTTGATTCATGATATAAATTAAGAAGTTGTGTTTTCAAAATTCATGCTATTTTATAAAATTAAGGAATCCATAGATGGATTTCTAGTAGTTATATTCATAGAAACCCTTTGTTTAATGAATTATATGTTCTATTTGGTTAGTAAAATTAAATTATAAAGGATTATTGGCTGGAAATATGATTTATAAAATGCGTATGTAATGGATTTTGATGTAAAAGTTGTTTCTCTATTAAAAGAGACAATGAAAGGATGATTTCAAATCACCAATTTTTTGTTTATGAAAATTGATCTTCAAGGCATGATTTTGATTATGAAAAAAGTGTTTTGGAATTGTTTCTTGAATTTTGATAACCCTTTTAAAATTTTTTAATATGCATAAAATATGGAAACCTTAGGTAATTAGGTGGGTGTTTGGTTTTGTAACTTTTCATTGATTTATAGGTGGAATTCTACATAAATGTATTCCTCTCATCCTTTTGTGGGTGTGTTGGGAATATGATTACATGGAATCGTATAGGGGAATCACACATCGAGGTATTCCTTTACTCCTTTGGTGAGTGTATCGGGGATAGTTTTATCACACACTATAAATGATTTATAATTGTATAAGAAACCTAACTAGGTTGAAACTATATTATACTAGGGGTACATTCCATTTTTATTTGGTTGTGATGTGGATTTATGATGCATTATTTAAAAATAATAAAACATTTATTTTAAACCACTTGAAAATTTGTTTCATATGGAATTGTTTTTAAATTTTTGTAAAGGGTGAATTTATATGTTTGGGTATAAATTGTGAAAATGTCTTTCAATCCATACAATTTATGAAATGGGAATAATTGGTTTATTCATTCCTTATTTATAGAATTCATGTTAAATGATTGATTTTCGTGTTTTATATTAGACTATGTAAAATGATTTTTATTTAATTTATATCATGTAATCATCATAGTTGGTTTATTTAAATAAAGATGACTTATGAAAGGGTTTAAATTATTTTCCTAAAAATATTCAAAACTATATTGTGAAGTACAATATTTCAAAATAGCTTTAAAATGGATCGTTAATTAAAGGTTTGACATGTTTTAAGGTAGGAGGTGGTCTATTGGGTATGTTTATGCTCACACCTATATTAGTTTAGTTTTTTATTTCAGATTTAACTTTGAACCACTATTTAAGCATTTATTGGTCTGGTGATTGAGTTTTGATTTTTATTTTATCATATTCATCATGTGATTCCTTTTTCATGATTTTTTAGGATTTTCCATTTTCTTTCTTAAAATATTCATCATGTGTTCATTTATAATATTTAACTTATCTAATTATTCATCTACTACTTTTTACGAATTAAGGGTATTTAGTTCCACAACTAGAAAATCCATTATTTTTTACAGGTTAATTGTGAATGAATCTCATCATAAATAGTAAATTGTGATGGGATCCAATTGAAATTCACCCATGGAAAAAATGGTGTCACAAAAAAATTTGATGGATCATCACAGGTGGTTTTTCACTAAATATAGTAGAGTAAGTATTTTCAATAGAATTTTTTTCTACCATAATATGTTATCTCTGACATAATTTCAACATATTATAATGGAATACTAATTCATTCGTAATTAAATTATTCTAAAGAAAATACATTCCATTGCAAAAAAGCAAACAAAATTTAAAATAAAATTAAAAAATTAAAAAATTAAAAAAAAACATCAAACAAATTTTTTTAAACCAAATATATAAAACTATATACATGTGAATTAATAAAAATAGTACAAATAATTTTTTCATTAAAGTATAATCATAATATGTTTTTCCACATAATATATAAATCACTATGGAGGTGGTGGATCATCCAGAGGACCAGGTGGGGGAACTCCATCCCTATACCCCACGCCCGTCATCGCATGTACTGCATCATATGCTCATTCAACTGCTCCTACCATCAATGTATCTTCTCCTAATACTATTTATAGTCTTGAATAAGACCTTAATTCTCCCTATACAGGGTCTCTATAACATCATTCTGAGCTCTAATATTCTCCTCATACTCTCCAGATAAAAATGAAGACTTTGTACAAGCTCCCCTCGAGCTGGATGAAAATCACATAGTAGTGCCACAAAAACTAGATGAAGCCAATACAGAACTAATACTAAATACTTTTCCTTTCTCAATACCATACTAGGTAACTTGTATCCATGTTTCCTCATTATATCCTAGTGCATTAGTGTTCGGTCCTTCAGTATCATCCTAACTCACATCATGTGTGTGAGAAGTCGCATCCTTATATGCATCATTCAAATTCAACTTGAAATTATAATAATTAAAATTTTAATTTATTTCATTTTAAAAATAAATAATTATACTAACAATAATATGATTCTATCAATGACAATTAATCTCTTAAGTGGTAGGATCAGCATACATCCTCTTAAAAATATCGAACTCTAAAAAATAGAGATGCTCTAATGCCTATATGGATATTAAATAAGTATTTTACATTTAAAGTATATATAAATTATTAAATAAAATTACCTAACATATATCATTGATGAATACTAATTGTAATATTACCAGCTCTATGTGTGACCGCCTGTCTCCCCCAGTTCTGACAGCCTAAGAATAATCTCCAAATAAAAATATCACTCGTCCAGTAAGAGCATCATAAATCTCAAACATGAGATGAGATGTAACTAGCTATATGGATACACCAAGAATGATAAAAAATTGTGGCTCCATCTTTCTCCATGGATCTCTTTATCATATTGTGAATAAAGTGATGATAGCACTCATGAATACAGATCTCCTAGGACTCCCAAATATTGGATCTCATTCTATCTTCAATGGGATACTACAAAACCTATAAATAATTAATATTATGAATTTCAAAATAAAATAAATTTCAAAATAAGAACTACTTATTTATATACCATCAAATTATCAAACATGTGAGGATGAACATCAATGAGAATCTGATATCATGTTACCCTTGGTTTGGAAAAAAAATGTCATAAAATCACACCCACTTTCCAACAGATATATGTGAAAAAAGTTCAGGGAAAAAGAAAGAGTAATCCAATAATTAATAAATGGATAAAATAATTATAATTAATTATAATTATTTAAAATTAACTAAAATACACAATTTAACGTACCTATGCATATGTGGATTGATGTAAATAGGTGGAAGTATCTTAATAATACGGTCACAGATCATTGATCCCGCTAGAATATGACCCCTCTAAGTTGATGATGAACGAGCAGTAGCCTATAGGTCAGATAATGAGGCATTATGCTGACCATTTGGAAATAAAACATCATTGAGGATATGGAACATCTCATTGAAATTATCACCATTAAAAACACAAAATTTATATTGTTTTCAAATAAATTAAAATGGGTATTATATATTAATTATGACTATAACCAGTATGTAATTGTGTCAATATTCATCTTCATCCTCATCTTCATATTCAATGATTTCAATGTCTTCATCATCCTCCTCAGTATCATCAATTTATATAAAAGATTCATCTTCATCATCTCTTTTTATTAAAATTCATTTATTACATCTTCATCATCGGACCATAATTGTAGGGTTTTATCATATATATTTGTCAATATTAGTGTAAAATATATATTTGGAGTTGTATATTTAAAAATTTCAGTTATTTACACATCTTTAGATCCTCTATCACTTTTCATAAATTTATTTTCATGTGATCATATTTTTATAATGTTCCACCTATCAATTGAATATCATGAAGTAGTATAATAATTTTCATAATAAATTTGATAGTTTGGATTATATAATATAATCGGTTCATTTATTTTAAGAGGGATTTTATATTTAATGTCAATTATTCCAAGGTTTAGATGATCATGAAAGCTTTTATCAATATCAACCCAATGGAAATTAAATATTGTTTTATATTTTTCCCCAAATAACACAACTCCATTATTTTATTCAGCATACCATAAAAGACAAAATCACTTTTTCTATGATGATATTCTTTAAAAAAATACCATTGTTATTTGTTTCTTATTCACTATATTCACATGTATGAAATTTAAAACCATTCACCATATATAAATTATAATATTTAATAGATTTTGATGGAAATCTACTCAATACACATGACCAATTATCATTTTTTTCTAGATATTATTATACCTGAAAAATAGAATTTTTTTTATCAATATAATAAATAATAAATTTATTTCATATATTCAACCACAATCAATTTACATTACAATTATTTTAAACTGGTAAAAAAATTATGTTGATGATGTTCTTCAAGCACAACTGGTTTTATTTTTGGGAGATTTTTCATGATATGATCATCATATAATCTATTAATGAAATAATATTAAAATATTTTGAAAAAATATAAAGAATAGGCAAAAGTATCACTCATTGTAGAAATCATTTCATTTCTTCACAATTGAGTAAAATATATGTATGATCTTTTTTTTGTTCATCAACTGAAATCCATTGTTCATGAACTCCACCAAAACCATGTTTATGATGATTATTAATTTATAATTTATGAATCGTTTCATCACTAAAATTTCCCTCATTATGACTCATTCAATTATCTTTTTAAGGATATTTAGGTTAGAAAAAATAAGAGTTAAAAAATGAAATTTCCTTTTGAAAATAGGATTTGAATTGACCTTGCAATCGATTTTTTTTATAAACATTTTTATTCCATTTCATCACGCATATATAAAATATTTAAATCCATTAAAACTGTACTAGTCCTCCACATTTGTCTTCATTTGAAAAATGTAATATTAAATTTTCTATTGAATTAAAGAAATGTGGTCAAAATTGTTTTCCAGTTTAAATAAAATTAAAACAGTATCTTCTCATATATGAATCAATGAATCATAGTCTACTATCACTACACAAATGTCTTGAAAACATATAATATTACTATCAAAACATCCCAAATTGAATAATTAAACAAACCAATAAGGGAATTCAATATTATTCTTTCCATTATAATAGGAAAAAACATGACTTTTTTATCCCTCAAAATGATATTTTCGACCCATCTTTCCAAATTAGAAACATAACCATTTAGTAACCTCAAATATATAATCCACTAACTGAACAATAAATAATTTTCTTTAAAAAATATATAATCTTTTTTGGCTTCTTTAACTTATGTGATGCTTTATTTTAAAATAAATCAAGTTCTGGGTGCCTGTAAATTTGGGGAAGTTATAATTATTCTTTTACATTATCTTTAGTCATTTCAGGTGTGTCAAAAAATGTATAAAATTAGTTATCAAAATAGTTCTTCTTAGTATTCTTAGAATTTAACATGTGAAAACCCAACAAATAATACTAAAATGGAATATCATAAAAATACTACATTTAATCCAATTATGATATTTCACAAATCAATAATTTTTTTTGGTTTATGGTTAATCCAAAGGTAATATGAGGTAATTAAGAGGCAATATATTTTAAATTGGTACCTGAGATATTTTCTGGAAGCCTATCTATTTTAATTATACCTTTTCTGAAATTATTTTTTTCCCTTCAAAAATAATGCTCTATAAGAATAAATCTAGAATTATAGTCAAAAAATAAGTTTTTCTTCCATTGACAAGAATAAATGCTTTGTTTTCACTCATATAGTACAAAAATGATTTTGGACCATGTTTAATATATCCATATAATATTTCATATGATGATAAGTCACTAATTTTCCACAATAATGAATATTTCATTATAAAATTCTATTTTGAAATAACAACATATTTATTAACAACATCACTCCACAATAAATTTAAGTCATCAATAAAGAACTCAAATAAACATCAATATTCATTTTTGGATGTTCTAGAATTATTAATGTAAAAAAATATGATACATTCATCAATATCTAAGGAGATAAGTTGTACAGAGTTATACTGATAGGCTAATAAAAATATTGTTTACTCAAAGAACCAAATAGATAGAAAAACATCAGTAGAAAAAACAAATTGCATGTTACGAGATTCTAAAGAAAATGATAGATAAACCTGATAATTATAATTAATTATAATTTTTTTTTAAATTTATTTATTAATTATTAGTAATTAATACTTATTATTGACAATTATTGATAATTAATTGTAAATATCATTAATTTTACTTATTTACTACTAATTTTCATTAATTATTGGTAAATATATTTAATTATTACTAATTTTTGTTAATTGTTACTAATTATTACTAATTATTGATAATTATTACAACTTGTAACCTCCCAGCCCAGCTTACCATTAAACTGGTAGTCGGACCAGTTGGTCACATGGCCTCAAGTGCATCTCCCCGTATGTCAGAGGCTGTCATCTAGTAGCGAGGGTATTAGGAGGTGATAGTGGGGAGACTATACCCTCATATTAAATTTTTACAGTGGTATTATCAAATAATAAACAACAATAGATAGTAGAAGAAGTATATAAAGAAGTGAAAAGGTTGTGGAAGAATAAAATATTCAATTTAATAAAAGTTTCCATTGCTAGTTTACAATGCATGCATGTACTGATGAAGATATACAAGTAAAAACCATAAAAATACATCATGATTTTCAAAATAACACAAATATAGGACTCTTGAAATGGAACTAAAATAAACTCCCTAAGCCAATCTCTGTGAGCATCCATAGATTCAGTTCAGTCATTATCTCCTAACTCCTCAAGTACAAGTAACACAGCAATCAACCTAGGTCCTACAAATATAAGGGTCTACTATAGTACCTCAATAAGGTGTGAGATGAAATATCCATAGGTTAGCACCCATGGTGTCAATCCCAATCCATATAGTGAATAATAATTAAACTGTGTACAAGTGTTTAGAATTTAATAACAGAACTGTATAACAAATAAACACCCGTTTGGGTTCCTAAGGGACACCTGGCAGCTATACCAGCTTCAACTTGATGTTGGATTAATAGTTTGATCATGTCACTATATATATATATATATATATATATATGTGTGTTATATATATATATATATATCATAAATTTCTTGGGTTAATAATACCTCCCATCCATAAATAGAAGATAGCTGGCATGGGGTATGAATGCCTCTCATCCGTAACTTTTATAATAATTGCATGTGGTAATAAAGACTCATATCCATAAGATTTATAATATTGGCATGGGGTAATAATGCCTCCCATCCATAGTGTTCAAAATAATAGAACAGGGTAATAATTCCTCTCATTCATAATGTTTATAATACTAGAATGGGGTAAGAATGCCTCCCATCCATAATCAATTATATAGATTGAATGGGGAATGAATGTTTCCCATCCAATACCTTTATAATACTAGCATGGGTTAATAATACCTCCCATCAATAAAATTTATAATACTAGCGTGGGGTAAGAATTCCACCCATCCATAATCAATTATATAGCTCAAAATACAATATAAGCATGACCACTATTTATAAGTTGAGCATAAAGAATTACCTCTTATGTCGTATCATCATGTCCTTGAAAATAATAAGGTCATGAACAAGTGTATAGAATGACACATTAAGAAAAACCTCTCATGAGTTAACTTAATTAAGTCATATACCATCGAAACCATTACATTTCAAAAGGTACATTTCATAAGAAATGAATAAAGGGGAATGATCTCACCATCCCAAAGCACCACTTCATTTGAGAACCAATTGGTCCATGTCATTATAGAGGAAACAAACATAATGCTTTATCCATTTAATAATTAAATATGTAAACCTTCTATTTGTTATAAGCCATCCTACACAAGGTCTTCACACTCAATTTTCCTAAACATGGAAAATTGAAATAAGGAATGGTCATTTTAATTAAAGGATGTTGTTATCTCACTTAATCCATCCTAACCAAGTCAATTTAGATTTTTTTAAGAAAAGGAAATCCATCATAAGTGGGCCTTTCTATACAATCCAACTCATTTAGGAACATTTTTAATGGTCATGTTCTAATCAATCTACATTCCAAACACAAAATCAAGGTATAAACAAAGAACCAAGGCAAGTAGAGCAAGAAAGTATGTTAGTCTATCACTATATTTTGAACTTGAAGTCAGTTAACCTCCATTGGAGGGGTTTTATTAAAAAACATGACTTTGTTGGCAACCAAATTATTTATCACCTTTAAGAACTTCATTAACTTTATTAAAGGAAGCAGTTTTGAATAAACTACTATATTAAGAAATCATTAAATAAAGGTACGAACTCAAGAAATTAAATAATTAATGCTTTCTTAAATAAAATGGGCAAGGAAATGGATCCTACCTCAGGGTTGAACCAAACTGAAAATTTCAGCTCTTATCACTTTCTAACTAGAAGATACATCTCCCGCACTAAGAATATCCACTTTCTCATACATAAATACACCTAGCCCAGATTCAAACATCTTCATAGCCATGAACATGTACAATGGGATCCTTACATATAATCTTATATTCATATACTCGTATCCACTCACCTACATAAGAATTTTTATATATATACATAGGAAACCCAAGCCCAATACATATATATTCACTACCATGGATGAAAATACACATAACAGGAGAACCTACATATATATATATATATATATACTTACATATTCATACACAAGTGAGTCACCATAGTCCTGATGACTTGAAATCACACGTCAAGGTCCAACGCACTATACAATAAATACTAAGAACATTAAAACAGTTAAATATCCTAAATTAGATGGTGTGAAACCTAGAAGAAAGGATAAAACCTCACCTCAGATAGTGGCCGTGACCCGAATCAATGTGAACCGCTTCTCTTTTATTGCTGGATACTAGAACATGAACCAAAAGGGTCACAAGGAAACCTTCGCATACCATAATACTAGAAGAACAACAAAAATCGAGTATTAGGACAACCCTAGGGTTTTGGCCAAGTAGAGTAGGGAAATGGGGAGGCCAAAAATCAGTCAGAAATAGGGATGAGAAGGGAGGAGGTATCACACCTTAAATGATCAAAGAGAAATCATAGTTATATCCATAAGAAATTGACGAACCAAGAGCAGGTCGGGAGTTGCGTCGCACATGGCTCAAAGGGGAAATCCCCCTAGGGGTATCACATGATTCATAGGGGATGAGAGGTAAGGGTTATATAAGTTTTAAGTTTTTATTTTTTATTTTTATGTAAGAAATTTGTGTTTTAAAATAAGGTTTTGGAGAATGGTTTGGGCCACACAGTTTAACAAACCATGCACTAACCTTTCACCCTTTACTGGGTACTAGGGTCACTCCACATGGGATGGCCACATGGTTAGGAAACTATGAACCAACCATGTAGTGAATAGTGCAAGGCTACTACCTCCAAAATGCACACCGTACACAGCCTGTGTGAACCTCCACTATGCACCTAAAATGAGCAGCATGGTTTCTTATAGTGGAACACATGATTTTCGACAAACTGTGTGCCATCTATAGCCTTTCAAAACTTATTATTTTTGAGCTTGGTGCTTCTGAAACTCAGAAAAACTTCAGGGAAACTCCTTGGGACTTTACCTAGGTCCAAAAACATTAAATTGAAGTCTTATAACCCTCATAATCTTGTTTCAAATACCAAGCTTAATTTCTGACCATCCAGTAAATGAAAAAGTTCAAAAGCCTTCATATTTTCATCTGGTTCAAAATGCGGATCATTACAACCTTCCCAACTTAGAAATTCTCATCCCTAAGAAGCCTTTGGGAACAACGTAAAAAACACTCGACCTAAAAGGGCCATGAACCTTCATTAAAATGGTCTAATTATGATTCTAAATGTCCAAGATACCATTGAACATCCATTTAAGCATACGGAATTTAACCTGTTAGAGCTTGATGCAATTCCAATTTTTAACCCCATCACCAAGACGACTCTTACCCGAGTCCATTCAACTAGAGACATGATCACATCATCATCTCATAAAGTACCTATCCAAAGGTACTTTCCACCTTAGGCTTTAACATTTAAGAGTTCCAATTCCAATTCAAGGCATTTCCCACCATTGTAATTTCCTTTCAAAGAATGCTCCAAGCATTTTAATGATGCACAAAGCGTGATTTCGAACATACAAAGAGGTTGATCCCCAATTGGTCTCATTGAACCAAGTCAATATAGTTTATCATTAAATACCCTAGAAGAAAAAAATCACACTATTCTCCACCTAACGACATGCTAGAAACAATCCTTCATTGACTTCTTTATTGAACAAGTGAAAAAACTAATAAATCCACTACGACCGACCATTTTAGAGGAACCTAGGATTAGATAATTGGCGTCCTATGAATATAAATGGGATGCCTTCTACCAAGGCATCTCTCATTCACCATAAATAGGGCCATTGAACTATATACCTATCCTATGGTGAATTTCATGACCAAACCAAAAAGGATACCACGCATCGACTGTGCAACACCGAAAGAGAACCACCCAACAAGCTCAGCTTCTTTTAAAGCTTTAGCATGGCGTAAGAATGATGCTCTCTTAGAGAATCTAGGACGACATCAAGATAAGGGAAATGCTTGTCACTTAGAAGAATAGAATAAGAGGATTTTAAATATTACAAATAAGATCATTCAAACTATAGCTAGTCAATTTCAAAGAGGAAACTCGACTTCACCTGTCGATGCACTGTCATTAATCGAAAACACGCCTTTATCACCCAAATGAATTTTGTGGTCATTAAATGTTTCCATTGAATATCATCCAAGGCCATATACATTTATCAATGGTTAGGAATGTCCAACCAAACTATAGTTGTGCTGCCAAGCAATCACCTATACGATTCAGGACATGAAAACCTCAAAGGAATTCAAGAGATCTAAATATTTCAAAATGGTTCTAATTGGTTATACTCCTTATACATGGAAGGACACATTTAACATATTAAACATGACACTACCCACATTAGGAATGTCCTGATCACAAAAAGAAAGAAAAATAGCCACTCATAAGTGTGCTAGGTCAAACAACTCAAATGAACATGTGATGCTCCTCCGAGCCGAAATCATAATATCAAACACATATAAATAAGGTCAAAAGAAACATGACCACCCATCTAATAAAGGGTTTCATTGAAACATAAGGTATTAATAGGAAAAAACACTTGAACATCACCAAAAATCTGAAATATCTTGGTATAAGCAAGGCCCAAAAGCTCTAAGGGTGATATCTAGCATGGGCTAACCCCTTACTAAGAAAAAGCATCAAACCATACATGATAGTTTTAAATGGAAGACACCACTAATGGTTCTATTTCCAATCCCCTTTATATTTAAACACATTTAACCTTTTAAAATATTGTATTTAAGACTAAGGAATCAAGACATATAGGAAATTATCATAAAGTTTTCTTTTAAACATGTAAAAATTCATTGGAATTCCATCATAAATAGGGAATATATCATATAAATTCCATTTTTTAATAGATAAGGTGACCAATAAGGGTACTACTAAGACAACCTAGGTTATTCAAAAATTAAACCAATAGAAACTACTCAAATCATTAAAGTTCAAACACCCAAATGGTTCATCTCATAAAAACATACCCTAACTGACCTACTTACATCGAGTTGCACTTTTAAGCTTTTAAAAAAATCATTTCAAGTTAAAACTAAACAACTTTCACATTTTAAACATCTCAAGGTACATCATGCCACTGAATTTAATATGGGTTTCCATTTCCCAATTCATGAAGTGACCATACACTTCATGAATTCAAAATTCACCCCCATTAATCAAAATGAATAACATTTCAGAATTTAACAAGCTCAAAATAATGGTCTAAACAGATGGATGACCACCTACCATTTTATAAAATTCCCATACAATTTATACATTGGAATTTGGATCCAATTTAATAAAAGAAAATTTACCTTTACATTTAAACTTTAGAAACCATAAAATTTTATCAACAACCTTAAAATTTAGTTATATGTTGCTCAAGATGGTTTGAATCTATAGGTTTCCATTTCCTGGTTATAAGGCGACCATACACCTTACAATCAAAAACTGGGTATTGTTTATTCTCAACCCATATATTTTCATCCCATACAAAGATTACATATTAAACAAACATAGCTTGTTATCATAATCAGTAGCATAGAAGAATGCTATAAAACAGAAATAGGGCATATCATTCAAGGCACAGAATCAAGTTAGTAGGAAAACTACAATGCAACTACATGGCATGTCACTATTCATGGTATATGAATGCCCTATGTGCCTAGTATGATTCATGAAATAATACTTCCTTTCTATATCAGGACAAGATTTAAAATACAGTAAAATCCATAAATCATTAGGCAATGGAAAATAAAACAGTTTCTCGAGGTGAAATAAAATCAATTATAATAGAAAAAAGTATGAACAACAAACTTAGCCATGTCAACTTGTCCATTTCCCATACATGGGGTGATCAGTCCCAAAAATGACTATTAACAAAGTTTTGACATAATACTAGTCACATATCTACCAACTCAAAATAGTAAGATAAAGGAAACAAAATTTAAGCTCTGATAGCACTTTGTAATATCCTAGCATGACTTACCACTAAACTGATAGCCAGACCGGCTGGTCACATGGCCTCAAGCTTGTCTCCCCGTATGCCAGAGGCTGCCAACTGGTAGTGAGGGTTTTAAGATGTGATAGTGGGGAGGCTATACCATCATATCATAGTTCCACCATGGTATTATTAGATAATAAAAAATATACAGGATAAGTATAATATAAAAAAGTGACAAAGTTTTGAAAGAATAATATATTCAATTTAATATAAGAAGCTAACTCCAGTTTACAATTCATGCATGTAATGATGATGATACACAAGTTAAAATAGTAAACCTTCATAATTATTTTCAAAATAGAAAAAATTTAGGACTCATTAAAAGAAAATAAATAAAATCCCTAAGGTGATCTCTATGAGAATCATGAGCTTTAGCTCGGTCCTTTTATCCTAACTCCTTAGGTACCAACCACACAGAAATCCACCTAGGTCCTGAAAATATAAGGGTATACATAGGTACCAGGGGTACTTGAGTAGGGTGTGAGATGAAATCTCAGTAGGATGGCACCCACGGTGTCAAGCCCAATCCAGAAATTGAATAATAATTAAACTGTGTACAGGTATAGATAATTTAATAACATAACTTCATAATAAATAAACACCCATCATAGTTCCTAAGGGATACCTGATGGTTATACTAGCTTCATCTTGATGCTGGTTAATTTTCTGATCATGTAAGTATATATGTGTGTGTTTGTGTGTGTTATATAGACACATATGTATATCATAAATGAAATGGGGTAAGAATGTCTCTTACCCATATATAGAATATAAGTGGCATGGGGTAAGAATGCCTCCTATCCATAATCAATTATATAGATGGCATGGGGTATGAATGCATCCCATCTATAAAATTTATAATACTGGCATGGGGTAATAGTTCACCCCATGCATGACGTTTATAATACTGGCATGGGCTAAGAATGACTCCCACCCATAACTTTTATAATACTTTCATGGGGTAAAAATTCCTCCCATCTATAATTTTTATAATACTGGATTGGGGTAAGAATTCCTCCCATCGATAATCAATTATATAGCTGGTGTAGAGACCCTAAGCTTGACGTACATGGACATTACATTACTTTAGCAGAATACTAAATACATAACGAAAACAGACACATAAGGACCGTAATAGTTTAGTGTCTTTGGAAACTTGGAACGTAATCTTCTAATCGTGGTGAAAGATCTTCAACATCTCCCATAAAGATCTTCCCCTTTTTTTCTTACCTAAAACCTTTCTTTATATCCTGGGGAAAAGAAAACATAAAAGGATGAGCTCAAATGCTCAGTAAGGGTAAACAAAAGAAATATCAATCACATCATATTCATAAGAACATAACATTTTGGAAATCTTAACCTGCAAAAGAGATCATAATATCATTACATGGGATAAATCATCGTAGTGAAATTTAATCCCAATAATCATAACTTAAAACATGAAAATTTGTGGAATACACACATAATCATTTAGAATCATTTCTTGTTACTCAAGACTCATTTCCTAGACTATCTTAGTGGACAAAGTCCCTTTCTGAACCGAGTTCACTCCTCGTTTCAGTCCTGTTTCACTGAACCGGTATAACATACCATTCCAGCCCTGTCTATATCATGAGATATAAAATCTTTACCCAATGCATTGGAGAGAGATATAGGTCCCACCCATCTCATAATGATACCATTCTTATGTGTTCCACAAAATCATAAACCATACATCATTGCATAACCCATGTAATAAAAATGGGAATCTTAAACATCATGACATCATAAAACAATTCATATACGATAAAGGAATTCATAAAAATAATTCCATCACAACATAATAAAATCAATGTAATAATAGGGATAAAACATAACCCTTTATTATCTTAGATGGAAAATAATTTTGATAAAACACTTGAACTTTATTCTTGAGGAAAATATCCTTTCTACTTAAAAAACACTTTTCCTTTCTTAACATGTCATACAATTTTAAACTAAAATAAGTTGATTAAAAATAAACTTGAAAACTTGTAAAGGAATATCTTTGTAAATAATGTTTTAAAAATCCGTTCATGCCGTATAAGTTAAAAAAAACATTCTTCGTACTTTTGTCGGAAAAGTCAAAAAGTACCTCGTACGAAAAACGCCAAAAGATTCCTTTCATATCTTTTACTAAAAACTCACCGAAGGGTAAAATTGGATATAAACTATTTTAGATGGATATAAATATTACATATTGAGGAAACATGGATGTGTATGATAAAATACACCCCAGTAAATGCCAAAGTATAAACAATCTCGGATAAAAATGAGATTGTGATATTTTCCCTTACCTTATGTCTGATATGCTTTGTACGTATCCGAACCTCCTGTATAATGATTTAAATAATTTCATTAACTTATTACAGAATCATATTCATTGTTATGATATCATATATGGTTCACTTATGACTTTATATTACCCGTTCTTTTGTAAATTCAATGTTAAAGAAGCGTTTTGGGTAAAATCGTTTCATTTATCGTAGGTGTTTGGACTTGTTGTTCTTGACATTATTATTACTTATATCATGATTTAATTACTTAAAGAATATAAAACATGATTTATATATCATATATATTAGGTATATATATATATAATAGATAGATAAATGAAATGAAACACACCGTTCATGGAGACGGTAGTCCGTACGTATGCATGAATGCTGTTTTCCTTTCCTTATTGTCTTGAATGGAAGTAAGTAGATGACATACATATATATATATATATACATAAATACAGTAGATTTAGTATGTCATATATGTCATTATTATTCATTATATATACTTTATAATCATTCATGAATGGTTAATGTGGAGAATTAATCTCATCGCGTCGTGGAGACGGTAGTCCGTACGTACGCACGAGCGATGATATAGTTCTCATGATCGTGAACTTGTGTTTAAGTGTATGTATACTATTTAAGTATCAATATCACTTTATAATAATCATATATATTTTCTCATTACACCATTATATCCATCCAATTAAGGTGGTGGCGGAAAATAGATTACACCACGGCGTGGAGACGGTATTCCGTACGTAGGCACGCGCGGTGATTTCCTTTTCCCGTAGGATGGATAAAAGGTTAATTAGAGTTGTTTCATATTTATAATAACAAATAAGTATATAAGAAATACTGATGTTATTACTTTATCATGAAACAACTAAAGAAGAAGAAGTTGAAGAAGAAAGAAATTGAAAAAGATCGGTAATGGATATTACCTCTTTTTGACGCGCCTTTTCTTAACCTCCACTTAATGAACTAAGGATGGTATTTGAAGAAGACCAGGACCTCTAGGATGATACTAGGGTAGTTTAGAAGATATTTTTTCAGGGTTTGGACGAGCTTGAATGCTCAAATTGGTGTGAGGAGGAGAGGGAGGAGGTGCCCTTTTATAAGGGAGGAGAGGGGCACCTTAGGAAAATCTCAAAATATTATTTTATATTAAGGTAAAATTCGGTTTATAATGGTTCCAAAGGGTATTATTTCGAAGCTAAAGTGGGGATGGGTCGAAATACTCTCATCCAATAGGATTTAGACAAGTTTAGGTTATTATTTTAACATTATCCATTAGATTTAACTCTAAGTTAAATAATTTAACTTTTACCGTGTCTTTTTATTTTCTTACACTATATGGTTAATAAACTTACTATATCAAGCCAAAATAACCCCAAGTTGTTTATTATTAATATATATAACCTTATATAATTCATTTTTCCGAACCTTAGATTTTTAGGAATAAAATAACAATTAATAATATAATATTTGTTTTAAAAACTAATTTATGTCAATTTTGACACTATTTGGTACATGGTTTTTATGAAATTCATAACAGAATGATAAGTTCGAACCAAGTTACTTAAATCAACAATAAAATTTAATATTAACCTATAAAATTAGTGTAAGTCATAAAAAGTATCAAATTACATTTATTTGGGCATTTATAACATCAATTATGTTAATATTTTCTTAAAAAGGTAATTACTGCATCATCGTTGTGTCATAATAAATGATAATAATTTAATCCCTAAAAATTCTAAATAAATTCCTATGATTTAGATAATTGTGTTATATTTCTGGAGACTATTCATGTTCGATGTTTCATGAAGTGTATCACTAAATTAAAATTATTATACTTATAAGATTTAAGAAAGTGACATGTTGTCACATTCTTTGGTTTTAATAATAATTAACTTATTTTCATAGACTAAAGTCCATTACATGAATCTAATCCGACCCTTAGGTGATATGGGTCGACTTTTAGTCATCCAATAGGATTTTTACAAGTGTTAGGGTAATTTTATAATATTATATTTATCCTTAATTACCTGATTTACCTTTAACTATGGTAAATAAAATTTACCGTAGTTACTATTCATAATTCCCAAAAATAAAAAGTAGCCTATTAACATAATTTGGACCCACTTATTCCAAATATGGAAGCCATTTTTTCAAATTCAATACACAGAAGTTGAAGAAATTAAATTAAAATTAATCCCATTATCGAAAGAAAATGGGTTTTTCTTTAAAACATTGCAAAAGATTGAATTGATTTATCCTACGAATTCAAGGTAGAATCAATGCTAATGACATACATTATATTAAATGGTAAAAATATTTTCTATTTATACTTTAAAACCATTCAATATTATAATTTAACCATATAAATTATTGTGATGAAAAAAGTTGTTTTTAATTAAAATATAGCGTGTTTTTACTATTCATCAAAATATGAAAGTTATCGGAAAAATATCAAAACTTTATCTAATGTAAATTTTTATATCCTGATTCAAAAGAAGAATTTTATTTTGTCAAATTTAACATATTAACATGTCAAAAACTAGATTTATAGTGGGTGCTCCATCAAAAGGCGGCAAAACTGCATTTTTTGAAAAATACTTATTTTACCCGAAAAAATTATTTTGTTCTTATACCATGTTCTAGAAAATGTGTAAGATGAATAATAATGTTATAAAATTAAAAATTTAGTTAATAATATTCATAACGGATAGTTCATGACAATATTATAATAATATATCGTTGTTTATTAAAACCCGATAATTCGTACAACACACGCTATCGAGGAAAGTCGTGATTGCGTGTAATGCAAGCCAAGTCACGGTTGTGTGTTGTGAAAGAATACTTCGTTGTTTCATATAACAGAATCCAACCATATTTCATTTATACATTGAATATATATATATATATATACTCAATGTTGCATAGAATAACTATTATCAAAATTGTGTGTAACACGATCCAAGAATAGTGTTGCGTATACTGCAAGCTAATACGGTGTTGCGTATAGCGCAAGGTAATCTTGGTGTAGCATACAACACAAGACATTAATGAAATTAAAAGAATATTTTTCATAAAATCTCGGGGTGTTACATTCTACCCCCCTTAAAATGAATTTCGCCCTCGAAATTCGTCGGGGTTATAAATTGTTTACTACTCGAAAGTTTGTTTAATAGAAACTTACATCGTAAAAAGGAATACCAAAACATGGCTTTAAAAACTAGAGTATGAAATGTAACGGTTACCCAAATTAACTCATCACTGGGTTTCCACTTTGGAGAACATAGGTGAAAATATGGATATGGAAGAAAATTCTAACCATCAAGTTATGATGGAGAGTGGTAGAGAACATGGCTATGAAAGAGCCAACAATCACAAAGCTATTGATTTGTGATTATCTAAGGTACCATCTGATTCATCGGATATAAGGGAACTAGGACAACATTTTTGGTTTTGAAGATCATTTCCCTGAAGTTGATGAATTAAAATAAATACTTGAATGATTTTGGTACAATCTTACTGTTGTTCGTGAATTGAACAATTTCCACTTCATCCCTTAAAGAAATGAAGTTGAATTTGTTATTCATGATGTGTTAGCAGATCATGTGATAGAATGATGGGTCAGTCCATCTCTTTCAATCAAAAGGTTAGAAAAAGTTATAAGTCCATCTTATGGTTAGATTAATCGTATATGGTTCCAAAAATGAACTTATACTTCATATATCATACCGCTTAATAAAATAAAACTAGTTTCTACTAACCAGGGACTTCATGTAGGCCAGTGGTATGTGATAAAGGTCAGTCGCACTTCGGTTGTGGGTTCTATTCCCACAGCCTTTTCCGACGCGATGGGCTGTCGCCCGTCCTGCAGGTTGTCCTTTTTCTAAAACTACATTACTATAACATCCCATCATTAATATCAAAAAAAGTTCTATCCTTAAACAATACTAACTTATGTCTAACATAATCCATTCCAAACTTTAGGCTTATCTAAAATACTTCGGTCCAAGATCATAGTATAAAGAAAACGATTACTTTAATTGTCATCAACCAAGCATGTGAATACCATCATTTATCCCCCATATATCTTGTTGGTCACATTCCAATCATGTATTCTCTTGAAAAATGAATACCCATTAATCCTTAGTAAAAACATGAATGCTGTCAAAAGTCAACTTTTTCCACATACCAAAATCCAAAAATTCTATATACTCAAACCATGATATAACCTTCTCCTTATATCAGTCATGAGCTCATGAATACTATCAAACATTTAATTTTCTCTTTATACCTTCATTATGCGCATATCATCTACATTCCAAAAATATCTGAATAACCTTTCATGGATACTGGTACCATTAATCATACACTTTCAAAACTCAAGGAAAGACAACAGTGTAACAATCCTTAGATGTCTCATTATTCCATAGTACCATGAGATTACTTATACAACATTACACAGGATAAACATGTAATAATTCCACTACATTATTAAACCATTGACCGAGCTTCAAAAATTCTTTCATCTCACATATCATTTGTAGTCTCTTCATCATCAACAACATAAATACTACCCATACGACCATACTGATTCTCTTCACGAGACTTTCCCTTAGGGAATTGGTTTGCATAATGCCCGTACATTCCACATTTAAAACATTTAACCATTATTGATGTCGTAGCAATACCATTATCCTCATCCCTGGTGTTAACTGAACCTTTTTTTTTTCACTTACTGGCTTTGTGTCCTTATTTTCCACACCCAAAGCATCTTCTAGTTCCTTTGAAACATTCTCCTTGATGCCTCTTCCCACATGATTTACATAGGGGAAATTGAACTTTCTTTCCTCTATGATCATCATGAAACTCCATCTTTCTCTTATTAGTTGAGTCAGGAAACTTAACAAATTTTACTTTATTGATCATATTATGAGATTGATGATTAGGCATAATAATTATGTTTGGACTTCCAAATCCCATTTCATTTGGTTGCTCATGAAGAATATCATTCCATTTTCCATCATATCCTCCATTATCGTGAATCATCTTGTTTCCAGCCATTTTCTAAAACCCAAAAAGAATAGTGTGAGAGAAAAAATCATAATAAAGGGGCAGTAACTTCAATATCTAACATCTTTGGTTTAATCTAATATCGTTACCATAGTTCTAGGACTATATCCTATACGTATACTTATCCTTAGGGACATCCCTAGACATACCTTAGAAATATCTCTAGGGATCTCACTAACGTTCACGCATCCTAGTTTCAAAAGGTTGACTAAACCTTTCCTCTGATACCAACTATAGAGACCCTAATCTTGATGTACATGAACATTACATTACTTTAGCGGAATACTTAATACATAACAAAAACATACACACAAGGCACGTAATAGTTTAGTGTCTTTGGAAACTTGGAACGTAATCTTCTAATCGTGGTGAAAGATCTTCAACATCTCCCATAAAGATCTTCCCCTTTTTTTTCTTACCTAAAACCTTTCTTTACATCCTGGGGAAAAGAAAACATAAAAGGGTGAGCTCAAATGCTCAGTAAGGGTAAACAAAAGAAATATCAATCACATCATATTCATAAGAACATAACATTTTGGAAATATTAACCTGCAAAAGAGATCATAATATCATTACATGGGATAAATAATAGTAGTGAAATGTAATTCCAATAATCATAACTTAAAACATGAAACTTTGTGGAATACACACATAATCATTGAGAATCATTTCTTGTTAGTCAAGACTCATTCCCAAGACTATCTTAGTGGACAGAGTCCCTTTCTGAACCGAGTTCACTCCTCGTTTCAGTCCTGTTTCACTAAACCGGTATAACCTACCCTTCCTGCCATGTCTATCTCATGAGATATAAAATCTTTACCTAATGCATTGGAGGGAGATATAGGTCCCACCCATCTCATAATGATACCATTCTTATGTGTGCCACAAAATCATAAACCATACATCATTGCATAACCCATGTAATAAAAATGGGAATCTTAAACATCATGACATCATAAAAAAATTCATATACAATAAAGGAATTCATAAAAATAATTCCATCACAACATAATCAAATCAATGTAATAATAGGGATAAAAATATAACCCTTTATTATCTTAGATTTAAAATAATTTTGATAAAACACTTGAACTTTATTCCTGAGGAAAATATCCTTTCTACTTCAAAAACACTTTTCCTTTCTTAACATGTCATACAATTTTAAACTAAATTTTTTTTATTAAAAATAAACTTGAAAAATTGTAAAGGAATATTTTTGGAAATAATGTTTTAAAAATCCATTCATGCCGTATAAGTTAAAAAAAAATTCTTCGTACTTTTCTCGGAAAAGTCAAAAAGTACCTCGTATGAAAAATGACAAAAGATTCCTTTCATATCTTTTACTAAAAACTCACCGAAGGGTAAAATTGGATATAAACTATTATAGAAGGATATAAATATTACATATTGAGGAAACATGGATGTGGATGATAAAATACACCCCAGTAAATGCCAAAGTATAAACAATCTCGGATAAAAATGAGATTGTGATATTTTCCCTTACCTTATGTCTGATATGCTTTGTACATATCTAAACCTCCTGTATAACGATTTAAATAATGTAATTAAATTATTACAGAATCATATTCATTTTTATGATATCATATATGGTTCACTTATGACTTTATATTACCCATTCTTTTGTAAATTCCATGTTAAAAAAGCGTTTTTGGGTAAAATTGTTTCATTTATCTTAGGTGTTTGGACTTGTTGTTCTTGAAATTATTATTACTTATATCATGATTTACTTACTTCCAGAATATAAAACATGATTTATATATCATATATATTCAGTATATATATATATATATATATAATAGATAGATAAATGAAATGAAACACACCGTTCATGGAGACGGTAGTCTGTACGTACGCATGAACGCTGTTTTCCTTTCCTTATTGTCTTGAATGGAAGTAAGTAGATGACATACATATATATATATACATAAATATAGTAGATTTAACATGTCATATATTTCATTATTATTCATTATATATACTTTATAATCATTCATGAATGGTTAATGTGGAGAATGAATCTCATCGCGTCGTGGAGACGGTAGTCCGTACGTACGCACGAGCGATGATATCGTTCTCATGATCGTGAACTTGTGTTGAAGTGTATGTATACTATTTCAGTATCAATATCACTTTATAATAATCATATATAGTTACTCATTACACCATTATATCCATCCAATTAAGGTGGTGGCGGAAAATAGATTACACCACGGAGTGGAGACGGTATTCTGTACGTACGCACGCACGGTGATTTCATTTTTCCGTAGGATGGATAGAAGGTTAATTAGAGTTGTTTCATATTTATAATAACATATCAGTATATAATAAATACTGATGTTATTACTTTATCATGAAACAACTAAAGAATAAGATGTTGAAGAAGAAAGAAATTGAAAAAGATCGGTAATGGATATTACCTCTTTTTGACGCGCCTTTTCTTAACCTCCACTTAAAGAACTAAGGATGGTCTTTGAAGAAGACCAGGACCTCTAGGATGATACTAGGGGAGTGGAGAAGAGATTTTGGTAGGGTTTGGCCGATCTTGAATGCTCAAATTGGTGTGAGGAGGAGAGGGATGAGGTTCCCTTTTATAAGGGAGGAGAGGGGCACCTTAGGAAAATCTCAAAATATTATTTTATATTAAGGTCAAATTCGGTTTATAATGGTTCCAAAGGGTCTTATTTAGAAGATAAAGTAGGTATGGGTCGAAATCCTCTCATCCAATAGGATTTAGACATGTTTAGGTTATTATTTTAACCTTATCAATTAGATTTAACTCTAAGTTAAATAATTTAACTTTTACCATGTCTTTTTGTATTCTTACACTATATGGTTAATAAACTTACTATATCATGCCAAAATAACACCAAGTTGTTTATTATTAACATATATAACCTTATATAAGTCATTTGGCCGAACCTTAGATTTTTAGGAATAAAATAACAATTAATAATATAATATTTGTTTTAAAAACTAATTTATGTCAATTTTGACACTATTTGGTACATGGTTTTTATGAAATTCATAACAGAATTATAAGTTCGAACCAAGTTACTTAAATCAACAATAACATTTCATATTAACCTATAAAATTAGTTTAAGTCATAAAAAGTCTCAAATTACATTTATTTGGGCATTTATAACATCAATTATGTTAATATTTTCTTAAAAAGGTAATTACTGCATCATCGTTGTGTCATAATAAATGATAATAATTTAATCCCTAAAAATACTAAATAAATTCCTATGATTTAGATAATTGTATTAGATTTCTGGAGACTATTCATGTTCTATGTTTCATGAAGTGTATCACTAAATTAAAATTATTATACTTATAAGATTTAAGAAAGTGACATGTTGTCACATTCTTTGGTTTTAATAATAATTAACTTATTTTCATAGACTAAAGTCCATTACATGAATCTAATCCGACCCTTAGGTGATATGGGTCGACTTTTAGTCATCCAATAGGATTTTTCCATGTTTTAGGGTAATTTTATAATATTATATTTACCCTTAATTACCTGATTTACCTTTAACTATGGTAAATAAAATTTACCGTAGTTACTATTCATAATTCCCAAAAATAAAAAGTAGCCTATTAACATAATTTGGACCCACTGATTCCAAATATGGAAGCCATTTTTTCAAATTCAATACACAGAAGTTGCATAAATTAAATTAAAATTAATCCCATTATCGAAAGAAAACGGGTTTTTCTTTAAAACATTGCAAAAGATTGAATTGATTTATCCTACGAATTCAAGGTAGAATCAATGCTAATGACATACATTATATTAAATGGTAAAAATATTTTCTATTTATAATTTAAAACCATTCAATATTATAATTTAACCATATAAATTATTGCGATGAAAAAAGTAGTTTTTAATTAAAATATAGCGTGTTTTTACTATTCATCAAAATTTAAAAGTTTTCGGAAAAATATCAAAACTTTATCTAATGTAAATTTTTATATCCTGATTCAAAAGAAGAATTTTAGTTTTTCAAATTGAACATATAAACATATCAAAAACTAGATTTAAAGTGGGTGCGCCATCAAAAGGCGGCAAAACTCCATTTTTTGAAAAATACTTATTTTACCCGAAAAATTTATTTTGTTCTTATACCATGTTCTAGAAAATGTGTAAGATGAATAATAATGTTATAAAATTCAAAATTTAGTAAATACTATTCATAACGGCTAGTTCATGACAATATTATAATAATATATCGTTTTTTATTAAAACCTGGTACTACGTACAACACACGCTATCAAGGAAGGTCGCGATTGTGTGTAATGCAAGCCAAGTCACGGTTGCGTGTTGTGAAAGAATCCTTCATTGTTTAATATAACAGAATCCAACCATATTTAATTTATACATTGAATATATATATATATATATAATCAATGTTGTGTAGAATAACTATTATCAAAATTGTGTGTAACACGATCCAAGAATAGTGTTGCGTATACTGCAAGCTAATACAGTGTTGCATATAGTTCAAGGTAATATTGGTGTAGCATACAACACAAGACATTAATTAAATTAAAATAATATTTTTCATAAAATCTCGAGGTGTTACATCTGGCATGGGGTAAGAATTCCTCCCATCCATAACATTAATCATACTGGAATGTTGTACAAATTCCTCCCATCCATGACATTTATAATACCAGTATGGGGTAGGAATGCCTCCCATACAAAATCAATTATATAGACCAAAATACAATACAATCATGACCAATATTTATAAGTTGACCATAAGGCATTAACTCTTATGTCATATCATCAATCCCTTCAAAATACCAAGGGCATGACCAAGTATATCTCATGAAGAGTGAATCAAAACCTCTCATATGTTCCATTAATTAATTCCTATATTATCTAAACCATTAAATTTCAAAAGGGACATTTCAAAAGACATGAATAAAGAGGAATTGTCTCACCATCCCAATGTACCACTTCATTTGAGAACCAACTGGTCTATTTCATTATAGAGGAAACAACCATCATGATTTATACATTTAATAATTAAATATGATAAACCCGCCATTTGGTAAAATCCATCCTACTCAAGGTCTTCACGATCAATTTTCCTAAACATGGAAAATTTATTTAAGGCATATCCATTTCAATTAAAATATGATGTTATATCACTTAGTCAATCATAATCAAGTCCATTTATATTGCTTCAAGGAAAGGAAATTCATCACAATTGGGCCTTTCTATACAATTCAACTCAATCAAGAACATTCATAAAGGCCATGTTCTAAACAAGCTACATACCAAACATAACATAAAGTTATAAACAAATAACCAAGGAAAGTAGGGAATGAAATCATGATAGTCTATCACTACTTTTTTATCTTGAAGGCAGCGCTCCTCTGCTGTAGGGGTTTCATTACAAAACATGAATTTTTTGACAACCATCTTATTTATCACCTTTAAGCACATAACTAACTTTATCAAAGGAAGTATTTTAGAATAAAATAATATACTATTAAAGCATTAAACAAAGGTGTAAACTCAAGAAATTAAATAATTAATGCTTTCATAAATAAAATGGGAAAGAAAAGGGATCTTACCTAAGGGTGGAACCAAATTTAACATTTCAGCTCTTGGATCTTTCTAAATAGAATATGTTACTCCCCCACTAATCACATTCACTTTTGTATACATATAATGACACTTAGCTCATATGATCACACTTTTATGGTCACGAACATGTGTAAGAGGGTCCTTACATATATGCTTATATTTATATACTCATCTCAACTAACCAATATACACATTTTAATATATATACAAAGGAACACCTATCCCTATACATATATATTCACTACCATGGATGAATATATGCATAACAGGGGAACCTATATATATATAGATATACTTACCTATGCATACACAGTTGAGTCGCCTTAGACCCAACAACTCAAAATCACACAGAAGGGTCTAACACACAACATAATAAATAGTAGAAACAGTAAAACAATTAAAGATCCTAAATTATATGGTGAAAACCCAAGTAGTAAGGATTAAACCTCACCTCAGCTAGCAACAGTGGCCTAAATCAAATAGAAACACTTTTCCTTCGGTGATGGATGTCGGAACACAAACCCAAGGGTCCCAAGGAAACCTTCACACACCCAAATATTAGAATAAAAAAACCAGATGTTAGGCTGACCCTTGGGTTTTGTTTGAGTTTAGTAGGGAAATAGGGAGGCAGAAAATTGTCTAAAAATAGGGAGGAGAAGGGTGTATGGGGCTCACCCTTAATGATCAAATAGAAATCATATGGAGATCCTAAAAAAATTGACAGGCCAAGAGGATGTTGGGAGGTGCATAATAAATGGATCATAGGGAACCCCCCCCCCCCCCCCAAGGGTGTTTTACAAGTGAGAGGAGAGGATAGGTAAAGGTTTTGTTAGTTTTAAGTTTTTGTTTTTATTTTAATTTTAATAAATTCAATTTTTAAAATAGGGTCTCGACACACAGTTTGGGCTGCATGGTTTAACAAACACCATTCCAATCATGTGCCCTTTACTAGGCACTAGGGTCACTTTTCACGGGATGGTCTCACGGTTTGGAAACTATGGTCCAAACATGTGGGGAACAGTGTTAGGCTACTGCCTGCAAATGCACATTGTGCGGGCTAGGCACACATTTTTTCAAACTGTGTGTAGTCCATGTGCACCCCCACTATCCACCTAAAACAAGCTTCATGGTTTCCTCTAGTGGGACGCATGGTTTTAGAAAAACGATGCGCCCACTATAGCCTTTCAAAGCATTGTTTTTTTGAGTCTGATGCTCCCGAAACTTAGTGAAACTTTAGAGAAACTACTCAATCCTTTACCCAAGCCCAAAACATTAAATTGAAGGGTTCCAACCCTCAGAGTCTCATTCTGGAGCCCAAGTTTAAATTCATACCATATAACGACCCATACTTTACATACATTGTTATTACTTCAAAATTGACGCATACTTATTACAACATATAACAAAACCATGAAAGGACCGTATAGGTATAGTGTCTTTAGAAACTGGGAACATAAACAACTGGTTCATAAAGCATATACACTGTCTCCCATTTATTTCATCATATCTATAGTCCCTTTTGGCATATCTTACTTAATAACCTTCTTCCTGACCTAGGGAAAGAAAACATACAAAAGGGTGAGCTCAAATGCTCAGTAAGGGTAAACAAAAGAAATATCAAACATATCATATTTATAAGAACATAACATTTTGAAAATCTTATCCTGCAAAAGAGATCATAACATGGGATAAATCATAGAAGTGAAATGTAATCCCAATAATCATAACTTAAAATATGAAGCTTTGTGGAATACACACATAATCATAGAGAATCATTTCTTATTAGTCAAGACTCATTTCCAAGACTATCTTAGTGGACAAAGTCCATTTCTGAACCAAGTTCACTCCTCATTTCAGTCCTGTTTCACTGAACCAGTTTAACCTGTCGTTCCAGCCATGTCTATCTCATGAGATATAAAATCATTACCCAATTGATTGGAGGGAGATATAGTCCCCACCCATCTCATAATTATACCATTCCTATGTGTGCCACAAAATCATAAATCATACATCATTGCATAACCCATGTAATAAAAATGGGATTCTTAAACAACATGACATCATAAAACAATTCATATAAGATAAAGGAATTCATAAAAATAATTCCATCACAACATAATCAAATCAATGTAATAATAGGGATAGAAACAGACCCCTATATTATCTTAGATGGGAAATAATTTTGATAAAACACTTGAACTCCATTCTTGAAGAAAATATCCTTTCTACTTCAAAAACATTTTACTTTCTTAACATGTCATACAATTTTAAACTAAAAGAAGTTGATTAAAAATAAACATGAAAACTTGTAAAGTAAGCTTCTTGGAAATAATGTTTTAAAAATCCATTCATGCCGTATAAGTTAAAAAAACATTCTTCTCATACTTTTTTCGAAAAAGTCAAAAAGTACCTCGTACAAAAAACGACAAAAGATTCCTTTCATATCATTTACTAAAAACTCACCAAAGGGTAAAATTGGATTTAAACAATAGTAGATGGATGTAAATAACATTAAATATTGAGGAAACATGGATGTGGATGATAAAATACACCCCAGTAAATTCCAAAGTATAAACAATCTCGGATAAAAATGAGATTGTGATATTTCCCTTACCTTAGGTCCAATTTGCTTCCTAAGTGTCCGAACCTCCTGTATAATAATTTAAATAATGTTATTGACTTATTCCAGAATCATACATATTTTCATGATATCATATATGGTCATATTCTTAGCTTCTTATTAGTAATATTTCATTACTACTTGTTATTCGGGTGTTTATTACTTTTTGTTCTTATGCGCGTTTTATCGAATAAATTCGTATTTTTCTTTTTAGGTTATAGATACCTCATTTCCAGAATGATATTAGTGTAATATATATAATATTCATTCACTAAATTCATTTATATAATCATTATGCAATGAATATCATGTATAACGAGTCGCATCACATCGTGGAGAGGGTATTCCGTACGTACGCACGAGCGATGATATCATTCCAATGATCATGGAATTGTATTGGAGTGTATGTATACTATTTCAGAATCAATATCACTTTAAAATAATAATATATAGTCATTATTTACACCATTATACCCATCCAAGTAAAGTGGTGGTGGGAAATAGATTACACCACAGCGTGGAGACGGTATTCCGTACGTACGCACACGTGGTGATTTCGTTTTCCGTAGGATGGATAGATGGTGAAATAAGGTTGTTTAATACTTATAATAACATATCAGTATATGAGTGATACTGATGTTATTACTTCATAATGAAAAAACTAAAGAATAATAAGTGGAAGAAGAAATAAAGATGAAATAATTGGTAACGGGCATTACCTCTTCTTTGAAGCGCCTCTTTGAGACCTCCTCTTAGGGAACTAAAATTGGTCTTTGAAGAAGATCAGGACCTCTAGTATGTTTCTAGGGAAGTGGAGAGGAGATATTGTCAGGGTTTGGCCAAGCTTGAAGCCTCAAAGTGGTGTGAGGAAGAGAGGGAGGAGGTGCCCTTTTATAAGGGAGGAGAGGGGCACCTTTGGAATAACTAACAATATTATTTTATTATAAAGTCAAATTCGGTTTTTAATACCTCCAAATTGATATATTTCGAAGATAAGGTGGGTATAGGTCGAAATCCTCTCATCCAATAGAATTTATAAAAGTTTAGGTTCCTATTTTAACCTTATCATTTAGATTTAACATTAAGTTAAATAATTTTACTTTTACCGTGTCTTCTTGTGTTCTTACACTATAAGGTTAATAAACTTACTATAACAAGAAAAAAAAACCCCAATATGTTTATTATAAATATATATAACCTTATCTAAGTCATTTTTCCGAACCTTAGATTTTTAAGAATAAAATAACAATTAATAATATAATATTTTTTTAAAAAACTATTTTATGTCAATTTTGACACTATTTAGTAATTGATTTTTGTGAAACTCATAACAGAATGATTAGTTCTAAAAAAGTTAATTAAATAAATACTAACATGTCATATTAACCTATAAAATTAGTTTAATTCATAAAAAGTCTCAAATTACATTTATTTGGGTATTTATAACATCAATTATGTCAATATTTCATTAATAAGATGATTACTGTATCATCGTTGTGTCATAAATAAATTAAATTATTTAATGTCTAAAAATTACAAATAAAATACCATTATGTAGGAAATGTTTTTAGGTTTCTAATGAATATTTATAGTCGAATTTATCTTATGTATAACCCCATATTAAAAATTATTTACTTATTAAACTTTGATTTTAAGTATTTTTACCCTTCTTTAAATAAATTAATAATAAATGTCCTAATCTAATCCAAGTGGGCCTAAATGGTCATATTTTATTCCTAAGGTTGTTTTTGGTCAAATAATACTTATCTAATAGAATTATTACATGTGTTAGGTTAATAATAATATCATTTTTACCCTTAACTACCCTATTTACTTTTAACCGTGGTAAAAAAAGTAAAAATTTACTATTCACCAAAAAAATTATTTTCATCTCATTGAACCACATTTTACTTACTGAAATCAACTGTTTCTCTCGGATTTTCGAAATTCCACTCACAGAAGCGGTAAAACTAAGTTTTATGAAAAATTCAGTTTTTTTTAACTACCACTTAGTGGTTTCACTATTCACCAAAAATTGAAAGTTTTCAGAAAAATACCAAAAATTAGGCCTAAGCTATATTTGATATTATGAATTCAAAAATGATGTTTATTTTAACAAATTCAAAACATATCAGTTACATTGACTAATATAAAAATTAATTCCCGTCATTAAGACAAATAGTGTGTTTTTAAGAGATAATAACTATCAAAAGATTGACACCTGTTTATGTCTGGTTTAAATGTGAAATTACATCCAATGAACAACATTGTATTAAATTGTAAAAATATATTCTAAATATACTTTAAAACCACTCAAATAAATAATTTATCACTATTAATTATTTTGATTAAAAAAGTTGTTTTTAATTAAAATTTAATAATTTTCACTATTCATCAGAATATGAAAGTTATCCGAAAAGCACCAAAATTTCACCCTAAGCTAATTTTGATATTCCAAATCCAAAAATGAAGTCCATTTTGAAAAATAGAATTTACAAAATTTCAAAAAGTGGTTATTATTATTCATAACGACTAGTTTTAATAATATTCTATTCGCATATTGTTGTTTAGTGAAACTCAGTATTGCGTACGACGCAAGCTATCGAGGAAGGCCGAGGTTGCGTGTAAAGCAAGCCAAGCTAGTTTTGTGTGTAGTGAAAGATTCCTTTGACGATTTATATAACATAAAAACAAAATATTTCTCATAAAACTCTTAGGTGTTACATTCTACCCCCCTTAAAATGAATTTCACCCTCGAAATTCGTCACTTTGTAACAAAAAGATGAGGATACCTCTCCCTAATCATATCCTCAAGCTCCCATGTAGCTTATTCTAATTGGTGGTTCCTCCATAAAACTTTCACCAAGAGAGTGGTATTGTTTCGTCGGACTTTTTCACTACGATCCATAATCTCTATCGGCTGTTCTTCATAAGAAAGATCTTGCTCCAGCGGTACAACTTCTGAGTTGAGTAAATGTGAAGGATCAGGTATGTACTTTCTCAAGAGAGATACATGGAACACATCATGAACTTAAGATAGATTCGGTGGAAGCGCCAATCGGTAAGCTACCTTTCCAACATGATCCAGTATTTCGAAAGGACCGATATATCTAGGGCTCAACTTCCCCTTCTTTCCAAATCTCATGACCCTCTTCTAGGGAGATATTCGTAAGAACACTTTATCACCCCCTTCAAACTCTAGTTCTTTTCTTCAGTTGTCGGTATAACTTTTCTGTCGACTCTGAGATGCTCTTATGTTTTGTTGAATAGATCAGACCTTTTCTGCCATCTCATCAACAAGATCAGGTCCTAATAGCTTTCTTTCCCCAACTTCATCCCAGCAAGTTGGAGTCCTGAATTTATTTCCATAGAGAGATTCATAAGGAGCCATCTGAATACTGGAGTAAAAGCTATAATTATAAGAAAATTCCACCAAAGGTAGGTTTTGATCCCAACCACCTTTGAAATACAGAGAGCAAGCTCTCAACAAATCTTCTAGAGTTTGAATTGTTCTCTCAGACTGACCGTCTGTCTGAGGATGATAAGAAGTGCTGAAACTCAACTTTGTATCCAGAGTATGCTAAAGACTTTGCCAGAACTTCGAGGTATATCTCGGATCCCGATAAGATCTAATAGATAGTGGTACTACATGAAATCTTACCACTTCCTTTACATATATCCTGGAAAGCTGATCCAGAGAGAAATCATCTCTAATAGAAATAAAGTGTATAGATTTTGCAAGACAATCAACTATGACCCAGATATAATTATTTCCTTTGAATGTTTTAGGAAGTCCTGTGACAAAGTCCATAGTAATGTTTTCCCATTTCCATTCGGGTATGGGTAATGGTTGTAACATCCCCTTAGACTTCTGTCTCTCAGCTTTAACTTGCTGAAAAACCAAGCATCGAGACACATATTCAGCAACATCTCTTTTCATGTCATCCCACCAGAAGTACTCTTTCAGGTCCCTATACATCTTCGTGCTTCCAGGATGAATAGAGAATGATGAACTATGAGCCTCATCTAGAAGCTCCTTCTTTAATTCTGGGATGGGAGGAACACAAACCTGATTCCTGAAATTTATTATCCAATCACAATAAAGGTTGAATTCAGGAATATTTCTGACATTCTTTTGTAACTCTACATCTTCTTTCTGTGCCTCTTTAATATTCACATGTATAGATGGTTGAACATTCATTTGAGAAAGAGACAATTTCCCCCCTTCCATTATAATTCCAAGATCCATCCTTTATAAATCCATAAATATAGGATCTTTTGTGATCCTCATCATGGATAAACTAGCATGGTCTTGTCGACTTAATGAATCTGCCACCTTGTTTGCTTTCCCAGGGTGGTAATGAATTGAGCAGTCGTAATACTTAATCAGTTCCAACCATCTTCTTTGGCACATATTCAGCTCCTTTTGTGTGAAAATATAATTTAAACTTTTATGATGAGTATAAATGTCACACCTTTCTCCATAAAGACAATGCCTCCAAATCTTTAATGCAAAGATTACCGCAGCTAACTCCAAATCATGAGTTGTGAAATTTTGCTCATGGATTTTCAACTGTCGTGAGGCATAAGCTATCACCATATCATTTTTCATAAGAACACACCCCAATCCCTTCTTGGATGCATCACTATTGATCACAAACATTTCTCCGCTACAAGGCAGTGTGAGCATAGGTGCACTGGATAACCTTCTTTTCAACTCCTTGAAATTCGCTTCACATTCTTTCGTCTAAACAAACTTAACTCCTTTCTGAGTCAACCTAGTGAGTGGATTAGATAATCGTGAAAAATATTTCACAAAACGTCGGTAATATCCAGACAAACCAAGAAAACTTCGGATCTCAGTTACTGTTATTGGTCTCGACCATCTTTCGATAACCTCTATTTTTGCTGGATCCACAGATATCACCTCTATTGAGATTGTGTGACCCAAAAATGAAACATTTTGAAGCCAAAATTCACACTTGGTAAATTTGTCAAAAAGCATCTCCTTTATTAGGGTCTTCAATATAATTCTCAAGTGATCTTCATGTTCTACCTTGCTCTTTTAATAGACAAGAATATCTTCTATAAAGACTACCACAAATTGATCAAGATAGTCTCTAAAGACTCTATTCATCAGATCCATGAAGACAACAGGGGCATTAGTAAGACCAAATGGCATCACTATAAATTCATAGTGTTCATACCTTGTACGGAAAGTTGTCTTTGGTATAACCTCCCTTTTGACCCTTAATTGATGATACCTTGAATGAAGATCAATCTTGGAAAAGTATTGATCTCCTCGTAGTTGGTCAAATAAGTCATCAATGCGTGGGAGAGGATATTTGTTCTTGATAGTGATCTTGTTAAGTTCTCGATAATCAATATAGAGTCTCATTGATCAATCTTTCTTCTTAACAAATAGAACAGGTGCTCCCCAAGGTGATGCACTAGGGCGTATGAATCCCTTATCAAGATTATCTTGGAGTTGCTTCTTCAATTCCTGCAACTCAATTGGGGCCATTCTATAATGTGTCTTTGAAATAGGCAAAGCACCCGGTACAAGTTCAATTGAAAACTCAACTTCACGATTTGGTGGAAGAGTCGGCAATTCCTTCGGAAACACATCATCAAACTCCCGTACAATGGGAATATTCTTAATTGTGAGTTTCTCACCAACTATTTCAGATAAATAACCTTCATTCAGTGGAATCAAGACCCATAAGATGGAATAAATTTCCACTGGAAGGTTATGTTCATCCTTGCATTGATAGACGATCATAGATTGATCTGGAATATGAAATGTGACTTCACTTCTTTGGAAATTGATATGGTCTCCATATAAAGAAAGCCAATCCATGCCAAGAATCACATCAAATTCCACTATAGGAAGGATCACAAGACTTGCAGGAATCACTTTCCCACAAACTTCAATCGGGGAAGAATTATAAACTTTTGATGCGACTATTGTGCCATTAGGTGTTGTCACAGCTAACTCAATATCTAATTGTTGAGGTAATACAACGATACTCTTAGAAAATTCCTCATAAATAAAAGAGTGGGTGGATCCATAATCAAATAAAACATTTGCTACTTTAGAGTGGATGGTAAGTGTACCTTTCACCACATCGTTATCGTACTCCACATTGCTGATAGAAATTGCATGTGACTTTCCTTTGTCTTTAGCCTTATGATTTTGTTGATGTCGATCATCATAAAAAACCCTTGGATTAGGGCATTTATTGTCATAATTCCCCATCTCCTTGCACTTGAAACATTGAAGTGTAGTAGGTTCATTCTTTGTGTCCTTTCCTTTGTTTGCATCATTAGACATCTTCTTCCCATCATTGCGGTATTCAAATGCCGGATGACCTTCCTTTCCACATTTGAAACATTTACTTTTCCCTTTAAGACAACTCCCTCCATGTTTCTTTCTACACTTTGAGCATAAGGGAAATCTCATCTTCTTTTCAGTGTGCTCTTTAGATTTTCCTTTGAATTCCATTTTCCTCTTCTTATCAAACCCATATGACTGATGGGTTACTCCAATCTTCGTCTCGACTTTGAGAGCACATCGAACGATTTCCTCATAGCTATTGAAGTCCCTTATGTCTAACGCCCTTCGAAGACTTGGTTTTAAGCCACTAAAGAATCGATCGATCTTACTCTCAGGTTGGATAGAAATACCAGAAGTGTACCTTGCAAGTCTTGTAAAATCTGCTTCATAGGTACCAACAGATTCATCATCCTTTTGCTTCAATTCAAGAAACTCTTTCTCCATCTTTGTTTGGAGAATACGAGGGAAGTACTTATTGAAAAATAAGTTCTTGAACTCGTCCCATTCCATGGACTCAATTTCATCCCTTTGCCTCATATTCTTAATAAGATTCCACCATTGATCAGAATCTCCTTCCAAACGATACACTGCTAGGATGACTTTATCATGTTCAGAACATTGAAGAACTGAAAATATCTTTTCAGTAGTACTAATCCATTGTTCATCAATTAATGGATCAGTAGACCCGCTGAATGAAGGTGGGCACTGCCTCATGAAGGATTCAACAGAATGTCGCTCCTTCCTTTGCTCGTTTGGAAGTCCTGCATGATTCATAGCTTGAGAAAGTTGTGTGACAATGGCTACAGGATTTTTCATTCCAGCTCCCATAACGTTTGGTTGCTCAGGGGGACAATCATTTCATTGCCCGTCGCATTCCGTATTAACACGGTTCCTTTGGGTTCCAGCCATTGACTAAAACCAAGAAGAATAGTGTGAGCAACACTAATTATAATAGGAAAACCACATAATCAAGAATAAAATTTTACACTTAAGGTATTATCCTAGGTTATTCATGGTCATTTCTAAAACACTAAGATTGTGTTCTATGCTTAGAATTATCCTTAGGGTTCTTACTAAGGATTTCACATCCTAGTTTCCAAAGGTTGACTATACCTTTCCTCTGATACCAACTATAACAACCTATACTTTACATACATTGTTATTACTTCAAAATTGAAGCATACTTATTACAAAATATAACAAAACCATGAAAGGACCGTATAGGTATAGTGTCTTTAGAAACTGGGAACATAAACAACTGGTTCATAAAGCGTCTACACTGTCTCCCATTTATTTCATCATATATATAGTCCCTTTTGGCATATCTTACTTAATAACCTTCTTCCTAACCTGGAGAAATAAAACATACAAAAGGGTGAGCTCAAATGCTCAGTAAGGGTAAACAAAAGAAATATCAAACATATCATATTTATAAGAACATAACATTTTGAAAATCTTATCCTGCAAAAGAGATCATAACATGGGATAAATCATAGAAGTGAAATGTAATCCCAATAATCATAACATAAAACATGAAGCTTTGTGTCATACACACATAATCATAGAGAATCACTTCTTATTAGTCAAGACTCATTGCCAAGACTATCTTAGTGGACAAAGTCCATTTCTGAACCGAGTTCACTCCTCGTTTCAGTCCTGTTTCACTAAACCGGTTTAACCTTCCGTTCCAGCCATGTCTATATCATGAGATATAAAATATTTACCCAATGCATTGGAGGGAGATATAGTTCCCACCCATCTCATAATGATACCATTCATATGTGTGCCACAAAATCATAAATCATACATCATTCCATAACCCATGTAATAAAAATGGGATTCTTAAACAACATGACATCATAAAACAATTCATATAAGATAAAGAAATTCATAAAAATAATTCCATCACAACATAATCAAATCAATGTAATAATAGGGATAGAAACAGAACCCTATATTATCTTAGATGGAAAGTAATTTTGATAAAACACTTGAACTCCATTCTTGAGGAAAATATCCTTTCTACTTCAAAAACATTTTCCTTTCTTAACATGTCATACAATTTTAAAATAAAAGAAGTTGATTAAAAATAAACTTGAAAACTTGTAAAGGAATCTTCTTGGAAATAATGTTTTAAAAATCCATTCATGCCGTATAAGTTAAAAAAACATTCTTCTCGTACTTTTGTCGGAAAAGTCAAAAAGTACCTCGCACGAAAAACGACAAAAGATTCCTTTCATATCTTTTACTAAAAACTCACCGAAGGGTAAAATTGGATTTAAAAAATTGTAGATGGATGTAAACAACATTACATATTGAGGAAACATGGATTTGGATGATAAAATACACCCCAATAAATTCCAAAGTATAAACAATCTCGGATAAAAATGAGATTGTGATATTTCCCTTACCTTAGGTCTGATTTGCTTCGTAAGTGTCCGAACCTCATGTATAATGATTTAAATAATGTTATTGACTTATTCCAGAATCATACTTATTTTTATGATATCATATATGGTCATATTCTTAGCTTCTTATTAGTAATATTTCATTACTACTTGTTATTCGGGTGTTTATTACTTTTTGTTCTTATGCGCGTTTTGTCGAATAAATTCTTATTTTTCTTTTTAGGTTATAGATACCTCATTTTAAGAATGGTATTAGTGTAATATATATCATATTAATTCACTAAATTCATTTATATAATCATTATTCAATGAATATCATGTATAATGAGTCGCATCACATCGTGGAGACGGTATTCCGTACGTACGCACGAGCGATGATATCATTCCAACAATCGTGGAATTGTATTGGAGTGTCTGTATACTATTTCAGAATCAATATCACTTTAAAATAATCATATATAGTCATTACTTACACCATTATACCCATAAAAGTAAAGTGGTGGTGGAAAATAGATTACACCACGGCGTGGAGACGATATTCCGTATGTACGCACGCGTGGTGATTTAATTTTCCGTAGGATGGATAGATGGTGAAATAGGGTTGTTTCATTCTTATAATAACATATCAATATATGAGTGATACTGATGTTATTACTTCATAATGAAAAAACTAAATAAGAAGAAGTGGAAGAATAAATAAAGATTAAAGAATCGGTAACGGGCATTACCTCTTCTTTGAAGCGCCTCTTTGAGACCTCCTCTTAGGGCACTAAAATTGGTCTTTGAAGAAGAACAGGACCTCTAGGATGTTTCTAGGGAAGTGGAGAGGAGATATTGGCAGGGTTTTGCCGAGATTTAAGGCTCAAAGTGGTGTGAGGAAGAGAGGGAGGAGGTGCCCTTTTATAAGGTAGGAGAGGGGCACCTTTGGAATAACTAAAAATATTATTTTTATCATAAAGTCAAATTCGGTTTTTAATAGCTCCAAATTGATATATTTAGAAGATAAGGTGGGTATAGGTCGAAATAATCTCATACAATATAATTTAGACAAGTTTAGGTTCTTATTTTAACCTTATCATTTAGATTTAACATTAAGTTAAATAATTTTACTTTTACCATGTCTTCTTGTGTTCTTACACTATAAGGTTAATAAACTTACTATAACAAGCCAAACGAACCCCAAGATGTTTATTATCAATATATATAACCTTATATAAGTCATTTGGAATAACCTTAGATTTTTAGGAATAAAATAACAATTAATAATATAATTTTTTTTAAAAACTATTTTATGTCAATTTTGACACTATTTAGTAATTGATTTTTGTGAAAATCATAAAAGAATGATTATATCGAAAAAAGTTAATTAAATCAATACTAACATGTGATATTAACCTATAAAATTAGTTTAATTCTTAAAAAGTCTCAAATTACCTTTATTTGGGTATTTATAAAATCAATTATGTCAATATTTCATTAATATGATAATTACTGCATCATCGTTGTGTCATAAATAAATTAAATTATTTAATGTCTAAAAATTACGAATAAAATACCATTATGTACGAAATGTTTCTAGATTTCTAATTAATATTTATAGTCGAATATATCTTATGTATAACCCCATATTAAAAATGATTTACTTATTAAACTTTGATTTTAACTATTTTAACCCTTCTTTAAATAAATTAATAATAAATGTCCTAATCTAATCCAAGTGGGCCTAAATGATCATATTTTATTCCCAAGGTTGTTTATGGTCGAATTATACTTATCCAATTGAATTAGGACATGTGTTAGGGTAATAATAATATCATTTTTACCCTTAACTACCCTATTTACTTTTAACCGTGGTAAAAAAAGTAAAAAGTTACTATTCACCAAAAAAATTATTTTCATCTCATTGAACCACATTTTACTTACTGAAATCAATCGTTTCTCTCGGATTTTCGAAATTCCACTCACAGAAGCGGTAAAACTAAGTTTTATGAAAAATTCAGTTTTTTTTAACTACCACTTAGTGGTTTCACTATTCATCAAAAATTGAAAGTTTTCAGAAAAATTCCAAAAATTAGGCCTAAGCTATATTTGATATTATGAATTCAAAAATGATGTTTTTTACCAAATTCAAAACATAACAGTTACATTAACTAATTTAAAAATTAATTCTCGTCGTTAAGACAAATAGCGTGTTTTTAAGAGATAATAACTATCAAAAGATTGACAATTGTTTATGTCTGGTTTAAATGTAAAATTACATCCAATGAACAACATTGTATTAAATTGTAAAAATATATTCTAAATATACTTTAAAACCACTCAAATTAATAATTTATCACTATTAATTATTTCGATTAAAAAAGTTGTTTTTAATTAAAATTTAATAATTTTCACTATTCATCAGAATATAAAAGTTATCCGAAAAGTACCAAAATTTCACCCTAAGCTAATTTCGATATTCCGAATCAAAAAATGAAGTCCATTTTGAAAACTAAAATTTACAAAATTTCAAAAAGTGGTTATTACTATTCATAACGGCTAGTTTTAATAATATTTTAATCACATATCGTTGTTTAGTGAAACTCGGTATTGCGTACGACGCAAGCTATCAAGGAAGGCCGAGGTTGCGTATAAAGCAAGACAAGATAGTGTTGTGTGTAGTGAAATATTCCTTTGATGATTTATATAACATAAAAACAAAATATTTCTCATAAAATTCTCGGGTGTTACATCCCATCCTGTAAATGAAAAGATTCCAAAACCTTAAGAATTTCATCTGGTTCAAAACACATATTGTTATACAACTTGATGGAAATTATTACAAATTATTACAAATTATGATTAATTGTTACCAATTATCAGTAATTACCACCATTTCTTGTTAATTATATAAAATTATTGTTAATTATTTCTAATTATTAGCAATTGTTGTTAATTATTGTTAATTGTTACAAATTATTGTTTATTATTGTTAATTATTACTAATTATTACTAATTAAGATTAATTATTACTAATTATGATTAATTATTACCAATTATCAAAAATTATTGTGAATTATTACTAATTATTAATCATTTTCATTAATTATTTATTAACTATTACTTATTATTGGTAATTATAGTTAATTATTTCTAATCATTGTTAATTATTAAAAATAACCAATAATTATTAATAATCGTTACCAATTATTGATAATTATTTCTAATTATCAATAATCATTACCAATTATTATTAATTATTACTAATTATTACTAATTAAGTTTAATTATTATAAATTATGTTTCATAATTACTAATTTTCATTATTTATTACAAATATTCATCAATTAATACAAATTTTCATTAATGTTTGGTATGTATCATTAACTGTGGGAAATTATCATTAATTATTACTAATTCCCATTAATTATTACAAATTACTACCAATTATTGGTAATTATTTTCAATTATTAACCATTATTAGAAATTATTACTAATTATTGGCACTTATTGGTAATTATTGGTAATTATTATTAATTATTATAAATTATTACTAATTATTACTAATTATTACTAATTGTTACTAATTATTACTAATTATTGGTAATTATTACTAATTTTTGTTAATTATTACTACTTATTGGTAATTATTTGTAATTATTACTTTTTTTGTTAATTATTACAAATTTTTACTAATTTTTAATATTTATTAATATTTTTTGTTAACTATTACTAATTATTCCGTGACGCCCCTGGTGCCACGGTGTTTTTATATTGGTTTTATTTTATCTTGTCTTGGGTAGTATTGAGTTTTAGTTCAAGGATGGCCGAAAATTTATGTTTTGGAGGCCTTTTTGGGAGGAGTATGATTGTACCACGCAATTAGTATTAACCATCAGGTACCCATGCGGGTGCCCAAGTGGGTTTTTGTTATGACGCATGACTTGCACATGGTTTGTTAAACCATGCAACAGGTGTGTGATTAGCTCTGCAATTTTTTATAGTGCCTAGTGGCACAGTTTCAGTACGGTTTTCTCATTCATGCATCTTCCTAGGTGTAATGTCTTGGATTTGCCATGTATTATTTTTAAATATTATATAGAATTATTACGAGACCATGCTTTGCGACGGCATGTGATTCCAACGACCGAAGTGCCCAAAATAAATGGTTGAAATAAATTAAACTTTTAAATAGCAGGCACCAGTGTTTTTCCTGAAAAAGGTGAAATAAATTTTAAATGGGTTCCTAGATTAGAAATATGGGGGCACCATTGCGTTCAGAGTAGGAATTTTACCTTAGGTAGGGCCTAACATCGACCGGCGTGGGTCGGCAGTAGAAGCTAGTTTTTGGATGTTTTAAAAGGAACTAAAATAAATCAATATTTTATTTTATTTTAATTGTTTCCATGACGCAGTGACAAGTTAATTGGTTTTAAATAACCAGGAGCCCAGGGTTAGGCTCGTAACCTTGGAAACTTTTCTTAGACGTTCTAGATATTTGGAGATGATCCATCCTTGGAGGAATCTCGACAAACAACGATGAGTGACAACGCGTGCATCGTTGCGCAGTGAGATCAAATCTCAACTGACAGCCACTCTCCCTCTTCCTCAAAAATCAAGGTAGGTGTTGTTATTTTAATTCATCCTTCCCCATTCTTGGATTCAAACAAAGAACGTGGATCAACCCACAAACAGGTTGACCAACGGATCATTCGTTCTTACAAGAGGGTCTTTTATCGGGTTTATTTTGGGGAATTACTCCATGTTTGATTTGATTTATATTTTGATATGATTTGTTTAATACTTCTAACTAGATCGGATCAACAATGTGACAAATGACAGCGGAGGTTTATTCCTCGATTCGTTATTTGTATTTCTTCTCCCCTTCGACCTGCACGTTCTTCACCTTCTTCATGGGGTTAATAACAACGAATTGTTGTGCATCCATCTCAAAACGCAACTATCCCAAATTGTATATCTAACATCATTATGACCCAATAGAGGAGCGACGATGTTGGTGGTGGGAAAATTCACTCGGTTTGGGAGAAATCGTTCTTCAACGATTCTTCATGCAGATGGATCGAAACATGTTTTCGGGGATGATCGGAGGCCTAAAACCAATAGAATCAACCTTGCAGTAATGAAATGACCCAGAATATTGAGTTTTATTGTGATTGGATGGTTGGATCGAGAATCAGATCTTCACCTGGGGTCGGCCGGTGATGAACAACATTTTCTGGAAAATCGTGAAAAATATGGCATGTTCTCCAAAGAACACGGTGTGTGGGGTCGGATCTTCTACGGCTAGAGTTTCACAATGTAGGAAGCGACGACACGGTGTATGAAAATTGTCTCATGGAATTTGGATCCTTATGTGGGACTAGGTCTGTATCTAGGATGATACATTTACATGGTGTGGAGTACACGACATGTACTCCACCACGCGGCTAGACCAGGCCGGTTACACGGGTTAACCCATGTACCGGTACACGGGTTGGAATACACGGGTCGAAGCCATGTATGGGCACATGGACAACGTACACAAAGAGGACCCAGGATAATTAGAAACATCGTGTGACTTTCACTACATGTCTTGTATACACTTTCTACATGACATGTCTTCTCACTTGGGTCGTTTCACATGGGCAATACCTAAAGTCAAGTGACATGGCGTGTGACCTTGCTACACGTTGTGTACCCTCTTCTACCTAGCTTGATATTCTTGTCCACCATTCCATGGAAAAAAAATTTGGGTTGGTTCCCCCTTTGTTCATTCCCTTGAAGGTCATGTATTGTTTCCATCCATAGGAGCATGATCCCTTCAAGAGGAATTTCTTAATAGAATCAGAATCCCTCTAAGAGGCCCGAAGCAAGATCCTCTACCCATTCTTGGCCCAAGTTAGAGTTAGGTATTGACCTGACCAATCCTGTAGGAAATTGATCCTCTACTTACCTTGTGAATCAGAATGATTATTGGTATATGCCAAGGAACTGGCAGTGATTATCATTTGTGTATTGTGATCTTTCCCCACTCAGGAGCGAGTTATCCTGAAATGAGTTAATTTGTTCTCCTTTATGATCTATTAGTGCATCTATCTCTCTCGTGACACTTCCTGATGAACCTACTTCTCATACGGAAATCACTAGATCTATCAGAATCGTGGGGTGATTACTCCCGAACTAGTGCTTCATTGAATATTCAAACTAAATCCCTAGCATGGGTATACCGTCTTTGTGATTTACCTCTAAAATATGGGTTTGGGTTTTGAGTATATCTGTATATGTTTATCTTGTTTTATGTTCTATAGACATATACTATTTAGATATTATTGTACCTTTACATTGTGTATTTTTTTTGTGTTTTTCAGGGACCTCTACTAAGTATTGTCATACTCACCACTACATGGGCTTTTCCTGCACGTGTCGAGTCTTGTGTAGATGAGCGGCCTTTTGATAGAGTCTGGGGTAGACTAGGACCAGGCTGAGCTTTATGAGATTCCTTATAGGTCGAGGTGTTCCCACAGTTATGAGCAGCTGTCCCAGTACCTATTTATTTCTTACATGTTGGACTTTTTATTTTTCAAACTCTTTCTTTTCATGGGCTTGTATTTTTTCTATGTTTACTTTTCGCACTTTACATTCCGATAAATTCTGTTGTTTAGGTTTAGTTGTATGAATGCATTTTGTTCCCTTAGTGGTATTTACATTTCATCATTTATGGTCGTAGAGATGGGTGCATGTGTATAGGTACTTAGGTAATGCCTCCCATGTTACTGATATGCCTACTCAGTGCTAGTCACAAGCCATTGGCCTATTGGAGGTGGCCTTGGAGATTCACGACATGTTCCCCACTGGTACAGGTCTTGACAGAGTGGTTTCAAAGGTGTTCGGTTCTAACTTAGGACCAAGAGTATGTGAAATTTGTTTGGGGAAAGAATGTTAATAGTTTTGAGTTAGCTTTCAGGCTAGGGACTCCAGTGTTGGTGTGGGTGGTAGATGTATCTAGACACCAGGACTCTGATAACCTACTTTTTGACTCAGTACATCAGAGAACTAGTTGCAGGGAAACAAAATAATGGTACATGCATCATATAGAAATGGGTTTTGTTTTCCATGTCCTATAGTGTCATCTATCCAGATATACTCTTTTACTGTGGTACATTTTATTTTCTTATAGGATGAATATGTGACACATAACATCTAGAATTCAGCAGCTCAATCACGAGGATGACCCCCTTAGAGGCGAGGCTTAAATTTAAGGACCAGTTTTTAGGCATTACCTTCATGTGGTGAACCTTCTATACCACCACCAATGGAGCAGCATGTGGTAACTACAATACAAGCAAAAAAAGTGTCTAGTTTGAGCGCACTCCATGAGTTTTAAAGACAGAGTCCCCTCAGGTTCCAAGGCGAGCCTGACCCTCAGGTGATTGAGGATTGGCTTGAGGCAGTGACAAGAGTTTTTTGTCTAGTGAGGACACCAGCAGACCATATAGTGATCATAGGAGAGAGATTTTTTCAGGCTTTGGTGGGGAAATGGTAGAGTTTAACCATGCAGACTCGCGATGAGGATACTATTTTGTGGGAAAAGTTTTGACGCCTCTTTAGGGAGGAGTTCTCTCTAGTTATGCTGAGAGAAGTGTATATCAAAGAGCTTATTTAGCTCCAGATGTGTAGTTTATCAGTGGATTACTATTTATCAAGGTTCACCAACCATGCCAGGTACATGATGAATACGGTCAGGGATCAATACTTCAAATCACGGACCTTCAATAAATGTCTACGATGGGACATCAGAGCTACTGTCGTGCATCTATGTTTTTCAACTTATGAAGGAGTGCTCGAGTGAGATTGGGTGGTTGAGAGATTCTTGGCTAAAAGAGACATCTAGTGGTAGTTATTAGTAGGTATATAGGTGTAGATACCTTATCGGTAGGGATTTGATGTCAGGAACAGGGATAGGGATGTCGTAGATGTCACGGGAGGACCCAATACAGGTGATTTGTGGTCCAAGGCTCTCATGATTGATCCAGTCAGCCTAGGGAGAGGTGATACTACTCATGAAACAGTAGGGTACATCTTGCTAGATATTTCCCAACCTGTCGAATTGCTGACAAGGATTTGGTTGATTGACCACTGAGTCAATGGAAGAAAGTGATACAGGAAGACCCACCAGGACGCGAACGCGGTAGAGGAGTAGGGAGAGCTGTAGGAGGTGGCAGACTCTTTGACATACTTCCACCACCACCACCAGGATGTTTGAACCAGGCTCAAAGAGTTGTGGGATGGGGACGGGGTATCTACATGCGGTTGAGGTGTATGACCCAAGGACTCTAGGGATGATCCAAGGTACGATATGTGTTTTTCTACCTTAGATTTCGTACTTATAGACACATGTTCCAGTCATTTTTTCCTTGCCATGCGTCTTGAATGAATGCTTGAGATTCTGGTGGAGTCATTGACTTGACCTTTATGATTGGAGACGCCTATGGGAGGAGACTCGATTATCACTATTGGGGAAAAATACATCAATGTATACTTGAATCATTTTTTAGGTGATTGTGTTTGTTGATAAAGTGGACATCCATCTTGTGTTTTTTTAACAAGGCAGACCATGATGGTAATTTTGTTGACAAATGGGGTTTCCATGGTGATTTTTTTAGGTCCATAGATATTTTTGACAACCTATTTTGACAAAGATCGATGAAAAATTAATGGATGATCTGAAGGTGGTACAAAAATAACAAATCTAAGGTGGCACCATTTTCTAGTGTTTTCTAAACTTTTGGGCCTCAAAATTGACAAATGGAGAAACGTGTTTTTGGAAAAGGGACTTGCAAGCCAGTTTCTTAGAAGCTTTAAATCTTTCATGCTATATTTTTTTCAAGATCAGAACATTAAAATATGGAAAAGGAAAGAGGGGCACCAAAGTTTTGGTTTGGGCGCGTAAGGTGACTAGGGCGACAGAGACTAGGGCAGCTGGACTTGCATGCCGAGATGAGACTTACATGTCGGCTCTCAGGGTACCCAAAATTCCTATAAATAGAGGGCTACCCCTCCAAAATTTTATATATAGTTCAACAATTTGAGAAAATTAGATCTCCAATCACACAGGTGGTTTGGGTGTGAAAGTGGTGGTGTTAGCACGCAAGTATAATGTTATTCAGAAGTTGTGTGCCAGTAGATAGTTGCATGCTAATATTGGTTTGGCCGTAAAAGGGTGTGATTTTTCCAAGTTAGGATTTGGAAAAGTGAGTGTCGTACAAGTGGTTAGGTGAAAGTTGTGCGCCATGCTTGAATAAGTGCACCAGGCATTAGAGAAGCGCGCCAAGCATAGGGAAGCATGTCAGTAACTCTAGCACTATGCGAAAGTTGGAAGATTGCCTAGTACCTCCAGTGAAAAGTTTGATTCATCTATAGGTGAAATTTTTACATCAATAGAGCATCTACGTACAGAGAAATATGCATTAATTTCTTATAATTAAGGGACCTACAGGTTTATAAATTTTGAGTGGATCTTCTGAAGAATCAGTGAGATCACTTCAGGTGAGTGAGTAATGAGTTATCAAATTGTGAGTGGTTTTAAACCCGAAGGGACAGTGAGTCCTCTTCAAACTTGTAAATATCAGTGCGCTTATAGTGGATTTGGTACATAGGCACATCGTCAGTGTATTCTCCTTGGATATATCCTATTGAGGGTGAACCACGTAAAATTGATGTGTCATGTGCAATCTTTAAGATTCCTTCATACTCTACAACAGAAAAGAGAGAGAGAGAATAGGGTTTTTTGTAATAACAAAACAAGATCAAAAAGGGTATTTGTTTTAATTTTTCATACCCTGATTCACCCCCCCCCCTCAGGATATCTAGCCTAGTGGACCTAATAATTGGTATCAGTTTTTCTCTCTCAAATGGAGTTCATCAATCACAAAGGGATTCCAATCTTCAATGGGAATAATTTTTAGATATGGAAGAATCAGATGAAACACTACTTTTGATCTTTGGGAATTGATGTGCTCATATCATCAATGCATGGCATAACTTCCAATATTAACAGTGGTGCATTATCAGAAGCTGAGTGAAGAGAATTATATGCTAACGCCAAAGGAATCAATGATTTAGGTGGAGCCTTATCCAATGAAATATTTATGAAGGTGATGTCATGATAAACATCACATGTTATGTGGTAAAATCTATTGAACATATATGAAGGAGATCCAAAGGTTAGAGATGAAAATATGAAAGTATTGTGAAACAAGTATGAAGATCTAAGAATGAACCTAAATGAGTATGTTAATGCATTATTTGATAGGGTAAATGTTGTACTGGAAGACATGCAGGGTCTTGGAGAAATTATTGAAGAAATCAAGATTGTGAAGTGCATCTGGAGGAAACTTCCACCTCGATTCAATCGTAAATTTTCAGTTTTGGAAGATAAATACCTAAAAGAGCTGACATTGGATAACCTGGATAGCACCCTTGTTGCATATGAAATGAGGAATGATGATAACGATGTTGTGGAAAAGGGGAAATATAAAGTAGTGGAATTAAAGACCATAAAAAAACTCACCCTTGAAGATTCTCAGGAAGAAGAAGAGACAGATAAGATAATGTCATTCCTTTCCTCAAATATTCAAAGATCAAAAGTAAAGTTCCAAGGGAAACTTCCACTTTCTTGATTTAGATGTGGAAAAGTTGGTCACCTTTCCATAAGGTGCCCCCAAGAAGTTTCAAGAAGATAGGTAGGATGAAATCAAAATTCCCAAGAAAAATAATTCATTCTATTTAAAAGGTAAGAAAAAATTCAATAGAAATTTATTTAAGAAAAAGAATCTTCTCTCACAAGAATGTGGTTGTTTAGATGAGTATGAGGCTAAAGAGGTTGAAGAGATAGATAACTGCACATATTGTGGAGAGAATTATATGGTTGCAGTTGTCAGTATCTCTCAAAAAATGAAAGAAACTGACAATGATGAAGAAGAAGAAGAAATTGAACGAAGAGTCAACATAAGAGCTGAATTAGAATAATCTCTTGAAGATATAGATGTTTGGAGGGAAAAAACAAATAAATACAATAAGGTGGTACATGATTCCAAACTCTAAATGAAACAGAAAAAAGAATAGAAGTCTGAGCTGATAAAAGAAACTGAAAACCTTAAGTCTTATAGGCCAGAGAGCTCAGAAAAGATTGAGGAATATAAACACAAGGTTGAAGAATAGAAAAGGGAAATCGATAGCATGAATAACACAAGGAAAGATCAAATCAAGCATATTTAAGAACTTTAAGGAGAAGTTGTTGGTTTGTGGAAAAAGCTTAAGGATCAAGATAAACTATTGACTCCCACTAAGAAATTAGGAAAGTAGATCATTCAAAAAATATAGAAGCTAAAAGTGGATCATAGTGGTTCAGCAGAAAGTAAGCATCAATTATGTTAAGATGCTAAGGTCGATGGGGGTCTTTATCGAAAACAAAAATCTTTGAAAATTGATGTTAGACTACAAGCACCCATTCTGAGATTGAAGGTTGATTTGGGCACAAAGAAGGATCAGAATATTCAGATATCCCAAGGGTAAACTAGCAGTGAAGAAGTGAAACAATTGAATGCACCTTATATCAGGTGTTATTTTTGTGGAAAGATGGGACATTCACATTTTATGTGTTCCATATCCAAGAGATATCGAAGGGCACAAGAATAGATATGGCATCTAAAAAGAGAACATTTCTCTATAACATGTTTTGAAGGACACTATTTTTGGTTTGGAGGATTTGGGCACATGGCTAGATACTATACATCGGCCATACAAAGGGTTTTGCCAAAGCAGAATCAAAATGTTCGCAAGCAGCAGATCAATGAACCAACAGGTGAGTTGAAAATGCAAAATAGATTTTCAGATTTTCAATATGAATTCAGTCCATCATACTCTAAAAAAGATCATAATTCTCAATCTATGCTGAGTGTGAAGGAGAAAATATGGACAAATAAAAAAAGGATGATAAGTAAGTGGTGGTAGAAATTTCCCTTAAAGCATCAGACCATTATAGTGTGTGGATCCTTGATAGCGGTTTCACATCACACATGAAAGGTAATAAGGATCTCATTATAGGAATAAAATATGACAAAGAAGGATTTTTCGAGTTTGTATATGATTAAGGCCTAAAGATTATTGGCTCAGGAAAGGCCAGTTTTGGGGCAAAGAGATGAGATGTGTTGATGTCTTAGTATTAGAAGGCCTCAGTCAAAATTTGATCAGCATCAGTCAACTATGTGACTCAGGATATTCTATAAGGTTTACTAAGAAGATATGTATTGTCAAAGGAAGAGACGTGATAGTTATTCTAAAAGGAGAAAATAAAAAATGTAAATCTCTACCTGGTAAGTGGAGAAGAAGATATGTGCTTTCTATCTAGAGAGGATGAAAACAAGTTGTGGAATAAATGACTTGGTCATATATTCCAACCATCCCTAGAAGATATAGTAAAGTGTGATGCATAAAGTGACCTCACTAAGATTTCATGTGATCGTACTCACACGTGCGATGAATTCCAACATGAGAATCTCATCCAAATGACATATAAGGAAAAGTAAAAGAAGTAAGCAAGAGTGCTCGAATTGGTGCATATTGATGGTTGTGGGCCTATCACACAAATAGAAATTGATGGAAAGAGGTACTCTGTTATTTTCATTGATGACTATAATAGAATTGAATGGTTATTTGTTATTTACCATAAGTCTGATGTGTTTAGCTGCTTAAAACAGTACCGGAGGGAGTGTGAAAGGATGTTTGGAAAAAAATTGAAGTTTCGTACTGACAATGGTATAGAATCCACAAATAGTTAGGTGGAAGACTATCTTGAGGAACATGGGATAAGGCATCAAGCTTATTCAGTAAGAACCCCCCAACAGAATAGATTATTTGAAACGAGAAATAGGATCATCAAGAACATGGCTGGAACAATGATTATAGAAAAAGACCTACCAAAGAAATTTTGGAAGAAAGTAGTGTGTACATCGGTCTACATTTCTAACAAGGGTATGTTGTGTCCGAAGGAAGGAAAGACTCTGTATGAGATGTGGCATAGAAAAAATCCAATGGTGAAGTACTTTATAATCTTTGGGAGTAAGTGATTTATACTCAATAAAGAAAAATACAATAAATTTGAGTCACATGAAGATGAGGGAATATTCCCTAGATACTCAGGAAAAAGAAAATTATAAAAATTATTTAATAAAAGGTTGGGAAACGTAGTTGAGAGCAATCACATCACTATTGTGGAAAATGATGAGAATATTCAATAGAACAATGAACAATTTTTTTATGAAAGTGATGAGGATGAAAGTAACGTAGGAGGAGTAGAAGTGGCTGATGCTGATTTTGAAGAAGATAATGATGATGAGCATGAAGAATAAAAATCTGTATCTGTACAAAAGCTAAGTAGTCGAGCTGAAATTGTTAGGAAAAGTATCATTGGTGATCAATCAACTCTAGTTCAGACAAGAAGAAAGAAATCTCTTCAATAGACATATTTCTTATCTCAGGTAGAGCCTAAATGATTTTCTAATGTAGATGAAGATGAAAACTAGGTTCAGGCTATGAATGAAGAGCTAGATCATATTGAAAAGAATCAGACGTGGGAGATAGATTCGAGGCCAGCTGATAAGAATGTCATTGGGAATAAATGGGTCTTTTGCAGCAAGATGAATAAATATGGAATAATGATTTGAAAAAAATCACAACTAGTGTGCAAAGGATACTCCCAGATAGAGGAAATTGATGTCAATGAGACATTTACACAGGTTTCAAGGGTGGAGACAATCAGATTATTCCTAGCCATTGTAGTGCAATGGAAGTTCAAAGTGTTCTAGATGGATGTCAAATCTACATTCTTGAATGGGATTCTGGAGGAATAATTGTATATCAAGTAGCCAGATGATTTTCTCATTCATAAAGATGAGAATAGGGTTTTTCAACTATAAAAGGCGTTATATGGGTTGAAACAAGCATTGAGGTATGGTACTCAAGGCTTGATCAATATTTGAAGAAGCTTGGTTTCCAGCATGGTGGATTTGATTAAAATATCTATTTCAACAAAAATAGCAATCAAAGGATGATGGTGCTAGTTTATGTTGATGACATAATATTCGGTGGATCAGATGAAGCACAGTGCAGATTGTTTTCTGAATTCATGAAACATGAGTTCAAAATGTCTACGATTAGTGAGCTAACATTTTCCCTTAGTTTACAGGTGACATTAGGAAGTAATGGAACATTCATTTCTCAATCCAAATATTCCAAGGAGGTTCTGAGAATATTTGGAATGGACATTTCCAAGGAGATGAAGACTCTGGTTGCTACCCAATGAAATTATTGAAAGATGATAATGGAAAGGTAGTTAATATCACAAAATACAGGTGTATTATTGGGAGTTTACTGTACCTGACAACGACAGGAAAAGATATTGTTTTTGCCACATTCCAAGAATCGTGATATTAAAGCAATCCCAAGGAAATTCACATTCTTGCAGTGAAAATAATACTTCATTATATTAAGGGAACGGTAGATTTTGGCTTGATATATGGTGACAAATCTTAGTAAGAGTTATTGGGATATACTAATGGAGATTGGACTAATTTAGTGGATGATAGGAAATCAATGTCAGGAGGTGATTTCTATCTTGGTGGATTGTGTATTTCTCGGATAATCAAGAAGAAAAATTGCATTTCATTGAGCACTGCATAAGCTGAGTATATTTCAGCCACTCAAGAATGCACCCAGTTATTGTGTATGAAGCATCAGATTGATGATATGGGAGTTAAAGTGAAGTATTTGATCAGAATCCAATGCGATAACTCAAGTGCTATAAATATCAACAAAAATACCATCCATCATTTAGGTACAAATCACATTGAGATAAAGTATCATTTTATCAAAAAGAAGGTTGAGCAAGGAATTGTGAAGTTGGAGTATGTGCCTATAAAACTAAATATTTCATACATTCTGATGAATCCCTTACCCAATGAAGCTTTTGAGAGGAATTGACTAGCTCTGGGAGTTCAGTCGACTACCTGCACCTAAAAAAGTGTTGATGAGGGACTCCCCCCTCTCCCCGAGGTATAGTGTGTTTTATCTACTATGATAATATGTGTTCTTTTCAATGTCCCAGACCACAGAGAAGTAACCTTTGGGTTCTTTGAAAAAGGGGATAAATAGTGACTTCTCAAGGGGGAGAAATTGTGGCTAAGGAAGTGATAAAATTTTTTAGTCAAAGACATGGGGAGAAACTGACATATGGAGCAGCGAGATTGGGGGAGAGTAATGAGATAGGGGAGAGTATTGAATCTGACAATGCTAGAAGTGATCGATCAAATGGTAGATATCATCACAACTGAGGATCATGAGAAAAGCATAAGAGTGGTGTTAGAATGGTGTTATAAGGTTTCTAGCTCTCACTAATTGTTATCAGTGTGGTATCAACAATTAGTATTAGTCTGGTGTCAATAGTTGGTGTCTAAAATGAAGTGATTCATTGATGATATTTTCATTTACTCTTGTTTCTCATGGCGAGCATTTCTCATGTGGTCTTAGAGTATGTGTCGATTGAATCTTTGATCGCTATCTGAATTGCAAGAGACGAATGGTGGTAGTGATTGGAAGAAGCTCTAGTGAGGTATCAAAGTGCAAAGAATCGTTATGAAGAGATTTTTCAACAAACCCAAAGGGGTACATTATTGGGAAAAAATCCCTCAAGGTATCATTGAATCATTTTTTAGGTGATTGTGTTTGTTGACAAAGTGTACATCCATGTTGTGTTTGTTAAAAAGGCATACCACAATGTTAATTTTGTTGAAAAAGGGGGTTTCCATGGTGATTTGTTGAGTTTCATAGATATTTTTGACAACCTATGTTGAAAAATAATAATGATAAATGAATGGAAGATCTGGAGGAGGTACAAAAAGAATATATATAAGGTGGCACCGTTTTCTAGTGTTGGACAAATTTTTGGGCCTCAAAATCAACAATTGGAGAAAAGCATTTTTGGAAAAGGGACATGTGCGTTGATGTCTTGTAAACTTGGAAACATGCATTCCATATGTTTTTCAAGATAATAACATCAAAATATGGAAAAGGAAATAGGGGCACCCAAGTTCTGGTTTGGGCATGCAAGGTGACTAGGGAGACAAAGACTAGGGCGTCTAGACTTGTGTGTCGGTGCTCAGGGTACCCAAAATGCCTATAATTAGAGGGATACCCCTCCTAATTTTTAGATAGAGTTCAAAAATTAAAGAAAATTAGATCTTCAATCACAAAGTTGGTTTGGGCATGTAAGTGGTGGTGTGATCACGCAAGTATAAGGTTATTTATAATTTGCATGGCAGTTGATAGTTGCGCGCCAATATTGGTTTGGGCATAAAAGGTTGTGAGTAGCCCAATTTTGGAGTTGGAAAAGGGAGTGTCACGCAAGTGGTTCTGTGAAACTTTCATGCCTGTCTTGAAGAAGTACACCAGGAATTAGAAAAGCGCTCCAAGCATAGAGAAGTGTGCCAGTCACTCTAGGATTGTGCGAAAGTTGGAAAATTTCCTAGTACCTCTGGCGCAAAGTGTGATTCATCTACGATTGAAAGTTTTATGTCAACAAAGAATCTACATACAGAGAAAGATGCATTCATTTGTGATAAAGAAGATACCTAAAAGCCTATAAAATCTATTTGGATCTTCTTAATAAGAAGTGAGCTCACTTCAGTTGAGATAGCAGTGAGTTCTCAAATTGTGAGTGGTTGTAAACAAGAAGGTTCAATGAGTACTCTTCAAACTTTTAAATAGAAGTGCACTTATAGTGGATTTGGTACATTGGAACATCATCGGTGTATGATCCTTTGAGGTCACCCAATGAGGGTGAACCAAGTAAAATTGATGTGTCTTGTACATGCTTTATGATTCACTCATACATTGCAACGAGAAGGAGAGAGAGAAGATGGTTTTGTCTAACAACAAAACAAGATCAAAAGGAAAAGTTGTTTTAATTTTTCATACCCTGATTCACCCCCCCAGGGTATCAATCCAAGTAGACCTAAAAATCACACATCATTGCTGACAGTGTGATATTACCCATAGAGGTGTGAGTTTCAATTGGAACCTCTTGGTGGAAACGTCGAGCTCTTACGATGTCATTCTCGGTATAGATTGGTTATCTTAGGTCCATGCCAATATTGACTACTTTAGGAGAAGAGTGTTGTGTTTTCACAGGGATGGAACAAGGTTTTTCTTTTTTTGTGAAAATTAGAATGATGTAGTAGATGATGGGATCATGCATAGGAGGGTACAGCCAATCACTCGTGAGTTGGCTAGCCTTACCCTCGGAGTGAAAGATGTTATGAGCTTCTAGTTCCAAGAAGTATTGGTGGAGTACGATGATGTCTTTCCCAAGCATGTTTCAGGATTACCTCCCCACCAAGAGATCGAATTTTTCATTGACTTGCACCCTAGGATGGCACCGGTATCCCCATCATCATATTGGATGGCTCCTGAAAAGTTGCACGAGCTGAGGGTGCTCCTGGAGGATTTGAAATGGAAGGGATTCAGAAGACCCAATGTCTCACCCTTGATAGCCCTAGTTTTTTTTTCAATAAGGCAGATGGGAGTTTGAGGTGTGTGTGGATTACTGGTTCCTGGATCATGTAACGGTGAAGAACAAGTATCCACTGATGATGATTAATGACCTATTTGATCAACTAAGAGGGACACGATGGTTCTTGAAGGTTGACCTTCGATCAGGTTATGACTAGTTATGAGTACGAGATGAGGAGATATCAAAAATGTCTTTCAGATACTGCTACTGTCACTACAAGTACTTGTTGATGCCTTTTTTTCATGACTAACACCCATGCAATGTTCATGGGACTTATGAACTGGATCTTCTAGTTGTACTTAGACAGGTTCATAGTGGTCTTCATCAATGACATCCCTGTGTACTCGGCGTTAGAGGGGGAGCATGTGAGACACCTATGGATGGTTCTAGACGTACTCTAGGAGCACCTGCTTTATGGGAAGCTCTCGAAGTGCCAGTTCTAGAAACAGGAGGTCCACTTTCTATGACATGTTATCTCATTATATGGAGTATTAGTGGACCCATCCAATGTTGAGGTAGAGTTAGCATGGGATCCACCCCAAATTGTGATAGAGGTGTGGAGATTCCTTGGGTTGGAAGGATACTAATAGAGATTTATCCTTAATTTCTCTCATATGTCAGCACTGATGAGAGCCTTGACCTAGAAGGGGAATCCTTTCGTATGTATGGAGAAGTTCCAGTAGGATTTCCAGTAGTTGATGCAAAGTTTGATGAGCATACCAATCTTGAAATTTTCAGAAGAGGGTGTCATGTACGTAGTTTTATGCGATGAATTAGAGACCAGGCTTGGCTATGTCCTGATGTAGATACTGGCAGTGATTGCTTATGGTTTGCGCCAGCTAAGGCCACATGAGCAGAACTATGTGACCCATCATCTTGAGTTGGTAATAGTATTCTTCATGTTGAATATGTGGAGACACTTCTTGATGGATGAATTATTTATCATCTAATCTAACCAAAAGAGCCTCAAGTACATCTTCTCACAAAAGGATCTGAATCTGAGGTAGAAGAGATGGCTGGAGTTCCTCCAGGATTATGAATTTGTGATTTTCTATACTCCTAGTAAGGGGAGAAAAGTAGCTGATGCTCTCAGTTGAAGATCGAGTTCACAGTAGCTGAGCATGGCGTCGGAGTAGTTTTCATTGCTACAGTTATCATTCATGGTTAGGGAGGATTCAAATTATCTCCAGTCGATGGTTGTTACACCTCAACTCATGTAACAATTCAGGGAGGAAAAACTAGGGGATATCAACTATGAGACTTTACGTGATTATTTTTCCACAAGACAAGATCTTGATGGATATTCGCAAGGTATGGAGCATGTGGTCCTTTTTAGAGGCTGTCAGTTGTGCTAGTGACATTGAAAGAGGAGGTTCTGAGGGTGTTTTATACACCCCCCCTTGGCAGTACATCCTAGAACTTAAAAAATGTACCATGACCTCCGATGTCTATTTTGGTGGATAGGGATGAAGAAAGAAGTAGAAGAGCTCGTTTCTCGATTCCTTACACACCAATAGGTGACAATTGAGCACCATCTTCCATGGGGCTAGTTCACCCTATGACATCGCACCTTTTTATAACATAAACTTTCATTACATTACACAAAACTGAGGATCTTTAAGGTTTAGTGTCTTGGAAACCAGGAACATAATAAATGAAATCAACATAAATAATTCTTCTTAAACACTTGAAAGGCTTCTCCTTAAGTTCATCATATGTTCATTACTGCATCTCATAACATGGGGACATACATCAAAAGAAAGGGTGAGCAGAAGGCCCAGTAAGGGAAACAAGAGAAACATTTTACATGTGAACTTGAGATACTTCAATAAGGTCGTGAAAAGAACTTTAAGACATGATAAAGAAATAATGAGATATATCATAATAAAAATAAAATTTTTCATAACTTGAATATGTGGCTACAAAATTTAATATTTACAATCATTTCCTTTCACCAAGTTCCATCCCCAAGGTGTCATTAAAATTTACCAAGGTTATTCACCAAGGTATCAGTCTAAAAAGTCATATCTAGAGATTAAGTCTTTACCCAATGAATTGAAGTGGTATCTGGGCACACCCTTGACATGTATTTATTATGATGTGATCCACATATATCATCATCAATCATTTCATAAACAACCCATATAGAATAAAATAAATGGTTTTTATTTCATAATCATAACGTTTTAAAAACTGCTTTAAAGACATGATCTTTATGTCACTATAAACCCACGGATAGGGAAAGTGGGTTTCATGTATTTAAATACAAGAATTTAAAATAGAAAATTTGGATATATATGTGAATACCCCTGTATAAATAAGAGCTTTGAGTATTCACTTTATAACATAAAATAATTTTGAGAAAAGAGAGAGGCATTTTCAGACAAAAATTCTACAACATAACGGCTGTGTTTCGGGGTTTTAGAAAACATTGAAAAGAGAGGGGACATGGGTCACCCACTTATAAATGATCCATATAATAGTATAGGGACAGAATAAAAAGAAGATATCAACATGTTAATGAAATTTGAAAGACATACCATATGAAATGAAAAACATGGAAGTGAGACAAAAATAAGATTTCTCTTATGAAAATTCGGCAGCCTAACGGCGTCATTTAAACTTCAATAAAAATGAATTGACGAGATAAAATAGGGTCTCTCATCATATGATCATAAAATATCAGTATGATAGGTATATATATCATACCCCAACATAATAAAAAGGAACTTTAAATATTTGACATGAAAATAGAACCTGAAAATGATGAGAAGGGTGGAAGAATCCCTTAAAAATTCGGCAGCCTAACGGTGTCACTTAAACTTTCATAAAAAGAAATGATGAGAGTAAGAGGGGATCTCTCATCATATAAACATGAAAATTTAAGTAAGAGGAATATAATAGAACATCCACACACATAATAACATGGATCATAAAAGGAATGACATAAAAGAGATTACCTGAAAAAAAAAGAGGTCGGATCCCTTACCTTAAACGTAACTCTTAAAACTCAAAGGTTGGGACCATGAGAGGCTTGAGGGCACCTTGGGAGGACTCCTTGTGAGGCAAGGATACCAGAACTTAGTTGAGAATTATTTTTGAGTCCAAAGTATGAGAGAATGGCTTGGTATTTATAGGGAAAGTGAGGGGACAAGGCATTAATGGCCAAGGGACACCTCACAAGTGGTTTTCTCAAAACCATGTTCTCTCCCAAGATATTTCCCATTACGTTAGGACAAAAGGGTCCCCCAATGCAATAATTCATCACCTTTGGTTGTCCAACACTTAAAATATCTCATGAAATCACCATGACATAGCTATGATGTCATTAAACATACCGAAACCCTAAAACTGTATTTTTACTATTCACTGAAAATTTAACTTCCTCAGAAAAATCCCAAAATTTCATCTTAACCAAATATCGATGCTATCATTAAAAATATGAACTCCATTTTATAAAAAAAAAATCTAAATATTTTTAATTTAATTTTTAAATAAAACAATATTCACCGAAAATTCATTTTTTCAGAAAAAACCCCAAAAATTACCATAACATAATATCGGTGCTCTGAGTTCAAAAATAATGTCCATTTTATAAAAATATTTTTCTAAATATTTTTAATTTAATTTTTAATTAAAAAACATTGTTCATCCCAAAAAACTAATACTTGACTAATAATTTATGAAACTGTTATTTACCCATTTTATGGAATCTCATTACTTAATCTAGGTGTCTAAATTATATTAAAACTTTATTTGAGTGAAACTACTAATCCATTTGGTCACATTACTAATCCTAAGCATAAAATCACTATTCATAATTTACTATTCATCAAAAATTAAGTTGATCTTATTTGACTCCAAATTCCTTGCTGAACACTTTTGTATAAGACCATTTTTTGAAAATCATTACACATCATTAATTATTTCGGGTTTACATAACTATTTTAAAATATCCTTTTTTAAAAATTCATCAATAAAATACATCCAAAAAATATCAGGACATTTGAAATTTCACAAACATCACTAACGGAAGAAATCTCAATTCATTCATCCCAAAGGATTACACAATGAATCTAGGGTCTCGTCACATATCCCCTTATAACACCGACATATTACCTAAGTGTAAAGTGTGCTATGGTGAGAGAATCTGAGGGAGCCTCAGATAAAATTGTCCTTGTAGTAATCTCTTCTAACTTTAACTTCTCCCGTAGGCGTTTTCGTTTAAGCTTGACATGCTGGAGTTCAGCTTCGGCATGGTCCAAAGCAAAGCCCAAAGATGCCACCTCCTTCCCAAGCTCTGATAAGTGGGCTTCGTAAGGTTCGATTCTACTGGATGAAGCCATCGACTCCTCTTTCTGCATTAACCATTAACATCTCTATTAAATCATTAAGAGTAAGTTAATATACTACTCAAAAAGATTGGGTCGTTACATGCTTCCCCCCTTAAGAAATTTCATCCCCGAAATTTATACATGAGGCCTAGTCGAAAAGGTGAGGGTACTTTTGAATCATCATTTCCTCAGGATCCCAAGTCGCTTCTTCATATTTATGATTCCTCCACAAAACTTTCATAAGGTGGGTAGTCTTGTTTCGTAGAACCTTGTCTCTACGGTCTAAGATCACCACTGGCTGCTCCTCATAAGAGAGGTCATGTTCCAGTTATACCACCTCTGGGTTCAGTACATGCGAAGGGTCGGGTATGTACTTCCTCAAGAGAGATACATGGAAGACATTGTGAACTTGATCTACGTTCGGTGGAAGTGCTAGACGATAGGCCACTGCTCCTATGCGATCAAGGATTTCATAGGGGCCAATTTACCTAGGGTTGAGCTTCCTTTTCTTCCCAAACCGCATGACTCTCTTCCATGGAGAAATTCGAAGGAAGACTTTGTCACCAACACCAAACTCCAAGTCCCTTCGACGATTGTCAACATAGCTCTTCTGCCGAATCTGAGCAGCCTTTATGTGTTGTTGGATGGCATGAACCTGTTCTGTCATCTCTTGCACAAGATCAGGCCCAAGAAGCTTTCTCTCACCAGTTTCATCCCAACAAGTAGGAGTTCTACATCGCTTTCCATACAGAGCCTCATAGGGTTCCATCTGAATACTTGAATGGAAGTTATTGTTATAGGAGAACTCAACTAATGGGAGGTGTTGATCCCATCCACCTTTAAATTCCATTGAGCATAATCTCAGCATGTCTTCGAGTGTCTGAATAGTCCTTTCAGATTGGCCATCAGTTTGAGGATGATGGGCCGTACTAAAATTCAATTCAGTATTCAGAGCATGTTGAAGACTTCTCCAGAATTTTGATGTGAATCTTGGATCACGATCAGACACGATGGATAGTGGTACCCCATGCAGCCTCACCACTTCCTTTATGTATATCTTGGAAAGTTGATCCATAGAGAAATATTCCTGAATAGAGATAAAATGGGTGGTCTTGGTGAGATGGTCCACAATAACCCATATCGCATTGTTTCCTTTGGATGTTTTTGGGAGACCAGTTACAAAGTCCATAGTGATATTATCCCACTTTCATAGTGGTATGGGTAGTGGTTGTAATACCCCCTTAGGAAGTTGTCGTTCTGCCTTTACTTGCTGACACACCAGGCACCTTGTAGTGTAATCAGCAATCTCCCTCTTCATGTTATCCCACAAATAATGATCACGAAGGTCTCTATACATTTTAGTGCTTCCCGGATGTATAGAGGAAGTAGATCTATGAGCTTAATCCATCAGTTATTTCTTTATATCCAGAATAGATGGAACTCATAGTCTTGTACAAAATTTCAATACAAATTCTTGATCAATATTGAAATCAGGGAACTTCCCATATTTTACAGCCTCCAACTTCTCCTGCAGCAAAGGATCTTATTTTTAAGCCTTCTTGATCTTCTCTAGTAATGATGGTTGAGAAATCATTTGGGATAGGGTTGATGATGTCCCTTTCCTTATAATTCCCATGTCCTGTTTTACTAGATCTTTAATAAAGGGATCTCCTAGGATCCCCATTGTTGCCAGAACAACAGGGTCTTTCCTGCTTAACGCATCCGCAACATTTTTTGCTCTTCCAGGGTGATAATGAATTCAACAATCATAGTCTTTAATAAGCTCCAACTATCTCCTTTGTCTCATTTTCAATTCTTTCTGTGTAAAAATATACTTTAAACTTTGGTGGTCGGTGTATGTATCACATTTCTCCCCATAAAGATAGTGCCTCCATATCTTTAGAGAAAAAACAACTGTCGCTAGCTCTAGATCATGCGTAGGATAATTCTGCTCATGAATCTTCAACTGTCGAGATGCATAAGAAATTACCTTGTCATTTTTCATGAGGACACACCCAATCCCTTTTAGAGATGCATCACTAAAAATAAAGAATCCTTCTCCGATAGAGGGTAGTGTTAACACAGGTGTAGTAACCAATCTCTTCTTCAGCTCTTGGAAACATTCCTAGCATTCCTTTGTCCAGATGAACTTAACCCCTTTTCGAGTAAACATGGTTAGTGGATTAGAAACCCGTGAAAATATTTTCACAAACCTCCTATAATATCCCGCTAAACCAAGGAAACTACGAATCTCAGTTACTGTTGTGGGTTGAGGCCACTCATCCACAACCATTGTCTTTGCAGGGTCAGCCGAAATTCCTTCATTGGTTATGATGTGCCCCAAGAAAGCCACTTTTTGTAACCAAAACTCACACTTTCTGAACTTTCCAAAGAGCCTCCCCTTCCACATAGTTTTCAAAATAACCCTCAGATGATCTTCATGCTCCTCACGACTTTTTGAATATATCAAAATATCATCAATAAAAACTACCACAAATTTATCAAGGTAGTCCTTAAAGACTCTATTCATCAAATCAATGAAAATAGCAGGAGCATTAGTCAAGACAAAGGGAATAACAGTAAACTCATAATGCCCATATCTTGATCGGAAGGCAATCTTTGGAATATCTTCCTTCTTCACCCTCATTTGATGATAACCAGATCGAAGGTCAATCTTAGAGAAGAATTGAACCCCACGAAGTTGGTCAAATAAATCATCAATTCTTGGAAGAGGGTATCTGTTCTTCACTGTGATCCCGTTAAGTTCTCTATAATCAATGCATAGACGCATTGATCCATCCTTCTTCTTTCCCAAAGAGAACTGGTGCTCCCCAAGGAGACACACTCGGTCAGACAAACCCCTTCTCCAACAAGTCTTGGAGTTGTTTCTTTAACTCTTCTAGCTCCACATTTTCAATTCTATATGGGGTCTTTGATATCAGTTGAGACCCAGGTACGAGTTCAATGGAGAACTCTACCTATCTTTCTGGGGGAGATCTAGGTAACTGCTCAGGATATACATCCATGTATTCCTGAACAATCGGAACATCTTCAATTTGTATGCTCCCTTTTCCTTCTTCATCATCACTGATTAACTCCATAAAGAAAGCTATGGGAGGTGCTTCTAGATAGGGATCAGTTCGGGATATCTCTCCTTGGAAGATAAATGTAGGTCGTTTATTCAAGACTACTGAGATTTCCTTACTTCTTCATTTGATCTTAGCATTATACTTCGAGATCCGGTCCATCCCTAGTATAATGTCGAATTCCAACATGGGAATGACTACTATATTTGCGATAAGATTATACTCACTAAAGTAAAAACTGGAGTCTCTAAACACTATTGATACATGGATAATCCCACTTGGAGTCTTGACTGAAAACTCTACCTCAAGAAGTTCAGGGATTGATTCTATATTCTTTGCAAACTTGGAGGAAATAAAGGAATGCGTAGAAACAGAATCAAACAAAGTAGTTGCTAGTTTTGAGAGGACAACAAGAGTACCTGCTACCACGTCATTAAGAGCTTCAACTTCAGTTGTTGTGATATCAAAAGCACGACCTTTCTCCCTTGGCCTTTGCTGAGGTTGATGGTGATTCCCCTCCACTGCCCTTGGATTTGGACAGAGATTAGAATAGTGCCCAAGTTGTCCACAATTGAAGCAATGGACTTCAGGTAAGGCTAGAACCATCTTCCCTCTGTCGTTAGTGTTGGGGAGTTGAGGCTTCACCTTACTACGACAATTCCGAGCAATATGGCCTCCTCTTCCACACTTGTAGCACTTTATACTTCCGACCAAACAGTTCCCCGGATGCTTCTTCCCACATTTATTGCATGGGGTAAGTTGCATTTGCTTTCCACCTCTTCCCTGATCAAAAGTCTTCCCTAAACTGAGCTCCAACGACCTCTTCTTTTCATTTGATTTCTGAGACCACTGTAACATCTCCAAATGATAAAGGGTTAAATGACTAAATGATATGACTCATGTCAACAAGGTGCACCTTTCTTTTAGGGAGCCTACCTGGTTAGAACTCCACAGTTAAGCGTGCTTGGCCTGGAGTAGTGATAAAGATGGGTGACCTTCTGGGAAGTTTCCCAGGATGTGTGTGAGTGAGGACAAAGCACACTGGAAAGGACAAGTATTGGCCTGTGGTGACTATCATTAGTCATATGACCCGTTCAGGCACGTGAGTGGACCCTGGGGTGGGCCCCAAGTGTCTGCGGGGCAACTGGGGTACCTGGTAGGCCAGAACCCGACGACCATGTTAAGGAGGGTTGTCTGTGCTCTCACCGGGACCCAGTTGTCACATTTGGTATCAGAGGAGGAACCCAGCCTTAAGTGCGGTGCACTGCCTGGGATGAGATGTAGGGCCCACAACGAGGACGTTGTGCTCTAAAGGGGGGGTGATTGTAACATCCCCAAATGATAAAGGGTTAAATGACTAAATGATATGACTCATGTCAACAAGGTGCACCTTTCTTTTCGGGAGCCTACCTGGTTAGAACTCCACAGTTAAGCGTGCTTGGCCTGAAGTAGTGATAAGGATGGGTGACCTTCTGGGAAGTTTCCTAGGATGTGTGTGAGTGAGGACAAAGAACACTGGAAAGGACAAGTGTTGGCCTGTGGTGACTATCATTAGTCAGATGACCCGTTCAGGCACGTGGGTGGGCCCTGGGGTGGGCCCCAATGTCTGCGGGGCAACTGGGGTACCTGGTAGGCCAGAACCCGACGGCCATGTTAAGGAGGGGTGTCTGTGCTCTCATCGGGACCCGGTTGTCACAACCACTGTGTCTCACCAAAATCTATCTCGACTTTCATTGCACTCCGCACGATCTCCTCATAGCTATCGTAGTCCCTGCTGGCTAAATTCTTTCGCAGATGAGGTCTCAGTCCACCGAAAAATCTATCAACCTTCCCACTTGGATCCATGACAAAGCTAGAGGAATATCGTGAATGTCGGGTGAAGTTAATCTCATAGCTTCCGACAGATTCGTTCTCTTTCTGCTTCAGCTCGAGAAACTATTTCTCCATTCTCGTTCTCATGGAACGAGGGAAATACTTATTAAAGAATATACCCTGGAACTCTTCCCACTCCATAGCTTCTATCTCTCCTCTAGGCTTCATGTTTTTGACCAGTGACCACCACTGATCAGCTTCTCCCTCTAGGTGGTAAACAGCAATGGTGACTTTTTCTTGTTCCGAACAAAAGAGTACAGAAAAGATCTTTTAAATGAAGCTTATCCATTGTTCCGCAACCAATGGGTCAATAGATCCACTGAATGATGGTGTTCGTTGACGCATAAAGGACTCAACATAATGTTGTTCCCTTCGTGGTCAGATCGGCCTCTTAGCTTGATTCAAGTTATTACTCATAACTTGAGTCAGTTGGTTCATCATTCGCAGGAATGTTTCCATTACAGCTTCCATCGGAGGGCCGTTAGCACATGGTGCATTGCGGTCACCATCGGCACGGTTCCTCCTATTTCCCGCCATTTTCTAAAAGAATAAAACTTTAGTGAGAAACTTATTTCATTTATGAATCTTTTAACAAAGACTTTATTCTTAGACAATTACATTTCTCTATAATTCCTTCATAATGATTCATAAAAAGCTTGTGATTAACCAAATATATCCTCCAAGAGTGTCGTAACCAAGAGTGCAGCAAGGCTCGTTATCGTGCACCAGTTCTCGTTCGAGTCTAGCTCAAAGCGGTATTTTCGGGTTTTACCCCTATGTAAATCTGTGCCAGAGCCGCCTCTACCTGCTCGTATCCAGACAGGGATGTATTTGTTTGATAAACCACTTACTCAATACATACCAAAATACCAGGAAGTTTTTCTATATTTAAGCTTTTATATAGGGTTCTTCCTAAATTTTTTATATCCTAATTTCCGAAAATAACTAAACCATCCTCTGATACCAACTATGACATCCCGCCTTTTTATAACATAAACTTTCATTACATTACACAAAATTGAGGATCTTTAAGGTTTAGTGTCTTGGAAACCAGGAACATAATACATGAAAACAACATAAAGAATTCTTCTTAAACACTTGAAAGGATTATCCTTAAGTTCATCCTAGGTTCATTACTGCATCTCATAACCTGGGGACATACATCAAAAGAAAGGGTGAGAAGAAGGCCCAGTAAGGGAAACAAGAGAAACATTTTACATGTGAACTAGAGATACTTCAATAAGGTCATGAAAAGAACTTTAAGGCATGATAAAGAAATCATGAGATATATCATAATAAAAATAACAATTTTCATAACTTGGAGATGTGGCTACAACATTTAATATTGACAATCATTTCGTTTCACCAAGGTCCATCCCCAAGGAGTCATTAAAAATTACCAAGGTTATTCACCAAGGTATCAGTCTAAAAAGTCATCTCTAGAGATTAAGTCTTTACCCAATGCATTGAAGTGCTATCTGGGAGCACCCTTGAAATGTATTTATTATCATGTGAGCCACATATATCATCATCAATCATTTCATAAAAAACCCATATAGCATAAAAGAAATGGGTTTCATTTCATAATCACAACGTTTTAAAAACTGCTTTGAAGACATGATCTTTATGTCACTTTAAACCCACGGATAGGGAAAGTAGGTTTCAGTATGTAAATCCCAGAATTTAAAATAGAAAATTTTGATATATATGTGAATACCCCTGTAAAAATAAGAGCTTTGAGTATTCACTTTATAACATAAAATTATTTTGAGAAAAGAGAGAGGCATTTTGAGACGAAAATTCTGCAGCATGACGGCTATGTTTCGGGGTTTTAGAAAACATTGAAAAGAGAGGGTACATGGGTCACCCACTCGTAAATGATCCATATAAAAATATAGGGACAGAATATAAAGAAGATATGAACATGTTAATGAAATTTTAAAGACATACAATATGAAATGAAAAACATGGAAGTGAGACAAAAATTAGATTTCTCTTATGAAAATTCGGCAGCCTAACGACGTCACTTAAACTTCAATAAAAATGAATTGATGAGATAAAATAGGGTATCTCGTCATATGATCATAAAAGATCAGTATGATAGGTATATAGATCATACCCCAACATAATAAAAAGTAATTTTAAAGATTTTACATGAAAATAGAACTTGAAAATGATGAGAAGGGTGAAAGAATCCCTTAAAAATTCGGCAGCCTAACAACGTCACTTAAACTTTCATAAAACGAAATGATGAGAGTAAGAGGGGATATCTCATCATATAAACATGAAAATGGAAGTAAGAGGAATATAAAATAACATCCTCCCACATAAGAACATGGATCATAAAAGTAATGACTATAAAATATATGACTTGAAAAGAAAGAGAGAGGTCAGATCCCTTACCTTAAAAGTAACTCTTAAAACTCAAAGGTTGGGACCTTGAGAGGCTTGAGGGAACCTTGGGAGGACTCCTTGGGAGGCAAGGATACCAGAACTTAGTTGAGAATTATTTTTGAGTCCAAAGGATGAGAGAATGGCTTGGTATTTATAGGGAAAGTGAGGGGACAAGGCATTAATGGCCAAGGGACACCTCACAAGTGGTTTTCTCAAAACCATGTTCTCTCCCAAGATATTTCCCATTACGTTAGGACAAATGGGTCCCCCAATGCAATAATTCATCACCTTTGGTTGGCCAACCCTTAAAATATCTCATGAAATCACCATGACACAGCTATGATGTCATTAAATATATCGAAACCCTAAAACTGTATTTTTACTATTCACTGAAAATTTAACTTCCTCAGAAAAATCCCAAAATTTTATCTTAACCAAATATCGATGCTCTCATTAAAAATATGAACTCAATTTTATAAAAATAATTTTCTAAATATTTTTAATTTAATTTTTAAATAAAACAATATTCACCGAAAATTCATTTTTTCAGAAAAAACCCCAAAAATTACCATAACATAATATCGGTGCTCTGAGTCCAAAAATAAATTCCGTTTTATAAAAATATTTTTCTAAATATTTTTAATTTAATTTTTAATTAAAAAACATTGTTCATCCCAAAAAACTAATACTTGACTAATAATTTATGAAACTGTTATTTACCCATTTTATTGAATCTCATTACTTAATCTAGGTGTCTAAATTATATTAAAACTTTATTTGAGTGAAACTACTAATCCATTTGGTCACATTACTAATCATAAGCATAAAATCACTATTCATAATTTACTATTAATCAAAAATTAAGTTGATATTATTTGACTCCAAATTCCTTGCTGAACACTTTTGTATAAGACCATTTTTTGAAAATCATTACACATCATTAATTATTTAGGGTTTACATAACTATTTTAAAATATCTTTTTTTCAAAATTCATCAATAAAATACATCCTAAAATTATCCGGACATTTGAAATTTCACAAACATCACTAATAGAAGAAATCTCAATTCATTCATCCCAAAGGATTACACAAAGAAGCTATGGTCTCGTCACATAGCCCCTTATAACACTGGCATATGACCTAAGTGTAAGGTGTGCTATGGTGAGAGAATCTGAGGGAGGATCGGATAAAATTTCCCTAGTAGTAATCTCTACTAACTTGAACTTCTCCCGTAGGCGTTTCCGTTCAATATTGACATGCTGGAGTTCAGCTTGGGCTTGGTCCAAAGCGAAGCCCAAAGATGCCACCTCCTTCCCAATCTCTGATAAGTGGGCTTCATAAGGTTCGAGTCTACTGGATGAAGCCATCGACCCCTCTTTCTGCATTAATCATTAACATCTCTATTAAATCATTAAGAGTAAGTTAATATACTACTCAAAAATATTGGGGCGTTACACACCCCATGGAAATGTAGGAATGGAATTGGGGGGGAATATCGATGTACTTTGTGATGATCTTACCATGAACATCTAGGGGACATGATTCCATCTGGGTGATCGTTGACCTACTCCCCAAGTCAGTCCACTTCCTAACTATTAGGGAGAAGAGTTCCGTAGAGAGCTTGGGAGGCCTATATGTCCAAAGGATAGCTCAAATTCATTGCGTCCCTTCGAGGATATTCTCAAATCGTGATGCTTGTTTCACATACCAGTTTTGGAAGGGATTGTAGGAGGCATTTGAGACTCAGCTACATTTGAGCACATCGTTCTATCCCCTGACAGATGGTCAGACTAAAAGAACCATTCAGGTTGTAGATAATATGTTGTGGGACTTTATCTTAGACTTTGTTCATAGTTGGGAGGACCACCTACTACTATTAGAGTTTCTTACAACAACAACTACCACTCCACCATCAGTACGACACCATTTGATGCATTATATCGATGAACCTGCTAGTCATCACTATTCTAGACTAACCTTAGAGATTCATCACTCATGGGTCCAAAGTTGGGGCGAGCTACCACCAAGAAGATGCAGATCATCCAAGAGTAGATGAAGACTGCATAGAGCTGGCAGAAGTCTTGTACTGACAGAAGGTGGAGACCTCTGGAGTTCGAAGAGGAAGACCACTTTTCCTTCCGGTCTGGCCGAGGCAGCAAGTTATTTTCGAGGTTCATCATCCCTTATCAGATACTGCACAGAGTTGTTGAGGTGGAATACCATCTATCTATACAACCATAGTTACACTGGATACATGATGACTTCCACGTATTGCGGCTGAGGAGATACGTTCCTGACACATCACATGTCATCAACCGGGGCGAGCTAGACATCAAGGATAATGCGACCTTCGCAGAGTACCCAATGGAGATCCAAGATTGGTACGATAGGATTCTTCATGGACAAGTGATTCCCTTAGTGTGTGTCCGGTGGCATCATGGGAACATTAAGGAGAGCACAGGGGAGCAGGAGGCTCATATTCTTGTGCAGTACCCACATCTGTTTGAGTAGCCTTTTTTTGGCTTCTCAGGACATAAAATCCCTATGGTGGGGAGAATGTAATGTCTCATATTTTCGGTGTATTTTTTTTAAATTATATGGAATTATTACAAGACCATTCTTTTTGAAGACGTGCAATTCTGAGGCTCGAAGTGCTCGACATAAATGTTTGAAATAAATTAAAATTTTAAATAGCGTGTATGAGCAGTCTTACTGAAAAAATGGAATATGATTTAAACAGGTGCCCAAATCAGATATCCGAGGGCATCATTACATTTAGAGTGGAGACTTTTCCTTATAAAGGTCCTAACATCGATTGGAACGGGTTAACAGTAGAAGTTAGTTTTTTTGACATTTTAAAAGAAAATAAAATAAATTAATAATTTATTTTATTTTAAAAATTTCCATGATGCAGCGACATGTTAGTTGATTTTAAATAACCAGGAGCTCAGGTTTAGGCTCATTACTCTAGAAACATTTCTTGGATGCTTTGGAGGTTTGGAGAGGATCCATCTTTGGAGGAATATCCACAAATGACTATGAGTGACAACATGTGGATCTTTGCGCAATGAGAAGGAATCTTGACCAATGGACACTCTCCCTTTTCAATATTGATCAAGGTAGGGGTTGTTATTTCAACTATTTCTTCCTCATTCCTGGATTCAAACGAAAAATTTTGATCCTTCTAATGGGATTGTATCAACACAGGATGAATGATGGTAGAGGTTCATTCCTTGATTATTTGTTTGGATTTCATCTCCCCTTCGACCTGCACATTCTTCATGTTCTCCACGGGGTTAAGTACAATGGATCATTGCATGTATTTCTCGCAATGCTACGATCCCAAATCATTGATCTAACATTGTGATGACCCAATAGAGGTTCAAAGATGATGGCGGTAGACGAATAAACTCAATTCAGTATAAATCATTCTTCAACGGTTCTTCATGTGGATGGATCAAAACACGTATTTAGGGCCGATAAAAGGCTTGAAACCAATAAAATCAACATTTTGCTGATGAAACAACCCATAATCTTGAGTTTAATGGCTATAAGATGGTCATATAAAGAATCTAAGCTTCACCCGAGGTGCACTGGTGAAGAACAATGTTTTCTGTAAAATCTCAAAGAACACGGCGTGTTCCCTAAAGAACACGACATGTGGGGATGGCTTTATAGAGGCTAGGGTTTCACGATGCTAGAAGAGATGAAAAGGCATGTGACAACTATCAAAAGGCATGTGGGTCCTTACCTTGGACTCGGCATGTATCTCAGATGACACACGGACATAGGGTGGAGTACATGGCATGTACACCACCACACGGCCAGACCCAGCCGGTTACGCGGGTTACCCCATTTATTGATACAGTGGTTGGCATACACGGGTCGAAGCCATGTACGGGCACATGGTTGGTATACATGGATAAAACCCCAGATAATCGGGCATGGAATGTGACCATCACTGCATGACTTGTATACACTTTCTACACGACATATATTCTGACTTGGGCCATTGCATATGGGTAGTACTGGAAGTCAAGGGACACGACGTGTGACCTTGCTACAATTCATGTACTCTCTTATACATTGCTTGATATTCTTGTCCAGAATTCCTTGGACAAGTTTCATTTGGGTTGGTACCCCCTTTTTCATTCTCTTGAAGGTTAGATATTATTTCCATGTACATGAGTATGATCCTTTCAGCAGGACTTTCTAGATAAAATCAGAATCCCTCTGAGTGGCCCTGAGTGAGATCCTCTACCCATTATTGTCCTTAGGTAGAGTCGGATATCGATTTGACCAATCCTACTAGGCATCAATCCTCTACTTAGTAGTTGAATCCAAATGAGTCATGGTATACGCTAAGGCCATCGCAGTGATCCTCATTCGTGTATTGTGATATTTCCCCACTCAGGAGTGAGTTCTCCTGAAATTAGTGCATTTGTTCTCTCTTTTGATCTATTAGTGCATATATCTCTCTCTCATGAAACTTCCCTTGGTGTGCGTATGTTCTCTCTTCATATCTATTATGATCTTTCCCCAATATTTTGGTGTGATAAGGGTCTCTTGGGATGGCTTCATGCATATTTTTCTATCTACCACCAAATAAAAAGTACTTCAGTCCATTCAATTTACCCACAACCATTTGAGGTAAGTTTTCCACTACCCTTTTGATTGGACCAATTTTAATTTGGGGCTTCTGTTGATTTTTATCTTCCACTTGGTTATTTAGGGTGTTTTGTGGATCCTTGAAAGCTTGCATGCATATACATAGGTAATTATATATATATATACCCCTTGTACATATTACCTCATAGAGAGGGGAATATGTACATTGGATTAACGGTGGAATATATACATATAGAGATGTACATGTGTTTAAGTTAGAGTTTCCATTGTCATAGGCATTGAAAACTGAGTTTTTTTGCCTTGATTCTCGTCTTTCTTAGGTAGGTGTTACTATAAAATTGGTTTTCATTTTGGAATTCTAAATGTGCTTGCATTTTCTAAATTCACTTTTCATGAAAGTATTTCTATATGTGATATCTACTTGGTGTTTAGAACCCATTTCTAGGTAGTTTGGTCTTGGAATAAATGGTTCCTCTTATTAAAACCATGTTTTGTATTGAATTGGGATGTTTAATTATGATATGATTTTATGAGTTGTACAACGGTATTTTGGAAATGGTTATCATGTTTCCTGTTGGGATTTGACTCTTTTTTTGTTTTTAATGAGTGAAAATAATGTTTTAAAAAGGGAATATGGGGATGCATCATTTTATTCATGGTGATCCAATGAATCATCTCATCTGGTCTTTTAGGAAATCTTTTTATCAGTGTTGTGAAACTATTGGTTACAAATCAAAACTTGTCTATTCAGGTTTAGGTTGGTAACCCGTATTTATTCTTTCACTTTATGTATGCTAAGTGAGAATTAAGGTTTCTCAAGAAAATTTGGATGGATATCAATTCATTTAACCCCAGGGAAGATGCAAGGTTGGTGATAGGAGACTTCAACACAATCATAGATCCATCAGAAAAAAGGGGGGAAAATTTTTTCACACATTGGCAAGGTTTCCTCTTCTTCATTTGCATCATAAGATGGCCTTCGGGAACTAGGATTTTTAGAAGATATTTTTACTTGGTTTAACAATTATAGATCTAATAAGCACACCTATAGTATATTGGAACATTTACTTGGGGATATTCCTTCCATATCTTCGTTCTAGAATACATAGGTCATCCATTCAGTGTGAACCCTTTCAAACCACTCTCCGATCCTAGTTCATCTGAAGACATGTACCATAGGAAAAATATGATTTTTCCAAATATTGGATGAAAACCCTGAATTCTATGATGTGGTACAGTTCTCCTGGTTGGCCTTGAGCTCGGGTGGATATTGGGTCTTCTTGTACAACAAACTACAGCACCTGCATCGTAATCTTTTAGCTTGGGCGGATTCCCATCCCTCATTATAGCTGAACCTGAATGAGATTATGTGGGACATTGAGATCAAGGAGGCCAGTCTAGAGGAGTCTTGGGATGAGGATATTCTGGTGTCCCTATGTCTCAATAAAAAACTTTTTAATTTGGGACACACTTCTCTGGGGTATCTCATCATTTATTTACTGATGATTTTGTTTTCTTCATCAATGGTCATATCTATTCTATAATATGGTTCAATTTAATTTGGTAAGAGTATTCCAAATGGAGTGTTCAAGTCATCAATCGTGATAAAAGAGGGGTTTTCTTCCCTTACTCTTTCCAGGACAGGTGTAGAAGCATCATTGAATCATATCTGATTATTAAAAAAAATGTTTCATATGATATACTTGGGTGTTCCTATAGCTTATATCAGGGTCTGGATTAGTCACTTTGAGGACTTAGTCAATAAGATCACAAACTGTATCAATAACTGTAAGAACATGTTCCTGTTGTTCGGTGGTAGGATAACTCTGATCAACAACGTGATGTCATCCATCCCCATGCATATTCTCTCATCCCTCAAGGTTATTAAGTCAATTATCAATAAATTGGATTGAATCTTTAATTCCTTATTATATGATGCCCAAGCGGAGGGAATATGTCATTGGGATTCATGGAGAAAACTTGCAAAACCCACTGAGTAAGGGGGAAACAACATTAGATATGTGGGGAAGAAAAATCATTTCTTGCAAGGGAAGCTGGATTAGAAATTGATTGAGGGTATATCCCTCTAGAGACGTTTCATTATAGGGAAGTTTGGATATGGTTTCATAGATAAGGGAAGGTTCCCCTCCTCTTTGTGGATTTCTTTTAATGATCACATTCTAATGCTGCAAGACCCCTCCTTGTGGATCCTGAGGTGTGGTGACATTAATCTCTGGGAGTATAACTGGGGTAGTGGGGTCTTGGATTTTCTAGGGGTCTCATACATGCCTTTTCCTTGAATTATTCCTTCATTTATTCATCCTTAATCAAGTCTATTCTCAACCCCCCCCAGAAGAATCTATTTGACAGTATCGATTTGGACTCATACCCTGACTGGTGAATTTTCAAAGGTTCCCCTTCAGGCATATTCTCATCCAAATCCTACAGCAAGACTATTATCATGAATTTGATCAATAACCCTTGGGGAATATGTTTATGGAGCATGGTTTTCCCTCCCAATTACATCTATCTCATCTTTATAATCTATAATCAGACAATTCTCTCAGAGGTGGCCATCATAGGTAAGGGTGTACAACTATATTCTAGGTGTGCCTGTTGTATGTCCCTCAAGGAAGATACCTCACTTCATATATTCATTAAAATATAATAGTTGGGAGATTTATAGAGTAAGCTAGGTGAATTCAGGGGATTGCAGGTGAGGAGGCCTCCTATGATGAGTTTCTCCTCCACTAGTTCATCAGTGTTGGTAGAAGGTTCATAGAAGAGGCTCAGTTAATCCTTTTGGCTACAAGTTGTTGTAGTTTATGGCAGGCATGCAATAAGTCTAGACACTCCAACCCCCATCCATTGAAGTGGGTGGTCATCATCTGAGGTAAATGCCTCATAGTGGATCTGGAAGGGCTTCTCATTCATTCGGAGGATACTACCTCCCATAGGCATTTCTCTTGTAGTAGATCCCCTCCTACCCTTCCTAGATCTAGACAGATGTTCCATTGGGTGAGCTAGTCACCCTCCCTCCCAAGGGCTCAATATCAACACTGATGGGGCCTGCAACCAAGGGATCATGTGTGAGTGTATCCTTGTATATGACTCGATTGGTTTGGTGATTTTTTTCGTCAATGCTTTTTATAAAACTAGAAACTCTCTTATAGTAGAGGTTATGGCCATTATAAATGTCCTTGAGCTTTACATTTCAAAGAACAACAATCTCACCTTGGTGAAAAGTGACTCCAAAATCATCTCAAGCTCCCTCAATGGTGTCTCACCTTCTCCATGGCCTATGACAAACATGATATGAAAATGCAAGGCAATTCTCTCCAGCAATACCAAGATCCTCCATATGTGGCGTGAAGGTAATCATGGAGATGATTTCTTGGCCTCCAAAGCCACATAGGACCCCCCTCCCCCCTCATGGAATTTTTTACTCTTGGATCCCTTCCTATGGGTGGAGTGGAAGTGGTTGTAGGGGATTCCCTTAGCCTCTACTTCTATAGGCCCCCATGATGTATGACTAATTCTTTTTCTAGAATAAATTGATATTTTAGTGAGGGAAGGACTTGGTATCTCAAGCTATGTTTTGGTGTTAAAGGCCTAATTGGAACATTGTAATATGTTCATTATTGATTGTTCCCTTGTTAATACCTCTTGTTTGTATATTATGTTTATGTTATCCAAGGGATCGATGTTTGTGATGTGATTCATGGATTGTATTGAGAATTTATATTTTTAAATAGGATTTAAATGGGCTTCAAAAATAGTATTAGAAAATTTTTAACCCTGGGGAAGTATTTTTAATTAATTTGGTATGTTTTTTTATGAAATTGAGTTGTAAAAAGTATTTTCATAAATTGGAACTTGTTTTATTATATTGGAATATATCATCATATGGGTTAACCGGGGTGTGGGAGAGGTGTTGTCTGGGGGACTATAAGAGCCTTCAGGGAGGGGATTTTGTGAGACTCCATTTGATTTCTAAGGGAATGTGAAAGTATTTGGGTAGTAATACCTTTAGATATTCCTTATAAGTTTCTAAGATACCATGTGATCTCTTGGAGTTAAGCTTAGGGAAGACCATGAGAGCTTCCACTTTTCTTAGCTGACTAGTATATTTGTTTAAACCTACTCACATTATACCCTTGAGGTTAGAGCCCTCGGTGCACTTACACATGTCAATTTTTTGTATTCTTATGCATTCTATTAGTTCCTTGATTTTTATGATGAGGTATTTCATGCCCATTTTTACTATTGATTAGATGATGATGTTATACTCGCCTTTTTTATGTTGTGTTTAGATAATTGAGCATGTTGTTCCTAGGAGGTCTTGGGTGTTTATTTGAGACATGATGGGAAATGTTTGAAGTAAAAGGTTTCATTTAAATAAAAAAAGTAGGTAATTTAAGAGAAATGTTAATGATGTGATTGGATTTGATATGGATTATGTCGGTATCATTATTTCTAAAACATTTTTTTTATTTTTAAAACAAAGAATAATGTTTTTAAAGTGTTTTATGTAATTGTTTTGATTTCCATACATTATATATCTATATAGTTTATTTTAAAATAAGAATTTGTTGAATTTCCTAATGAAACACAGTGTATAGTTTTGGTGGGTTTTGATAACCTAATGATATTTTATCTTACACCTATATATTTTCATGTTTTAGGTTCTCGATCAGTACTTGTTTTCTCATCATGTTTGTGGGGTGAGTTGAGTGGTGGTGACCCAAAAGTTCATGTAGAGATTAGCCTAGATTTCTTTTCTTCAAAATTTGTTCCTTTCAAGATTTATTTTCTTCTATTATTCCTATATATTTTAGTATATTTCTTGAATTTATTTATTCTTCTATATATTATCTATAATTTTGGGGAAAAACTATTCATAGTCATGTGATTCTCAGGTACTTGTCACCTACCCTTGGGGATTGGGAATGCCATTTATGCCATGTGGTAGACTAGGTCAGGTGTTGACTCAGATGGAATCAAGGTCGGTTCATTATAAAATTGTATTAGAGCTTCGTTTTCCTTCAATAGAAGTATAAGTCTATTTTTCACCCTTTTTATTTGGGGACGTCCTGGTAGAATGGGGTTAAGTTTATCAGACCTTAATAATTATGGTAAGAGAGATTCTATCTAGTTCTTTCTTTTCTCAAGCCAGAAGCTTCCAAAGGTGGTAGGGTTTTGGTTTGTTTTTATCTTTTTTGATTTGATTGATGTTTTTATCCTCTTTTAGAATGTACATGATATTGCGGTTCACCCTTGGTTTCAATGTGGAAAGGGAAATAACTTGAGCTACTCGTTGGAAAACATGGATTGGGTTACCATGTGTGGTTTGTGTGATCAGTTCTGCGTCCTTAGTATGGTGCGTTACATGATTGGAACTCAAGCACCCAACCCATGTGGACAAAGAATGTGTGAAATTATTTCTTCCCTAGTTTTTCTATTTGGACTCAACCTATTTATATATTTCACCAAAAGTAATTTTAATTTTTTGGAGGTGTATTGAAGAGTTTTTTCCCCTTTTAGGATGTGGTTTTTGTGATCCTTGCATGATTCTTGTATAGTTCTTTTAGACACCTAGTTTTAAAACGTTTTTTTTTGGAAAATGGAGAGATTTTTGTGAAATTATTATATTCCAACTTGGTTTTAAATTAATTTTGGGAAATTTGTTTATTATTTTTCGAATGGTGATTTCAAAAGTAAAAAATGGATTTTTATATGATCATTCCTTGGGAACTTGGTTTTTAAATGGAAAATGGGATTTTAAAATGGGTTTTTTGTGATGTGCCATGTTTCATGGGGTGTGATCCACAAAGGGTAATTTCATAAAAAAAATTGGATTGTTTTTTGGGTAATTATTTAGTGCATGGAGATTTGAAAATTCCTTGGTGAAAGTGGTGGTTTCAAAAGAAAAGTTCTTTTGGTGTAATTCTTCGCACCCCATTTGAGGGGTTTATGCACACCTCGTTATGGATTTTTTTTTTGATTCTTTATTCAAGGATGAATAATATGTTTTAAGTTTGGAAACATGGATTTATGATTTCCATGTCTTGTGATACTTTTATTTTCCCCCAGAATGATTGAAAATGGATCCTCAGTTCTGGTTTATACCTAGACCCCAAATGGAGTGGTGGATATGGAACCTTCCTTGTGAGAGATTTTGAGAGTGTTCTCTCTAGTTTTATCTAATTTTGGTTGGAATAAGTGGTGTTACTGTGAGGGACACTCTTTTGGTCGTTGTGATCTTATTTTTGGAGTTTCTTCTAGTGTGGTTGATTAGATATTATGGATGGTTCACATTTAGTATATATCTTTGGGCGGGCCTTGTATGGAATTACCAGTGTTTCTAGATATTATTGTAGATTGATCCACTCCCTCTTTCCCTCCCTTTTTGGGTAGTTTTTTAAGGTTTTTGTTTTGGTGCCTCATTTCTTGTGGTTGGATGTGAGTTTCATTCTATTTATCCTTGTTGTTTGGGAAGATATTTATGGAGAGTTTTGGTCACATTTTTTCTTTTGTTGATCCCTTGTAGTTCTCTTTGTTTAGACATGAGAGGGGAATTGGGTACATGGTTGGGTAACTAGGGTGTTTGGTTTTCCAGATGAGTTTGATATACTAGCTGGAGTTTGAATGTGACCATTTTGTGGTGCACCATATGAGGGTGACCTAGTGGTTGACCTTAGGTTGTCTATGTGTGTCATCGAATGGGGTGAGAGCTCATGTCATTCCTTGAGGTTTCTTTTGTTTGTTCCTCATCTCGTGGTTTCTCAGTTTTTAGAGGATGTGTATCCCATTAGTTTTCATTTTTTACACCATTTTGGAGGAAATCTAAATGGTGGGAAGATAATTTAGAGGAACTCTAAATGCTGAATAGATCATGTTAGGCTCCCCATGCTTTGTATGGATTCAATATCGAGGTTCTATTTTTGTTTCACATGGATACATTGATGCCTCATGGTTTTTTTGTTTGATTATATTTGGGATATTAATGGTGTGATTTGAGGTTGATCCATGTAAGTTTTAATCTCAGTTAGTTCCTCATTGAACCTTTCTATTTTCCTTGAATTTATTTTTGACTAGGACTTTCTGGGGATATGTAGTGGAATGGTAGGGAGTTTGTGACACCCCTGTGGTCATGGTGTTTTTATTTTGGTCTTAATTTATCATTCCTTGAGTGGAATTGAGTTTCAGTTCAAGGTGGGATGAAAATTCATGTTTTTAGGCCTTTTTGGTAGAATCATGATTAGCCTGTATGATTAGTAGTAACATTGTAGGGCCCATGTGGGTTCCCAAGTGGGTATGTGGTGTGGAATACGACTTGTTCATGATTTTTTAAACTCCTCAACAAGAATTTTATTGGCTTTGAAATTTTTTATAGTGCTAAGGGTCATGGTTTGGGAATAGTTTTCTCAATAGTACGTTTTTTATGCGTAACCATGTGGGTTCCCCATTCATGTCCAGTAGGGACAACACATTTGTTCTATAGTTTTTAAAACCATGAAATATGTCCATCTAAGAAAAAAATATTTTCCTCTTTATTTTTTTCATTATTTTTTTTATTTTTCCTCCATCATTTATTTACTTCCTCCTCTCTTTTAGTCATGAGACACCCCTAGGGCATGCGACCTCCCCCTAATGGACTCCTCTCATGCAGTGTTTCCACTCGTATTTCTTGAGGATTAGCGGTCATATCATCAAGGTAAAGCCTCTACTTCTACCTACCTCTCTTTTTCAGTGATTACTCCTCTTCTTATCACCCCCACCTAGTTCGGTCAAACCCTAGGCAAGGCTTAACCTAGTTTTTTAGTGATTTATTCCATTATTAGGGAATGTTATGGGTCTCTCAGGATATCTTCGGGCATGTTTTAGAATCCACTACTGAAAGAGGATCATTTCAGTCCATTCAGTTCACCCACTTCCATTTAAGGTAGGTTTTCTTATACCCTTTGGATTTTCCTAATTTTAATTGGGGTATTTTGGTGTTTTTTATCTTCCTTTTGATGGTTTGGGGTGTTTTGTGGCTACTTAAAGGATTGAATTCAAATACATAGTTAAGTGTGTGTATATATATACATATATTCTAATCGTACATATTCTCTCATGGAGAGGGTAATATGTACATTGGATTAAAGGATATATATATATCTGTGTGTGTGTGTGTGTGTGTCAGTGCGAGTGGCCATCATCATAGGCATCGAGTTATAAGGTGCTTCGGATAAATTCTCATCTTTTTGAGGTAGGTGTTACTATGAAATGGGTTTTATTTTTGAATCCTAAATGTGATTTAATTTTTTAAAATCCCTTTTATGAAACTATGAATATTTTTTATATCACCTTGGTATTTAGAAAACCATTTATTGGTATTTTTATCTTGGTATAAATGGTTCTTCTTATAAAACCCTTGTTTTGTGTCTTGAATTATGGTGTTTGATTATGATAAACCTTTATGGGCTATATAAGGGGATTTCTTAAATGGTTTTCAGGTTGCCTGTTGGATTTTGACCCAGTATTGGTTTTCAATGAGTGAAAACTATGTTTTAAAATTATAATTTGATTTTAAAGTGAGGTTTTAACCACAAAGTTGTTTGAGAAAGGAGTTATTTAGTGTATTTAAAATGGTGATTTGAAATTCGTGCTTTATTTTCCTCTTATGAAAATGACATGATGTCTTTTTTTAAAGTCGGTTGATGTAAATGGATGGCCTTTGGTCTTGTTTTGGTTTTGGAAGGGTAAGACCCATATGTAATGGGTAAATTTAAAATTAATTTAAATTTCCTAGGTGATTCCCATCATTTTTCCAAATTGTGTTTGGAAATTGGGATTTTAAAAGACGAAAGGGGCTTGGTATCTCAAGCTATGTTTTATGTTATAGTCCTAGTTAGCACTTTATAATATATTGATTGTTTATTTCACCCTTTTTGAGCCCTCTTGTTTATAGATGATTTTTATGTTGTCCATGTGATAGATTTTTGTGGTGTGATTCAAGGATTAGATTTATAATTTATCTATTTAAAGAGGGTTTCCAAAATGGAGCGACTTTTTTGTAGCCCATGTGTTTGATTAAATGGCTCAAATAGGTTTAATGGTTTTAAATGGGATTCTAAAATGGTTTTAGAAATTTTTTCAACATGGGAAAGGTGTTTGGATTAATGGAGCATGTTTTTTATGAAAATGAGTAGTGGAATGTCTTCTCAGAGTTTGGAACATATTTTGATAATGTTGGTATTGAGTATAATATGGGTTAATATGGGTGTGAGTGAGGGGTTGTCTGAGGGACCATGAGAGCCTTCAGGTAGGGGGGCCATGCGAGCCTCCATTTGGTTTCTAAGGGACTGTGAGAGACTTTGGGTAGGAAGATCGTGAGAGCTTCCATGTTCTTTTACCAGATATGGTGTGATCTCTTGGAGTTGGGTCTGAGGAAGACCTTTGGTTCTTCCAATTTACTTATCCAACTAGAATATTTTTTTAAATTCACTCACATTATACCCTTTAGGTTAGATCCCTTGGTGCACTTACTCATGTAGGGTTGGTTGTATTATTATGTATTCCATTAGTTCCATTCTTATTGTGATGAGATATGTCATTTCCATTTTTACAATTGATTACATGATGATTTTATTCTCACCTTTTTATGCCTTGTTTGGATAATTTAGCATATTGTCACTATGAGTTCTTGGATTTTATTTTGTCCATATTGGGAAATTTTTGAAGGAATTGTTTTCATTTAAATAAAACAGGTGGTTTATTTAGGATAAATGTTAATAGTGTTATTGGATTTGATATGGCGTAGGCCAGTGACATACTAGGATATAATCTCACGCCTATATCATTTCAAGTATCAGGTTCTTGAATGGACCTTATTTTATCATTATGGTTGTGGAGTGATTTGGGGGGTATTATCCCCTGAGTTCACATAGAGGTCATCCTAGCTTTATTTTCTTTCATAGATATTCCTTTTTAGTTTGATTTTATTCTATTATGCCTATTTATTTTATTCTAGTTCTTTCATTTATTTTTTTCAATTGTTTTTTATCTCTGATTTCGTAAAAATGTTCCCAAAGGAGTTCATATGATGTCGAGGCACTTGTTATCAGCCAATAGAGATCGAGAGCGCCCTTCAGGGCATGTGTTGGATCAGGTCGGGTGCTGGGTTAGATGCAATCCAAGGTTGGTTTATTACATATTACTAATTTTTGTCAATTATTGTTATTTTTTGTTAATTATTAATAATTACTATTAATTGTTATGAGTTATTTCTAATTTCTATTAATTATTACTAATTATTTTTAATTATGTGTTATTATTTGTAATTATTACCAATTATTACTAATTGTTACTAATTATTGTAACTTATTACTAATTATTGGTAATTATTACTAATTATTTCTAATTAATGATAATTATTACTAATTATTGGTAACAATTAATAATTATTGGTAATAATTTCTAATTATTTACTAATTATTGGTAATCATTATTAATTATTTCTAATTATTAATTAATTAAAAGTAATTACTATTAATTTCAACAAATTAAATTAATTACTGATAATTGATACTAATAATTTTTAATATAAAATAAAATAAATAAATTTACAATTAAAAAGTTTAAAATAAATACCTTTCAAAAAAATTTATTTGAATTAAAATAGAGATGTGATCTTGAAAGCAGCAGGTTCCTGTAAAAATTAAAATTTCTGAAAAGAAATTAGAGAGAAGAGTGGAGGGGAGAACAAAATTTGTGTTTGAAGAATTCTACTCAAGGCCATATATATAGGTTAGATTAGAAGTGAAAAAGTATTTGGGATGATTCATGTATCAAACATCGATGATATAAAAAGTATTTTTGATGGGACTGTCAAAAATAGTTCCCACTATAAATAGATTTAGTGGTGACATAAAAGTATTTACAATGAATCCTATTAAAAATATATCTTTGTCACTTACTATTTGCGATGGAACCCATCCCAAATAGTGATGATATAAAAAATATTTGTGATGGGTCTCATCACAAATATGTCAATGTCATCTCATTATTTGTGACTGTATTTTTCTTCCTCCACAAATAACCCAATGTGTTGAAGTATTTATGATGGTAAAATGGTTCTCGTCACAAATAATCATTCCTACCGCATGGCACACATTCACACCAAAATTATTTGTGATGAGAATCCTTTTCCATTGAAAATAAAAAGGAAAAAATGTTTTTTGTAATCGAAAATGACTCCCATCACAAATAAGTGAAACTTCTCAACTATTTGCGATGAGACTCTAACCTTTTGTAAATAACCTATTGTAAAGAACCCCTTTCCCATAGTGATTTGTTGGTAGACAAAGAAAATGTATCTAGAGGTGACATTGTATCCTTATATATATAGGGGAAAGAGAAATGTGGTGAGGAGAGAGAATATTGTTTTACTTTCCTTAACAATTTGATTTACTATTTTTGCATATTTTATTTAGGATGGACATTTGATAAACAGATGGGTCATGTTGGATTTTTTAGATTTTAATTGTATTTTTTAATCTGATTCTTCAATAAAACTATTCCAAAGTGTGTTCATGTGATTAGAAAGGACTATTTATCATACCATGGGGATCAGGAATTCCCTTCAAGCCTATGGTGGATTAATTCATGTTCTAGTTCCATTGGAAGCCCAAGTTGTCTTATTACAACACCTATGGATGATATATTTAAGTGTTCTTTACGTATTTTCACTTATAGATGACCAAACAAACATGGATTAACACATTGCCTCGACCATTGGATTTAGAATGAAAAAATTTACATTAAAACTAGAAATTAAATGCATGAAATTGACCAAATTAATTATAAGTGATTATAAATTATAATGTGTCACCTTTAATACTACTTGAAGTTTCTGAGGCATAGTGGTAGCATCGAGCAGGTTCCCAATTTTTATTTTCATCAATATCAACATATAAAATTCAAATAACTAATAAAATACATCCTAAAATATTTAAAAAGTATCTTGAACATTGAATTTATAATTAATTTAAATAATAATTACCTCATTTATGGTAATCATCTAAAAAAATTCATTATTTCTCTTGTTTCTTTGATTATTATAGTGGATAATCCGAACAAGGATTCTATTAGATGTCTCCAAATGTGCTCCATGAATCTCTTAATGACTTTTGTGAAATTTTGGGTGCTATAAAGTTATAATTTAGTGATTCATTTAGTTTTTTATTGATCATAATAACAATCTCTTGTTCTCTCTCTAGATTTTTGAGAGGGGGAGGGAGTATTTCACTCTATGGATTGAGATAACTCTAGAGAACATGACTCCATTATGTCGGCACATCTAAACTAAAAATGATATACTGTAGAATATGTACATAGGATTAAATAATGATAATTAAACAATGTCCCCTATCCAATATTTAGTCTAAGTTTTTCCCATGTTAAATAATAATAAAAATTATTATTATTATATCTTATGACATGAAATATACCGAATATCAATTATTAAATAAATAAAAATATATATCTAAAAATGATAATAAATAAAATATATTATTTCTAATGGATCATTAAATATGATCCATATCCTTCAATAAAATATTACATTCTCGAAACATGCGAATAAATATTTAATTTAATATTAAAGAAAATAAACAAATATTTATATTAATTTATTCACTAAACTAATGATTGGATAAATATTTATTTATACCCTTTTGAATGAATAAATAAGTGAAAAATTAAACTCACATATACTAAACTTTAATATCTTGTGGTATAATTTATATGATCAGCCTTACTTGAATAAGTATTATTCCACAAGTCAAGAATAAATTTATTCTTAATATTAAATTCAATATAATTTAATGAGATTCTGGATACAATGGGTATGTTCCCCATTAATCCTATTTCTCAGATATAAATAATTGAACTTACCTATAGTACAATACCATCATCTAGAAATACATAAAGGTACCCATAGATAAAGAAGTTCGTGTATCAACTATAAAAACCTTCAACAAATTATACTGTGTAATACAATCCTTTTTTCTATAGATATCACAACAAGAAGGATGAATACTTGTGTCATCACCCTATATGCTTGATTTATCTTTCCTTGTCTTTAAGAAATAAAATTTTCTATAAACTACCATGGCCGTATAATTCAAAAAATAGGTTCATTTCAATCAATGTTATAGGGATAACTTCATCCATTAATATCAAAGGAACAAATAATTTTCCAATCTTATTCAATTACTAACTTATCACATATGACATAACCAACATATTCTACTTCTACACAAGTATATATCATATAACATCCTAAATTTAAGTATAAATTTTCTTTCCCAAAGATACTTTTTTCCATTATAATGCATATAAATTTGATTTAAAATAAAGCATAAAATATACAAATAAAGATAACAAGACTTTGTTCACTCATAATGGAACATTACCAAAAATATTACATGATACCAAGTATTTTCTACCATATACTATTACATACCTTGGAAGATTACATTCCCTAAAAGTGCAACCAATAAAAGGGGATAATAAATACTATAATGACCCGATCATTTATGAATAAAATTCCCTTTATTTTAATGTCTTCTGGATATAAAAAACACAAGCAATTTTTTCATTATTGGGTTTAAATAACCGTTAAGTATCATTACCATTGATAATATAGTTGTTGAAAACTGATCACACAACTGATATGAATATAAGGTTTTAAAAAAATCTTTTTGACATAGACAAAGGAGAGGATGGCCTCATCCGGTATACTCAGGTCGTACGAAGCTCATTTATCAGAGCTCAGAAAGGATGTAGAATCACTGGGATTAACTCTTGAAAAATACAAATCCAAGCTTCAATCTGTTAAGCTTAAATCGAATCACTTACGAGAGAAGTTCAAGTTAATAAAGATTACAACCTGGGTGATATTATCTGAGCCACCGCAATAGTCTGTCACCCTCACACACCTTACCCTTAGGTATTATGTAGGCTTTATAAGGGGTTATGTAGCAAGGTATTAGTTAATTATTGTATAATCTATTTTGATAAATAAAATACTTATTCCATCAATTCCTTTATGGTAATAGTATTTCATAAAAAAATAATGAATTTGATAAGTTTATTTTTCAAGAAAAAATTGTACTTTTGAGAAATATACTCATTATTATATTAAACTATAATATTATAAAAAATTCTTATAAATGATGATTATATGAGTTTCTTATCTTTAAATTATTAGGTAATCAGTTTGATAAGAATTAAAATTTTTAAAGATAAAATAGAAAGTGTATTTGTATAGAATTTATTTTAAGGAATTAATGAATTTTTAAAATACTTAATATTTTAATAAAATATTATTATCAAATGACTTTTATTAATAATATATGAGTATATAATTTATATGAAGTCAAATGTAATTTTTATTAATGTTTCAAAACTATTTTTTTCAAAACCCGTCATTTTTCAATAAATGTCGGTTCTCATTTTAAAAGTGAAAATTCACATATTTAGAAAATTATTTAGATTAAATGAATATTATTTTTTGAATCATGATGTCAAAATTATCCAATGGTAAATGTTTCATAATTTGTTGAGACAGTCAAATTTTTGGGTAAAAATTAAATAATATATAAATATATAGTTTTTTTATGACATCATAATGACCCAATAGTGATGTAATAAATACCATAAAAGGGATATTAAACCAAATATTTGTTTTAAATTTATAATAATGTGATTTTATCTTTATTTTACTTATTTTATAATTCATTAGTGAATCCTACAAAATGTATAACATATTTTATGATTTTAAGTTCATTTCATTAATAATGTGACTCACCTCCACATAAGAAAGGATAATATTTTACTATCATCATCCCATGGCCTTATAAAAAAAAATTTTCTCTCTTATTTGTAAAAGATCATCGGAAAACCCATGGGAAGGTTTTTGGTTTTGAATATTTAATTATATAGATTCCAAAACCTAAGCTAGTGACATTTAAAGAATTTTCCTCTCATCTCCTGTATAAACCCACCCATGATCCAACTTCTCTTCACTAAAAATACTTGGATCACATACCTACTCTTTCATAAAATTTCTAGAATCCCCCCAAGGCACCCCAATCACTTAAAAATCCCCTCTTTAAGATTTTTAAGTCACGCACTCAAGTAAGGATTTCCTTACTTTCTCATTTTTATCCAAGATTCATTATATTGTTACACCCTTTTATTTTAAATTAAAGTTTATAAAGTTTCTCCATTTTCAATAATTAAAATAAATCCTAATGAGAAATGATACAAATTAGATATATATATTATATATATATAAATATTAGTTTAAATTATTTTTATTAATATTACTTTTCATATAGTTATTATAATATCATCTTATGATTGAAAGTTGTATTTCTTGAAAAGGCATTTTTTGACATATCTCTCCATTTAATTTTAAATTAAATTATGGTACATCTATGAATTAAATTAGATAAAATGTATTACCTAATTTTATTAAATATAATTAATAATATATAATAAGCTCAATTTAATTTTTTTATAATTAATAGTAAAAATGGTAAAAATATGTTGATGCGGTAAATGTTAAAACATGTTTACCGAGGGGGTCAAACTAAAGTGGTAAATTGAATAATATTTTTAAAAAATGTTTATTTTAAATTTTAGAGGTTTTAATAATCCTTATATCTCATCTAATTCATTATTTTTAAATTTCTGAGGAACTTTTCTTGAGACTGACTTCCAATTATTGAATAGTTTTGGGTATTTATAAGAATGTCACTCTTCTTCCCTAATAAAAGTCCACATTATATCCTCTCCTTTACACACTTTCAAAACCCATTATTTTAGACATTGAATTCTAAAATACCTTAATAACTTCCATACCCATAACCTAGAATCCTTTTTTGACCAAAAATCCTATCTAGGGAGGCTTTAGGTACAATCCTAAAGATGTGTCCTGAAGAAGGATTATCGTACCTAACCTAGCACCCTTGTTTTATTTATTCTTCCAAATCCTTAAAATATTAATCAATAATTATGATATAATATAATCATTGTCTAACATATACTAATATTTTATTATGTTGATCAAATAATCTAGATATATCACCATTTCTATCAAATGGGAAACAAAACCATCATTCGTGTGTTTAACGGACTATAGCCTCACCAACCACTAAAATTCATTTTCCATCATCACCTCTCATGGATATTCATGATAATGGATTTAATTTTTTTATATGTTAATAATAAAATATTAAACATTCCTAAAAAATAATATATCATATAATTTCTTACCTTACCATACATAGAAAAATGATAACGTAGTTCGTGTGTACAGCGGACTACCGCCTCATGAAGCGATGTGATTCATTTTTTATTCTATCATATAGATGGTATATATATGTTTATTTAAATAAATAATACAATTTTTATTATATTGTTATAATTATATAAATAAAAAATAACACTTACCTTCTTCCTGTCATGATCATTGAGAAATGGAAACATTAATCATGCGTATATACAACCTACCATCTCCATGATTGTAAAATGATTAATTCTTCAAAACCATGATTCATGAATGTATTTAAAAATATAATTTATTTATAAAAATGATAATTATTCCATGATTATTATTATTTTTATGATGTAACAATAATCCCTTTTAACATGATCGTCACACCGATGTCATTTTGAAATTGTGAACTATGTGTCTTCAAAACACCTGATGTGGACATAACTGAATAAGTAATTAAATATGTAACTAATATAAATGAAGTAAATGGGTTAAGTATAAGGGATAAAACCTAGAATTTTTTCTCAAGAAAATATATAATTGATATAATTTTATTATAAATTAGATAAAAGGATAAGAGAAATTTTGGACTCGAGGTAAGTGTTTTATCTCAAAACTTCCTTCTTTCAGACGCATGTTCATTTATGCACCTAATTTGTATAAAATGGTGTATACACAAATAATTTACATATTATATCTTTAATAATTCATAATTCATGATAATTTACATTATAATTCATTTACTTCATTCATGGGAGTTATGATTCAAAAGTTACCAAAGTCGTAAAGGTCTATGTTTCAATCTCATTTTTATTGACATAGTTTATTCTTGAATTTCCATTAAAGGAAATCATTTGAGGATTGTTTACTAAAAACTATTAGTTTTATTCACCACTATTTACTAATTAAATTATCAAATAAAATTTTCTATTTTCCTATCTTTCTTACGTAAGAATATTGAGAAATTTTTTTTAATAAAATATGACTTTATTTCTCTCTTCTATCAAAAATTATTTTTGATTCATATCCATGTTATCTAAAACATACTTTTGAAAATGTTTTCAAAATTCTCAAAATTATTTATTAAATAAATTTATATACATATTTGACATTTTATAAATTATTTTGAAAGTAATATTCTTATTTTTTTCAAAATAGTTACTTGTTAATGGTTTTACAAAAGTGTAAAAGGAATTTTTTTTAACTTTTGCAGCATGTACAGAATTACCCCCCATCATGACCACTAAAATATTTGAAGATTACTTTATAATAATCAATAGTTATTTTAAAATAAAAAAAATCTATAATATTTTAAAAAATTTGTATTTTTTTTAAAATTTATTTGAAAGATAAAAGGGTAATTTCCTAAAGTAATATTCCATGTAATCTTTTAATGATATTTTCATCAAAAAATAAAACCTTTTAAGTTATGGTTTTATTTTAAATTATGTATATATGTATATTACATACATACCTATCTTAATTTGCCTTACTTTGATGGGGTTATACATGACTTATGTTCATATATTAAATTTATTCATTACGAAATTCCCTTTGGTAATGATATGAGACAAGATTATACAACCAATTTATTTTTTATAGGTAATTCCTATTTTTATAATGTATGATTCATTTTATTTTTGTGGAACCAAAAATCATGAGAATTTTATAATGGGTGTGAACATATAGAACTCCAATTCATTGGGTAATGTTTTAGTCTCATGAGCCATCATGTATGGGATTGGGGAGTAAACGTAATCCATTATGTGACTTTTTTCACGATGTGATATTGTCCTGTATGTTATCCCTGACTCATTTTTATATCATTTCATATGTTTTTTACACATTTACTATGTTTACATGATCTTCTGATTTCATGTCATTTATGTTATGCTCCCATTTTATTACTCCTGAGCCTTCTCTTTTATGATACCATGTTATGTCTTTGACTCACAAGTTATTTTTCCTTATCATGTTTATTAACTTAATGGGATTTTTAGCTCACCCATTTTTTCTATGTATTCCATAGGATATCCCATGTAGTTTAAGAAACTATAATGGATTTAGGAGCTCATTATGGGGAAAAAATAAAGATGTTTTATTTTGGTCTCACTTTGATGTATTATGAACCTATTATTCTAAAGATACCAGGGCTCTTGATTTTTGGTATTATAATTAATAGATTTTTATATTAAAAACATGTAGTAATATGTGTCAAATTATTGGGTATATATACATGGTCTGGTAAACTGTCAAAAAAACCATGTGTGTTCATTTTTCTTCTCAAGTGAATCCCATACAGTTGGCCATTGTTTTTCAAACCATAACACCTGACCCTGAAAACTACTCAGATTCACTTATAAACGAGAAGTTTCCACTTTTCACTTCAGAATTAAAAACCCTCTCCTCCTTTATCCCCCATTTAATTAGGCCATGGTTCCTCTCCTCCCTTCTCCTTCAAATTTATGGTCTTCCCTATTGATTCTAAGTGTTTCCTACAAGTCAAATTACCCCTCTTCTCTCATTCTTTCATTATTAATCTCCCTCTATTTGTTTCCACCTAGTTTGGATTCTTCCCACAAAAACTTGGAGTTCTTATTTCAAGGATTTAGGTTTGGGGTGGCTCTAACTAATGGTTTTTCATTGTTATGAATTTAGAAAGGTTTCTATTGGTCTATTTGAGCATTATTCATTGAAGTTTATAACTTGTGGCTTACCTCAATGGATTTATACTTGGTTAGAGGTATGTTTTTTTGTGTGTTACCTTTAAATTCTATATCATTGAATTCTTGGTTGTTTTAAATGCATTGTTTTGTTAACATAAGCCTATATATGATAGTTATGGGGGGATTTTATAAATTATTTAAAGGCTGAAACACTTGAAATAAATGCGTTGAATAGTCTTCCTTTTTTATAAAGCATGGTTTGTATGCCATGTTTTTTTAAAAGACACATTGGATGAGTTTTCCAATTTAATGTGATGATCAAAGTAATTTGACCCTGATTAGTTAAGGTTTAAAGATAAATTTTGGTTTTTCAGGGAATTACTTTAAGTGAAGGAATTAATTGGATTACCTCAATGGATTTAAAATAAAGGGGACTTAGGTTTTTAAGTGTTATATGTGGTTCTCCAGTATTTAAATTCAATTAATGTTTCAATATATTTTCAAGGGATTCTTTAATTAATATTTTCAGTAGTTTTGAAATGGATTGGCATCTCAACAAGGTTTTTGAACGAAAAGGCACATTTGACACTTTAAATACTTTGTTTTTTAAATGTCTGATACCCTCAATTGAGACCATTTTTATATTTATTGATATAAATTTTGGACCCCAAAGGCGTATTTGTTTAACCTAGTCATATTTTTTAATGTGTATGAATATAAAAGGTATGTATTGTGATAAGGAGTTGGATGTGAGATATGGAATTTATTTATTATGTTTTATCATTTATTATTATGATTATAACTTGGATTATTTATTACTCACCTCCAATTGGATTTACAACGGGAACCTAGGTAGCTAATAAAAGGCATGGATGTGTGTTGCACTAGTGTGATGTGAGAATACTATAAAGTTCCCGAAGGGAGTTTCACCGTCCTATGGGTATATTGTATACTCATTGACCTAAAAAGATGATTTGAAGGATGTTTTGGTTTCTCATAGGGTTCCTATATGGGATTGTACTATGGAAACCAAGACCAGTATCATTCATGTTAGAGACATGTGTTTCCCTTGATACCTTAAGTCCTTTGAGGATTATTTAGGGGATTCCTTATTCCTTATTTATATCACCTATACTTTATGGATTTAATTGTACCATTTTTTATTTTTTTATTTTTTATACCTTATATATGTACTAGGTGACATCTTTTGTTTATATTTATTCCAGTTATGGATTTGGTTTATATTCAAATCGATTTGAAAAATGTCTTGTAAAGTGGGATATGAAAAAGTAAATTATTTGTGAGTTATGAAAAGGAATTTGGAAATGGGTAAACGATTTGGGTATTTTTCATAAATTAAATGATTAATACTCTTTCTAAGGTTTTAAAATATTTAGGTAAATTTGTTTTAGTATCTGCCCTTATTTTTTAAAGGAACGGAAATGTGTTTCAAAAAATATAGGCATGAAATTTTCTTAAATATTAAATGTGTTTGTAAAACCTATTTTACTTATTTATATTTTAAAATATCTAAAATTAAATGAATTTTGAGAGGAAATTACTCAAACTATTTAGTGAAATCCTACTGGGTGTGTTTAGCTCACACACTGTATACGTCATTATGTGTATGTAACTCTCATTTTTTCTTTTAGGTACCCAGTTCATGATCCTCATTTTATTTTATATAATTATTTGAGGTTTGTGTGGGTTGGATAGTTTAGGGACATATTGAGACTTTGTGAGTGACCATGGGTCACATAGTACTGGCTGATAATGATTTGTGTTATGTTTTTTGTTTATCTTTACGGTTGGTTATGTATCAGGTTATTTGGCCAGATGATTGTTTGGTTTTATAATTTCTTCCATATATATATGTACTAAGAATATTGGTTATTATTATTATGATTTTTAGTTATTATTATTATTATTTTGGTTTTCTCTTTTTCGTTACTTTTTTTATTGGATAGTGGAATTCCAATTTATAGATGGGTCATGCTGGATTTTTGAGTGGGATCCTAGTTGTGGTTCTTATATATATAAGGGTAAAATAATTTCAAAATGAATGTTCTTGAGAATCAGGCACCAATTTCCAACCCATGGAGATTGGGAATGAACTTCATTCTTAGTGATAGATCTATTTAGGTACCATTTTAATGGTAGCCCATGTCTATTCGTTACAACCACTCACTTGAATTGAATCCATTTTCTCCTTATTTTCACTATTATATTTCTCTTCACTACCTCCAAGTATAGAGTAAATATCAATTAAATCAGACACTCTATCGATAATTTCCTAAACACTAAGAACCTAACTCATAACCCCTATATAAAATGTTATTCCAAATAAGGACAAAATCATCTTAAGAATGAGACACAAACATCATTCAACTGATATCAAATAGTATCATCCAAGAATAGTTTAGGTAAATATAGTGTTATCTTAGCAAAGAGATGTGCATACTCCAATATTGGTATCTCTATCTACTCATGGAAATAAAATTGCATCTCCCTCACCAATTATACTTTTCATGGAATTATTATCGTATAAAAAATACCTTGAAGTCTTCCTATAAATGAACCTATTATGTCTTAGTCTTAACGATGGACTTCAACCACTACCCACTATGAAATTAAGACAAAAATGTTGCAAAATTGTGTTGGAAAGATTCTAGAATACCGGGATCATTGAAGATCTTCTCAGTATTCCCTATCCACTATTTTAATTCATGGGAACCTTTATGGCCGTGGAGGAAAGGAATATTCAAATTCATAAACCCTTAAAATTGATCTTTAGGTTGATCTCTTGAAATTGGAACACCACTCTCCATAACTAAAATAAATAGGATAATTGACTCAAATAGATCTTGATCGATTAGAGGGTTCACTTAAGGAGAATCACCTACAATGCCATCTCAAGAATCCATGGGGACTTGTATGGAGGTGGAGTCAAAAATAATAAAAAATAGAAAATGTAATCAAAATATGGTTTGAATTTTAAAATTTCATGAAACTAAATATAACAAACTGAAATATTATCAAATAACTATTGAAATCACATCATAACATAAAATTAATGTCCATCATCTATTTTGTCAGAACATAGAATACAATAAAACCACCAAATTAAGGCTCTTTCAAATTGTTATGAAACCCCCATTTCTCTTTAAATAATTTAATTAGAAATCTATTACATTTTAATCATACTATAATATTTAGATAAATATTTTCCACATATATAATGTCTAATCAATATATTTTATATAAATTCCATTACTAATATTGTTATAAATATCTTGAAATGACTTAGAGTAATTCAAAACAATATATAATTTCTTTATTAATCATGTACAAGTAAAAATCTCAAATAAATATTAAGGATATATGAAAAAACACCATAATAAATTCCCAAAACATTTTAAAAACATATTTTTCATATCATGCATAGCATTTATAAAAAAGACATAACTTTATAATTCAAAATATTTCATAAAACTTCCAATATTATGTAATTTTACTTTTAAAAAATTATTCCCAAATATTATTACCTAACATAAAAAAATAAAATAATTTAAATGAAATTAAAACTATATGGAAATTATCTCAAATTAATAATATCAAATAATGAAAGTAATATAAAATCATAAGAAATCAAAATGAAAAATAATTGAAAAAAAACAACTATGCATGGTTTGATCATGCTAGCTAGAACACCTTTCAATAAACATGAAAATTAAAATTGAATTTTTTCAAAATTAGATTCTTGGTATTGGAATGGTCTTCCAAATCTTGTGTGGTAAATTTACACCCCATGATTTATTATAATTTTCACTCCCCATCATAGATTTTCTCAAAATAAGTCTTGGATTTTCAATATAAAACCAAAATATTAATATGATGATTAAAATTTCACTAAATTAATCAATAATAAGGATTATATTCAAGACACACACATCCAAAATTCCCTTAGTAACTCAATGTTCAAAATCAAAAAATTTCCCCAAACACTTAATTGTACCTACATTTTTTACATTGGTTGTCTTGTCTCATGACTTTCATGACTCCCTAAATAATATTAACCAAATAAAGATATATTAATATTTTGTAATTGTAACGACCCGAAATTTTGAATAAATCTTGTTTTCGAATTTTGTGTGTTGTTTTATTTTATTTTATTTTTATACTCAACAAAAATGTTTCATTTGATAACATGAGTATAATTAAAATGAGACCATTGGGTTTTGACTGTGATATGATCATTGGTCAATATGACTGATGTAAACTAAACGTTTTCGATTATTTTCTCTAAAAACAAGTATTCTTGGTTAATTATTATAGAAAGAAGATTCGATGGCCTCACCCAGTAGTCTCGAACCGATCGAAGCCCATCTAACAGAACTTGGGAAGGAGGTAGCACCACTGGGCTTTGCTCTGGACCAAACCCAAGCCGAACTTCATCATGTGAAGCTAGAACGGAATCGCCTTTGCGAGAAGTTCAAACTGATAGAAATTACTACTCGTGCGATGTTAGCTGAGCCTCCCTCAGATTATCTCACCTTAGCACACCTTACACTTAGGTCCTATGCTGGTGTGATAAGGGGCTATGTAAGGAGACCATAACTGCCTTGTGTAATCCTTTGTTTTAAATAAAAATTGGGATTTCTTCTTATGATGAAGTTTATGAATTTTTAAATGACCGAATAAATATAGTATTCATATTTTTGATGAATTTTAGAAAAAAGATATTTTAAAAATATTTATGTAAACCTCAAATAATTAAAAATGTGTAATGATTTTCAAAAAATGGTCTTCTACAATTATATTCAGTACAAAATTTAGAGTCTAATAAGATCAACTTGATTTTTGATGAATAGTGAATTATGAATAGTGATTTTATGATTAGGATTAGTAATGTGTCCAAATGGATTAGTAATCTCACTTAAAGAAAGTATTAATATAATCTAGGCACCTTGATTAAGTAACGTGATTCAATAAAATGGTTAAATAAAGGTTTCATAAATTATTATTCAAGTATTAGTTTTTTTGATTGAATAGTGTTTTTTAATTAAAAATTTAATTAAAAATATTTAAAAAAATTATTTTTATAAAATGGATTTCATTTTTGAACTCAGAGCACCGATATTATGTTATGGTAATTTTTGGGGTTTTTTCTGAAAAAATGAATTTTTGGTGAATAGTGTATTTATTTAAAAAAATAAATTAAAAATATTTAGAAAATTATTTTTATAAAATGGAGTTCATTTTTGAAATCAGAGCATTGATATTTGGTTAAGGTGAAATTTTGGGATTATTCTGAGAAAGTTGAATTTTCGATTAATAGTGAAAATACAGTTTTTAAGTTACAGGTGTTTAATGACATCATTAAATGATGTATTGAGTATGTAATCAATATGGTCGAATTATGAATAGTAAGATAAGGTATGAGGTGTCCCAAGTGGCCAATACCATGGGCAAATACCATGGAAAAGCCCATGGTTTTGCCAAAACCACTAATGAGGTGTCCCTTGGCCATTAATGCCTTGTCCCCTCACTTTCCCTATAAATACCAAGCCATCCTCTCATCCATTCGACTCCCAACTCTCCCCCAACGAAGTTCTGGTCTCATTACCTCCCAAGGAGTCCTCCCAAGGTGCCCCCAAGCCCTCAAGGTCCCAACCTTTGAGTTTTAAGAGTTACGTTTTAAGGTAAGGGATCCGCTCTCTCTCTTTCTTTTCAAGAAATCTCTTTTGTGTAATTTCTTTTATGCTCCATGTTATTATGTTAAAGGATGTTCTTTTATACTCCTCTTACTGCCCTTTTCATGTTCATATAATGAGATATCCCCTCTTGCTCTCATTATTTCGTTTTATGAAGTTTTAAGTGGCGCCGTTAGGCTGCCGAAATTTTTGTAACGGATTCTTTCTCCCTTCTCGTTTTTCAAGATCTATTATCATGTAAAGTATTTCAAGTTCCTTTTTGTTATGTTGGGTTATGATCTCTAAATATATCATATTGATCTTTTATGTTCATATGATGAGATACCCCATTTGATCTCTTCAATTCAGTATTTTGAAGTTTTAAGTGGCGCCGTTAGGCTGTTGAATTTTTAAGTGGTTCTTCACCCTTCTCCTTTTGAAGTTCTACTTTCATGTCAATTATTTCAAGTTACTTTTTGTTATGTTAGGGTATGATATCTATATCTATCATACTGGACTCTTATGTTCATATGATGAGAGACCCCATTTGATCTCTTCAATTCAGTATTTTGATGTTTTAAGTGGCGTCGTTAGGCTGCCGAATTTTTAAGTGGTTCTTCACCCTTCTCGTTTTGAAGTTCTACTTTCATGTCAATTATTTCAAGTTCCTTTTTGTTATGTTGGGGTATGATCTCTATATCTATCATACTGGACTCTTATGTTCATATTATGAGAGACCCCATTTGATCTCTTCAATTCAGTATTTTGAAGTTTTAAGTGGCGTCGTTAGGCTGTCGAATTTTTAAGTGGTTCTTCACCCTTCTCGTTTTGAAGTTCTACTTTCATGTCAATTATTTCAATTTCCTTTTTGTTATGTTGGGGTATGATCTCTATATCTATAATACTAGACTCTTATGTTCATATGATTAGAGACCCCATTTGATCTCTTCAATTTAGTATTTTGATGTTTTAAGCGGCGTCGTTAGGCTGCCGAATTTTTAAGTGGTTCTTCACCCTTCTCGTTTTGAAGTTCTACTTTCATGTCAATTATTTCAAGTTCCTTTTTGTTATGTTGGGGTATGATCACTATATATATAATACTGGACTCTTATTTTCATATGATGAGAGACCCCATTTTATCTCTTCAATTCAGTATTTTGAAGTTTTAAGTGGCGCTGTTAGGCTGCCGAATTTTCATAAGAGAAATCTAATTTTTGTCTTCCTTCCATGTTTTTCATTTCAAATGGTATGTCCTTGAAATTTAATTACCATGATCATGTATCCTTCTTATTCTGTGCATATACTATTTTATGGGTCATTTATGAATGTTTGACCCATTTTCCCTCTCTTTTTAATGTCTTCTAAAACCTCGTAACATAGTCGTTATGCTGTAGAATTTTCTTCTCAAAATGCCTCTCTCTTTTCTCAAAATTATTTTATGTTATAAAGTGAATACTAAAAGATCTTATTTCTATAGGGTTATTGACATATATACAAAAAATTTCTATTTTAAATTCTGGGATTTACATACATGAAACCCGCTCTCCCCTTCCGTGGGTTTAATGTGACGTAAAGATCATGTCTTTAAAGCAGTTTTTAAAACTTTATGATTATGAAATGAAACCCATTTATTTTATGCTATATGGGTTATTTATGAAATGTTTGATGATGATATATGTGGCTCACATGATAATAAAGGCAAATTTAAGGGTGCGCCCTGATAGCGCTCCAATGCATTGGGTAAAGACTTAATCTCTAGAGATGACCATTTTAACGACACCTTGGTGAATAACCTTGGTAATTTTAACGACACCTTGGGGATGGACCTTGGTGAAATGAAATGATTGTCAATATTAAATGTTGTAGCCACATCTTCAAGTTATGAAAAATGTTATTTTTATTATGATGTATCTCATGATTTCTTTCTCATGCCTTAAATTTCTTTTCATGACCTTATTAAAGTATCTCAAGTTCACATGTAAAATGTTTCTCTTGTTTCCCTTACTGGGCTTTTTGCTCACCCTTTCTTTTGATGTATCTCCCCAGGTTATGTGATGTAGTAATGAACCTAGGATGAACATGAGGAGAAGCCTTTCAAGTGTTTTAGAAGAATGTTTTATGTCTTCATGTTTAAAGTTCCTGGTTTCCAAGACACTAAACCTTAAAGATCCTCGGTTTTGTAAAATGTAATGAAAGTTTACACGATAAAAAGGCGGGATTCTATAGTTGGTATCAAAGGATGGTTTAGTTATTTGTGGAAATTAGGATATGAAAACTTTAGGATGAATCCTATAGAAAAGTTAAAATATAGGAAATCTTCCTGGTATTTTGGTGAGTATTGAGTAAGGGGTTGCCAAGCAAATACATCCCTGTCTGGATACGAGCAGGTAGAGGTGGCTCTGGCACAGATGTACATAGGGGTAAGACCCGAAAACACCGCTTTGAGCTAGACTCGAACGGGAACTGGTACACGACAATGGTCCTTGCTGCACTCTTGGTTACGACACTCCCGGGGGATATGCTTTGGTAAATTCATAAGATTAGTATGAACCATTGTTAAAGGAACAAAGATAAAATAAAATAAAGATTCACATAAGAATATATGATCATGGATAACCTAGATGGGAACCTAGGGGATCACAAGTTAGGGTATACTTTTCTTCTACAAGTTATCCTCATATGCTTTCAGTTCCTTTTCATGATTATTGGCTAAGTACTTAAGCCCCTAATTATGCTTTCTCTTCATAGTTAATGGTGGGAAATTGAAGAACATGTCCAAACAACCAATGTGATAGGAAATGCGACGATTGTCGTATTAATATGACAGGGATGATTAGGGGATTAAAATATGATTATTATTTTGGAAGATGTTCACTATTTTGGGGACCCTATATGATCGAGGTAAATAGATTACTACGGTATTTTCATTGAAGAGTAGGGTTGACTTATATTTTGAAGAATCGTTGAATTTATGGTGGAATTATAGTAATTTAGGTTACTTATAGAAATTATTAACCTATCTTGGGATAAATATGTTTAGATTAGTTACTTTTTTTAAAAGATGTTAGGAGTGGTTGATTTTGTTTGGAGATGAATGATAAAGATTACCTTGGAAGACTATGTTATCAAATCCTTCTTGTATTTGGGTTCAATCTTAGTTTGGTTTATTTTGAGGATTTTTAAGGACAGTTATTTATGGAGTGGTCTATGATGATCTTTGGGTAGTACCATGGAACTTTTAATATTTAAAAGTAGTTTCCATTCCTATGGGATTCTTTATTTTTGAAGAGTTGTTTTACCTTAACCTTTCTGTTTTTTGGATAATGTTTAAAGATAGAAGAAATAGATAGTTAATCTTTTGTGGATTATATGATTCTCTAGAAGATGATTCTTATGTTTTGACGAGACCAAGTAGTTTTGAATGCTCATAGTTTGGAGAAAAGATTAGTTTTGGGTAGAAACTTATTAAAGGATGAAACTCTACATAAAGGTAGGTATATTTTCAATGTAGTAAATGAATTCCTCGAAATTATGAAAAGGAACGTAAAACAAAAATGTTGTTGGTTTACGTTTCCTACTAGGTAATCAAAGTCCGTTTACACACATCATAAGTTTGGGATTTTCTTACGGTTAACTTTCTCCTAATCATGTTCTCTATCACTCTTACCCAGAACTTGACCCTTTGTTTTTCTTCTATGTCCATGTTTTCCTACACGGAACCCTAGTGTGGGTTAACTCGGGTGACCTTTGTACTTCCCTTTCTTTCTTTTAAAGTAATAATTTTACTGACTCCTTTTCCGATGTGGGAATTTCAATGAAATTTCAAAACCCAATTTTAAAAATTGCGAGGACGCAATTTCTTAAGGGGGGAAGAATGTAACGACCCGAAATTTTGAATAAATCTTGTTTTCGAATTTTGTGTGTTGTTTTATTTTATTTTATTTTTATACTCAACAAAAATGTTTCATTTGATAACATGAGTATAATTAAAATGAGACCATTGGGTTTTGACTGTGATATGACCATTGGTCAATATGACCGATGTAAACTAAACGTTTTCGATTATTTTCTCTAAAAACAAGTATTCTTGGTTAATTATTATAGAAAGAAGATTCGATGGCCTCACCCAGTAGTCTCAGACCGATCGAAGCCCATCTAACAGAACTTGGGAAGGAGGTAGCACCACTGGGCTTTGCTCTGGACCAAACCCAAGCCAAACTTCATCATGTGAAGCTAGAAAGGAATCGCCTTTGCGAGAAGTTCAAACTGATAGAAATTACTACTCGTGCGATGTTAGCTGAGCCTCCCTCAGATTCTCTCACCTTAGCACACCTTACACTTAGGTCCTATGCTGGTGTGATAAAGGGCTATGTAAGGAGACCATAACTGCCTTGTGTAATCCTTTTTTTAAAATAAAAATTGGAATTTCTTCTTATGATGTAGTTTATGAATTTTTAAATGACCGGATAAATATAGTATGCATATTTTTGATGAATTTTAGAAAAAAAGATATTTTAAAAATATTTATGTAAACCTCAAATAATTAAAAATGTGTAATGATTTTCAAAAAATGGTCTTCTACAATTATGTTCAGTACGAAATTTAGAGTCTAATAAGATCAACTTGATTTTTGATGAATAGTAAATTATGAATAGTGATTTTGTGATTAGGATTAGTAATGTGTCCAAATGGATTATTAATCTCACTTAAAGAAAGTATTAATATAATCTAGGCACCTTGATTAAGTAATGTGATTCAATAAAATGGTTAAATAACGGTTTCATAAATTATTATTCAAGTATTAGTTTTTTTTAAGTGAATAGTGTTTTTTAATTAAAAATTTAATTAAAAATATTTTTATAAAATGGATTTCATTTTTGAACTCAGAGCACCGATATTATGTTATGGTAATATTTGGGGGTTTTTCTGAAAAAATGAATTTTTGGTGAATAGTGTATTTATTTAAAAAAATAAATTAAAAATATTTAGAAAATTATTTTTATAAAATGGAGTTAATTTTTGAAATCAGAGAATTGATATTTGGTTAAGGTGAAATTTTGGGATTATTCTGAGAAAGTTGAATTTTCGATGAAGAGTGAAAATACAGTTTTTAAGTTACGGGTGTTTAATGACATCATTAAATGATGTATTAAGTATGTAATCAATATGGTCAAATTATGAATAGTAAGATAAGGTATGAGGTTTCCCAAGTGGCCAATACCATGGGAAAATACCATGGGCAAGCCCATGGTTTTTCCGAAACCACTAATGAGGTGTCCCTTGGCCATTAATGCCTTGTCCCCTCACTTTCCCTATAAATACCAAGACATCCTATCATCCATTCGACTCCCAACCCTCCCCCAACGAAGTTCTGGTATCATTACCTCCCAAGGAGTCCTCCCAAGGTGCCCCAAGCCCTCAATGTCCCAACCTTTGAGTTTTAAGAGTTACATTTTAACGTAAGGGATCCGATCTCTCTCTTTCTTTTCAAGAAATCTCTTTTGTGTAATTTCTTTTATGCTCCATGTTCTTATGTTAAAGGATGTTATTTTATACTCCTCTTACTTCCCTTTTCAGGTTCATATAATGAGAGATCCCCTCTTGCTCTCATTATTTCGTTTTATGAAGTTTTAAGTGGCGCCGTTAGGCTGCCGAAATTTTTGTAACGGATTCTTTCTCCCTTCTCATTTTTCAAGATCTATTATCATGTAAAGTATTTCAATTTACTTTTTGTTATATTGGGGTATGATCTCTAAATATATCATACTGATCTTTTATGTTCATATGATGAGAGACCCCATTTGATCTCTTCAATTCAGTATTTTGATGTTTTAAGTGGCGCCGTTAGGCTGGCGAATTTTTAAGTGGTTCTTCACCCATCTCCATTTGAAGTTCTACTTTCATGTCAATTATTTCAAGTTCCTTTTTGTTATGTTGGGGTATGATCTCTATATCTATAATACTGGACTCTTATGTTCATTTGATGAGAGACCCCATTTGATCTCTTCAATTCAGTATTTTGAAGTTTTAAGTGGTGTCGTTAGGCTGCCGAATTTTTAAGTGGTTCTTCACCCTTCTCGTTTTGAAGTTCTACTTTCATGTCAATTTTTTCAAGTTCCTTTTTGTTATGTTGGGGTATGATCTCTATATCTATCATACTAGACTCTTATTTTCATATGATGAGAGACCCCATTTTATCTCTTCAATTCAGTATTTTGAAGTTTTAAGTGGCGCCGTTAGGCTGCCGAATTTTTAAGTGGTTCTTCACCCTTCTCGTTTTGAAGTTCTACTTTCATGTCAATTATTTCAAGTTCCTTTTTGTTATGTTGGGGTATGATCTCTATATCTATCATACTGGACTCTTATGTTCATATTATGAGAGACCCCATTTTATCTCTTCAATTCAGTATTGTGAAGTTTTAAGTGGCGCCGTTAGGCTGCCGAATTTTTAAGTGGTTCTTCACCCTTCTCGTTTTGAAGTTCTACTTTCATGTCAATTATTTCAAGTTACTTTTTCTTATGTTGGGGTATTATCACTATATCTATCATGATGTACCCTTATGTTCATATGATGAGAGACCCCATTTCATCTCTTCAATTCAGTATTTTTAAGTTTTAAGTGGCGCCGTTAGGCTGCCGAATTTTCATAAGAGAAATCTAATTTTTGTCTTCCTTCCATGTTTTTCATTTCAAATGGTATGTCCTTGAAATTTCATTACCATGATCATGTATCCTTCTTATTCTGTCCATCTACTGTTTTATGGGTCATTTATGAATGTTTGACCCATTTTCCCTCTCTTTTTAATGTCTTCTAAAACCTCGTAACATAGTCGTTATGTTGCAGAATTTTCTTCTCAAAATGCCTCTCTCTTTTCTCAAAATTATTTTATGTTATAAAGTGAATACTCAAAGCTCTTATTTCTACAGGGTTATTCACATATATACAAAAAATTTCTATTTTAAATTCTGGGATTTACATACATGAAACCCGCTCTCCCCTTCAGTGGGTTTAAAGTGACGTAAAGATCATGTCTTTAAAGCAGTTTTTAAAACTTTATGATTATGAAATGAAACCCATTTATTTTATGCTATATGGGTTATTTATGAAATGTTTGATGATGATATATGTGGATCACATGATAATAAAGGCAAATTTAAGGGTGCGCCCTGATAGCACTCCAATTCATTGGGTAAAGACTTAATCTCTAGAGATGACCATTTTAACAACGCCTTGGTGAATAACCTTGGTAATTTTAACGACACCTTGGGGATGGACCTTGGTGAAACGAAACGATTGTCAATATTAAATGTTGTAGCCACATCTTAAAGTTATGAAAAATGTTATTTTTATTATGATATATCTCATGATTTCTTTCTCATGCCTTAAATTTCTTTTCATGACCTTATTGAAGTATCTCAAGTTCACATGTAAAATGTTTCTCTTGTTTCCCTTACTGGGCTTTTTTCTCACCCTTTCTTTTGATGTATGTCCCCAGGTTATGTGATGCAGTAATGAACCTAGGATGAACATGTGGAGAAGCCTTTCAAGTGTTTTAGAAGAATGTTTTATGTCTTCATGTTTAAAGTTCCTGGTTTCCAAGACACTAAACCTTAAAGATCCTCGGTTTTGTAAAATGTAATGAAAGTTTACATGATAAAAAGGCGGGATGCTATAGTAATGAACCAACTCAGGCTACCATGACTAGAAACCTGATCCAAACTATTCTTTCCCGATCTCCATGGATTAAAAACAAATGTTATCCATAAAAATTTGCACCTCTGGGGATGATTTTTCATTATAAAATAATGTTTTAATAATAAATTCCATATATAAGTTTGGAATGACCTATCCCTAAATCACAGAACCATACATGTAAACTAAGTAATTTCTATAATTAATATATTCAAAAAATAAATAATAGTATAAACAAAATACATCTAACAATAAAAAATTTCAGTAATCATTAATGAAAAATCCTTAAAATTATAAAATCCAACATTGAAGACATAATAAACGTACAAGAAAACAATAAGATTGGAAAATATGAAGTGGAATGTTACATATGAGATTGATTTTAATACATAATGAAAATAAAATACAAAAAACAACTCTTAAAATAGTCCATAACCACGTGAAAAGCGATAAAATCTACTTTTCACCTCTAATATAACCCGAAATAATCCAAAGATCACCCACCACATCCATACAGTGCTTTTGATAAAACCTAGATCAAAAGACATCAATGTCCATATACACACACACTAGTAATGTATATAAGGTGTGGGGAATTAATCCTTGTAGTTGTCCTCCAAAGTTAACATGAAAACCCAATAGAAAATAAATCCATTTGCTACTAGTTTAAAATAAAAGTATGAGAATATTCTTTAACGTTTTTAATAAAACAAGTAACATGAAACAATTACATTAAATCATCTCATCCCCAAAAGTATCATAGTTATCCATTTTAAAAAAAAATACTTCAGAATTTAAATTGAATAAGTGATGTTACATGTATGGAAAACCAATTTAAACCTTACTTTAAAAACATCCACATTTAAAAATAAATTAAATATATACCATAAAGGTTTCAAGGCAGAACTAAAGCATCAGGTGGGTTCCCAATTTTATATTTTCATCGATATCAAAGGATAAAATCTGAATAAGTAGACAAATGCACCCAAAAATATTTAGATTGGATTTTACACATTCAATTTATATTTAATTTAAATAAGAATTACCTCATCCATGGAAATACACGTGATTGATATCCATTTCGACTATTATTGTGTTGTTCATTATAGTATATAATCTATACAAGGATTCCTTTTGACATATCAAATTTGGATACAAAAATTTAAAAACAACATTCTTAAAACTATGAGTGGTGGTGTAGTAGAATATAGTGGTTTAAGCCATTAAACATTGATCACAGTAATGATCTCTTGTTATCTCTCTGGATTATTTGGAGGAAAAGAGGGAAGATTTTTTTATAGGGATTAGGATAATTTTAAATCATATTTATTTGTTCTGTGAGAATGTATAACATAGAAAATGATATAAATTATAATATATATTTAGATTTAAATGATGATAATTTTAAAAAATCCAACATCTATTATTTAATTTAAGTTATTTCCCATGTAAAATAATAAAAGATATGTTATTATATCCTATGAAATTAATTATATCTAATATAATTTATTATATAAATGTATTAACATTTATACAAATTTTATTAAATAAAATTTATCATTTTTAATGAAATATTAAACTCAATCTATATCCTCCCACAAAATATTTTATTCACTAAAATTTTGAATAAATATTTATTTTATTATTCACGTAAATAAATAAATATTTGTTTTAATATATACAATAAACTACTAAATGAATAAATATTTATTCATTTCCCTGTGAATAAATAAACATGAAAAAAATAATTCATAAATTCTAAACTTGAATATCATGTGGTTAAATTTATACGAAAAAATTTACTTGTATATATAAAATTCTATAAGAAGAGAATAAATATATTCTTAATATGAAATTCAGTATAATTTAATGAGATTCTGGATACACTGAGCATGTGAACCTTTAACCCTTTTTCTCAAAAGACAATAGGTGAACTTACATAAAGTCCATGAATAGTATATAGAAACCCCTCAAGGAGCCCATAGTGAAAAAATTTAGTGTATAAACTATAAGTTAATTAAAATATACTCATATATAGTATAATAATTTTATCTATCAATACCTCATCAAATGGAATTCATATATATGTCATAACCCTATATTTTTTATTTATCTTTCATTGAATTTCTGAAATGAACTTGTCTACAAACTACCATGGCCATGGATTTAATTACATAGTTTAATTTTTATTAAATTTATGGAGATATCTTCTTCTATTAATATGGATAGAAAAAATAATTCTTCTGACTATTTAACTTATTTTGGAAACACTTGTGATGCAACCAATGTATGCAACCTCACTACAAGCATATGTCATAACATTTTTCATCCACACATCAAAGTACATGATTCCGGATACACATTAATAACAATATCAAGTATAAGGACCAATAAATACATTCTTGGATAATTATATCCAATTAAACATAAAAAATATGGAATCCATATTGAAGGTTTTGTCCTCGTGACCTAATTTTTGATATATCACTAAGTGAAAACTTCATGATAAAAAGTCACAATGTTTTATTATCCCCCAAAAATTGATAGTTAGACATCAATTGTGGTTGTTGGATTGATGTATCAAGACCATATGAATTATTTAATAATATTTTCATAGCATTTATATGTTCTCATTATAGATAAGAACTAATATAACCCTTTTATGTAGTGAATATTAAAAGGATATTATCACATTAACATTACATAGAAGAATAATCATCATGTGATAATATATTTATTAATATTATAGTACTTGAAAGTACATAGTTAGTTGGTTATAGGGAATCAACCCCAATGAAGTCTCACTATCACTAGAACCAACTGCTGACAATTTTAAACCCCATAGATCTCACATGATGTTCATGCTTCTTCGAGGGTATAGACATAGTTAATAGGTCTGAAACTTTTTCCTATATGGATACAATACTAATTACAACTTCACATTTTTTTAAAATCCCTTAAGAGGTGATACTTCCTTAAGTATATGATTTTCCTATTGATGAAACATGGGATCTCTGTGTAGGACCACTTTTATAATATTATCATCATATAGAGTAATAGAATCTAAACTACTAGGTACAACACCAATCTCTTGGAAAAAGGTTCATGTACACATAGCTTCTTTAACTACATCATAATTCATACTATACTCAGAATCTATAATAGAATATATGACCAGTGGATATTTAGAATTATTCCAAAGCATATATCCTCTAATGAGATAAAACACTTATCCTAAACATGATTTAATATATTTTTAATCTATTTAGAAACTTTCATATATGTATCCCTTAACTACTAGTTCTTCATCCACTCCAAAAAAAGATCATATACTTCATATGCCTAAGCTAAATTTGGCTAGTCTTTACAGTGGACCAATGTGTCTCACATGGATCTTTATGATATCATCATACCATGATAACGTCATGAAAAATATCAATTTTGGTATATAACATGGTATATATATTAGATAAAACCTCATATATGTAATTTATTATACTCATTATTTCTCTATATTATTATGTTTGAGGACGCATTATCCTACAGATATGTATACCATGGTATATTAGAAAAAATACTCTCCTGGATTTCTCCATATTGTATATTTTCAAAAAATTATCAATATATATAATTTTAATTTTACTAGGAATCATTTTAGATCTATATCATATAATTTTGATCCCTAGAATAAATTTTTATTCACCTAATCCTTCCATGGAGAATCATTTATTATACCACATATTAACTGATTGTAATAATGTTATCTCATTTCCCTTCAATAATATATCATAAATATATATTACCAGGAAAACAATATAACTCCTACAAAAACACTCATACTCACCAGGATCAGATTAATTCCTAACGAAACCAAACTCTCATATTAATTCATCTTAATTAATATTCCATTCACTTAATACTTAATTTAATCCATAAATGTATCTCTACAAATTTCATATCTTATTATCGAACTTAGGTATCAAAAATCCTTATTTTTGGGTCATGTATATATCATCCATAATATTTTCATTAAGGAATCAATCATGAAATTTATTTTTTGAAATTTATAAATAGGGTATTCTACTATGTAAAGTTGAATTCTTATATATTTTATCATATAAAATAGTAAAAAGGTTTCATAATAGTGTACTCTAAATCAGTTTTTGAAACCATTATCAACTAATATGTCTTTATAGGTATTAAAATTACCATCCATGTCTAGTTTTTTATTGCAGACTCATTTAAACCCAATAGTATTTACATAAACCAGATAATTTCCTAAAACACAAACTTGATTTTTTTTTATATAGAATACATTTTAGAATTCGTAGATTCTTTCAATTTTTAACCTTCTGAGCAATCTATTTATTCTTTGTTAGATAGAGGGTAATTATTCCAAATAAATAATGTTTCAAATTATTGATGATAATAAAATCATATCTCTCTAGTTATCTAAGAACCCAAATAATCACATACAACACTTTGGTATCTATAAAAACATCTTTTATATGGTTTGGTGTGTTTTTTTCATGTGAAAAATCTTGTGTATCTTTATCCTTGACTTCATCAAAGTCTATCTTTATCCCACTATATTATTTGTAGATATTATCTCTTTCTGGAAACATGAATTTTCAATTCAAGATTACTTTTATATCAGAGAGATAAAATATATAATATCCTATTATTTCTTAAGGATATCACATAAATATACAATTTGTTCTTAAAGATGTAATTTTTATACTAGAATGGGACTCAAAAAATTATTTTATTCCCCATACACATATATGTTACATATCAGATTTATTACCATGATACAAATAATATGGTATTATGTTTAATGCTTTAGTTGGAACACTATTAAGTGTGTATTCTACATATTATAATGAATATCCTTAAAATTATAATAGAATATTTACATTAATCATCATCGATCTCACCATGTCTATCAAGGTTTGATTCCTCCTTTCACTAACACCATTCCACTATAGTGTATTAGGGAAAGTGAGTAGGGATAATTTCTCTAAATATTTTAGATAATTTATGAACTCTTGGTTTGGATACTCTATACCTTGATCTTATCATAATTTCATTATCTTCTTGTCAATTTTACTCAATACTTCATTATTTTAATTAATAAATTTATAAATGGAATCATACTTATAACTTTTCAATTAGGTAGACCTATATCGATTAAAATCATTAGTAAAATTAATGAATAATTAATATAAACCTATAGCTTCTAGTGTAAAATGTTTATTCACATTAGTGTGAACTAATTCTGAAATATCTTTGGATCTCCCATACATTCCTATATAAAAATACTTGGTCATTTTTTGTAAAAAAAATCATGAAATATATCTAAGGTTTTCAACTCAAAAGAATATAAATACCCATTTGTTATAATTTTTTTAAATACTTTCGATTAACATGTCCAATATTACAGTTCCACAACTGGGTGCAAATATATATGATTCATGTGTACATTATTTTTAAAAAATTTAAGAATTGAATTTTAAATTCTAGTATATAATGATCATTGTTAAGATTTATCATACCATAACATGTGATAACTTTATAAATGTATCATTATTTATTTCTCAACATGAAATTAAAATAATATATGTCTAAACTAGACAGAAAATTATGTTCTTGGTTACACTGGGAACATAATAAAAGTTCTTTAAAAATAAAATCATTTTACTTAGGTATGTGAGATTATATTATCCTATAGTTAGTTCATCTAGTATTTCTCTATTAGAAATATGAAGATCATTTTCACCTTTATAAATCCTTTATAATATACTTGGATCCTTAATTTAACAAAAATTAGAGAACCACAATCTATAACTAATACCCAATTTTTTGAAATGGAAATATTAAACTTAATAGTGAATGTTCATGAAGATTCACCTTTATTACTCACTAAGGAATGTTTCTTTTTTAGTATCCCTTCCTTCCATAATAAAAACATGCAAAATCAATATCTATAGCCTCTCTTTTGATCTTTAACTTCATAAAATGGTGTTGAAAAGTTTCCTTAGGCTTTGAAACTGTATTAGATATTTTCTCCATGAATTTACTTTTATTAACCATAAGGATGGAATTTTTCTCATGCTTCATGTCATTATCCACTTGGAGAATCATTTTCAAAATCTCCAGGAGTAACTTATCTTTATTTTTCATGTTGAAATTCATAATAAAACTTGAGAATCTAGAAGTACAAGAGGATAGGATGATAAATATGCCATGTTCTTAAGATAGCTTGAATTCTATAATTTTTAAATGCTCAATATAACCAATCATCTTCACTACTTGTGTTCTAACAAGAACTCCTTATCCTAAATCACACATAAATGTTACCTTTGAGATTTTATAGCCCACCTGTCTCTCTTTCTCCTGAAAAAAATATGGAGATGAGAAAACATGGATTAATAACACATTTATACATAAATATTCAGAATATTACTAGTCATTGATGATAATATGAGGCACTAAACATCCAATGCATCACCCACATGTTTCTAAGATACATTTTTCACCTTATAATTTTCCCCCTTAGAGGGATCGATTGTAATTGGGAATTTCAATACATAAAACATATTATATTCGTTTAGTAAAATCAATAGACACATATTCCTCAACAATTAGTTTTCAATAATGAGGAGATTTTATTTCTCTAAGATTGATCATGGGTAAAGTGATATAGTAGAGTTACTTTCTAATATCTAAAATAATTAAAAGTATATTTCAGTAATTTGTCTTGATTATTGGTTATGATATAATTAATAATTTTATTAAGTAACCTATTATTTTATCAAACCCTAATATCCCTCACAATTTTATTATAAATATCCAACCACTCAATTATTATAGTTGTAGGGATCCATATTTCAATTAAAATAACCTAGATGGAGGCCTTATAAAAATATTAAAAGTTACTTATATATAATTTTCTAATCAACTAAATTAAATTGAATTTTCTAGGTCTATTGAGTAGATATCCAATCTTGAAATTCTCTACTATAATTTTCAAAACTATTTCATCTTATTTATTCCAAGTATAAATAATTTTATCAGCCCCTGATGTGAATTTGGTCATGTTGACAAAATACATTCATTAAAACTCCAAGAAATTTAAATTACACTAATCGGGGCCAAAGAAGCACTTTTTACTATATTTTTATTTTATCTCATGTGGTGGAAGTAATTTTGATGACTTAATATTTTAGTCTATTAATTTTTTATTATGTATATGTACTCTTATTTTAGTCTTCACATTCTTGTAAATTTTTATGTGAAAATTATAAAAATAATTAACCGTGTTTGCAGAAATAATTTATTCAAATTGATTTAATTTGTATATGATATATTATTTTATCTCTTTTATATGTTTTTTAATTAATTTATGTGGAACATTACATAAGTAATTAATTATACCTAATAAAATATATTTTATATATTTTATTTCATTTTATCTAAGAATTATTGTTTATTTATTTATATTATGTGATCATGTTTAGTAATCCAAATTAACCATAAATTACATAAATAAATAAATGACCATGCATTGATAAAAATAAAATAATGGTTTTGTATTATCATTATATTTTACCTACTGGTTGGTTTATCGAGCAGTGATAAACCAACCTAGATTGTATGGGAAATTTCCTTAATCCTCAACTAAGCTTGAGTTGAATCATTCACCATTCTTCTATGTATCTCCTTGGCTGGGTACATTTCATCTCAAGTATTAAACCATCTCCTCTTTTTGGGAACTTTATATATTACAAATTTTCATTCACATGCAAGTGATGATTACCAGGGGTTTAGGGTAAAATAAAATAAACCATGGACATACAAGCATCTGCATAATAAAATAAGGAAGGATGATTCATAGACCATCATATTTAATTTAACAATAAATATCACATAAAATTATATAATAAATAATTAAATTAAATCATTAAATCCAAGAGATACACATGTTATTCAATTCTTGTGATCAATCACAACATGCAATGATAACTATATTTAGTATTTATAGCTTCCATTTTCATTTAATCTAAATAAAATAAATTATCTTGAATTTATAAATTAATAAATAAATTTTTTAATCTTATGTTTTGTCAAATTATTGATCCTTGATTTGTTTTAAGAATCCCATTAATAATTTAAAAAGAATAAAATAAATTTAATTTTTAAAAAAGTGAAAATAATAAGTGCATGGTGTGTACATTGAATAAAACATAGAATATACTTCCCACAAAAAATTAAGTCCCATTTCAAGAATATATTATTTATATAGTGTTTTCTATTAATCAACATGACATGTGATAGACATTTCATATAGTTCATGTCATGTACTATGTACTTACATGACATGTGGTTCACATTGAATCTCAAGATATACAGAGATTTAGTTCTATGTGGCAAACCATGTAGTAATTATTTCTTGAATGACCAACATACATACAATAAATTTATGTGGCATGTACCATTGGATATGCTCATGAAGTGAAAAATGTGTATGATATCCATTACACATAATGTAACAAAATATTTAATAATGAATTAATTAATATTGCATGTTGACCCATGTGACGTACTAGAAATCATTCAGTGTGTGTGTAGGGTGGATTGAAATATGTCACATGGAGTTTACAAACTAATTATATGTTGTGTAGTCCACGTTTGACCGCATTTTTTGGTTGGAGTCAGTATGTGTTGTGTAGTGACACCACATACTTACCCACATGACCCAAAAAATTACACGGAATTTAAGACATATGGGGTTATATGGAGTGTTTTTGTTAAATACATATCATGTTAAGTCTATAAACACACATAGAAAGCTGGTAGTCATTATATAGAGATAAATACATATCATTTAAAGTTTGAGGGTTTTATAATTTACATTTTTATTTTTATTTTTGGAAATTATAGATTGATGTTTGTGGTATTATTAATAATAATACTTTGATAATAATGATGTTTATAATATTAATAATTATAATTATAATAATTTTATAATTAATGTTATTAAATAATAATAATGAGAGGAGGAATACCCAAAATATGTTCTCTCCCTCCCTCTCTTCTTCTTGTATAATGTACCATCTTCAAGGGAAACCTAGAATATAGATTCTTACACCTCTCTTCCTTCTTGACATAAACATACCCATGGAGGTTTCCCACACACTAAATTGTATCCCATATTCCTCTCCTATCATATGTGACATGAATAACCCAATGAGTGATTCCCTACACATACCTCATTCTTCTCCATCTCATTAGGTCGCCCCTATCATAATTCTTCTCTGATTTGAAATGGTTATATTCTGATAATGGTCCTTCCTCATCCTATTTCTCTTTTCCCTCTCATTTTCTCCCTTTTCCTCATTATGTATGCACCAGGATAAACCCTATAGGTTCTGGAATCAAATGTTCATTAGGGATTTGATCTCTATGGTAAGAGATATTAATTTTGGGTCCTCAAATCATCATTCTTATTACATTTGACTATGTATGTAGCATCCCTCCCCTAACCCATTAACTTGGGAAGAGGTGGTGGGTAGTTACTAGACCTTATGTGAAATCCCCAGGACACCAAAGGCTGCCAATAAATTCCAAGGGACTAAAGAAAATTTTAGGGATGATTTTACCTATGAAAGATAAACATCAAAACCACAAAAAAATAACCAAAAAACTTCTATATGATTAATGAGTACAAATACAACCAAAAAGATAACCAAAACAACAACCATATTGGAGTAAAAAGTAGAAACCAAGTGACATAAAAAAATTAAACTAAATAAAAAACCCAAAGACTCCATACACATCAACCTAGAAAATCCCAACATGCTCCAAGATCCAACTCAACAAGCCACACCCATGGTATCAAGAAGAACCATTAAAGAATATAGATACCTTTCCTTTACCTTTCTTTTGATCGATGACATCTGCAAATACATAATAGTTCACAAGAAGGGGGTGAGTATAAACTCAGTAGGATTTCCCCAATGACATCTCAAATCATGACACTAGGACAAAACTTGTTATCTCAAATATATAAAATAGTTTAGAACATTTAAATAAATTTAAAATAATTTATATCAAATCCAAAATGTTTCTTCCATGAAAATCGATAAATGAAACCTTCAAAACATTTACCATCTTTTTTGGTATCCCCATTCTATATTTCCACATACCCACACATCTACGCGTGCTTATCCGAGTGATTGTTCCATACTCATGAGTGGTATCTCATTGATCTACCATGTTGTCACAAGGTAACCAATACCAGGTGCCCAATGTCACACGCCAATTCCTCATAGTTAAATCTAATTAAAATGAACTCACAAGAACCATGTGTTCCAAAATCCATTCCAAGACATTTCACATAAAACCTTTATTTCATTATAAAATTTCAAAAAAAAATCCATGTATCAAATGAAACCCATATTTTTAAAATATCTATTTTAAAATTATCATACAAGATAATTTTCCACAAAACCATCTAATTTACAAAATTTCCCAAAAACCATCACTAAAGAAGTTTCCATCAAGAATCACATGAGGGTTTCATAATTATTTCAACTAAAACATTCATTTCAAGGAAAAAATTTCATTTCAAAATATGTCTTAAAGTTATAATCAAGTGGAATTGAGAGAGAATCCCTCTACCTAAAAAAACATTGTATAAATTGAATAAAGAAACAAATATTATCTAGATCTAATCATGAACCACCTTTCATTCCCTAAATCCAACCATAAAACTTCATGATTTCTATTAGGGGACTTGGATCTATCCACAACAGATTATATATGAGGTTCTAGAAAAGATAAGGAGAAGGGATATAAGATGAAAAACAAATAATTTAGACTTACCAAAAAATCTAGATCCCCAACGAGATTTGAATAACCTAAAGCATTATCCTAGACTAAAGGGAATGACCTCTCAAACCTTATGAGAAAAATGAATTCAATATTAAAAAATATTATGTAATTAAAAGGGGTTATGGGACTTAATCCATATTAGATCCACAAATTTAAAATCTTTAATTGTATGTTGCATGGTTAGGTTACAGAGTTTGGAAGATCGTGCACCAACCATTTTGTTTTTACTACCTTAATACACACCTTGCATATCAAGCTTCCACGATTAGATAAACCTTGCACCAACCATTCTTTTCCCTATATCTATAATATGTGTGGATTCACTAGGAATATTCATGGTTTGGCCAAACTGTGAACCAATCATATAGAGAAATTGTCCCTCTTACCACATAATATGCATAGTTTCTTGGATGGGATGCACAGCTTGTACTAAGAGTTCTCAGACCATGGAACTCTAGAATATCCTCCAATGCAAGTGAAAACTCCTCCGAACCATCGAAAATATAACCTAATCATTATATATACTTTAAATACATAAATAAAGTGTTAATTACATGAAACTGGGGGTGCTACATTATCCCCAAAATTGGTCTTTCCATTCTTAAAAATTAGAAAACTATAGTTTTCCTGGAAGATTTTGGGTTATTACCCCAACATTTCCTTTTCACATTGCCATTTTTATTGATTAATCTAGACATTTTTTCATAAAACCCACAATATAAGGATGTTTTTTCCCACAAAATAATTTATCTTTCCTATCTAAAATCCATATAATCAAATAAACTAATGTAAAATCTGGATATAGGTCAACATGATCCCATAAAATAACATACTCAAGATCAGATTGGAACTTCTTCAATTAAGATACATGAAACACATTATTCAACGAACTAAACCTTGGAAGAAAAGCTAAAAAATATTCCATATCACCAACTCATTAAATTATATCAAAAGGGCATAAGTATAGAGGTCATAACTTCACCTACTTACCAAAATTAATATTCCCATGATTTGGAGAGATTTCAAAAAACACATGATCACTCACCGTGAGTGAAAACGGTCTTCATTGATGATTATTATATGATTTTTGATGAATATGAGTCATCTCCACCCACTTTCTAATCAACGAAATATTTTTTATTATCTCTTGTGCAATGATTGGTCTAATTAGTGAATTCTTAACTATTTCCACCAAAAAAAAGTGGAGACAGCTAAGGACACTCATACAATGTATCAAAAGAATCCATATATATCATGTCATGACAACTGTTATTCTTTGATAGCTACACTAACTTTATGTGATCCATTAATAAGACACCAAAATACATTACATTATACCTAAGCATGCCTTACAACATTTGGATCATATTTTCATATATTTTCTATTCGTTTGAGGATGATACACCTTTCTCAAAGTGAACTGAGTCCCAAGGTAGTTCTATAACAATTTATAAAAATGAGATGTGAACTTGGGGTCTCTATTAGATACAATAAATTTTGGAATTATAATATATCTTTATAACTTATCAAATGTATATTTTGGAAAATTCCACCACCGTATGAAATTCATGAATAGTGATAAAATGATCCACACCATGAACTGATCCAAAAGTAACCTTATAGAAATGTGTTTCTGAACCAATATTGGTAAAATTTTCACAAAATCCATGGATATCTTCTCCAAGTTCCACATGGGAATTTGTGTATACAATGACATGCCTTCTAGTCACTCGTTCTTCCCCTTGTCCTTCTAAGAGGTGAGGAATCTCAAAAAATAATCCACCAATAATATTTTCCTTCCAAACAAACTAAATTATTCTTTCATCTCTCTATAAATTGTTTGAGTTCCTGGATGAATAGCCCATTTCAAATGGTTGTAAGAATTAAGAATTTATTCCTAGAAAACTAAAGGTACCAAGATCCAATTTGTAAACTAAAAAAAATGAACTCCCATCTACATTACATCCCTAAATAGTCTCCCCACCATTTAGATTTGACCTCATAGAAACACATTCTAAATTGAATATATGAGACTATTTCACATGTTATTCCAAACTAAGAAAAAACAAAACTAATACGAGAACTCAAACATCACCCTGGTGGGCACAATCTAGGAGGATGTCATCTATAACTGATATTATCTTCCACAGATTCAAAGATTTTTTAGCCAACTGATTATATGAATTGATTTTTAATACATCCCCCATAGAATTTTCTTTACCATGTGTATACATCAAGTTAAATCCAAAAATTTGAAGTTATTTCATCCTATTATTATACATAGATTCAAATATATTTGTGAGAAAATGTGTTTCAAAATATTATTATCCATAATCACTGTAAACTTCTCACCAAAAAGATAATGATGCTAAGTCTTAAAAGAATGAACTATAGCATCCAATTCCAAATTGTGTGTTTTGTAGTTATTCTCATCCAACCATAAATTTCAGGATCCATAAGCAACAACAAGATATTTTTGCAATAGAACACATCCCAACCCAGATCCTAATGCATCAAAATAGACTACATAGCCCTGTCCATACTCTACAAACATGAGAATGGGTGCAGATGTTAGCCTAAACATAAGCTCATTAAAAGATTTTTTACAGTCATCATTCCATTTGAAACGAATTATTTTCCTCATAAAAGTTTTGACCTGTGATTCCAAACATGAAAGTTCATGTTAAAAATATCTATAGTGTCCCACCTATCTAAGGAAACTCCATATCTCAAAGTCATTTTTCGGTTGTTTCCAAGATATAATAGATTCTATATTTTTAGGTTCTAAAGAAATGGATATTTTATAAATTAAATGTGAAAATAAATTTAGATCTTATATCAATAAATTATATTTTAATAACTTGGAATACTTATGATGCTCCTACAAGATACCAAACACTATAGAAAATCATTTCTCGTGATCCACCTTTGTCCTAAAAAACCCCAGTATATCATCCACAAACACCTCCATAAATAAATATAGATACTATTTAAATATCTGATTCATCAATTCCATAAATACTAATAGTGAATCTGTAATACCAAAAGGAATAATGATTAACTCATATTGGAAATATATTCTTCTAAATGTTTTCTTCAGAATATCCTCCTTTAGAACCTATAGTTGGTGATATTCCAAACATAAGTTAATTTTGTAGAATCTATGGTCTCTCCTAAATTTATTAAATAGGTCATCAATTTGTGGAATAGGATAATATTTCTTTATCATAACATGGTTAAGATTATGATAATCTAAACAAATCCAAATAGTTTCATCCACCTTCTTCACAAAAAGAACTAGTCTGACCCAGGGAGATGTGCTCAGTTGGATGAACCCTTTATTTTCCATCTCTTCCAATTGATCCTTTAATTCCATGAATTTTTTTCTAAATGATAAGATAGAAGTCAAATATTATTGGTCCCCGATAAGAGATCAATAGTAAACTCCACTTCTTTTTTGGGTGGAAAACCTTAGAAATTGTCTAGAAAAACATCAAGAAACCAGTCTACTATGGTTGAAAAGTCTCTATTCTAGATCTCATCTACCGCTTCGAAAGAAACATATGTCAAATGGTAAAATATGGTTCCAACCACTAGTACCAAGGGTCATTATTTTCTTTCATCTATTTCCCAATATCCTTTAAATATATATCCAACACCATACAACGATTTGAAAGTCATATTTCATGCATAACAATTGATATGGGCCTCCAAGATCGTCAACCAATCCATTACCAAGATCAATACATAGAAATCCATCTCTATCATTTAGATACCCCATACAAAGTCAATATCATCTATTGTTATCAAACACGCTACACATTCCAATGATAAACACTCTCATTATCCCAAATGTATTTGGATTTTCATCATATAAGGAATAATCTCAACATGTAAACACGTCAAATCAATAAAATGAGAATAAATAAATTAATGGAATGAGACCATATCAAACAAATATTTCATAAGGTTGTAATTTCAAGGAATCATACCTCTCAACATCAAAGGACCTGATTGATCATCCGTGATCACTTGATCAACTCCATACAATTTCTTACTCATTGTACTTTTATCTTTATTACCCTTTTAAAACTGAACTAGTTGAGGATTTATGGTGTTCCTAAAATAACCATGGATTTTTCGGTCCTGCTGATGAGATCTATTCTACTACACTCATTCTATCAAAGCATACAATTCCTAATAAACATAACATGTATCCCTAGCACCCAACCTTGGAGTACTAAAACAATAGCAAAAAATATTTCCCATATCTTTCATGTTGTGACATGATCTAGGTGGTGTCATACAATATATCATGATGTGATATAGTAAACCATAGTGAGAACATCTCGACTTACCTACCAGTCGAAGAAGAAGATTTATTGATCTCATGGTCTAATTATAAAGTGTCCTGACACTCTATAAGTAAGTGTACCTCTTCCACATATTCCTAGAATTATAGTTCCCAACTATTCCCATGGGAATAAAAATCTTTCATTCAAACATGCATACCTAGTTAAAAAATTGAAATTACACTGAACCATATTTTTATTCACTTATGGCTCTAGTGAAATCACATTCTCGTAAGCCTATTTTGATTGGTTCTTACAGAACCTACCCGGTGTCATTCACTTTAACCAAAACAAACTCCATTTATTCTAACTAACTAATAATTAAAGTCTTAGATATTTAAATTTATTAGATTTATAAATATCACCACATATAATTCCATAGTCATGTTTATCCACAATAAACCATTTTAACCATTTTCAAAATATTTCCATCAAGCCTTTTCAAAATATAATATTTTGAAATCATTTCAAACATTTTTCAAAAATTATTACTTCTTACCATTTCAATAAATAATTAACTCAATATTGAACAATACAATCCTATTTGGAATTCATACTACCAATTCATGTCATGAAACTCTCAATGGATAAACCTAGGATGATGTGGTGATGACTAACCTATAAGTGTCTAAAAAATGGCCATCTACCTAAACACCCTATTAAGATGAATTTCAGAACAAAGAGGTTATTTATTCCTTTTTATGCTATATATTTCAAGTTCCAAAAACCTATCTCCATTCTATTATTACAAGAAACAAAAAACTTATCAAGATTGATACAATTTCCAACTCCAGGACTAAACACAACTAATACCCAAGGATCTAATTTTTTTTACCATCTATAACATCCCACACCTCACCCATTGTCTTGGGAAGAGGTGGTGGTACATTACTAGGAATTAGGTTACATCCTCAAGACACAAAAGACTGTAAATAAATTTCAAGGGCCTCAAGAACATTTGTGGGATGATTTTTACTTTGAAATATGAACATCCAAACCCCCAAGAAAATAAAAAAACAACTTCTATATGATGCATGAATACAAATAAAACTATAACGATAACCGAAATAATAAATGAATCATACTACAAAGAAGAAAAAAAGCAATATAAAAAAATTAAAAATAAGTAAGGAAAATAGACCAAATACACCACATACATCAAACCGACAACTCCCAACCTGCTCCAAGATCTAAAATTAAAATCCCTTCCTATCTTATCAATTATAATCAATAAATAACTAAGATGCATTGCCTTTACTTGTGTCTTGACAGATGACATCTAAAAATGCACAATATTTCCTAGGTAGGGGGTGAGAATTAACTATTTAGAATTTCCCCATTATCATCCCAACTTACTACACTTGTAAAAACTTGTCCTCACATTTATATAAAACAGTTTAAAATAGTTAAAATAAATTTCAAATAGTTTATATAAAATATAAAATAGTTTTCCATGGAAAGAAATAACAGAAAACCTTTAAACCATTTTCCAACTCATTTGGAATTCCCATTCCATGTTTTAACAAACCCACACATCCACACATGCATGCCCAAGTGACAGTTCCATACTCATTATCAATATCTCATAGATCAACCAAGTTGTCACAAGGTAACCAATACCAGGTTCCCAGTAGAACATTACCCTTCCACAAGGTCACATCCAATGTAAATGAACTCACCCCGACCATGGGGGAGGGGGCCCTTGTCTTTCTCTGGTCCAGTTCAACCATACAGCTTTACAAGCTAGGGATAACACTAGTTCTACTACTGTTTTAGAGATACATCCCACTGTTAAATAGGACAGTGTTCCTACTTCTCCTGAGGTCACATGTAGCACACTTATTTTGGTTTCAAGAGCATATAGTGACACAAAATCCACTGAACTTTAGGAAGTCACCCACTACAATTTAATTACACACATTCTGCCTTGAAAGGAATTGACTACAGTTCAAGTTCCTATAAATGCTGATGTTAATGAGGATTCAGCTATCATTTAACCAAAAATTTCTCTTGTTGTTACTATGAGTAAGCAGGGAAAGATATCCCATCCAAGCTTGAAAAAATCCCCTATAAGATCTTCCAGGAGGAAGGGATTAAGAAATAAGAGATAGGGGGTTCCAACCCCAAAAATAGGTTATAATGAATATTTTGTTTTGGAATTGTAAGGGAATTGTGAACCCTAACCCTTATATTGTTTTGAAAAGATTTATTAATACTCATCATCATAAGTTTTTTTTCAATTGATGAACCTAAGATCTGTTTCTCCTCTCATTTTTCTCACCTTTGTTAGTTTTGTTATAACTTCTTAGGTGCTTGTAATAATTTTTCTTCTATTGAAACCCTCTGGATCTTTACTCACTATACTCTTCAAAATGTCAATACTTTCTATATATCGGATCAGTAGTTCACTTGTGAATTTACTATTGAGCACTCCCAAATTTTTTGTTCTTTCATCTATGCTAAGAAAAGATACCAAGATAGAAGACAACATTGGATTGACCTCTCTTACTTAGGAAATTTTCTTCATGAACCATGGTTTATGGTTGGTGAATTTAATTTTATCCTTGCTCCAAGTGAAAAAATGGGACCAACTCACTCCACCGTGTCTTCAAGGGAGTTTAAATATTCTATTGAGGATAACGAACTTGTTGAAATTAATCTTACTAGTGCCAAGTATACGTGGTACATAAGGCATTATAACAGGGTGGTGGATAGAAAATTAGATAGAGCTTTCGCAAATTATATAGATCTGGATAATTGGAACATGGTATCTAGAATAACCCTCCCAAAACTAAACTCTAACCACCATCCAATCCTGATCAATCTCTCTATCAATCACCAGAATCTAGTTTTCCCCTTCAGATTCCACCACACTTGGTCTTCTGACCCTGATTGTGTTAACATTATTAATCATTCATGGGCAAACATGTATCATTGTAATGATTGTTTTTCTTGTACAACTAAATTAAAAAATCTCAAATAGATCCTTAAAGGATGGTGTAGTATAAAATCCAAGAAATTGATAAACACATTCTTCATTTGGAAGAAGAACTTACCCAACTTCAAAATATTACTACTGACACCAATTTTATCACTGATGCACAACATGAAATCAATATTACAATGAAACTTTCTTTCTGACTCACCTTTAAAGATAACATGAGAAAACAAATTTTCAAAACCAAATGGCTCATTGATGGTGATAGAAACACTAAATTTTATAACTCCATTCAAAGAATCATGAGAGATAATAGACCTCTTACCTCACTGAGAGAGGGGGACAAACTCTTGATAATAAGAATAGAATTTCCAATCATCTAGTCTCTTATTTTAAAAATATCTTCAATGGTCCTGCCTCTATCAAGGGCCTTCTTCCGGATTCCATCCCGGTTGTGGTCCATGATATGGATAACACTTTTCTTACTAGCATCCCGCTTGATCATGATATTAGAGACATTTTCTTTATCTTAAATCCTGATAGTGCTCTAGGACCTGATGGTTTAAATAATGGTTTTTATCAAAAATTGTGGGATTTCGTTCAAACTGACGTTTGCAGGCTTGATAAGAATTTCTTTTCTGATGGTTTTCTCCCTCATGGGTTGAACTCCTAGTTTCTCTCCTTGATTCCCAAAGTGAACAATGTTGTAGAAATACATCAATTAAGAACCATTACTTTAATCGATTCCCTTTATAAAATTATCACCAAACTTCTGTCCAATAGACATTCTTCTATTGTTGATAAAATTGTTTCACAGTATCAATTTGGATTTGTTAAGGGTAGTTCCATTCAAGATTGTATTTGTCTTTCCTTTGAATGCTCTAACATTTTAAATAAAACCAATAGGGGGGAAACATTTCCATTAATCTTGATATCCAAAAGGCCTTCGATACCATGGATTGGGGTTTTATTTTTAATGTTATTCAGAACTTTGGGTTTAATGATTCATTTATCAGTAGAATTAAAAATCTTTTCAACTCTGACAACATATCCATTCTTGTTAATGGATCTCCTGATGGTTATTTTAAATGCAAAAAAGGTGTAAGACAAGGTGACCCTATCTCTTCCATGATTTTTTCAATTGTGGAAGATTACGTAAGCTGATTGATCACTCCCCTTGGCTAACAAAACAAGATTAAGATGATTAAGGATTATAGGAATTTGAATGTTCCCACACACCTTTTATATGTAGATGATATTATTCCATTTATACATGTTGATAAATGGAATATTAAAAATCTAAAATGTGCCCTCTCACTCTATGAAGAGATTTCTGGTCAAATAATGAATTGGAACAAATCCATTACCTTTTTTGTGAAAAGGTTTCCTACTAATAAAAAATCCAATATTATTTCTAATTTAGTTATTAAAGAAGGTTCTCTTCCCTTCACCAATCTTGGTGTTCCCATATTCTAGGGCAGACCAAAAGCATGTTACTTTTATATCATTGTTGACCAAATCCTTCACCAACTATCATCTTGGAAAGGAAAATCTCTCTCTATGGATGGTAGGATTTTCCTTGTGAAATACAAAATTATTTCTAAAATGGTCCAATATTTTATGATTTATAAATGGCCTTACAGTCTTCTAAAAAAAATTAATGTTTCCATAAAAAACTTTTTTTGGAGTGGAAGCACGCTAGAAAGAAAACTGGTGATTGTTCCTTGGTCTACTTGTTGCAAACTTCTAGAGAAGGGTGGCCTCAGTATAAAAAATATCAAACTCTTTAATGATTCCTTAAAAGCTGACTCACCTAGAATATTTTTCGTAAAATCTCTAACTCCATTTTCTTCCTTATAAATAGATTTTTCGACAAACTAAATAAGGAAAATTTTAATTATACGAGATCTTCCATTTGGACTTCCATTAAGAATTATTTTTCCAAAATTATGTCTAACTCTAGGTGGATTGTGATTAGAAACTCTTCCATGAATTTTTGTCTTGAAAAATGGGCTGGTGCTTCTCTTATTTCTATGATTCCCCATAGCCAAACTCTTGATCTCATTAACCATACTATAAAGGAGGTCATTAGATCTCACAACCTTAATTTTTCCACAAGTATCAATCATGTCATTGAAAACAACCCTTTTGCCAAAACTGATGACTTTTTAGTATGGGAACCTACTCATAATGGAGTTCTTGAGTCAATTTTTTTTTCAATCATAGTCTTATTAATTCTGAAGACACTCTTAGTTGGATAAAAAATTCATAAATTATTGTTAAAACCTTCAAGACTCACTCTGATTTGGCGTATTTCTCACAAGAGGATTCCCACTAACACTTTCCTTCAGTATTTTGGGATCTATCTTGCTCTAAATGTCATCTTTGTAACCATAATCATGAAGACATTAACCGTCTTTTCCTCTCTTGTGTCATTGCTACTACTTTGTGGAATTATGTGCTTGTTCTTTTTTAGTGCAGATGGTTACTTAATGATTCAATCAACTCTCATCTACAAAGTTCTGTGGATCTTGAAGCCTCTCAAAAAATAAAGAACCTTTTTTAACTATTATTTCTGAACTCCTGCATGTACTCTGGTCTGATAGGAATTCAATTATTCATAACAACTACTCACTTATATTACATGCAGGTCGGATGCGGATCCTCATTACTATTTGGGAAGCTTCTTCGATACAAAAAGGATTTTTCAAAAACACAATGAAGGACTTCTGGATTCTGCATCGACCTGGGGTTAGTGGTATTTTTCCTTAACCTAGACAAACTTTTGAAGTGTTCTGGAAAGCTCCGCTCCCAGGATGGATCAAAGTTAATGTTGACGGTGATTCTAAAGGCAACCCAGACCCTTCAGGTTAAGGAACCATTTTTAGAAATCACTCCAGGAATATTATTGTATTCTTTTATGGATCATGTGGAATCTACTCATCTCTGGAGGCCGGAATGATGATCATGGTCTATGTTATCTCCTTCTCTAATAAACATGGTTATAACAACATCTGGATTGAAAGTGACTCAATTACTATCGTCCAGGCCATTTGGAATGGTGTGATGCACCTCACGTGGCCTCTTACAACATGATATATGGACTATCTTCATTCGCTCAGGTACTTCAACTACATTATTACAAATGCCTTTCATGAAGCAAACAATTTGGAAGATGGTCTTGTAAACATGGGATTCAACCATGTCACCACATGGTTGGAGGAACATCCAATTGAATTACTACCTCTTAATGATAAAGATTGTAAAAGAATTCTGTATTTTAGACTCATGTAATTCCTTGTTCTAATAATGAATTTTTTTCTTTTGTCTTTCACCAAGGAACCACCTTATAAAAAAATCTAACTACCTTGCAAATGTTGGTGAAAACAAAGAACAACACAAAGATTCTCTAAATCGGATCACAACCCACCTTTCCTTCCCTAAATAAAACCATAAAACATCACAATTCTCATAAAGTAACATGGATCTATATCTGAGGGATTAGATATAAGGTTCTGGGAAAGATAAGAAAAGGATATCTATGAATAATGTCCAAGAACTGAGACTTACCAGCGAATCTAGATCTCCAATGGGCTTTGAATTGCCTAAAACTTACTCTCGAATTAAAGGGGATCACCTTGTAAGACTTGGGAGTAAAATTAATTATATAATATGAAATATTATAAAATTAAAAGTTTGTCCTAAAACTTAATTTTAGTTAGATCCACAAATTTCAGATCTACAACTATATATTCCATGGTTTGGGTGCACTATTTGAAACACTATGTGTTAATTGTGTGGTGCATACTATTTTAATCAAACCCTCACCTGGTTTCCTCACATAGTTAGACCAATAATGTACCAAAATTTCATTTATATCTATCTATAACATTCATAGTTTCCCTAGTCATCTTCATGGTTTGGCTAAATCATGCACCAATAGTGCAGAGCTACTGGTCCTCCTGCCACACAAGACATATGGTTTCATGGATGGGGTGAATGGTTTGTACTAACTATGATCAAACCATGTACTTTTATAAAATCATCCAAATCATTCCAAAACTCCTTTTAACTTCCTGAAATTTATCCGACTCTATTATGTATACTTATAACACATAAATAAAGGGTCAAGTACCAGAAATTGGGGGTACTTCAAGGTATATTTTTCCCATGTTAGGACTTTTAATCATATAATTATTGATTAATTATGTATTAATAAGTGTTTAAATTATATAATAGTAGTATTATGTATATTTTTTTCATTTTTAAATATAAAAAAGGATATATTTTTTTTTAATTGATAAAAAAGTTTTTTTCTTATTACTCCAGAATGGTTGATACTTGTTTAATGTTTTTTACTTTTCAAATTGATCTAATGGATCTTTAAAATAGTAATTGAAATTTATAATAGTTTTTTGGGATTGTAAATAAATTTCTAAAAGGGTTTTCCTAGTATTTCAACTGGAACATGAAATTCCATGAATTTTTAAAAAATTTGATATTTTTTAAATGAAATGTGTGATTTAAAATCATTTATACCTTGTTTGGGTGATGATGTAAATTAAAGAAGTAGTGTCTTCATATTTTAAGGTGATTTATAAAATGAGGATATGTAGAGACCCGAAGATTGACGTACATGGACATTACATTACTTTTGCGGAATACTTACTACATAACAAAAACACACACACAAGGATCGTAATAGTTTAGTGTCTTTGGAAACTCGGAATATAATCTTCTAATCGTGGTGAAATATCTTCAACATCTCCCATAAAGATCTTCCCTTTTTTTTCCTAAAAACCTTTCTTTATATCCTGAGGAAAAGAAAACATAAAAGGGTGAGCTCAAATTCTCAGTAAGGGTAATCAAAATAAATATCAATCACATCATATTCATAAGAACATAACATTTTGGAAATCTTAACCTGCAAAAGAGAGCATAATTTCATATCATGGGATAAATCATAGTGGTGAAATGAAATCCCAATAATCATAACTTAAAACATGAAACATTGTGGAATACACACATAATCATAGATAATCATATCTTATTAGTCAAGACTCATTGCCAAGACTATCTTAGTGGACAAAGTCCCTTTCTGAACCGAGTCACCCTCGTTTTAGTCCTGTTTCACTGAACCGGTATAACCTACCATTCCAGCCATGTCTATCTCATGAGATATAAAATCTTTACCCAATGAATTGAAGGGAGATATAGGTCCCACCCATCTCATAATGATACCATTCTTATGTGTGCCACAAAATCATAAATCATACATCATTTCATAACCCATGTAGTAAAAATGGGATTCATAAACATCGTGACATCCTAAAACAATTCATATAAGATAAAGGAATTCATAAAAATAATTCCATCACAACATAACCAAATCAATGTAATAACAGGGATAGAAACAAAACCCTATGTTATCTTAGATGGGAAATAATTTTGATAAAACACTTGAAATGAATTCTTGTGGAAAATATCCTTTCTTCTTCAAAATCAATTTCTTTTCACAAAACGTCATGCAATTTTAAAAGAAAGAGATTTTATTGAAAATATTCATGAAATATTTTGGAGGAAGATTCCTGAAAATAATCCTTTATAAAACCGTAAAAATCCGTTCGTGCCGTATAAGTTAAAAAAACATTCTTCTCTTACTTTTGTCGGAAAAGTCAAAAAGTACCTCGTACGAAAAACGACAAAAGATTCCTTTCATATATTTTACTAAAAACTCACCGAAGGGTAAAATTGGATTTAAACAATTTTAGGAGGATGGAAATATTATTTCATATCGAGGAAACATGGATGTGGATGATAAAATACACCCCAGTAAATTTCAAAGTGTAAACAATCTCGGATAAAAATGAGATTGTGATATTTCCCTTACCTTAGGTCCGATTTGCTTCGTAAGTGTCTGAACCTCCTGTATAATGATTTAAAAAATGTCATTGACTTATTACAGAATCATATTCATTGTTATGATATCATATATGGTTCACTTATGACTTTATATTACCCGTTCTTTTGTAAATTCCATGTTAAAGAGCGTTTTGGGTAAAATTGTTTCATTTGTCGTCCGTGTTTTGACTTGTAATTATTCATATGATTACTTAGATCATGATTACTTAATTCCAGAATATAAAACAAGATTAATATATATATATATTCAGAATATACATATATATAATAAATCAGTAAATGGAAATAAATACACCGTTCATGGAGACGGTAGACCGTTCGTACGCATGAACGTTGTCTTCGTTTCCTTATTGAGTTGAATGGAATTAAGTAGATGACATACATATATATACACATAAATCCAGTATCATTATTATGTCATATATTTCATGATTAATTATTATATATACTTTATAATCATTCATGAACGGTTTAAAGTGGAGAATGAATCTCATCGCGTCGTGGAGACGGTATTCCGTACGTACGCATGCGCGGTGATTTCATTTTCCATAGGATGGATAGATGATAAAATAGGGTTGTTTCATAATTATAATAAAATATCAGTATATGAGTGATACTGATGTTATTAATTCATAATGAAACAACCTAAGAAGAAGGAGTGGAAGAAGAAATAAAGGTGAAAGAATCGGTAATGGAAATTACCTCTTCTTTGAAGCGCCTCTTTGAGACCTCCTCTTAGGGAACTAAAATTGGTCTTTGAGGAAGACCATAACCTCTAGGATGTTTCTAGGGAAGTTTAGAAGAGAATTTGGCAGGGTTTGGCCGAGATTGAAGGCTCAAATTTGTGTGAGGAAGAGAGGGAGGAGGTGCCCTTTTATAATGGAGGAGAGGGGCTCCTTTGAAAAAACTAAAAATATTATTTTATTATAAAGTCAAGTTCGGTTTGAAATAGCTCCAAATTGATTTATTTAGAGGATAAGGTGGGGATGGGTCTAAATCCTCTCATCAAATAGAATTTAGGAAAGTTTAGGTTCCTATTTTAAACTTATCATTTAGATTTAACATTAAGTTAAATAATTTTACTTTTACCGTGTCTTCTTGTGTTCTTACACTATAAGGTTAATAAACATACTATAAGAAGCCAAAAGAACCCCAAATTGTTTATTATTAATATATATAACCTTATCTAAGTCATTTGGCCGAACCTTAGATTTTTAAGAATAAAATAACAATTAATAATATAATATTTGTTTTAAAAACTATTTTATGTCAATTTTGACACTATTTAGTAATTGATTTTTGTGAAAATCATAACAGAATGATAAGTTCTAAAAACGTTAATTAAATCAATACTAACATGTAATATTAACCAAGAAAATTAGTTGAATTCATAAAAAGTCTTAAATTACATTTATTTTGGTATTTATAACATCAATTATGTCAATATTTCATTAATAAGATAATTACTGCATCATCTTTGTGTCATAAATAAATTAAATTATTTGATGTCTAAAAATTTCTAATAAAATACCATTATGTAGGAAATCTTTTTAGATTTCTAATTAATATTTACAATCGAATTTATCTTATGTATAACTCTATATTAAAAATGTTTTAGTAAATAAACATTGATTTTAACTCTTTTAACTCTTCTTTGAATTAAATAATAATAAATGTCCTAATCGAATCCAAGTGGGCCTAAATGGTCATATTTTATTCCTAATCTTGTTTTTGGTTGAATTACACTTGTCCAATAGAATTAGGACATGTGTTAGGGTAATAATAATATCATTTCTACCCTTAATTACCCTATTTACTTTTAACCGTGATAAAAAAAGTAAAAAGTTACTGTTCACCAAAAAATTATTTTCATCTCATTGAACAACATTTTACTTACTAACATCAACTGTGTCTCTCGGATTTTTGAAATTTCACTCACAGAAGCGGTAAAATTAAGTTTTATGAACAATTCAGTTTTTTTTAACTACCACTTAGTGGTTTTACTATTCATCAAAAATTGAAAGTTTTCAGAAAAATACCAAAAATTAGGCCTAAGCTATATTTGATATTATGAACTCAAAAATGATTTCTCTTTTACCAAATTCAAAACATATCAATTGCATTAATTAATTTAAAAATTAATTCTCGTCGTCAAAACAAATAGCGTGGTCTTAAGAGATAATAACTATCAAAAGATTGACACTTGTTTATGTCTGGTTTAAATGTGAAATTACATCCAATGACCAACATTGTATTAAATTGTAAAAATATATTCTAAATATACTTTAAAACCACTCAAATTAATAATTTATCACTATTAATTATTTCGATTGAAAAAGTTGTTTTTAATTAAAATTTAGTAATTTTCACTATTCATCAAAATATGAAAGTTATCTGAAAATCACCAAAATTTCACCCTAAGCTAATTTCGATATTCCAAATCAAAAAATGAAGTCCATTTTGAAAAATAGAATTGACAAAATTTCAAAAATTGGTTATTACTATTCATAACGGCTAGTTTTAATAATAGCATATCGTTGTTTAGTGAAACTTGGTATTGCGTACTACACACGCTATCAAGGAAGGTCACGATTGCGTGTAATGAAAGGAAAGTCAAGGATGTGTGTTGTGCAAGCTCCTTTTGGTGTAGCGTACAACACATGACATTAATGAAATTAAAAAGAATATTTTTTATAAAATCTCAGGGTGTTACATTCTACCCCCCTTAAAATGAATTTTGCCCTTGAAATTCGTCGGGGTTATAAATAGTTTACTACTCGAAAGTTTCTTTAATAGAAACCCACATCGTAAAAAAGAATACCAAAACCAATATTTAAAAACAAAAGTATGAAACGTAACGGTTACCCAAAAAAACTAATCACTGGGTTTCCACATAGGTGAAAATATGGATATGGAATAAAAATCTAACCATCATGTTCTGATGGAGAGTGGTAGAGAACATGGCTATGGAAAATCCAACAATCACAAATCCATAAATTTGTGATGATATAAGGTACCATCTGATTAATCAGATATAAGAGCACTAGGACAACATTTTTGGTTTTCAAGATCGTTTCCCTAAAGTTGAAAATTTTGAATTTAGAATAAATACTTACTTGATTTTGGTACAATATCACTATTGTTCGTGCTTTGAACAATTTCCACTTCATCTCTTAAAGAAATGATGTTGAATTTGTTATTCATTAAGTTTTAACTAATCATGTGATAGAATGATGGGTCATTCCAACTGTTTCAAACAAAAGTTTAGCAATCAAATATACATAAGTCTGTCTTTGGTGAGGTTAATCATATACGATTCCAAAAATGAACTTATACTTCATATATCATACCGCTTAATAAAATAAAACTAGTTTCTGCTAAACAGGGACTTCCTGTAGGCCAGTGGTAGGCGATAAAGGCCAGTCGCACTTCGGTTGTGGGTTCGATTCCCACAGCCTTGTCCGACGCGATGGGTTGTCACCCGTCCTACAGGTTGTCCTTTTTCTAAAGCTATATTACTATAACATCCCATCAATAATATCGAAAAATGTTTTATCCTTACTTATGTCCAACATAATCCATTCTAATCTTTAGGCTTATCTAAAATACTTCGGTCCAAGCTCATAGTATAAAGAAAATGATTACTTGAAATGTCACAGAACAATCACGTGAATGCCATCATTTATCCCCCATATATCATAAGATATATCTTGTTGGTCAAATTACAAACATGTGAATACCTTAATCATGTATTCTCTTGAAGAATGAATACCCATTGAACCTTAGTGAAAACATGAATGCAGTTAAAAGTTAACACTTTCCACATACCAAAATCCTCAAAATACTCAAACCATGATATCACTTAGTCCTTATATCAATCATGAGCTCATGAATACTGTTAAACATCTCATTTTCTCGTTTTCCCTTCATTATGCGCATATCATCTTATTTCCAAAAATATCTCAATCACTTTGAATACCACATTAGACCAATACATAAATATTCCAATACTCCATGATACAACATTATTTTGGAATCCCATTACATAAACACTTAATCATTCCACCACATCGTTGTCATATTCAACATCGCCAATAGTGATCGCATGTGACTTCCCTTTGTCCTTTGCCTTAAGTGGTTTCTCATGTCGATCATCACTAATCCTTGGATTAGGGTATTTATTAGCATAATGCCCCATTTCCTTGCACATGAAGCATTGAAGTGTTGGTGGTGCATTCTCTGCAGTCTTTTCTTTATTCAAATCATTAGAAACCCTTTTTCCATTACTTCGACACTCAGCTGCTCGATGACCTTCTTTTCCACACTTAAAACATTTTTTAGTCTCTTTAAGACAATCTCCACCATGCTTCTTTCCACACTTTGAGCATAAGGAAACATTCATCTTCTTTTCACCATTATTCTGAGATTTCTCCTTGAACTCCATCTTTCGTTTCTTGTCAAAACCATGAGATGGATATGTAACACCAACTTCCATTTCTACCTCGATAGCACAACGCAAAATTTCTTCATAACTACTGAAGTCTCTTATAGCTAATGCCCTTCGAAGACTTGGTTTTAATCCACTGAAAAATCGATCAACTTTACTTTCAGGTTGGATGATAATTCCAGATGTATACCTTGAAAGTCTTGTAAAATTCGCTTCGTATATACCAACAAATTCATCATCCTTCTGCTTCAGCTCAAGAAACTCCTTTTCCATCATTGTTCAAAGAATACGAGGGAATTACTTACTGAAAAAAAAAGTTCTTGAACTCGTCCCATTCCATGGACTCCATTTCATCTCTTGGCCTCGTATTCTTGATAACATTCCAACATTGATCAGCTTCACCTTCCAAACGATATACTGCTAATATGACTTTATCATGCTCATAACATTGAAGAACTGAAAATATCTTTTCAGTGGTATTGATCCATTGTTCAGCAACAAGTTGATCGGAAGACCCACTGAAAGAAGGTGGACGTTGCCTCATGAAGGACTCAATAGAATATTGTTCCCTTCTATGCTCATTTGGAAGTACAGAATGATTCATAGCTTGTGTAAGTATATCAATAAGATTTTTCACTCCATCTCCCATAACACTTGTTTGTTTAGGAGGACAATCATTGAATTGTCCATTACATTGATCAACACGGTTCCTTCGGGCTCCAGCCATCGTCTAAAACCCAAAAATAATAGTGTGAGAGGAAAAAATCATTCTAGGGAAAACAACATAACAAAGGGGGAGTACCCTCAATATCTAACATCTTAGGTTAAATTCTAAGATCGTTAGCGCATTTCTGGGACTATAACCTATACGTATACTTAACCTTAGATACATCCCTAGACATACCTTAGAAATATTTCTAGGGATCTCACTAATGTTCTCACATACTAGTTTCCAAAGGTTGACTAAACCTTTCCTCTGATACCAACTGTAGAGACCCGAAGCTTCATGTACATGGACATTACATTATGTTTGCGGAATACTTAGTACATAACAAAAACACACACACAAGGATCGTAATAGTTTAGTGTCTTTGGAAACTCGGAATATAATCTTATAATCGTGGTGAAAGATCTTCAACATCTCCCATAAAGATCTTCCCTTTTTTCCTAAAAACCTTTCTTTATATCCTGGGGAGAAGAAAACATAAAAGGGTGAGCTCAAATGCTCAGTAAGGGTAAACAAAATAAATATCAATCACATCATATTCATAAGAACATAACATTTTGGAAATCTTAACCTGCAAAAGAGCACATAATTTCATATCATGGGATAAATCATAGTAGTGAAATGAAATCCCAATAATCATAAATTAAAACATGAAACATTTTGGAATACACACATAATCATAGAGAATCATATCTTATTAGTCAAGACTCATTGCCAAGACTATCTTAGTGGACAAAGTCCCTTTCTGAACCGAGTCACCCTCGTTTTAGTCCTGTTTCACTGAATCGGTATAACCTACCATTCCAGCCATGTCTATCTCATGAGATATAAAATCTTTACCCAATGAATTGGAGGGAGATATAGGTCCCACCCATCTCATAATGATACCATTCTTATGTGTTCCACAAAATCATAAATCATACATCATTTCATAACCCATGTAGTAAAAATGGGATTCGTAAACATCGTGACATCATAAAACAATTCATATAAGATAAATGAATTCATAAAAATAATTCCACCACAATATAACCAAATCAATGTAATAATAGGGATAGAAACAGAACCCTATGTTATCTTAGATGGGAAATAATTTTGATAAAACACTTGAAATGAATTCTTGAGGAAAATATCCTTTCTTCTTCAAAATCAATTTCTTTTCACAAAACGTCATGCAATTTTAAAAGAAATAGATTTTATTGAAAATAGTCATGAAATCTTTTGGAGGAAGATTCATGAAAATAAGGCTTTATAAAACCATAAAAATCTGTTCGTGCCGTATAAGTTAAAAAACATTCTTCTCGTACTTTTGTCGGAAAAGTCAAAAAGTACCTCGTACGAAAAACGACAAAAGATTCCTTTCATATCTTTTACTAAAAACTCACCGAAGGGTAAAATTGGATTTAAACAATTGTAGGAGGATGGAAATAATATTACATATCGAGGAAACATGTATGTGGATGATAAAATACACCCCAGTAAATTTCAAAGTATAAAGAATCTCGGATAAAAATGAGATTGTGATATTTCCCTTACCTTAGCTCCGATTTGCTTCGTAAGTGTCCAAACCTCCTGTATAATGATTTAAATAATGTCATTGACTTATTATAGAATCTTATTCATTGTTATGATATCATATATGGTTCACTTATGACTTTATATTACCCGTTCTTTTGTAAATTCCATGTTAAAGAGCGTTTTGGGTAAAATTGTTTCATTTGTCGTCCGTGTTTTGACTTGTAATTATTCATATGATTACTTAGATCATGATTACTTAATTCCAGAATATAAAACATGATTTATATATATATATTCAGAATATAAATATATATAATAAATCAGTAAATGGAAATAAATACACCGTTCATGGAGACGGTAGACCGTTCGTACGCATGAACGCTGTTTTCGTTTCCTTATTGAGTTGAATGGAATTAAGTAGATGACATACATATATATACACATAAATACAGTATAATTATTATGTCATATATTTCATGATTACTTATTATATATACTTTATAATCATTCATGAATGGTTTAAAGTGGAGAATGAATATCATCGCGTCGTGGAGACGGTATTCCGTACGTACGCACGCGCGGTGATTTCGTTTTCCGTAGGATGGATAGATGGTGAAATAGGGTTTTTTCATAATTATAATAACATATCCGTATATGAGTGATATTTATGTTATTACTTCATAATGAAACAACCTAAGAAGAAGGAGTGGAAGAAGAAATAAAGGTGAAAGAATCGGTAATGGAAATTACCTCTTCTTTGAAGCGCCTCTTTGAGACCTCCTCTTAGGGCACTAAAATTGGTCTTTGAGGAAGACCAGAACCTATAGGATGTTTCTAGGGAAGTTTATAATAGAATTTGGCAGGGGTTGGACGAGCTTGAGGGCTCAAAGTTGTGTGAGGAAGAGAGGGAGGAGGTGCCCTTTTATAAGGGAGGAGATGGGCTCCTTTGGAAAAACTAAAAATATTATTTTATTATAAAGTCAAGTTCGTTTTTAAATAGCTCCAAATTGATTTATTTCGAGGATAATGTGGGTATGGGTCGAAATAATCTCATCCAATAGAATTTAGACAAGTTAGGTTCCTATTTTATCCTTATCATTTAGATTTAACATTAAGTTAAATAATTTTACTTTTACCGTGTCTTCTTGTGTTCTTACACTATAAGGTTAATAAACATACTATAAGAATCCAAAGGAACCCCAAATTGTTTTTTATTAATATATATAACCTTATATAAGTCATTTGGCCGAACCTTAGATTTTTTTGGAATAAAATAACAATTAATAATATAATATTTGTTTTAAAAACTATTTTATGTCAATTTTGACACTATTTAGTAATTGATTTTTGTGAAACTCATAACAGAATGATAAGTTCGAAAAAAGTTAATTAAATCAATAATAAAATGTCAAATTAACCTATAAAATTAGTGGAATTCATAAAAAGTCTTAAATTGAATTTATTTTGGTATTTATAACATCAATTATGTCAATATTTCATTAATAAGATAATTACTGCATCATTTTTGTGTCATAAATAAATTAAATTATTTGATGTATAAGAATTTCTAATAAAATACCATTACGTAGGAAAATCTTTTTAGCTTTCTAATGAATATTTACAATCGAATTTATCTTATTTATAACACTATATTAAAAATGTTTTAGTAAATAAACTTTGATTTTAACTCTTTTAACTCTTCTTTGAATTAAATAATAATAAATGTCCTAATCTAATCCAAGTGGGTCTAAATGGTCATATTTTATTCCTAAGCTTGTTTTTGGTCGAATTACACTTGTCCAATAGAATTAGGACATGTGTTAGGGTAATAATAATATCATTTTTACCCTTAATTACCCTATTTACTTTTAACCGTGGTAAAAAAAGTAAACAGTTACTATTCACCAAAAAATTTATTTTCTTCTCATTGAACCACATTTTACTTACTGACATCAACCGTGTCTCTCGGATTTTTGAAATTCCACTCACAGAAGCGGTAAAATTAAGTTTTATGAACAATTCAGTTTTTTTTAACTACCACTTAGTGGTTTCACTATTCATCAAAAATTGAAAGTTTTCAGAAAAATACAAAAAATTAGGCCTAAGATATATTTGATATTATCAACTCAAAAATGATTTCTGTTTTACCAAATTCAAAACATATCAGTTGCATTAATTAATTTAAAAATTAATTCCCATCATCAAAAAAAATAGCGTGTTCTTAAGAGATAATAACTATCAAAAGATTGACACTTGTTTATGTCTGGTTTAAATGTGAAATTACATCCAATGACCAACATTGTATTAAATTGTAAAAATGTATTCTAAATATACTTTAAAACCACTCAAATTAATAATTTATCACTATTAATTATTTCAATTGAAAAAGTTGTTTTTAATTAAAATTTAGTAATTTTCACTATTCATCAAAATATGAAAGTTATCTGAAAATCACCAAAATTTCACCGTAAGCTAATTTCGATATTCCGAATCCAAAAATGAAGTCCATTTTGAAAAATAGAATTTACAAAATTTCAAAAATTGGTTATTACTATTCATAACGGCTAGTTTTAATAATAGCATATCGTTGTTTAGTGAAACTTGGTATTGCGTACTACACATGCTATCAAGGAAGGTCGAGATTGTGTGTAATGAAAGGCAAGTCAAGGATGTGTGTTGTGCAAGATCCTTTTGGTGTAGCGTACAACACACGACATTAATGAAATTAAAAAGAATATTTTTCATAAAATCTCGGGGTGTTACATTCTACCCCCCTTAAAATGAATTTCTCCCTCGAAATTCGTCGGGGTTATAAATGGTTTACTACTCGAAAGTTTCTTGAATAGAAACCCACATTGTAAAAAGAAATACCAAAACCAATCTTTAAAAACAAAAGTATGAAACGTAACGGTTACCCAAAAAAACTAATCACTGGGTTTCCACATAGGTGAAAATATGGATATGGAAGAAAAATCTAACCATCATGTTCTGATGGAGAGTGGTAGAGAACATGGCTACGGAAAAGCCAACAATCACGAATCCATAAATTTTTGATGATCTAAGGTATCATCTGATTAATCAGATATAAGAGCACTAGGACAACATTTTTTGTTTTCAAGATCATTTCCCTAAAGTTGAAAATTTTGAATTTAGAAGAAATACTTACTTGATTTTGGTACAATATCACTGTTGTTCGTGCTTTGAACAATTTCCACTTCATCTCTTAAAGAAATGAAGTTGAATTTGTTATTCATGAAGTTTTAACAGATCATGTGATAGAATGATGGGTCATTCCATCTGTTTCAAACGAAAGTTTAGCAATCAAATATACATAAGTTCGTCTTTGGTGAGGTTAATCATATACGATTCCAAAAATGAACTTATACTTTATATATCATACCGCTTAATAAAATAAAACTAGTTTCTACTAAACAGGGGCTTCCTGTAGGCCAGTGGTAGGCGATAAAGGCCAGTCGCACTTCGGTTGTGGGTTCGATTCCCACAGCCTTGTCCGACGCGATGGGTTGCCACCCATCCTGCAGGTTGTCCTTTTTCTAAAGCTATATTACTATAACATCCCATCAATAATATCTAAAAATGTTTTATCCTAACTTATGTCCAACATAATCCATTCTAATCTTTAGGCTTATCTAAAATACTTCGGTCCAAGCTCATAGTATAAAGAAAATGATTACTTGAAATGTCACAGAACAATCACGTGAATGCCATCATTTATCCCCCATATATCATAAGATATATCTTGTTGGTCAAATTATAAACATGTGAATACCTTAATCGTGTATTCTCTTGAAGAATGAATACCCATTGAACCTTAGTGAAAACATGAATGCAGTTAAAAGTTAACACTTTCCACATACCAAAATCCTCAAAATACTCAAACCATGATATCACTTAGTCCTTATATCAATCATGAGCTCATGAATACTGTTAAACATCTCATTTTCTCGTTTTCCCTTCATTATGCGCATATCATCTTATTTCCAAAAATATCTCAATCACTTTGAATACCACATTAGACCAATACATAAATATTCCAATACTCTATGATACAACATTATTTTGGAATCCCATTACATAAACACTTAATCATTCCACCACATCGTTGTCATATTCAACATCGCCAATAGTGATCGCATGTGACTTCCCTTTGTCCTTTTCCTTAAGAGGTTGCTCATGTCGATCATCACTAATCCTTGGATTAGGGCATTTATTAGCATAATGCCCCATTTTCTTGCACTTGAAGCATTGAAGTGTTGGTGGTGCGTTCTCTGCAGTCTTTTCATTATTCACATCATTAGAAACCCTTTTTCCATTACTTTGACACTCAGCTACTCGATGACCTTATTTTTCACACTTAAAACATTTTCTAGTACCTTTAAGACAATCTCCACCATGCTTCTTTCCACACTTTGAGAATAAGGAAACATTCATCTTTATTTCACCATTATTCTGAGATTTCTCCTTGAACTCCAGCTTTCGTTTCTTGTCAAAACCATGAGATGGATATGTAACACCAACTTCCATTTCTACCTTGATAGCACAACGCACAATTTCTTCATAGCTACTGAAGTATCTTATAGCTAATGCCCTTCGAAGACTTGGTTTTAAGCCACTGAAAAATCGATCAACTTTACTTTCAGGTTGGATGATAATGCCATATGCATACCTTGAAAGTCTTGTAAAATTCGCTTCATATATACCAACAAATTCATCATCCTTCTACTTCAGCTCAAGAAACTCCTTTTCCATCTATGTTCACAGAATACGAGGAAGTACTTACTGAAAAAAAAGTTCTTGAACTCGTCTCATTCCATAGACTCAATTTCATCTCTTGGCCTCGTATTCTTGATAAGATTCCAACATTGATCAGCTTCACCTTCCAAACAATATACTTCTAAGATGACTTTATCATGCTCATAACATTGAAGAACTGAAAATATATTTTCATTGGTACTGATCCATTGTTCAGCAACAAGTGGATCAGAAGACCCACTGAAAGAAGGTGGACGTTGCCTCATGAAGGACTCAATAGAATATTGTTCCCTTCTCTGCTCATTTGGAAGTCCGGAATGATTCATAGCTTGTGTAAGTATAGCAATAAGATTTTTCACTCCATATCCCATAACACTTGTTTTTTTAGGAGTAAAATCATTGCATTGTCCATTACATTGATCAACACAGTTCCTTCGGGCTCCAGCCATCGTCTAAAACCCAAAAATATTAGTGTGAGAGGCAAAAATCATTCTAGGGAAAACAACATAATAAAGGGGGAGTACCCTCAATATCTAACATCTTAGGTTAAATTCTAAGATCGTTAGTGCAATTCTAGGACTATAACCTATACGTATACTTAACCTTAGAGACATCCCTAGACATACCTTAGAAATATCTCTAGGGATCTCACTAAAGTTCTCGCATCCTAGTTTCCAAAGGTTGACTAAACCTTTCCTCTGATACCAACTGTAGAGACCCGAAGCTTGACGTACATGGACATTACAGTACTTTTGCGGAATACTTAGTACATAATAAAAACACACACACAAGGATCGTAATAGTTTAGTGTCTTTGGAAACTCGGAATATAATCTTCTAATCGTGGTGAAAGATCTTCAACATCTCCCATAAAGATCTTCCCTTTTTTTTCCTAAAAACCTTTATTTATATCCTTGGGAAAAGAAAACATAAATGGGTGAGCTCAAATGCTCAGTAAGGGTAAACAAAATAAATATCAATCACATCATATTCATAAGAACATAACATTTTGGAAATCTTAACCTCCAAAAGAGAGCATAATTTCATATCATGGGATAAATCATAGTAGTGAAATGAAATCCCAATAATCATAACTTAAAACATGAAACATTGTGTCATACACACATAATAATAGATAATCATATCTTATTAGTCAAGACTCATTTCCAAGACTATCTTAGTGGACAAAGTCCCTTTCTGAACCGAGTCACCCTCGTTTTAGTCCTGTTTCACTGAACCGGTATGACCTACCATTCCAGCCATGTCTATCTCATGAGATATAAAATCTTTACCCAATGCATTGGAGGGAGATATAGGTCCCACCCATCTCATAATGATACCATTCTTATGTGTGCCACAAAATCATAAATCATACATCATTTCATAACCCATGTAGTAAAAATGGGATTCGTAAACATCGTGACATCATAAAACAATTCATATAAGATAAAGGAATTCATAAAAATAATTCCATCACAACATAACCAAATAAATGTAATAATAGGTATAGAAACATAACCCTATGTTATCTTAGATGGGAAATAATTTTGATAAAACACTTGAAATGAATTCTTGAGGAAAATATCCTTTCTTCTTCAAAATCAATTTCTTTTCACAAAACGTCATGCAATTTTAAAAGAAAGAGATTTTCTTGAAAATAGTCATGAAATATTTTGGAGGAAGCTTCATGAAAATAAGGCTTTATAAAACCATAAAAATCTCTTCGTGCCGTATAAGTTAAAAAAAACATTCTTCTCGTACTTTTGTCGGAAAAGTCAAAAAGTACCTCGTACGAAAAACGACAAAAGATTCCTTTCATATCTTTTACTAAAAACTCAACGAAGGGTAAAATTGGATTTAAACAATTGTAGGAGGATGTAAATAATATTACATATCGAGGAAACATGGATGTGGATGATAAAATACACCACAGTAAATTTCAAAGTATAAACAATCTCGGATAAAAATTAGATTGTGATATTTCCCTTACCTTAGGTCCGATTTGCTTCGTAAGTGTCCAAACCTCATGTATAATGATTTAAATAATGTCATTGACTTGTTACAGAATCATATTCATTGTTATGATATCATATATGGTTCACTTATGACTTTATATTACCCGTTCTTTTGTAAATTCCATGTTAAAGAGCGTTTTGGGTAAAATTGTTTCATTTGTCGTCTGTGTTTTGACTTGTAATTATTCATATGATTACTTAGATCATGATTACATAATTCCAAAATATAAAACATGATTTATATATATATTCAGAATATACATATATATAATAAATCAGTAAATAGAAATAAATACACCGTTCATGGAGACGGTAGACCGTTCGTACGCATGAACGCTGTTTTCGTTTCCTTATTGAGTTGAATGGAATTAAGTAGATGAAATATGTATATATACACATAAATCCAGTATCATTATTATGTCATATATTACATTATTACTTATTATATATACTTTATAATCATTCATGAATGGTTTAAAGTAGAGAATGAATCTCATCGCGTCGTGGAGACGGTATTCCGTACGTACGCACGCGCGGTGATTTCATTTTCCGTAGGATGGATAGATGGTGAAATAGGGTTGTTTCATAATTATAATAACATATCCGTAAATGAGTGATACTTATGTTATTACTTCATAATGAAACAACCTAAGAAGAAGGAGTGGAAGAAGAAATAAAGGTGAAAGAATCGGTAACGGAAATTACCTCTTCTTTGAAGCGCCTCTTTGAGACCTCCTCTTAGGGCACTAAAATTGGTCATTGAGGAATACCAGAACCTCTAGGATGTTTCTAGGGAAGTTGAGAAGAGAATTTGTCAGGGGTTGGACGAGCTTGAGGGCTCAAAGTTGTGTGAGGAAGAGAGGGAGGAGGTGCCCTTTTATAAAGGAGGAGAGGGGCTCCTTTGGAAAAACAAAAAATATTATTTTATTATGAAGTCCATTTCGGTTTTAACTAGCTCCAAATTGATTTATTTCGAGGCTAAGGTGGGTATGGGTCGAAATAATCTCATCCAATAGAATTTAGACAAGTTTAGGTTCCTATTTTAACCTTATCATTTAGATTTAACATTAAGTTAAATAATTTTACTTTTACCGTGTCTTCTTGTGTTCTTACACTATAAGGTTAATAAACATACTATAAGAAGAAAAAAGAACCCCAAATTGTTTCTTATTAATATATATAACCTTATCTAAGTCATTTGGCCGAACCTTATATTTTTAGGAATAAAATAACAATTAATAATATAATATTTGTTTTAAAAACTATTTTATGTCAATTTTGACACTATTTAGTAATTGATTTTTTTGAAACTAATAACAGAATGATAAGTTCGAATAAAGTTAATTAAATCAATACTAACATGTAATATTAACCTATAAAATTAGTGTAATTCATAAAAAGTTTTAAATTACATTTATTTTGGTATTTATAACATCAATTATGTCAGTATTTCATTAATAAGATAATTACTGCATCATCTTTGTGTCATAAATAAAATAAATTATTTTATGTCTAAAAATTTCTAATAAAATACCATTATGTAGGAAATCTTTTTATATTTCTAATTAATATTTACAATCGAATTTATCTTATGTATAACCATATATTAAAAATGTTTTAGTAAATAAACATTGATTTTAACTCTTTTAACTCTTCTTTGAATTAAATAATAATAAATGTCCTAATCTAATCCAAGTGGGCCTAAATGGTCATATTTTATTCCTAAGCTTGTTTTTGGTCGAATTACACTTGTCCAATAGAATTAGGACATGTGTTAGGGTAATAATAATATCATTTCTACCCTTAATTACCCTATTTACTTTTAACCGTGGTAAAAAAGTGAAAAGTTACTATTCACCAAAAAATTATTTTCATCTCATTGAACCACATTTTACTTAATGACATCAACCGTGTCTCTCAGATTTTTGAAATTCCACTCACAGAAGCGGTAAAATTAAGTTTTATGAACAATTCAGTTTTTTTTACTACAACTTAGTGGTTTCACTATTAATCAAAAATTGAAAGTTTTCAGAAAAATACCAAAAATTAGGCCTAAGCTATATTTGATATTATGAACTCAAAAATGATTTCTATTTTACCAAATTCAAAACATATTAGTTGCATTAATTAATTTAAAAATTAATTCCCGTTGTCAAAACAAATAGCGTGTTCTTAAGAGATAATAACTATCAAAAGATTGACACTTGTTTATGTCTGGTTTAAATGTGAAATTACATCCAATGACCAACATTGTAATAAATTGTAAAAATATATTATAAATATACTTTAAAACCACTCAAATTAATAATTTATCACTATTAATTATTTCGATTGAAAAAGTTGTTTTTAATTAAAATTTAGTAATTTTCACTATTCATCAAAATATGAAAGTTATCCGAAAATCACCAAAATTTCACCTTAAGCTAATTTCGATATTCCAAATCCAAAAATGAAGTCCATTTTGAAAAATAGAATTTACAAAATTTCAAAAAGTGGTTATTACTATTCATAACCGCTAGTTTTAATAATAGCATATCGTTGTTTAGTGAAAAATGGTATTGCGTACTACACACGCTATCAAGGAAGGTCACGATTGTGTGTAATGAAAGGCAATTCAAGGATGCGTGTTGTGCAAGCTCCTTTTGGTGTAGCGTACAACACATGAAATTAATGAAATTAAAAAGAATATTTTTCATAAAATCTCGGGGTGTTACAGGATAAATCCTTAAATGGGTTTCTTGTAGGTGGTTTCATATAAATCCTTTATTTAATGAATTTTATGTACTAATGGGAATCCATACTTTCTTTATAAATGGTTATTACCCTGAACTCTAATTTAAAAAATACATGTGTAGTGGATTTTGCTAAAAAATGGTTTTCCAATTTAAAATTGATAATGAATGTATTATTTCAATGCGCCAATGTTTTATTTATAATTTTTTCAAGGAATGGTTTTGATGATGAGAAAAAGGATTATGAAACTTTTTTCTTGAATTTTGATTATCCATTTTAAATTGTTTTGATATGTGCAAAACATGGGAACCTTGGGTACTTAGGCACTGGTTTGGTGACAATACTTTTCATTGATTTTTAGAGACATGAAAAATTGGTGTATTCCTATACTTCTTTAGTAGGCATACCATGGTTGGGATTTGATGAAATCTTGGTGTTGAATAACCCTTCGGGGTATTCCTATTCTCCTTTAGTGGGTATGTTAGGGGTAGGTTTTGTGCACACTAGTCATGAATAATCATTGTATGAGAAACTCTGCTTCCCTAGCCTATATTATCCTATGGGTACTTTCCATTATACTTTGGTTTTGATGTGTACTTACAATGAATGACTTGATAATGATAGATGATTAATTTTAATGTTATTTGAAAACTATTTTATAATGTATTGTTTTTAAACTACTAAAAATGGTGAATTTCCATGATTTTATATAAATTTTTAAAATTTATCTCATGCCTTAAATTTTATAAAATGATCATAATTGGTTTCTCCATGCGTGATTTATAAAATTCCTATGAAATTATTTAACTTCATGATTTATATTAAACTATGTAAAATTATTATCATGACATGTGTTTCACATAATGAGCATATTTATTTATTTTAATAAATATGGATTATCGAAATTTATCCATTATTATTTAAAAAAAATATTCAAAACTGTATTTTTGAAGTAATGTATTTCAAACTAGAATGAAAATGGATCTTTTACTAAATGTTTTGAATTTTGAAATATGGGTGGAGTCCTAATGGGTATGTTTATTCTCACACAAATATTATTTCATTTTAAAGTTTGGGATTCAACCTATATCTCCTCTTTGAGAATTAAGTGATCTAGGGATTTATGTTGGTCTCTTATTTTACCACATTCAGCCTGTGGTGCCTTTTTCAAATTTTGGTAAGATTTTCCCTTTTATTTTTTATAATTCCTAGTGTGTGTGTCCCATTACATGATTTACCTTGGATAGTTGGGATTTTACTACTTTATATGGATGGTTGGTAGTGATATCTGCTAGTGATGAAAGAAAATTCATCTAGCGGTGCCTCTGTGACTTTGTATATAAAGGGGAGGGAGACTGGGGGTGAGTGGAGGGATTTTTTATTTACTTTCCTTTATGTATTTATTTGATATTTTTTCATATTTTATTTGGAAAGGATTTTTGATATATGGATGGTTCATGTCAAAAAAAATTAGATTTCTTCTATCACCTTTACTCTAATTATTGGGTGAAACTATTCCCAATTGTGTTCATGTGATGCCTTGGAACTAATTGTTATCCTATATGGATCATGACCACATTCTATGGAATTGGAGGATTATTTTGGGTTCTATATTAATTATTATATCAGGAAAGTTCATTACAATTTGCATCAATGTAGTTTTCCCCTATTATATGGGGATCTTGGTAGATTTGAGGTGCACATGAGCCTTATCCCAGTTGGTGAGGACTCCTTAAGTGCATCCAGGATAACTTGGATAAAATTTAGGTGGAGGATAATTTTCGGGGTTACTGTAGCAGTACTATAGCAGGCACTATAGCATGCACTATAGTAGGCACTGTAGCAGGAACTGTGTGGTACTGTAGCAGGTATTGTAGTGGAACTGTAGCAGGAACTTTTTTGCACTGTAGCAGCCAAGAATATTCCCCCGTTTGGGCCTCCAAGCCACAGATTTGGTCCCCAAGTCCTTTAAGGCCATTGGGCCCCCCATTCCTTTGGGTCAATAAGGCCTTCGGGCAACCTCAAGTCCTTCAGGCCCCCATAATGTGAAAATGAAAACCAGACAACCTATAAGGAACAAGCTTCATAATGAGGATGAGCAAGGTGCTTTCACCATAGCAGAAGCTAAACCGATTGCAAGAATGAGAGGGTATGGCTCCTACCATCGGGACAAGCATGTACATGCACTGGAAATCCTAGCCAAACAGTCATGTGATGGTGGAGATGTGATTTCACGATGAAGATGCTGGGGAGAACTAGTTCCAAGTAGTTAGTATTGGTTGTATGTAATTTTTGAAGCATACAGGCATTGAATTCTTCTAAAGCATATGGGATATCTAATACTTATTCCTACAGGTCTTGTAAGGGTTCCACATCGCCCCTTTAAAGGTAGATTATCCAAAATCAATAAAAAATGAAGGCCTTTATCCATTGGAAGTAGATTTGATGTTAGGCTCTTATAATTGGGAAGGTAGGTCAGGGGATGGTTCTTGATCATGACCACCTATAAAAAAACATGGTTTACCATGGGAATCCCAATTTTGAAATTTGATTTTTAACTTTTTAATTGAATTATTTTGATAAATTTTTATTTGAATTAATATTGTGTTGATTTATGTGATTTTTTTATGAGTTTCTTTAGGGGATGACAATGGCATTTGAATCGGTGTCAAGTGGTGAGCTCAAAAGACCTATAAAATCATGTGGAACCTGAGTACATTGTTTGGTATGGATTTTGGTGGTATTTTCATGAGTGTAAAAAATCCTACTAAACTATTTGTCTAAGTAATAAATATCCACTAATCCATGATTAGATAGTTTTGTTATGGGATAAAATTTATTTGTGTTTTGTTTCTGTTCATTATAATTGAAAGGTTGGTTTCAAAAAAATAAATGATTTTAGTTTTAAAATATATTAAATTATTCTATGTAAGGATTATAGATTTTAAAATTAAAACTTGGTTTTAAATGTTGAAGTAGGTTTTGAAATGTATAGTTAGGTTTTCCCTTATAATAAACCAAAATTTATTTGGTGTTTTGAAAATCATGATGTGACTTAAAAGTGAAGCTGTAAAGTTTTAAACATTTCAAAGTGGAAATTTTTTAATTGAAATGATTTTAAAATTCTGATTTTATATTTTTATAATTTTCATAAATGATTTTAAACTTTTTAACTTTATTATAACAATTTTTGAAAAAATTATATTTTCATCCAATTAAGTGTTTTGAAAACAATTATTTACTTTCATGTGGAATTTTAAAAATAAATTTCAAGTGGTTTTTTGAAATTTTAAAAAAGTGAGCCTTTGAAATTTTGAAAGTGGTTTTAAGATGAGATTTTTAATTTTAAATTAAAATTTAGGAGTTTAAAAAATAGTTATTATCTTGTGATGCATTTTCGAAAATGATTGTTTTCAAAATAAAATTTGGAAATTTTTTTAAAAAAATTTGTTTCTTTTTTTTAAAAAATAGTGAATGTATTCATAATGTAACATGTAAAATAATTAAAAAAAAATTGGTTATTTTCTTGTAATGTTTTGATATGGTTGAACCAAAATTGTTTGAGGTTTTTAATGTAACTTCATTTGTGATTTTTTTATGGTGTTACTTTTATTGGTGGTATGCTTTAGTTATGTGATCATTGTGAAAAATACATTTATAAAAGTGAATAAATTATTTTTTATAAAATATAGATTTTGATTAAAAATATTAATTATGAATTATTTTTAAAATAAAAATATTTTTTCATGAAATATTCTTAAAATTCGTTGATTTGATTATGAAGTTTGGAAAACATATTTGTTTTAAAACCACTTTTTTGTTATTTTGAAAATGAAAATGAATTTTATATGTATTGACTTTATAGTTTTTGGTTTTCAAAATAAGTTGAAGTTTTTTCAAAGTAGGTGAAGTGTTTTTTTTAAGTGTACCTTCTTCCCTAGAGGTTATTTAAAAAAATTAATTGGTTATTTTTAATTTTAGAGAATGAGCGGATTTTTCTATTTATTTTTTATTAGCTTATGCATGTTGGGTTGTTTCATGGTTTTTGTAAGAGTTATTTGTTTTATGTTTGGAATATTTTAATTATATGGGCTATTATGCTATTCTATAATGAGTATTCTCTAGAAAATTAACAATAAAAGGATGGAATTATATCCCTATGAGTAAGCCTAATTGTCATTATTTCTTTGTCTGGGTCATGCTTATTTTAGGAGATTTATGAATTTGTTGGGTAGTACTTGGGATTTTATTTTTTAAAGTTTAGAGTAGTTGGAATATTTATGGTGAAACTTTTTTGATTTTCTTTCTTATATGTCTTATGACTTTACGTATTACTTTTTCTGGGTGGTTGATCATTCAATTCTAAAGATTTTTGAGATTTTTTAGGTGGCCTTAGTTTGAGTTATCTTATTTTTTACTTCATTATTTTAATATTTACAACAGGGTAACTGTGTACTGTGATTTTTTCAGTGAGTTTTAGAGAAATTGTATATTTGAGGTTATTTCAATATCAATAATTCTTTGAATAAATTTAGATTCTCTTGGATTAGTGGTGATTGCATTAGATACTTATGTCTTTATAGATAGTCATGTTTCACTTTTGGTGTGATATAGATTTTTTATAGGCAGTTGATTTGGAAATTTTTTTCATAATAAAGCTAGGGTTTTGGTGTTGGAAAAACTGGGATACAATGTTGATTTATATGATGTTTTGTTTTATTCACTAGGAACCTATGTTCTAAAACCACAATCCTAGTTTTCTCTCACTTAACCAAAGGATAAACATTGTAGTTCGTGTGGAGGCATGGTTCCATTTGGAGAATTTCCACTTATTTTGCACCATTATATTTATCAACATTTCTTTGTTGTTTTATTCAAGATAGTAACCCTTCCAGGTGGTTCATTATAGTGTAATGTCTAATATTTATTAGTCATAGTGATTTTGGGGTATCTTTGGGTTATTAATGATAGTGTTCATAACTAATTGGGTAATTGAGGCACCATCATTCTAATAATCAGGAAACCCATATAATGATATCTCTTTTGATCCTTTTAGTTCTGTATTGAGTTTCTATCCTAGATGGTTAATTGGGATATATTATCAATATCATGATTAATTTATGTTTTTTTTTAATTCTAAATAGTGCTTAGTCCACTATATCTGATCTGACTTTGATTCACTTGGTTTTCTAGATTAAACTCATTTGAGCACATGTTTTGAGGAGATTTGTTTTACTTATCTATCATAGTTTAGTCGTTCTTTGGGAGTTGAAATGAGTTTGGGGGTAGATCTATATGTTTCATGGTGTCACTTGGTTTTAAATTTGATTTATATTTGAAAAATTTTACTCCCATCCATTTCATTGATTTCCTTGGTCTACTAAGGATTTATGAGTACAGAAACTGTTATGGTGGGGGGGGTTTACATCCTGACCTCCCCCTTTTTTTAGTTTATTTATTTGTTGGTTTATAATGTTGGTTTCTTGTTTTATTTTTTGGATATACTAGATTGATAATGATGGTATTATTAATAATAGTACTATGATAATAATTATGTTTATAACATTGAAGATATTAATTAAAGTAATATAATAAGAAATGTTATTAAATGATAACAATGAGAGGAAGAAGACCCAAAATTGAGTCTCTCATTCCCCCTCTTCTTCTTGCATTGTGAACTATCCCCAAAGGGGACCTCACACAAAACTTCTTCCCCCTCTCATCATTCTTGATGAAACAATCCCCATAGATGCAACCCTCACATTTGTCCCTTTTCTCCTTCCATCCCCTCTTCTACATGACATGTAAATCATAGGGAGGTCTTCTCTGTACGTTCCTCCATCTCTATATTATCTAGTCTCCATTCTTAACAATTTTTCACTAATTTGAAGTGTTTTTAGTCTATTTAAGGGACTTTACTCTTCGTATGTCTCTTTTCCATCTGATTTCCCCCATCTTCCTCATCATGCATGCAACAAGCTGAACCCTACAAGGTTCTAACTTCTGATTTTTGTTTCATCTTTGAAGTGTGTGATCATACTTTGGGGTCCTCTACTCTCCATTATTAATTGTTTCTTCATCTACTCTTATCCTTGGTAGGTTTACCCCATATCCAAAATTTTAATCCTATAATTATTGATTTCTTGGGTGTTAAATACATGTTTAAATAATTTAATAGTCATATTAAATATGTTTATTGATATTATAATAATTAAAATGAATTTAATTATTGATTTCATGGATATCAAAGGGGTTTTCCTATTCTACAGGAATGGTAGAATCTAGTTTCAAGTTCCTAACTTTTAAACTTGTCCAAATCACTATTTAAAATAGTATTTGAAATTCATAATATTTTTTAGGCTTGAAAAGTAATTTCCCAATGTTTTTTCTTATCAATTCAAGTGTTACGTGAAATTCCAAGCTTTTTTAAAATGTTCAATGCTTTTTAAAAATAAAATGACTGGTTTAAAAGCTTCTGGACCCCATTTGATTCATGATATAAATTAAGAAGTTGTGTTTTCAAAATTCATGCTATTTTTTAAAATTCAGGAATCCATAGATGTATTTCTAGTAGTTAGTTTCATAGAAACCCTTTGTTAAATGAATTATATGTTCTATTTGGTCACTAAAATTAAATTATAAAGGATTATTGGCAGGAAATATGATTTATAAAATGCGTATGTAATGGATTTTGATGTAAAAGTTGTTTCTCTATTAAAAGAGATCATGAAAGGATGATTTCAAATCACCAATTTTTTGTTTATGAAAATTGATCTTCAAGGCATGATTTTGATTATGAGAAAAGTGTTGTAGAATTGTTTCTTGAATTTTGATAACCCTTTTAAAATGTTTTAATATGCATAGAATATGGAAACCATAGGTAATTAGGTGGGTGTTTGGTTTTGGAACTTTTCATTGATTTGTAGGTGGAATTCCACATAAATGTATTCCTCTTATCCTTTGGTGGGTGTGTTGGGAATAGGTTTACATGGAATCGTATATGGGAATCACACATCGAGGTATTCCTTTACTCATTTGGTGAGTGTATCGGGGATAGTTTTATCACACTCTATAAATTATTTATAATTGTATAAGAAACCTAACTAGGTTGAAACTATATTATACTAGGGGTACATTCCATTTTTATTTGGTTGTGATGTGGATTTATGATGCATTATTTAAAAATAATAAAACATTTATTTTAAACCACTTGAAAATTTGTTTCATATGAAATTGTTTTTAAATTTTTGTAAAGGGTGAATTTATATGTTTGGGTATAAATTGTGAAAATGTATTTCAATCCATACAATTTATGAAATGGGAATAATTGGTTTATTCATTACTTATTTATATAATTCATGTTAAATTATTTATTTTCATGTTTTATATTAGACTATGTAAAATGATTTTTATTTAATTTATATCATGTAATCATTATAGTTGGTTTATTTAAATAAAGATGACTTATGAAAGGGTTTCAATTATTTTCCGAAAAATATTCAAAACTATATTGTGAAGTACAATATTTCAAAATAGCTTTAAAATGGATTGTTAATTAAAGGTTTGACATGTTTTAAGGTATGAGGTGGTCTATTGGGTATGTTTATGCTCACACCTATATTAGTTTAGTTTTTTGTTTCAGATTTAACTTTGAACCACTATTTAAGAATTTATTGGTCTGGTGATTGAGTTTTGATTTTTATTTTATCATATTCATCATATGATTCCTTTTTCATGATTTTTTAGGATTTTCCATTTTCTTTTTTAAAATATTCAACATGTGTTCATTTATAATATTTAACTTATCTAATTATTCTTCTACTACTTTTTACGAATTAAGGGTATTTAGTTCCACAACTCGAAAATCTATTATTTTTTACAGGTTAATTGTGAATGAATCTCATCATAAATAGTAAATTGTGATGGGATCCAATTTAAATTCACCCATGGAAAAAATGGTGTCACAAAAAAATTTGATGGATCATCACAGGTGGTTTTTCACTAAATATAGTAGAGTAAGTATTTTCAATAGAATTTTTTATACCATAATATGTTATCTATGACATAATGTCAACATATTATTATGGAATACTAATTCCTTCATAATTAAATTATTCTAAAGAAAATACATTCCATTGTAAAAAAGCGAACAAAATTTAAAATAAAATTAAAAAATTAAAAAATTAAAAAAAACATCAAACAAATTTTTTTAAACCAAATATATAAAACTATATACATGTGAATTAATAAAAATAGTACAAATAATTTGTTCATTAAAGGATAATCATAATATGTTTTTCCACATAATATATAAACCACTATGGAGGTGGTGGATCATCCAGAGGACCAGGTGGGGGAACTCCATCCCTATACCCCACTCCCGTCATCGCATGTACTGCATCATATTCTCATTCAACTGCTCCTACCATCAATGTATCTTCTCCTAATACTATTTATAGTCTTGAATAAGACCTTCATTATCCCTATACAGGGTCTCTATAACATCATTCTGAGCTCTAAGATTCTCCTCATACTCTCCAGATAAAAATGAAGACTTTGTACAAGCTCCCCTCGAGCTGGATGAAAATCACATAGTAGTGCCACAAAAACTGAATGAAGTCAATATAGAACTAATACTAAATACTTTTCCTTTTCAATACCATACTAGGTCACTTGTATCCATATTTCCTCATTATATACTAGTGCATTAGTGTTCGGACCTTCAGTATCATCCTAACTCACATCATGTGTGTGAGAAGTCGCATCCTTATATGCATCATTCAAATTCAACTTGAAAATAAAATAATTAAAATTTTAATTTATTTAATTTTAAAAATAAATAATTATACTAACAATAATATGATGCTATCAATGACAATTAATCTCTTAAGTGGTAGGATCAGTATACAACCTCTTAAAAATATTGAACTCTAAAAAATAGAGATGCTCTAATGCCTATGTGGATATTAAATAAGTATTTTACATTTAAAGTATATATAAATTATTAAATAAAATTACTTAACATATATCATTGATTAATACTAAATGTAATATTACCAGCTCTATGTGTGACCACCTGTCTCCCCCAGTTCTGACAGCCTAAGAATAATCTCCAAATAAAAATATCACTCGTCCAGTAAGAGCATCATAAATTTCAAACATGAGATGAGATGTAACTAGCTATATGGATACACCAAGAATGATAAAAAAAATCGTGGCTCCATCTTTCTCCATGGATCTTTTTATCATATTGTGAAAAAAGTGATGATAGCACTCATGAATACAGATCTCCTAGGACTCCCAAATATTGGACCTCATTCTATCTTCAATGGGATACTATAAAACCTATAAATAATTAATATTATGAATTTAAAAATTAAATAAATTTCAAAATAAGAACTACTTATTTATATACCATCCAATTATCAAACATGTGAGGATGAACATCAATGGGAATCTGATATTATGTTACCCTTGGTTTGGAAAAAAAATGTCATAAAATCACACCCACTTTCCAACAGATATATGTGAAAAAAGTTCTCGGAAAAAGAAAGAGTAATACAATAATTAATATATGGATAAAATAATTATAATTAATTATAATTATTTAAAATTAACTAAAATACACAATTTAACGTACCCATGCATATGTGGATTGATGTAAATAGGTGGAATTCTCTTAATAATACGGTCACGGATCATTGATCCCGCTAGAATATGACCCATCTAAGTTGATGATGAACGAGCAGCAGCCTATAGGTCAGATAATGAGGCATTATGCTGACCATTTGGAAATAAAACATCATTGAGGATATAGAACATCTCATTGAAATTATCACCATTAAAAACACAAAAATTATATTGTTTTCAAATAAATTAAAATGGGTATTATATATTAATTATGACTATAACCAGTATGTAATTGTTTCAATATTCATCTTCATCCTCATCATCATATTCTATGATTTCAATGTCTTCATCATCCTCCTCATCATCATCAATTTTTATAAAAGATTCATCTTCATCATCTCTTTTTATTAAAATTCATTTATTACATCTTCATCATCAGACCATAATTGTAGGGTTTTATCATATATATTTGTCAATATTAGTTTAAAATATATATTTAGAGTTGTATATTTAAAAATTTCAGTTCTTTACACATCTTTAGATCCTCTATCACTTTTCATAAATTTATTTTCATGTGATCATATTTTTATAATGTTCCACCTATCAATTGAATACCATGAAGTAGTATAATAATTTTCATAATAAATTTGATAGTTTGGATTATATAATATAATTGGTTCATTTATTGTAAGAGGGATTTTATATTTAATTTCAATTATTCCATGGTTTAGATGATCATGAAAGCTTTTATCAATATCAACCCAATGGAAATTAAATATTGTTTTATATTTTTCCCCAAATAACACAACTCCATTATTTTATTCAGCATACCATAAAAGACAACATCACTTTTTCTATGATTATATTCTTTAAATAAAATACCATTGTTATTTGTTTCTTATTCACTATATTCACATGTATGAAATTGAAAACCATTCACCATATATAAATTATAATATTTAATAGATTTTGATGGAAAGTTACTCAATACACATGATCAATTATCATTTTTTTCTATATATTATGATACCTGAAAAATAGAAAAAAAAATATCAATATACTAAATAATAAAATTATTTCATATATTCAACCACAATCAATTTACATTACAATTATTTTAAACTGGTAAAAAAATTATGTTGAAGATGTTCTTCAAGCACAACTGGTTTGATTTTTGGGAGATTTTTCATGATATGATCATCATATAATCTATTAATGAAATAATATTAAAATATTTTGAAAAAATATAAAGAATAGTCAAAAGTATCACTCATTTTAGAAATCGTTTCATTTCTTCACAATTGAGTAGAATATATGTATGATCTTTTTTTTTTCATCAACTGAAATCCATTGTTCATGAACTCCACCAAAACCATGTTTATGATGATTATTAATTTATAATTTATGAATCGTTTCATCACTAAAATTTCCCTCATTATGACTCATTCAATTATATTTTTAAGGATATTTAGGTTAGAAAAAATAAGAGTTAAAAAATGAAATTTCCTTTTGAAAATAGGATTTGAATTGACCTTGCAATCGATTCTTTTTTATAAACATTTTTATTCCATTTCATCATGCATATATAAAATATTTAAATCCATCAAAACTGTACTAGTCCTCCACATTTCTCTTCATTTGAAAAATGTAATATTAAATTTTCTATTGAATTAAAGAAAGGTGGTCGAAATTGTTTTTCAGTTTAAATAAAATTAAAACAATATCTTCTCATATATGAATCAATGCATCATAGTCTACAATCACTACACAAATGTCTTGAAAACATATAATATTATTATCAAAACATCCCAAATTGAATAATTAAACAAACCAATAAGGCAATTCAATATTATTCTTTCCATTATAATAGGAAAAAACATGACTTTTTTATCCCTCAATATGATATTTTCGACCCATCTTTCCAAATTAGAAACATAACCATTTGGTAACCTCAAATATATAATCCACTAACTGAACAATAAATAATTTTTCTTAAAAAAATATATAATATTTTTTGGCTTCTTTAAATTATGTGATGCTTTATTTTAAAATAAATCAAGTTCTGGGTGCCTGTAAATTTGGGGAAGTTATAATTATTTTTTTACATTATCTTTAGTCATTTCAGGTGTGTCAAAAAATGTATAAATTTTTTTATCAAAATAGTTCTTCTCAGTATTCTTAGAATATAACATGTGAAAACCCAAAAAATAATACTAAAATGGAATATCAAAAAAATACTACATTTTATCCAATTATGATATTTCAAAAATCAATAAATTTTTTTGGTTTATGGTTAATCCAAAGGTAATATGAGGTAATTAAGAGACAATATATTTTAAATTGGTACTTGAGATCTTTGTTGGAAGCCTATCTATTTTACTTATACCTTTTCTGAAATTATTTTTTTCCCTTCAAAAATAATGCTCTATAAGAATAAATCTAGAATTATAGTCAAAAAAATAAGTTTTTCTTCCATTGACAAGAATAAATGCTTTGTTTTCACTCATATAGTACAAAAATGATTTTGGCCCATGTTTAATATATCTATATAATATTTCATATGATGATAAGTCACTAATTTTGCACAATAATGAATCTTTCATTATAAAATTATATTTTGAAATAACAACATATTTATTAACAACATCACTCCACAATAAATTTAAGTCATCAATAAAGAACTCAAATAAACATCAATATTATTTTTTGGATGTTCTAGAATTATTAATGTAAAAATATATATATGATACATTCATCAATATCTAAGGAGATAAGTTGTACAGAGTTATACTGGTAGGCTAATAAAAATATTGTTTACTCAATGAACCAAATAGATAGAAAAACATCAGTAGAAAAAATAAATTGCATGTTACGAGATTCTAAAGAAAATGATAGATAAACCTGATAATTATAATTAATTATGAAAAAATTTTAAACTTTTTTATTAATTATTAGTAATTAATACTTATTATTGACAATTATTGATAATTATTTCTAAATATCATTAATTTTAATTATTTACTACTAATTTTGTTTAATTATTACTAATTATTGGTAAATATATTTAATTATTACTAATTTTTGTTAATTTTTACTAATTATTACTAATTATTGATAATTATAACAACTTGTAACCTCCCAACCCATCTTACCATTAAACTAGTAGTCGGACCAGTTGGTCAAATGGCCTCAAGTGCATCTCCCCGTATGTCAGAGGTTGTCATCTAGTAGCGAGGGTCTTATGAGGTGATAGTGGGGAGACTATACCCTCATATTAAATTTTTACAGTGGTATTATCAGATAATAAAGAACAATAGATAGTAGAAGAAGTATATAAAGAAGTGAAAAGGTAGTTGAAGAATAAAATATTCAATTTAATAAAAGATTCCATTGCTAGTTTACAATGCATGTATGTACTGATGAAGATATACAAGTAAAAACCATAAAAATACATCATGATTTTCAAAATAACACAAATATAGGACTCTTGAAATGAAAGTAAAATAAACTCCCTAAGCCAATCTCTGTGAGAATCCATAGATTCAGTTCAGTCATTATCTCCTAACTCCTCAGGTACAAGTAACACAGCAATCAACCTTGGTCCTACAAATATAAGGGTCTACTCTGGTACCTCAGTAAGGTGTGAGATGAAATATCCATAGGTTAGCACCCATGGTGTCAATCCCAATCCATATAGTGAATAATAATTAAATTGTGTACGGGTGTTTAGAATTTAATAACAGAACTGTATAACAAATAAACACCCGTTTGGGTTCCTAAGGGACACCTGATAGCTATACCAGCTTCAACTTGATGTCGGATTAATAGTTTGATCATGTCACTATATATATATATATATCATAAATGTCTTGGGTTAATAATACCTCCCATCCATAAATAGAAGATAGCTGGCATGGGGTATGAATGCCTCTCATCCATAACTTTTATAATAATTGCATGTGGTAATAAAGAGTCATATCCATAAGATTTATAATATTGGCATGGGGTAATAATGCCTCCCATCCATAGTGTTCAAAATAATAGAACAGGGTAATAATTCCTCTAATTCATAATGTTTATAATACTAGAATGGGGTAATAATGCCTCCCATCCATAATCAATTATATAGATTGAATGGGGAATGAATGTCTCCCATCCAATACCTTTATAATACTAGCATGGGTTAATAATACCTCCCATCAATAAAATTTATAATACTAGCGTGGGGTAAGAATTCCTCCCATCCATAATCAATTATATAGCTCAAAATACAATATAAGCATGACCACTATTTATAAGTTGAGCATAAAAAATTACCTCTTATGTCATATCATCATGTCCTTGAAAATAATAAGGTCATGAACAAGTGTATAGAATGACACATTAAGAAAAACCTCTCATGAGTTAACTTAATTAAGTCATATACCATCGAAACCATTACATTTCAAAAGGTACATTTCACAAGAAATGAATAAAGGGGAATGATCTCACCATCCCAAAGCACCACTTCATTTGAGAACCAATTGGTCCATGTCATTATAGAGGAAACAAACATAATTCTTTATCCATTTAATAATTAAATATGTAAACCTTCTATTTGTTATAAGCCATACTACTCAAGGTCTTCACACTCAATTTTCCTAAACATGGAAAATTGAAATAAGGAATGGTCGTTTTAATTAAAGGATGTTGTTATCTCACATAATCCATCCTAACCAAGTAAATTTAAATTTATTTAAGAAAAGGAAATCCATCATAAGTGGGCCTTTCTATACAATCCAACTCATTTAGGAACATTTTTAATGGTCATGTTCTAATCAATCTATATACCAAACACAAAATCAAGGTATAAACAAAGAACCAAGGCAGGTAGAGCAGGAAAGTATGTTAGTCTATCACTACATTTTGAACTTGAAGTCAGTTAACCTTCATTGGAGGGGTTTTATTACAAAACATGACTTTGTTGGAAACCAAATTATTTATCACCTTTAAGAACTTCATTAACTTTATTAAAGGAAGTAGTTTAGAATAAACTACTATACTAAGAAATCATTAAATAAAGGTACGAACTCAAGCAATTAAATAATTAATGCTTTCTTAAATAAAATGGGCAAGGAAAGGGATCCTACCTTAGGGTTGAACCAAACTGAAAATTTCAGCTCTTATCACTTTCTAACTAGAAGCTACATCTCCCGCACTAAGAATATGCACTTTCTCATACATAAAGACACCTAGCCCAGATTCAAACATCTTCATAGACATGAACATGTACAAGGGGATCCTTACATATAATCTTATATTCATATACTCGTATCAACTCACCTACATAAGCATTTTTATATATATACATAGGAAACCCAAGCCCAATACATATATATTCACTACCATGGATGAAAATACACATAACAGGAGAACCTAAATATATATATATATATATATATATACTTACATATTCATACACAAGTGAGTCACCATAGACCTGATGACTTGAAATCACACGACAAGGTCCAACGCACTATACAATAAATACTAAGAACATTAAATCAGTTAAATATCCTAAATTAGATGATGTGAAACCTAGAAGAAAGGATAAAACCTCACCTCAGATAGTGGCAGTGACCCGAATCAATGTGAACTGCTTCTCCTTTATTGTTGGATACTAGAACATGAACCCAAAGGGTCCCAAGGAAAACTTCACATACCATTATACTATAAGAACAACAAAAATCGAGTATTAGGACAACCCTAGGGTTTTGGCCAAGTAGAGTAGGGAAATGGGGAGGCCAAAAATCAGTCAGAAATAGGGATGAGAAGGGAGGAGGTATCACACCTTAAATGATCAAAGAGAAATCATAGTTATATCCATAAGAAATCGACGAACCAAGAGCAGGTCGGGAGTTGCGTCGCACATGGATCAAAGGGGAACTCCCGCTAGGGGTATCACGTGATTCAGAGGGGATGAGAGGTAAGGGTTATATGAGTTTTAAGTTTTTATTTTTTATTTTTATGTAAGAAATTTTTGATTTAAAATAGGGTTTTCGAGAATGGTTTGGGCCACACAGTTTAACAAACCATGCACCAACCTTTCACCCTTTACTGGGTACTAGGGTCACTCCACATGGGATGGCCGCATGGTTTGGAAACTATGCACCAACCATGTAGTGAATAGAGCAAGGCTACTACCACCAAAATGCACACCATACATAGCCTGTGTAAACCTCCACTATGCACCTAAAATGAGAAGCATGGTTTCTTATAGTGGAACACATGATTTTCGACAAACTGTGTGCCATCTATAGCCTTTCAAAACTTATTATTTTTGAGCTTGGTGCTTCTGAAACTCAGCAAAACTTCAGGGAAACTCCTTGGGACTTTACCTAGGTCCAAAAACATTAAATTGAAGTCTTATAACCCTCATCATATTTTTTCAAATACCAATCTTAATTTCTGACCATCCAGTAAATGAAAAAGTTCAAAAGCCTTCATATTTTCATCTGGTTCAAAATGCGGATCATTACAACCTTCCCAACTTAGAAATTCTCATCCCTAAGAAGCCTTTGGAAACAAAGTAAAAAACACTCGACCTACAAGGTCCATGAACCTTCATTCAAATGGTCTAATTATGATTCTAAATGTCCAAGATACCATTGAACATCCAATTAAGCATACGGAATTTAACCTGTTAGAGCTTGATCCAATGCTCATTTTTAACCCCATCACCAATACGACTCTTACCCAAGTACATTCAACTAGAGAGATGATCACATCATCATATCATCAAGAACCTATCCAAAGGTACTTTCCACCTTAGGCTTTAACATTTAAGAGTTCCAATTCCAATTCAAGGCATTTCCCACCATTGTAATTTCTTTTCAAAGAATGCTCCAAGCATTTTAATGATGCACAAAGCGCGATTTCAAACATACAAAGAGGTTGATCCCCAATTGGTCTCGTTGAACCAAGTCAATATATATTATCATTAAATACCCTAGAATAAAAAAATTACACTATTCTCCACCTAACGACATGCTAGAAACAATCCTTCATTGACTTCTTTATTGAACAAGTGAAACAACTAATAAATCCACTACGACCGAACATTTTAGAGGAACCTAGGATTAGATAATTGGCATCCTATGAATAGAAATGTGATGCCTTCTACCAAGTCATATCTCATTCACCATGAATAGGTCCATTGAACTATATACCTATCCTATGGTGAATTTCATGACCAAACCAAAAAGGATAACATGCATCGAGTGTGCAACACCGAAAGAGAACCACCCAACAAGCTCAGTTTCTTTTAAAGCTTTAGCATGGCGTAATAACGATGCTCTCGTAGCGCATCTAGGACGACATCAAGATAAGGGAAATGCTTGTCACTTAGAAGAATATAATAAGAGGATTTTAAATATTACAAATAATATCATTCAAACTATAGCCAGTCAATTTCAAAGAGGAAACTAGACTTCACCTGCCGATGCACTGTCATTAATCGAAAACACGCCTTTATCACCCAAATGAATTCTGTGGTCATTCAACGTTTCCATTGAATATTATCCGAGACCATAGACATTTCTCAATGGTTAGGAATGTCCACCCACACTATAGTTGTGCTGCCAAGCAATCACCTATACGATTCAGGACATGAAAACCTCAAAGGAATTCAAGAGATCTAAATATTTCAAAATGGTTCTAATTGGTTATACTCCGTATACATGGAAGGACACATTTAACATATTCAACATGACACTCCCCACATTAGGAATTTCCTGATCACAAAAAGAAAGAAAAATAGCCACTCATAAGTGTGCTAGGTCAAACAACTCAAATTAACATGTGATGCTCCTCCGAGCCGCAATCATAATATCAAAACATATAAATAAGGTCAAAAGAAACATTACCACCCATCTAAAAAGGGTTTCATTGAAACATAAGGTATAAATAGGAAAAAACACTTGAACGGCACCAAAAATCTGAAATATCTTGGTATAAGCAAGGCACAAAAGCTCTAAGGGTGATATCTAGCATGGGCTAACCCCTTACTAAGAAAAAGAATCAAACCATACATGATAGTTTTAAATAGAAGACACCACTAATGGTTCTATTTCCAATCCCCTTTATATTTAAACACATTTAACCTTTTAAAATCCTTTATTTAAGACTAAGGAATCAAGACATATAGGAAATTATCAAAAAGTTTTCTTTTAAACATGTAAAAATTCATTGGCATTCCATCATAAATAGGGAATATATCATATAAATTCCATTTTTTTAATAGATAAGGTGACCAATAAGGGTCCTACTAAGACAACCTAGGTTATTCAAAAATCAAACCAATAGAAACTACTCAAATCATTAAAGTTCAAACACCCAAATGGTCCATCTCATAAAAACATACCCTAACTGACCTACTTAGATCGAGTTGCACTTTTAAGCATTTAAAAAAATCATTTCAAGTTAAAACTAAACAACTTTCACATTTTAAACATCTCAAGGTACATCATGCCACTGAATTTAATATGGGTTTCCATTTCCCAATTCATGAAGTGACCATACACTTCATGAATTCAAAATTCACCCCCATTAATCAAAACGAATCACATTTCAGAATTTAACAAGCTCAAAATAATGGTCTAAACAGATGGATGACCACCTACCATTTTATAAAATTCCCATACAATTTATACATTGGAATTTGGATCCAATTTAATAAAATTAAATTTGCCTTTATATTTAAACTTTAGAAACCATAAAATTTTATCAACAACCATAAAATTTAGTTATATGTTGCTCAAGATGGTTTGAATCTACAGGTTTCCATTTCATGGTTATAAGGCGCCCATACACCTTACAATCAAAAACTGGGTATTGTTTATTCTCAACCCATATATTTTCATCCCATAAAATGATTACATATTAAACAAACATAGCTTGTTATCATAATCAGTAGCATAGAAGAATGCTATAAAACAGAGACATGGCATATCATTCAAGGCACAGAATCAAGTTAGTAGGAAAACTACAATGCAACTACATGGAATTTCACTATTCATGGCATGTGAATGCCCTATGTGCCTAGTATGATTCATGAAATAATACTTCCTTTCTATATCAGTACAAGATTTAAAATATAGTAAAATCCATAAATCATTAGGCAATGGAAAATAAAACAGTTACTCGAGGTGAAATAAAATCAATTATAATAGAAAAAAGTATGAACAACAAACTTATCCATGTCAACTTGGCCATTTCCCATACATGGGGTGATCAGTCCCAAACATGACTATTAACAAAGTGTTGACATAATACTAGTCACATATCTACCAAATCAAAATAGTAAGATAAAGGAAACAAAATTTAAGCTCTGATAGCACTTTGTAATATCCTAGCATGACTTACCACTAAACTAATAGCCATATCGGTTGGTCACATGGCCTCAAGCTTGTCTCCCCGTATGCCAGAGGCTACCAACTGGTAGTGAGGGTTTTAAGATGTGATAGTGGGGAGGCTATAACATCATATCATAGTTCCACCATGGTATTATTAGATAATAAAAAATATACAGGATAAGTATAATATAAAAAAGTGACAAAGTTATGAAAGAATAATATATTCAATTTAATAGAAGGGGCTAACTCCAGTTTACAATTCATGCATGTAATGATGATGATACACAAGTTAAAATAGTAAACCTTCAGAATTATTTTCAAAATAGAAAAAATTTAGGACTCATTAAAAGAAATGAAATAAAATCCCTAAGGTGGTCTCTATGAGCATCCTGAGCTTTAGCTCAGTCCTTTTATCCTAACTCCTCAGGTACCAACCACATAGAAATCAACCTAGGTCCTGAAAATATAAGGGTATACATAGGTACCAAGGGTACCTGAGTAGGGTGTGAGATGAAATCTCAGTAGGATGGCACCCACAGTGTCAAGCCCAATCCAGAAATTGAATAATAATTAAACTGTGTACAGGTATAGATAATTTAATAACATAACTTCATGATAAATAAACACCCATCATAGTTCCTAAGGGATACCTGATGGATATACTAGCTTCATCTCGATGCTGGTTAATTTTCTGATCATGTAAGTATATATGTGTGTGTTTGTGTGTGTTATATAGATATATATGTATATCATAAATGAAATGGGGTAAGAATGTCTCTCACCCATATATAGAATATAAGTGGCATGGGGTAAGAATGCCTCCTATCCATAATCAATTATATAGATGGCATGGGGTATGAATGCATCCCATCTATAACATTTATAATACTGGCATGGGGTAATAGTTCACCCCATGAATGGCGTTTATAATACTGGCATGGGGTAAGAATGACTCCCACCCATAACTTTTATAATACTTTCATGGGGTAAAAATTCCTCCCATCTATAATTTTTATAATACTGGATTGGGGTAAGAATTCCTCCCATCGATAATCAATTATATAGCTGGCATGGGGTAAGAATTCCTCCCATCCATAACATTAATCATACTGGAATGTTGTACAAATTCCTCCCATCCATGACATTTATAATACCAGTATGGGGTAGGAATGCCTCCCATCCATAATCAATTATATAGACCAAAATACAATACAAGCATGACCAATATTTATAAGTTGATCATAAGGCATTACCTCTTATGTCATATCATCAATCCCTTCAAAATACCAAGGTTATGACCAAGTATATCTCATGACATGTGAATCAAAACCTCTCATATGTTCTATTAATTAATTCCTATATTATCTAAACCATTAAATTTCAAAAGGGACATTTCACAAGACATGAATAAAGGGGAATTGTCTCACCATCCCAATGTACCACTTCATTTGAGAACCAACTGGCCTATTTCATTATAGAGGAAACAACCATCATGATTTATACATTTAATAATTAAATATGAAAAACCCGCTATTTGGTAAAATCCATCCTACTCAAGGTCTTCACGCTCAATTTCCCTAAACATGGAAAATTTATTTAAGTAATATCCATTTCAATTAAAATATGATGTTATATCACTTAATCAATCATAATCAAGTCCATTTAGATTGCTTCAAGGAAAGGAAATCCATCACAATTGGGCCTTTCTATACAATTCAACTCAATCAAGAACATTCATAAAGGCCGTGTTCTAAACAAGCTACATACCAAACATAACATAATGTTATAAACAAATAACCAAGTAAAGTAGGGAATGAAATCATGATAGTCTATCACTGCTTTTTTATCTTGAAGGTAGCGCTCCTCTGCTGTAGGGGTTTCATTACAAAACATGAATTTTTTGACAACCATCTTATTTATCACCTTTAAGCACATCACTAACTTTATCAAAGGAAGTATTTTAGAAAAAAATAATATACTATTAAAGAATTAAACAAAGGTGTAAACTCAAGAAATTAAATAATTAATGCTTTCATAAATAAAATGGGAAAGGAAAGGGATCCTACCTAAGGGTGGAACCAAATTTAACATTTCATATCTTGGATCTTTCTAAATAGAATATGTTACTCTACCACTAATCACATTCACTTTTGTATACATATAATGACACTTAGCTTTTATGATCACATCTGTATGGTCACGAACATGTGTAAGAGGGTCCTTACATATATGCTTATATTTATATACTCATCTCAACTAACCAACATACACATTTTAATATATATACAAAGGAACGCTTATCCCTATACATATATATTCACTACCATGGATGAATATATGCATAACAGGGGAACCTATATATATATATATACATATACTTACCTATGCATACACAGGTGAGTCTCCTTAGACCCAACAACTCAAAATCACACAGAAGGGTCTAACACACAACATAATAAATACTAGGAACAGTAAAACAATTAAAGATCCTAAATTATATGGTTAAAACCCAAGCAGTAAGGATTAAACCGCACCTCAGCTGGCAATAGCGGCCTAAATCAAAGAGAAACACTATTCCTTCAGTGATGGATGTCGGAACACAAACCCAAGGGTCCCAAGGAAACCTTCACACACCCAAATATTATAATAAAAAAAACCAGATGTTAGGCTGACCCTTGGGTTTTGTTTGAGTTTAGTAGGGAAATAGGGAGGCAGAAAATTGTCTAAAAATAGGGAGGAGAAGGGTGTATGGGGCTCACCCTTAATGATCAAATAGAAATCATATGGAGATCCTAAAAAAATTGACGGGCCAAGAGGATTTTGGGAGGTGCATCATACATGGCTCATAGGGAACCCCCCCCCCCAGGGGTGTTTTGAAAGTGAGAGGAGAGGATAGGTAAAGGTTATGTTAGTTTTAAGTTTTTGTTTTTATTTTAATTTTAATAAATTCAATTTTTAAAATAGGGTCTTGACACACAGTTTGGGCTTCATGGTTTAACAAACCCCATTCCAATCATGTGCCCTTTACTAGGCACTAGGGGCACTTTTCACGGGATGGTCTCACAGTTTGGAAACTATGGGCCAAACATGCGGGGAACAGTGTTAGGCTACTTCCTGCAAATGCATATTGTGCGGGCTAGGCACACATTTTTTCAAATTGTGTGTAGTCCATGTGCACCCCCACTATCCACCTAAAACAAGCTTCATGTTTTCCTCTAGTGGGATGCATGGTTTTAGAAAAACTATGTGCCCTCTATATCCTTTCAAAGCATTGTTTTTTTGAGTCTGATGCTCCCGAAACTTAGTGAAACTTTCGAGAAACTACTCAATCCTTTACCCAAACCCAAAAACATTAAATTGAAGGGTTCCAACCCTCAGAGTCTCATTCTAGAGCCCAAATTTAAATTCATCCCATATAATGACCCATACTTTACATACATTGTTATTACTTCAAAATTGAAGCATAATTATTACAACATATAAAAAACCATTAAAGGACCGTATAGGTATAGTGTCTTTAGAAACAGGGAACATAAACAACTGGTTCATAAAGCGTCTACATTGTCTTCCATTTATTTCATCATATCTATAGTCCCTTTTGGTATATCTTACTTAATAACCTTATTCCTGGCCTGGGGAAAGAAAACATTCAAAAGGGTGAGCTCAAATGCTCAGTAAGGGTAAACAAAAGAAATAACAAACATATCATATTTATAAGAACATAACATTTTGAAAATCTTATCCTGCAAAAGAGATCATAACATGGGATAAATCATAGAAGTGAAATGTAATCCCAATAAACATAACTTAAAACATGAAGCTTTGTGGCATACACACATAATCATAAGGAATCATTTCTTATTAGTCAAGACTCATTTCCAAGACTATCTTAGTGGACAAAGTCTATTTCTGAACCAAGTTCACTCCTCGTTTCAGTCATGTTTCACTGAACCGGTTTAACCTGTCGTTCCAACCATGTTTATCTCATGAGATATAAAATCATTACCCAATGCATTGGAGTGAGATATAGTTCTCACCCATCTCATAATGATACCATTCATATGTGTGCCACAAAATCATAAATCATACATCATTGCATAACCCATGTAATAAAAATGGGATTCTTAAACAACATGACATCATAAAAAAATTCATATAAGATAAAGGAATTCATAAAAATAATTCCATCACAACATAATCAAATCAATGTAATAATAGGGATAGAAACAGAACCCTATATTATCTTAGATGGAAAATAATTTTGATAAAACACTTGAACTCCATTCTTGAAGAAAATATCCTTTCTACTTCAAAAACATTTTCTTTTCTTAACATGTCATACAATTTTAAACTAAAAGAAGTTGATTAAAAATAAACATGAAAACTTGTAAAGGAAGATTCTTGGAAATAATGTTTTAAAAATCCATTCATGCCGTATAAGTTAAAAAAACATTCTTCTCGTACTTTTGTCGGAAAAGTCAAAAAGTACCTCGTATGAAAAATGACAAAAGATTCCTTTCATATATTTTACTAAAAACTCACCGAAGGGTAAAATTGGATTTAAACAATTGTAGATGGATGTAAATAACATTACAAATTGAGGAAATATGGATGTGGATGATAAAATACAACCCAGTAAATTCCAAAGTATAAACAATCTCGGATAAAAATGAGATTGTGATATTTCCCTTACCTTAGGTCCGATTTGCTTCGTAAGTATCTGAACCACCTGTATAATGATTTAAATAATTTTATTGACTTATTCCAGAATCATACTTATTTTTATGATATCATATATGGTCATATTCTTAGCTTCTTATTAGTAATATTTCATTACTACTTGTTATTCGGGTGTTTATTACTTTTTGTTCTTATGCGCGTTTTGTCGAATAAATTCTTATTTTTCTTTTTAGGTTATAGATACCTCATTTCCAGAATGGTATTAGTGTAATATATATCATATTCATTCACTAAATTCATTTATATAATCATTATGCAATGAAGATCATGTATAACGAGTCGCATCACATCGTGGAGACAGTATTCCGTACGTACGCACGAGCGATGATATCGTTCCAATGATCGTGGAATTGTATTGGAGTATATGTATACTATTTCAGAATCAATATCACTTTAAAATAATCATATATAGTCATTATTTACACCATTATACCCATCCAAGTAAAGTGGTGGTGGAAAATAGATTACACCACGGCGTGGAGACGGTATTCCGTACGTACGCACGCGTGGTGATTTCGTTTTCCGTAGGATGGATAGATGGTGAAATATGGTTTTTTCATACTTATAATAACATATAAGTATATGAGTGATACTGATGTTATTACTTCATAATGAGAAAACTAAAGAAGAAGAAGTGGAAGAAGAAATAAAGATGAAAGAATCGGTAACGGGCATTACCTCTTCTTTGAAGCGCCTCTTTGAGACCACCTATTAGGGCACTAAAATTGGTCTTTGAAGAAGACCAGGACCTCTAAGATGTTTCTAGGGAATTTGAGAGGAGATATTGTCATGGGATGGCCGAGCTTGAAGGCTCAAAGTGGTGTGAGGAAGAGAGGGAGGAGGTGCCCTTTTATAAGGGAGGAGAGGGGCACCTTTGGAATAACTAAAAATATTTTTTTATTATAAAGTCAAATTCGGTTTTTAATAGCTCCAAATTGATATATTTCGAAGTAAGGTGGGTATAGGTCGAAATCGTCTCATCCAATATAATTTATACAAGTTTAGGTTCCTATTTTAACCTTATCATTTAGATTTAATATTAAGTTAAATCATTTTACTTTTACTGTGTCTTCTTGTGTTCTTACACTATAAGGTTAATAAACTTACTATAACAAGACAAAAGAACCCCAAGTTGTTTATTATCAATATATATAACCTTATCTAAGTCATTTTGCCAAACCTTAGATGTTTAGGAATAAAATAACAATTAATAATATAATATTTCTTAAAAAAACTATTTTATGTCAATTTTGACACTATTTAGTAATTGATTTTTGTGAAAATCATAACAGAATGATTAGTTAGAAAAAAGTTAATTAAATCAATAATAACATGTCATATTAACCTATAAAATTAGTTTAATTCATAAAAAGTCTCAAATTACATTTATTTGGGTATTTATAACATCAATTATGTCAATATTTCATTAATAAGATGATTACTGCATCATCGTTGTGTCATAAATAAATTAAATTATTTAATGTCTAAAAATTACAAATACAATACCATTATGTAGGAAATGTTTTTATCTTTCTAATGAATATTTATAGTCTAATTTATCTTATGTATAACCCCATATTAAAAATGATTTACTTATTAAACATTGATTTTAACTATTTTTACCCTTCTTTAAATAAATTAATAATAAATGTCCTAATCTAATCCAAGTGGGCCTAAATGGTCATATTTTATTCCTATGGTTTTTTTGGTCGAATAATACTTATCCAATAGATTTAGAACATGTGTTAGGGTAATAATAATATCATTTTTACCCTTAACTACCCTATTTACTTTTAACCGTGGTAAAAAAAGTAAAAAGTTACTATTCACCAAAAAAAATTATTTTCATCTCATTGAACCACATTTTACTTACTGACATCAATCATGTCTCTCGGATTTTCAAAATTCCACTCACAGAAGTGGAAAAATTAAGTTTTATGAAAAAATCAGTTTTTTTAACTATCACTTAGTAGTTTCACTATTCATCAAAAATTGAAAGTTTTCAGAAAAATACCAAAAATTAGGCCTAAGATATATTTGATATTATGAATTCAAAAATAATGTTTATTTTACCAAATTCAAAACATATCAGTTACATTAACTAATTTAAAAATTAATTCCCGACGTTAAGACAAATAGCGTGTTTTTAAGAGATAATAACTATCAAAAGATTGACACTTGTTTATGTCTGGTTTAAATGTGAAATTACATCCAATGAACAACATTGTATTAAATTGTAAAAATATATACTAAATATACTTTAAAACCACTCAAATTAATAATTTATCACTATTAATTATTTCGATTAAAAAAGTTGTTTTTAATTAAAATTTAATAATTTTCACTATTCATCAGAATATGAAAGTTATCCGAAAAGTACCAAAATTTCACCCTAAGCTAATTTTGGTATTCTGAATAAAAAAATGAAGTCCATTTTTTAAAATAAAATTTAAAAAATTTCAAAAAGTGGTTATTATTATTCATAACGGCTAGTTTTAATAATATTTTAATCACATATCGTTGTTTAGTGAAACTCGGTATTCCGTACGACGCAAGCTATCGAGGAAGGTAGAGGTTGCGTGTAAAGCAAGACAAGCTAGTGTTGTGTGTAGTGAAAGATTCCATCGATGATTTATATAACATAAAAACAAAATATTTCTCATAAAAGTCTCGGGTGTTACATTCTACCCCCCTTAAAATGAATTTCGCCCTCGAAATTCGTCACTTTGTAACAAAAAGATGAGGATACCTCTCCCTAATCATATCCTCAAGCTCCCATGTAGCTTCTTCTAATTGGTGGTTCCTCCATAAAACTTTCACCAAGCGAGTGGTCTTGTTTTGTAGGACTTTTTCACTACGATCCAAAATCTATATCGGCTGTTCTTCATAAGAAAGATCTTGCTCCAGCGATACAACTTTTGAACTGAGTACATGTTAAGGATCAGGTATGTACTTTATCAGGAGAGATACATGGAACACATCATGAACTTGAGATAGATTCGGTGGAAGCACCAATCGGTAAGCTACCTTTCCAACATGATCCATTATTTTGAAAGGACCGATATATCTAGGGCTCAACTTCCCCTTCTTTCCAAATCTCATGACCCTCTTCCAGGGAGATATTCGTAAGAACACTTTATCACCCACTTCAAACTCTAGGTCTTTTCTTAGGTTGTCGGTATAACTTTTTTGTCGACTCTGATATTCTCTTATGTGTTGTTGAATAGATCGGACCTTTTCTGCCATCTCATCAACAAGATCAGGTCCTAATAGCTTTCTTTCCCCAACTTCATCCCAGCAAGTTGGAGTCCTGCATTTCTTTCCATAGAGAGCTTCATAAGGACCCATCTAAATACTGGAGTGAAAGCTATTATTATAAGAAAATTCCACGAAAGGTAGGTGTTGATCCCAACCACCTTTGAAATCCATAGAGAAAGCTCTCAACATATCTTCTAGAGTTTGAATTGTTCTCTCAGACTGACCGTCTGTCTGAGGATGATAAGTAGTGCTGAAACTCAACTCTAAATCCAGAGTATGCTGAAAACTTCGCCAGAACTTCGAGATAAATCTCGGATCCCGATCAGATATAATAGAAATTGGTACTCCATACAATCTTACCACTTCCTTTACATATATCCTGGCAAGCTAATCCAGAGATAAATCCTCTCTAATAGCAATGAAGTGTATAGATTTTGTAAGACAATCAACTATGACCCAGATAGCATTATTACCTTTGAATGTTTTAGGAAGTCCTATGACAAAGTCTATAGTGATGTTTTCCCATTTCCATTCGGGTATGGGTAATGGTTGTAACATCCCCTTAGACTTCTGTCTCTCCGCTTTAACTTGCTGACAAACCAAGCATTGAGAGACATATTCAACAACATCTCTTTTCATTCCATCCCACCAAAAGTACTCTTTCAGTTCCCTATACATCTTCGTGCTTCCAGGATGAATAGAGAATGATGAACTATGAGCCTCATCTAGCAGCTCCTTCTTTAATTCTGGGATGGGAGGAACACAAACCTGATTCCTGAACTTTATTATCCCATCACAATAAAGGTTGAATTCAGGAATATTTATAACCTTCTTTTGTAACTCTACATCTTCTTTCTATGCCTCTTTAATCTTCACATGTATATATGGTTGAACATTCATTTGAGAAAGATACGATTTCCCCCCTTCCATTATAATTCCAAGATCCATCCTTTATAAATCCATAAATATAGGATCTTTTGTGATCCTCATCATGGATAAGCTAGCATGGTCTTGTCGACTTAATGCATCTGCCACCTTGTTTTCTTTCCCAGGGTGGTAATGAATTGAGCAGTCGTAATCCTTAATCAGTTCCAACCATCTTCTTTGGCACATATTCAGCTCCTTTTTTGTGAAAATATACTTTAAACTTTTATGATCAGTATAAAAGTCACACATTTCTCCATAAAGATAATGCCTCCAAATCTTTAATTCAAAGATTACCACAGTTAACTCCAAATCATGAGTTGGGTAATTTTGCTCATGGATTTTCAACTGTCGTGAGGCATAAGCTATCACCATATCATTTTGCATAAGAACACACCACAATCCCTTCTTGGATGCATCACTATAGATCACAAACCTTTCTCCTCTATAAGGCAGTGTGAGAATAGGTGCACTGGATAACCTTCTTTTCAACTCCTTGAAATTCTCTTCACATTCTTCCGTCCAAACAAACTTAACTCCTTTCCAAGTCAACCTGGTGAGTGGATTAGATAATCGTGAAAAATCTTTCACAAAACGTCGGTAATATCCATCCAAACCAATAAAACTTTGGATCTCAGTTACTGTTGTTGGTATCGACCATCTTTCGATAACCTCTGTTTTTGCTGGATCCACAGATATCCCCTCTTTTGAGATTATGTGACCCAAAAATGCAAATTTTTGAAGCCAAAATTCACACTTGGTAAATTTGGCATAAAGCATCTCCTTTATTAGGGTCTTCAATATAATTCTCAAGTAATCTTCATGTTCTTCCTTGCTCTTTGAATATACAAGAATATCGTCTATAAAGACTACCAAAAATTGATCAAGATAGTCTCTAAGGACTCTATTCATCAGATCCATGAAGATAGCAGGGGCATTAGTAAGACCAAATGGCATCACTATAAATTCATAGTATCCATACCTTGTATGGAAAGCCGTCTTTGGTATATCCTCCCTTTTGACCCTTAATTGATGATACCCTGAACAAAGATCAATCTTGGAAAAGTATTGAGCTCCTCGTACTTGGTCAAATAAGTCATCAATGCGTGGGAGAGGATATTTTTTCTTGATATTGATCTTGTTAAGTTCTCGATAATCAATGCAGAGTCTCGTTGATCCATCTTTCTTATTAACAAATAGAACAGGTGCTCTCCAAGGTGACGCACTAGGGTGTATGAATCCCTTATCAAGATTCTCTTGGAGTTGCTTCTTTAATTCCTTCAACTCAATTGGGGCCATTCTATAAGGTGTCTTTGAAATAGGCAAAGCACCCGGTACAAGTTCAATTGAAAACTCAACTTCACGATTTGGTGGAAGACCCGGAAATTCCTTCGGAAACACATCATCAAACTCCCGTACAATGGGAATATTCTTAATTGTGAGTTTCTCACCAACTATTTCAGATAAATAACCTTCATTCAGTGGAATCAAGACCCATAAGATGGAATAAATTTCCACTGGAAGGTTATGTTCATCCTTGCATCGATAGACGATCATAGATTGATCTGGAATATGAAATGTGACTTCCCTTCTTTGGTAATTGATATGGGATCCATATAAATAAAGACAATCCATGCCAAGAATCACATAAAATTACACTATAGGAAGGATCACAAGATTTGCAGGAAGCACTTTCCCACAAACTTCAATCAGGGAAGAATTATAAACTTTTGATGCGACTGTTGTGCCATTAGGTGTTGTCACAGCTAACTCAACATCTAATTGTTGAGGTAATACAGCGATACTCTTAGAAAATTCCTCATAAATAAAAGAGTGGGTGGATCCAGAATCAAATAAAACATTTTCTACTTAAGAGTGGATGGTAAGTGTACCTTTCACCACATCGTTATCGTACTCCACATTGCTGATAGAAATTGCATGTGACTTTCCTTTGTCTTTAGCCTTATGATTTTGTTGATGTCGATCATCATCAACAACCCTTGGATTAGGGCATTTATTGGCATAATTCCCCATCTCCTTGCACTTGAAACATTGAAGTGTAGTAGGTTCATTCTGTGTGTCCCTTCCTTTGTTTTCATCATTAGACATCTTCTTTACATAATTGCGGCATTAAAATTCCCGATGACCTTCCTTTCCACATTTGAAATATTTAATTTTCCCTTTAAGACAACTCCCTCCATGTTTCTTTCCATAATTGCGGCATTCTCCTTGCACTTGAAACAATAGTAATAATCCATTGTTCAGCAATTAATGGATCAGTAGACCCGCTGAATGAAGGTGGGCGCTACCTCATGAAGGATTCAACAGAATGTCGCTCCTTCCTTTGCTCGTTTGGAAGTCCTGCATGATTCATAGCTTGAGAAAGTTGTGTGAGAATGGCTAAAAGATTTTTCATTCCATCTCCCATAACATTTGGTTTCTCAGGGGGACAATCATTGCATTGCCCGTCGCATTCCGTATTAACACGGTTCCTTTGGGTTCCAGCCATTGACTAAAACCAAGAAGAATAGTGTGAGCAACACTAATTATAATAGGAAAACCACATAATCAAGAATAAAATTTTACACTTAACGTCTTATCCTAGGTTATTCATGGTCATTTCTAAAACACTAAGATTGTGTTCTATGCTTAGAATTATCCTTAGGGTTCTTACTAAGGCTTTCACATACTAGTTTCCAAAGGTTGACTATACCTTTCCTCTGATACCAACTATAACAACCCATACTTTACATACATTGTTATTACTTCAAAATTGAATCATACTTATTACAACATATAACAAAACCATGAAAGGATCGTATAGGTAGAGTGTCTTTAGAAACTGGGAAAAAAAACAACTGGTTCATAAAGCGTCTACACTGTCTCCCATTTATTTCATCATATCTATAGTCCCTTTTGGCATATCTTACTTAATAACCTTCTTCCTAGCCTGGAGAAAGAAAAAATACAAAAGGGTGATCTCAAATGCTCAGTAAGGGTAAACAAAAGAAATATCAAACATATCATATTTATAAGAACATAACATTTTGAAAATATTATCCTGCAAAAGAGATCATAACATGGGATAAATCATAGAAGTGAAATTTAATCCCAATAATAATAACATAAAACATGAAGCTTTGTGGAATACACACATAATCATAGAGAATCATTTCTCATTAGTCAAGACTCATTTCCCAGACTATGTTAGTGGACAAAGTCCATTTCTGAACCGTGTTCACTCCTCGTTTCAGTCCTGTTTCACTAAACCGGTTTAACTTGCCGTTCTAGCCGTGTCTATATCATGAGATATAAAATCTTTACCCAATTAATTGGAGGGAGATATAGGTCCCACCCATCTCATAATGATACCATTCATATTTGTGCCACAAAATCACAAATCATACATCATTGCATAACCCATGTAATAAAAATGGGATTCTTAAACAACATGACATCATAAAACAATTCATATAAGATAAAGGAATTCATAAAAATAATTCCATTACAACATAATCAAATCAATGTAATAATAGGGATAGAAACAGAACCCTATATTATCTTAGATGGAAAATAATTTTGATAAAACACTTGAACTCCATTCTTGAGGAAAATATCCTTTTTACTTAAAAAACATTTTCCTTTCTTAACATGTCATACAATTTTAAACTAAAAGAAGTTGATTAAAAATAAACTTGAAAACTTGTAAAGTAATATTCTTGGAAATAATGTTTTAAAAATCCATTCATGCCGTATAAGTTAAAAAAAATATTCTTCTCGTACTTTTGTCGGAAAAGTCAAAAAGTACCTCGTACGAAAAACGACAAAAGATTCCTTTCATATCTTTTACTAAAAACTCACCGAAGGGTAAAATTGGATTTAAACAATTGTAGATTGATGTAAATAATATTACATATTGAGGAAACATGGATGTGGATGTTAAAATACACCCTAGTAAATTCCAATGTATAAACAATCTCGGATAAAAATGAGATTGTGATATTTCCCTTACCTTAGGTCTGATTTGCTTCGTAAGTGTCCGAACCTCCTGTATAATGATTTAAATAATGTTATTGAATTATTCCAGAATCATACTTATTTTTATGATATCATATATGGTCATATTCTTAGCTTCTTATTAGTAATATTTCATTACTACTTATTATTCGGGTGTTTATTACTTTTTGTTCTTATGCGTGTTTTGTCGAATAAATTCTTATTTTTCTTTTTTAGGTTATAGATACCTCATTTCAAGAATGGTATTAGTGTAATATATATCATATTAATTCACTAAATTCATTTATATAATCATTATGAAATTAATATCATGTATAATGAGTCGCATCACATCGTGGAGACGGTATTCCGTACGTACGCACGTGCGATGACATCGTTCCAATGATCATGGAATTGTATTGGAGTGTATGTATACTATTTCAGAATCAATATCACTTTACAATAATCATATATAGTCATTATTTACACTATTATACTCATCCAAGTAAAGTGGTGGTGGAAAATAGATTACACCACGGCGTGGAGACGGTATTCCGTATATACGCACGCGTGGTGATTTCATTTTTCGTAGGATGGATAGATGGTGAAATAGGGTTGTTTCATACTTATAATAACATATCAGTATATGATTGATACTTATGTTATTACTTCATAATGAAACAACTAAAGAAGAAGAAGTGGAAGAAGAAATAAAGATGAAAGAATCGGTAACGGGCATTACCTCTTCTTTGAAGCGCCTCTTTGAGACCTCCTCTTAGGGCACTAAAATTGGTCTTTGAAGAAGACCAAGACCTCTAGGATGTTTCTAGGGAAGTGGAGAGGAGATATTGGCAGGGGTTTTCCGAGCTTGAAGGCTCAAAGTGGTGTGAGGAAGAGAGGGAGGAGGTGCCCTTTTATAAGGAAGGAGATGGGCACCTTTGGAATAACAAAAAATATTATTTTATTATAAAGTCAAATTCGGTTTTTAATAGCTCAAAATTGATATATTTCGAAGATAAGTTGGGTATAGGTCGAAATCCTCTCATCAAATATAATTTAGACAAGTTTAGGTTCTTATTTTAACCTTATCATTTAGATTTAACATTAAGTTAAATAATTTTACTTTTACCGTGTCTTCTTGTGTTCTTACACTATAAGGTTAATAAACTTACTATAACAAGCCAAACGAACCCCAAGATGTTTATTATAAATATATGTAACCTTATCTAAGTCATTTGTAAGAATCTTTTATTTTTAAGAATAAAATAACAATTAATAATATAATATTTTTTTAAAAAACTATTTTATGTCAATTTTGACACTATTTAGTAATTGATTTTTGTGAAAATCATAAAAGAATGATTAGTTCAAAAAAAAGTTAATTAAATCAATACTAACATGTCATATTAACCTATAAAAGTATTTTAATTCATAAAAAGTCTCAAATTACATTTATTTGGGTATTTATAACATCAATTATGTCAATATTTCATTAATAAGATAATTACTGCATCATCGTTGTGTCATAAGTAAATTAAACTATTTAAAGTATAAAAATTACAAATAAAATACCATTACGTAGGAAATGTTTTTATCTTTATAATTAATATTTATAGTCGAATTTAGCTTATGTATAACCCCATATTAAAAATGATTTACTTGTTAAACTTTGATTTTAACTATTTTAACCCTTCTTTAAATAAATTAATAATAAATGTCCTAATCTAATCCATGTGGGCCTAAATGATCATATTTTATTCCTAAGGTTGTTTTTGGTCGAATTATACTTATCCAATAGAAATAGGACATGTGTTAGGGTAATAATAATATCATTTTTACACTTAACTACCCTATTTACTTTTAACCGTGGTAAAAAAAGTAAAAAGTTACTATTCACCAAAAAAATTATTTTCATCTCATTGAACCACATTTTACTTACTGACATCAACCGTGTCTCTCGGATTTTCGAAATTCCACTCACAGAAGCGGTAAAATTAAGTTTTATGAAAAAATCAGTTTTTTTTAACTACCACTTAGTGGTTTCACTATTCATCAAAAATTGAAAGTTTTCAGAAAAATACAAAAAATTAGGCCTAAGATATATTTGATATTATTAATTCAAAAATGATGTTTATTTTACCAAATTCAAAACATATCAGTTACATTAACTAATTTAAAAATTAATTCATGTCGTTAAGACAAATAGCGTGTTTTTAAGAGATAATAACTATCAAAAGATTGACACTTGTTTATGTCTGGTTTAAATGTGAAATTACATCCAATGAACAAAATTGTATTAAATTGTAAAAATATATTCTAAATATACTTTAAAACCACTCAAATTAATAATTTATCACTATTAATTATTTCGATTAAAAAAGTTGTTTTTAATTAAAATTTAATAATTTTCACTTTTCATCAGAATATGAAAGTTATCCGAAAAGTACCAAAATTTCACCCTAAGTTAATTTCGATATTCCGAATCCAAAAATGAAGTCCATTTTGAAAAATAAAATTTACAAAATTTCAAAAAAGTGGTTATTACTATTCAAAACGGCTAGTTTTAATAATATTTTAATCGCATATCATTGTTTAGTGAAACTCGGTATTGCGTACGACGCAAGCTATCAAGGAAGGCCGAGGTTGCGTGTAAATCAAGTCAAGCTAGTGTTGTGTGTAGTGAAAGATTCCTTTGATGATTTATATAACATAAAAACAAAATATTTCTCATAAAAGTCTCGGGTGTTACATCCCATCCTATAAATAAAAAGATTCCAAAACCTTAAGAATTTAATCTGGTTCAAAACACATATTGTTATACAACTTGTTGGAAATTATTACAAATTATTATAAATTATGATTAATTGTTACCAATTATCAGTAATTACCACCATTTCTTGTTAATTATATCAAATTATTGTTAATTATTTCTAATTATTAGAAATTGTTGTTAATTATTGTTAATTATTACAAATTATTGTTTACTATTTTTAATTATTACTAATTATTACTAATTCGGATTAATTATTACTAATTATGATTAATTATTACCAATTATCAGAAATTATTGTGAATTATTGCTAATTATTAATCATTTTCATTAATTATTTATTAAATATTACTTATTATTGGTAATTATTGATAATTATTTGTAATTATTATTATTTTTCATTAATTATTACTAACTTTTGTTTGTTATTATTAATTATTGGTAATTGTATTTAGTTTTTACGAATTTTGATTAATTGTTATTAACTATTATTAATTATAAGTAATCATTACTAGTTATTAGTGATTATTATTAGTTATTATTAATTATTACTAATTATCAGTAATTATAACTATTTATAACTACTAATGATTAATTATAAATAATTATCTATAAGTATTACTAATTATAACTAATTATTATTTATTATTACTAATTATTGTTACTTATTATTAATTAATATTATTATTAAATATTAATTATTGTAAATTATAGTTAATTATTTCTAATCATTTTTAATTATTAAAAATTACCAATAATTATTAATAATTATTACCAATTATTGATAATTATTTCTAATTATCAATAATCTTTACCAATTATTATTAATTATTACTAATTATTACTAATTAAGTTTAATTATTACAAATTATGTTTCATAATTACTAATTTTCATTATTTATTACAAATATTCATCAATTAATACAAATTTTCATTAATGTTTGGTAATTATCATTAACTATGGGAAATTATCGTTAATTATTACTAATTCCCATTAATTATTACAAATTACTACCAATTATTGGTAATTATTTTCAATTATTAACCATTATTAGAAATTATTACTAATTATTGGCACTTATTGGTAATTATTGGTAATTATTATTAATTATTATAAATTATTACTAATTATTACTAATTATTACTAATTATTACTAATTATTACTAATCATTGGTAATTATTACTAATTATTGGTAATTATTACTAATTTTTGTTAATTATTACTACTTATTAGTAATTATTTGTAATTATTACTTTTTTTGTTAATTATTACTAATTTTTACTAATTTTTAATATTTTTTAATATTTTTTGTTAATTATTACTAATTATTCTGTGACGCCCCTGGTGCCACGGTGTTTTTATATTGGTTTTATTTTATCTTGTCTTGAGTAGTATTGAGTTTTAGTTCAAGGATGGCTGAAAATTTATGTTTTGGAGGCCTTTTTGGGAGGAGTATGATTATCCCACACAATTAGTAGTAACCATCAGGTACCCATGCGGGTGCCCAAGTGGGTTTTTGTTATGACGCATGACTTGCGCATGGTTTGTTAAACCATGCAACAGGTGTGCGATTGGCTCTGCAATTTTTTACAGTGCCTAGTGGCACAGTTTCAGTACGGTTTTCTCATTCATGCATCTTCCTAGGTGTAATGTCTTGGATTTTCCATGTATTATTTTTAAATATTATATAGAATTATTACGAGACCAGGCTTTGCGACGGCATGCGATTCCAAGGACCGAAGTGCCCGAAATAAATGGTTGAAATAAATTAAACTTTTAAATAGCAGGCATGAGTGGTTTTCCTAAAAAAGGTGAAATAACTTTTAAATGGGTTCCTGGATTAGAAATATAGGGGCACCATTGCGTTCAGAGTAGGAATTTTACCTTAGGTAGGGCCTAACATCGACCGGCGTGGGTCGGTAGTAGAAGCTAGTTTTTGGATGTTTTAAAAGGAAATAAAATAAATCAATATTTTATTTTATTTTAATTGTTTCCATGAAGTAGTGACAAGTTAATTGGTTATAAATAACCAGGAGCCCAGGGTTAGCCTCGTAACCTTGGAAACTTTTCTTAGACGTTCTAGAGCTTTGGAGATGATCCATCCTTGGAGGAATCTCGACAAACGACGATGAGTGACAATGCATGCATCGTTGCGTAGTGAGATCGAATCTCAACTGACGGCCACTCTCCCTCTTCCTCAAAAATCAAGGTAGGTGTTGTTATTTTTATTCATCCTTCCCCATTCTTGTATTCAAACAAAGAACATGGATCAACCCACAAACAGGTTGACCCACGGATCATTCATTCTTACTGGAGGGTCTTTTATCGGGTTTATTTGGTGGAATTACTCCATGTTTGATTTGATTTATATTTTGATATGCTTTGTTTAATCCTTCTAACTAGATTGGATCAACGATGTGACAAATGACAACGGAGGTTTATTCCTCGATTCATTATTTGTATTTCTTCTCCCCTTCGACCTGCACGTTCTTCACCTTCTTCATGGGGTTAATAACAACGAATTCTTGTGCATCCGTCTCAAAACGCAACTATCCCAAATTGTATATCTAACATCATGATGACCCAATAGAGGAGCGACGATGTTGGTGGTGGGAAAATTCACTCAGTTTGGGAGAAATCTTTCTTCAACGATTCTTCGTGCGGATGGATCGAAACATGTTTTCGGGGCTGATCGGAGGCCTAAAACCAATAGAATCAACCTTGCAGTAATGAAACGACCTAGAATATTGAGTTTTATGGTGATCGGACGGTTGGATCGAGAATCAGATCTTCACCTAGGGTGGGTCGGTGATGAACAACATTTTCTGGAAAATCGTGAAAAATATGGCATGTTCTCCAAAGAACACGGTGTGTGGGGTCGGATCTTCTACGGCTAGAGTTTCACAATGTAGGAAGCGATGACACGGTGTATGAAAATTGTCTCATGGCGTTTGGATCCTTATGTGGGACTAGGTCTATATCTAGGATGATACATTTACACGGTGTAGAGTACACGGCATGTACTCCACCACACGGCTAGACCAGGCCGATTACACGGGTTAACCCATGTACCGGTACACGGGTTGGAATACACGGGTCGAATCCATGTATGGGCACATGGACAACGTACACAAAGAAGACCCAGGATAATCAGAAACATCGTGTGACTTTCACTACATGTCTTGTATACACTTTCTACATGACATGTCTTCTCACTTGGGTTGTTTCACACGGGCAATACCTGAAGTCAAGTGACACGGCGTGTGACCTTGCTACACGTTGTGTACTCTCTTCTACCTAGCTTGATATTCTTGTCCACCATTCCATGGAAAAAAAATTTGGGTTGGTGCCCCCTTTGTTCATTCCCTTGAAGGTCATGTATTGTTTCCATCCATAGGAGCATGATCCCTTTGGGAGGAATTTCTTAATAGAATCAGAATCCCTCTAAGAGGCCCGAAGCAAGATCCTCTACCCATTCTTGGACCAAGTTAGAGTTAGGTATTGACCTGACCAATCCTGCAGGACATTAATCCTCTACTTACCTTGTGAATCAGAATGATTATCTGTATATGCCAAGGAACTAGCAGTGATTCTCATTTGTGTATTGTGATCTTTCCCCACCCAGGAGCGAGTTATCCTGAAATGAGTTAATTTTTTCTCCTTTATGATCTATTAGTGCATCTATCTCTCTCGTGACACTTCCTGATGAACCTACTTCTCATACAAAAATCACTAGATCTATCAGACTCTTGGGGTGATTCCTCCCGAACTAGTGCTTCATTGAATATTCAAACTAAATCCCTAGCATGGGTATACCTTCGTTGTGATTTACCTCTAAAATATGGGTTTGGGTTTTGAGTATATCTGTATATGTTTCTCTTGTTTTATGTTCTATAGACATATACTATTTAGATATTATTGTACCATTACATTGTGTATTTTTTTGTGGTTTTCAGGGACCTCTACTAAGTATTGTTATACTCACCACTACATGGGCTTTTCCTGCACGTGTCGTGTCTTGTGTAGATGAGCGGCCTTTTGATAGAGTCTAGGGTAGACTACGACCGGACTGAGCATTGTGAGATTCCTTATAGGTCGAGTTGTTCCCACAGTTATGAGCAGCTGTCCCAATACCTATTTATTTCTTACATGTTGGACTTTTTAGTTTGCAAACTCTTTCTTTTCATGGGCTTGTATTTTTTCTATGTTTACATTTCGCACTTTACATTCCGATGTATTCTGTTGTTTATGTTTAGTTGTATGCATGCATTTTGTTCCCTTAGTGGTATTTACATTTCATCATTTATGGTCGTAGAGATGGGTGCATGTGTATAGGTACTTAGGTAATGCCTCCCATGTTACTGATATGCCTACTCAGTGCTAGTCACAAGTCATTGGCCTATTGGAGGTGGACTTGGAGATTCACGACATGTTCCCCACTGGTACAGGTCGTGACAGAGTGGTTTCAAAGGTGTTCGGTTCTACCTTAGGGCCAAGAGTCTGTGAAATTGGTTTGGGGAAACAGTGTTAATAGTTTTGGGTTAGCTTTCAGGCTAGGGACTCTAGTGTTGGTGTGGGTGGTCGATGTATCTAGACACCAGGACTCTGATAACCTACTTTTTGACTCCGTATATGAGAGAACTAGTTGCAGGGAAACAAACTAATGGTACATGCATCATATAGAAATGGGTTTTGTTTTCCATGTCCTTTAGTGTCAGCTATCCAGATATACTCTTTGACTGTGGTACATTTTATTTTCTTATAGGATGACTCTGTGACACATAACATCTAGGATTCAACAGCTCAATCACGAGGATGACCCCCTTAGAGGCGAGGCTTAAATTTAAGGACCAGTTTTTAGGCATTACCTTCAGGTGGTGAACCTTCTATACCACCACCAGTGGATCAGCATGTGGTAACTACAGTACCAGCAAAAAAATAGCGTAGTTTGAGCGCACTCCATGAGTTTTAAAGACAGAGTCCCCTTAGGTTCCGAGGCGAGCCTGACCCTCAGGTGAATGAGGATTGGATTGAGGCAGTGACAAGAGTTTTTTGTCTAGTGAGGACACCAGCAGACCATATAGTGATCATAGGAGAGAGATTTTTTCAGGCTTTGGTGGGGAAATGGTAGAGTTTAACCATGCAGACTCGCGATGAGGATACTATCTTGTGGGAAAAGTTTTGACGCCTCTTTAGGGAGGAGTTCTCTCTAGTTGTTCTAAGAGAAGTGTATATCAAAGAGCTTATTTAGCTCCAGATGGGTAGTTTATCAGTGGATTACTATTTATCAAGGTTCACCAACCATGCCAGGTACATGATTAATATGGTCAGGGATCAATACTTCAAAGCACGGACCTTCAATAAATGTCTATGATGGGACATCAGAGCTATTGTCATGCATCTATGTATTTCAACTTATGAAGGAGTGCTCGAGTGAGATTGGGTGGTTGAGAGATTCTTGGATAAGAAGAGACATCTAGTTGTAGTTAGTAGTAGGTATACAGGTGTAGATACCTCATCGGTAGGGATTTGATGTTAGGAACAGGGATCGGGATGTTGTAGATATCACGGGAGGACCCAATAGAGGGGATTTGTGGTCCAAGGCTCTCATGATTGATCCAGTCAGCCTAGGGAGAGGTAATACTACTCATGAAACAGTAGGGGACATCTTGCTAGAGATTTCCCAACCTGTCAAACTACTGACAAGGATTTGGATGATTGACCACTGAGTCAATGGAAGAAAGTGATACAGGAAGACCCGCCAGGACGCGAACGTGGTAGAGGAGTAGGGAGAGCTGTAGGAGGTGGCAGACTCTTTGACATACTTCCACCACCACCACCAGGATGTTTGAACCAGGCTCAAAGAGTTGAGGGATGGGGACGGGGTAGCTACATGCGGTTGAGGTGTATGACCCAAGGACTCTATGGATGATCCAAGGTATGATCTGTGTTTTTCTACCTTAGATTTCGTACTTATAGACACAGGTTCCAGTCATTTTTTCCTTTCCATGCGTCTTGAATGAATGCTTGAGATTCTGGTGGAGTCATTGACTTGACCTTTATGATTGGAGATGCTTATGGGAGGAGACTCGATTATCACTATTGGGAAAAAATACCTCAATGTATCATTGAATCATTTTTTAGGTGATTGTGTTTGTTGATAAAGTGGACATCCATCTTGTGTTTTTTTAACAAGGCAGACCATGATGTAAATTTTGTTGACAAATGGGGTTTCCATGGTGATTTTTTTAGGTCCATAGATATTTTTGACAACCTATTTTTACAAAGATTGATGAAAAATTAATGGATGATCTGAAGGTGGTACAAAAATAACAGATCTAAGGTGGCACCATTTTCTAGTGTTTTCTAAATCTTTGGGCCTCAAAATTGACAAATGGAGAAAAGTGTTTTTGGAAAAGGGACTTGCAAGACAGTGTCTTAGAAGCTTTAAATCTTTCACGCCATATTTTTTTCAAGATCAAAACATTAAAATATGGCAAAGGAAAGAGGGGCACCAAAGTTTTGGTTTGGGAGCGCAAGGTGACTAGGGCGACAGAGACTAGGGCGGCTGGACTTGCATACCGAGATGAGACTTACATATCGGCACTAAGGGTACCCAAAATGCCTATAAATAGAGGGCTACCCCTCCACAATTTTATATATAGTTCAACAATTTGAGAAAATTAGATCTCCAATCACGTAGGTGGTTTGGGTGCGCAAGTGGTGGTGTTAGCACACAAGTATAAGAGTATTCAGAAGTTGTGTGCCAGTAGATAGTTGCATACTAATATTGGTTTGGGCGTAAAAGGGTGTGATTCGTCCAAGTTAGGATTTGGAAAAGGGAGTGTCGTACAAGTGGTTAGGTGATAGTTGTGCGCCATGATTGAAGAAGTGCACCAGGCATTAGAGAAGCGCGCCAAACATAGGGAAGTGTGTCAGTCACTCTAGCACTATGCGAAAGTTGGAAGATTGCCTAATACCTCCAGTGAAAAGTTTGATTCATCTATAGGTGAAATTTTTACATCAATAGAGCATCTACATACAGAGAAATATGCATTAATTTTTGATAATTACGATACCTACAGGTTTATAAATTTTGAGTGGATCTTCTGAAGAAGTAGTGAGATCACTTTAGTTGAGTGAGTAATGAGTTATCAAATTGTGAGTGGTTGTAAACCAAAAGGGACAGTGAGTCCTCTTAAAACTTGTAAATATTAGTGCGCTTATAGTGTATTTGGTACATAGGCACATCGTCGGTGTATTCTCCTTGGATGTAGCCTATTGAGGGTGAACCAAGTAAAATTGATGTGTCATGTGCATTCTTTAAGATTCCTTCATACTCTACAACAGAAAGGAGAGAGAGAATAGGGTTTTGTGTAATAACAAAACAAGATCAAAAAGGGTAGTTGTTTTAATTTTTCATACCCTGATTCACCCCCCCCCCTTAGGGTATCTAGCCTAGTGGACCTAATAATTGGTATCAGTTTTTCTCTCTCAAATGGAGTTCATCAATCATAAAGGGATTCCAATCTTCGATGGGAACAATTTTTAGATATGGAAGAATCAGATGAAACACTACTTTTGATCTTTGGGAATGTATGTGCTCATATCATCAATGCATGGCATAACATCCAATATTAACAGTGGTGCATTATCAGAAGCTGAGTGAAGAGAATTATATGCTGACGCCAAAGGAATCAATGCTTTAGGTGGAGCCCTATCCAATGAAATATTTATGAAGGTGATGTCATGAAGAACATCACATGTTATGTGGTAAAATCTATTGAACATATATGAAGGATATCCAAAGGTCAGAGATGAAAATATGAAAGTATTGTGGAAAAAGTATGAAGATCTAAGAATGAACCCGAATGAGTATGTTGATTCATTCTTTGATAGGGTAAATGTTGTACTGGAATACATGCAAGGTCTTGGAGAAATTATTGAAGACATAAAGATTGTGAAGTGCATCTGGAGGAAACTTCCACCTTGATTCAATCGGAATGTTTCAGTTTTGGAAGATAAATACCTGAAAGAGATGACATTGGATAACCTGCATAGCACCCTTATTGCATATGAAACGAGGAATGATGATAACGATGTTGTGGAAAAGGGGAAATATAAAGTAGTGGAATTAAAGACCATAAAGAAACTCACCATTGAATATTCTCAAGAAGAAGAAGAGACAGATAAGGTAATGTCATTCCTTTCCTCAAATATTCAAAGATCAAAAGGAAATTTCAAAGGGAAACTTCCACTTTCTTGATTTAGATGTGGAAAAGTTGGTCACCTTTCCATAAGGTGCCCCCAAGAAGTTTCAAGAAGATGGGTAGGATGAAATCAAAATTCCCAAGAGGAATAATTCATTCTATGTGAAAGGTAAGAAACAATTCAATAGAAATTTATTTAAGAAAAATAATCTTCTCTCACAAGAATGTGGTTGTTTAGATGAGTTTGAGGCTAAGAGGTTGAAGAGATAGATAACTGCACAGATTGTGGAGAGAATTCTATGGTTGCAGTTGTCAGTATCTCTCAAAAAAAGAAAGAAACTGACAATGATGAAGAAGAAGAAGAAATTGAAGGAAGAGTCAACATAGGAGCTGAATTAGAAGAATCTCTTGAAGAGATAGATGTTTGGAGGGAAAAACAAATAAATACAACAAGGTGGTACATGATTCCAAAGTCTAAATGAAACAAAAAAAATATGAGAAGTCTGAGATGATAAAAGAAAATTAAAACCTTAAGTCTTATAGGCCAGAGTGCTCAGAAAAGATTGGGGAATATAAACACAAGGTTGAAGAATAGAAAAGGGAAATCGATAGCATGAATAACACAAGGAAAGATCAAATCAAGCGTATTGAAGAACTTGAAGGAGAAGTTGTTGGTTTGTAGAAAAAGGTTAAGGATCAAGATAAACTCTTGACTCCCACTAGGAAATTAGGAAAGTAGATCATTCAAAAAATAGAGAAGCTAAAAGTGGATCATTGTGGTTCAGCAGAAAGGAAGCATCAATTATGTTAAGATGCTAAGGCCGATGGGGGTCTTTATCGAAAACAAAAAGCTGTGAAAATTGAAGTTAGACCGCAAGCACCCATTCTGAGATTGAAGGTTGATTTGGGCACAAAGCAGGATCAGAATATTCAGATATCCCAAGGGGAAACTAGCAGTGAAGAAGTGAAACAATGGAATGCACCTTATATCAGGTGTTATTTTTTTGGAAATATGGGACATTCACATTATATGTGTTCCATATCCAAGAGATATCGAAGGGCACAAGAATAGAGATGGCATCCAAAAAGAGAACATTTCTCTATAACATGTTTTGAAGGACACTATTTTTGGTTTGGAGGATTTGGGCACATGGCTAGATACTATACATCGACCATACAAAGGGTTGTGCCAAAGCAGAATCAAAATGTTCGCAAGCAGCGGATCAATGAACCAACGGGTGAGTTGAAAATGCAAAATAGATTTTCAGATTTTCAATATGAATTCGGTCCATCATACTCTAAAAAAGATCATAAGTCTCAATCTATGCCGGGTGTAAAGGAGAAAATATGGACCAATAAAAAAAGGATGATAAGTAAGTGGTGGAAGAAATTGCCCTTAAAGCATCAGACCATTATGGTGTGTGGATCCTTGATAGTGGTTTCACATCACACATGAAAGGTAATAAGTATCTTGTTATAGGAATAAAATATGACAAAGAAGGATTTGTCAAGTTTGTATATGATGAAGACCTAAAGATTATTGGCTCAGGAAGGGCCAGTTTTGGGGCAAAGAGATGAGATGTGCTGATGTCTTGGTTTTAGAAGGCCTCAGTCAAAATTTGATCAGCATCAGTCAACTATGTGACTCAGGATATTCTATAAGGTTTACTAAGAAGATATGTATTGTCAAAAGAAGAGACGTGATAGTTATTCTAAAAGGAAAAAATAAAAATTGTAAATCTCTACCTGGTAAGTGGAGAAGAAGATATGTGCTTTCTATCTAGAGAGGAAGAAAACAAGTTGTGGAAAAAATGAATTGGTCATATATTCCAACCATCCCTAGAAGATATAGTAAAGTTTGATGCATAAAGAGACCTCACTAAGATTTCATGTGATCGTACTCACACGTGCGATGAATTCCAACATGAGAATCTCATCTGAAAGACATATAAGGAAAAGTAAAATAAGTAAGCAAGAGTGCTCGAATTGGTGCATGTTGATGTTTGTGGGCCTATAACACAAATAGAAATTGATGGAAAGAGGTACTATGTTCTTTTAATTGATGACTATAATAGAATCGAATGGTTATTTGTTATTTCCCATAAGTTCGATGTGTTCAGCTGCTTAAAACAGTACCGGAGGGAGTGTGAAAGGATGTTTGGAAAAAAAATTGAAGTTTCGTACTGAAAATGGTACAGAATTCACAAATAGTTAGGTAGAAGACTATCTTGAGGAACATGGGATAAGGCATCAATCTTATTCAGTAAGAACCCCCCAATAGAATAGATTAGTTGAAAGGAGAAATAGGATCATCAACAACATTGCTGGAACAATGATTATAGAAAAAGACCTACCAAAGAAATTTTGGAAGAAAGCAGTGTGGACATCGGTCTACATTTCTAACAGGGGTATGTTGTGTCCGAAGGAAGGAAAGACTATGTATGAGATGTGGTATAGGAAAAATACAATGGTGAAGTACTTTATAATCTTTTGGAGTAAGTGATTTATACTCAATAAAGAAAAATACAATAAATTTGAGTCACGCGGAGATGAGGGAATATTCCCTCGATACTCAGGAAAAATAAAATCATAAAAATTATTTAATAAAAGGTTGGGAAACGTAGTTGAGAGCAATCACATCACTATTGAGGAAAATGATGAGAACATTCAATAGCACAATGAACAATTTTTTGATGAAAGTGATGAGGATGAAAGTAAAGTAGGAGGAGTAGAAGTGGCTGATGTTGATTTAGAAGAAGATAATGATGATGAGCATGAAGAAGAAAAACCTGCATCTGTACAAAAGCTAAGGAGTCGAGCTGAAATTGATAGGAAAAGTATCATTGGTGATCAATCAGCTCTAGTTCAGAAAATAAGAAAGAAATCACTTCAACAGACATCTTTCTTATCTCAGGTAGATCCTAAATGATTTTATAATGTAGGTGAAGATGAAAACTAGGTTCAGGCTATGAATGAAGAGCTAGATCATATTGAAAAGAATCATACGTGGGAGATAGTTTCGAGGCCAGCTGATAATAATGTCATTGGGAATAAATGGGTCTTTCACAGCAAGATGAATAAATATGGAATAATGATTTGAAAAAAATCACAACTAGTGTGCAAAGGATACTCCCAGATAGATGAAATTGATGTCAATGAGACATTTACACTAGTTTCAAGGGTGGAGACAATCAGATTATTCCTAGCCATTGTAGTGCAATGGAAGTTCAAAGTGTTCTAGATGGATGTCAAATCTACATTCTTGAATGGGATTCTGGAGGAATAATTGTATATCAAGTAGCCAGATGATTTTCTCATTCATAAAGATGAGAACGGGGTTTTTCAACTGTAAAAGGCGTTATATGGGTTGAAACAAGCATTGAGGTATGGTACTCAAGGCTTGATCAATATTTGAAGAAGCTTGGTTTCCAGGATGGTGGATTTCATTAAAATATCTATTTCAACAAAAATAGCAATCAAAGGATGATGGTGCTAGTTTATGTTGATGACATAATATTCGGTGGATCAGATGAAGCATAGTGCAGATAGTTTTCTGAATTCATGAAATATGAGTTCAAAATGTCTACGATTAATGAGCTAACATTTTCCCATAGTTTACAGGTGACATAAGGAAGTAAAGGAACATTCATTTCTCAATGAAAATATTCCAAGGAGGTTCTGAGAATATTTAGAATGGACATTTCCAAGGAGATGAAGACTCTGGTTTCTACCCAATGAAATTATTGAAAGATGATAATGGAAAGGTATTTAATATCACAAAATACAGGTGTATTATTGGGAGTTTACTATACCTGACAGCGACAGGACCAGATATTGTTTTCGCCACATTCCAAAAATCGTGATATTAAAGCAATCCCAAGGAAATTCACATTCTTGCGGTGAAAATAATACTTCGGTATATCAAGGGAACGGTAGATTTTGGCTTGATATATAGTGACAAATCTTAGTAAGAGTTATTGGGATATACTAATGGATATTGGACTGATTCAGTGGATGATAGGAAATCAATGTCAGGAGGTGATTTCTGTCTTGGTGGATTGTGTATTTCTTGGATAAGCAAGAAGAAAAATTGCATTTCATTGAGCACTTCATAAGCTGAGTATATTTCGGCCACTCAAGAATGCACCCAGTTATTGTGTATGAAGCAGAATATTGATGATATGGGAGTTAAAGTGAAGTATCTGATCAGAATCCAATGCGATAACTCAAGTGCTATAAATATCAACAAAAATACCATCCATCATTCAGGGACAATTCACATTGATATAAAGTACCATTTTATCAAAAAGAAGGTTGAGCAAGGAATTGTGAAGTTGGAGTATGTGCCTATAAAACTAAATATTTCATACATTCTGATGAATCCCTTACCCAAGGAATCTTTTGAGAGGAATCGACTAGCTCTAGGACTTCAGTCGACTACTTGCACCTAAAAAAGTGTTGATGAGGGACTCCCCCCCTCTCCCCAAGGTATAGCGTGTTTTATCTACTATGATAATATGTGTTCTTTTCAATGTCCCAGACCACAGAGAAGTAACCTTTGGGTTCGTTGACAAAGGGGATAATTAGTGACTTCTCAAGGGGGAGAAATTGTGGCTAAGGAAGTGATAAAATTTTTTAGTCAAAGACACGGGGAGAAATTGACATATGGAGCAGCGAGATAGGGGGAGAGAAATGAGATAGGGGAGAGTATTTAATATGACAATGCTAGAAGTAATCTATCAAAGGGTAGATATCATGAAAACCGAGGATCATGAGAAAAGCATAAGAGTGTTGTTAGAATGGCGTCATAAGGTTTCTAGCTCTCACTAATTGTTATCAGTGTGGTATCAACAATTAGTATTATTTTGGTGTCAATAGTTGGTGTCTAGAATGAAGTGATTCATTGATGATATTTTCATTTACTCTTGTTTCTCATGGTGAGCATTTCTCATGTGGTCTTAGAGTATGTGTTGATTGAATCTTTGATCGTTATCCGAATCGCAAGAGGCGAATGGTGGTAGTGGTTGGAAGAAGCTCTAGTGAGGTATCAAAGTGCATAGAATCGTTATGAAGAGAGTTTTCAACAAACCCAAAGGGGTACATTATTGGGAAAAAATACCTCAAGGTATCATTGAATCATTTTTTAGGTGATTGTGTTTGTTGACAAAGTGGACATCCATGTTGTGTTTGTTAAAAAGGCAGACCACGATGTTAATTTTGTTGAAAAAGGGGGTTTCCATGGTGATTTGTTGAGTTTTATAGATATTTTTTACAACCTATGTTGACAAATAATAATGATAAATTAATGGAAGATCTGGAGGAGGTACAAAGAGAATATATATAAGGTGGCACCATTTTCTAGTGTTGGCCAAATTTTTGGGCCTCAAAATCAACAATTGGAGAAAACTGTTTTTGGAAAAGGGACTTGTGCGTTGATGTCTTGTAAACTTGGAAACATGCATTCCATATGTTTTTCAAGATAATAACATCAAAATATGGAAAAGTAAATAGGGGCACCCAAGTTCTGGTTTGGGCGTGCAAGGTGACTAGGGCGACAAAGACTAGGGCGTCTGGACTTGTGTGTCGGTGCTCAGGGTACCCAAAATGCCTATAAATAGAGGGTTACCCCTCCTAATTTTTAGATAGAGTTCAACAATTAAAGAAAATTAGATCTTCAGTCACACAGTTGGTTTGGGCATGTAAGTGGTGGTGTGAGCGCGCAAGTATAAGGTTACTTATAATTTGTATGCCAGTTGATAGTTGCGCGCCAATATTGGTTTGGGAATAAAAGGTTGTGAGTCGCCCAAGTTTGGAGTTGGCAAAGGGAGTGTCACGCAAGTGGTTGTGTGAAACTTTCATGTCTGGCTTGAAGAAGTACACCAGGAATTAGCAAAGCGCTCAAAGCATAGATAAGTGTTCCAGTCACTCTAGGATTGTGTGAAAGTTGGAAATTTTCCTAGTACCTCTGGCGCAAAGTGTGATTCATCTACGATTGAAATTTGGATGTCAACAAAGAATCTACATACATAGAAAGATGCATTCATTTGTGATTAAGAAGATATAGGACCTCGGGACACCCTGAGAGGGGAGGGGTGAATCAGGGTGGCAACTTTTTCTTCTTTTAGTTGTGGATCTTGTTCCCACGTTGGTAGGAACTACCTAAACCTGTATGATGGATATGATCAGCAATTAAACATTCACATGCAGATAGATGACACAGCTATTTTTACTTGGTTCACCACTAAGGGCTACGTCCAAGGAGCATACGCCGACAGGTTGTCGGTCGTACCTAAATCCACTATGCTTCACTAGCTGTAGATTACAAATGTTCGGGTATAGACACTCTGTCCCAGGCTCACTGCCTTTACAATTGTTTAGGGATAGCTCACTGCGTCCCTCGGGTCACTCCCGTTGACTCCCCCTGGCTCACTGCCGTTGGTGAAGTCTCGCTCAGTTTATAGACGTGAAGGTCTCTTCAATAGGTGTCCATTGAAGTTCTTCGTCTCATGTTCAGCATGAGACATTGCTTGCATCAGGGTTCAGATTTGATGCTCCTTTTAGTTCAATCCTTCTTCTTTAGTGCACTGAATGAATGCACTAGATCCCCTTGTCTTCGTTTGCCTGAATCACAACCACTGATGTGATTGCTTACTTAATGAAGCTCAGCCTACTCGGCATTGTCAGAATCAGTTCTCCATGTATGCATGAGATCATGCATTTATCATTTAGATATCTTCTTCAATCTCACTTTGCACCGAAAGTATCACGAAATCTTTAGCTCTTGTGAAGCTCCAGAAAGGCGGGCGTGCTTCAACAATATTTGTCTCTCCTTTTCAAGCCCGACGCGCAAGTCTCCAACTGGTGCGCAAGTCTTAGGCACGCAAGTATAACCTGGCGCGCAAGTGTCTCCAAAGCACCTGCGCGACTCTGCCTTCTTGAACTTCAAACCTGCGCGACTCACTTCCTTTCCCAAATCACCTGGGGCGCTCAACCATCAGTCGGCGCGCAACCTCTACTTGCGCGACCCAACTACCACTTGCGCGGTTCAACCACCTACGTGACGAGAGCTCGAACAATCTCAAAGTCTTGAGCTCCATGAGAAATGAGGAGGGGTGGTCCAGTATTTATAGGCAAACTGGACCCCCTGTGCGGCGGCATGCAAGTCATCCATCGGCGCGCAAGTCTCGGCCCCTACTAGGCACTTGCGCGATCAACATCCAAACTTGCGCGAACATCTTGCCTTTTCCAAATTTGGATCTTCTGATCTCGAAAAACCATAGGCGCGCAAGTTATAATGAATTCAAGATGTCGGCGCGCAAGTCTCTTCCTGGCACATAATTCACCAGCGCGACATCACCAAAACTTGCGCGACCCTTATCCCTTTGCCATATTTTGATGCTCTGATCTTCAAAAACATATGGCGCGCAAGTTTCCTATCCTCCAAGAGTATGGCGCGCAAGTCCCTTTTCCAAAATCACTCTTCTTCATTTGTTGATTTTGAGGCCCTGAAATTTGGAAAACACTGGAAAACGGCGCCACCATGTATCTGCTCTTTTTGTACCGCCTCTAGATCATCCATTCCTCTGTCGATGTTCTTTAATCAAACATAGATCGTTGACCACAACTCTTGAACTCGACATGTCACCATGGAATCTCCTTTGTCAACAAATTTGTATGTCGTTTGTTTGCTTTGTCGACAAGCACGATCACCTCAACAACACTTCTTTTTGGTGATCTGTATCCTTCAGCAACTCTTTTTCTTTCATCACAAACTCCACTATTGTGATATGTATTCTTTGAAGGAACAGCTTTAGTACCATCATCCTCTATGACAATGTGATGTGCATGGCCATTTCATAATTCAAATCATTGGCACATTTCCTCCTTCATCAACCGTCATGATCAACTCATGCAGACCATGTGATTCAATCCATCAAGAAGTCTCTAGCATGGTTCTCACGCAATCATGAGTAATTGCATGGTCTTCATCAAAACCCATTGTTCTCATGCAATAATGAGGAATTGCATGGTCTTCATCAAAGCCCATGGTTCTTATGAAATAAGGAGGAATTGCATGGTCTTCATCCAAAAACACCATCCTGCTTTAATCATCCTTGGATGGATTACTCCTCACATTCTTCATTGTTGTAAACAATGTATCACCTTTGACACATGTTCTTTGAACTTACGATCAGCACAAAAATCGTCTGAATCACTACTCCTCTACTTCATCGGAGTACTTCATGATCTCCAACATTGTGACCTTCCATTCCTCCATTTTATTGGAGTAATTATTGATCTCTTTCATTTTGGTATTCCATTGACAACTATTGACAACAAATACAATCCTATACACAAAGTGGTTCCAACAGAAGATACCTAAAAGCCTATAAAATCTATTTGGATCTTCTTAAGAAGCAGTGAGATCACTTCAGTTGAGATAGCAGTGAGTTCTCAAATTTTGAGTGGTTGTAAACAAGAAGGGTCAATGATTACTCTTCAAACTTTTAAATAGAAGTGCACTTATAGTGGATTTGGTACATTGGAACACCATCGGTGTATGATCCTTTGATGTCACCCAGTCAGGGTGAACCAAGTAAAATTTATGTGTCTTGTGCATGCTTTATGATTCACTCATACTTTGAAACGAGAAAGAGAGAGAGAAGATGGTTTTGTCTAACAACAAAACAAGATCAAAATTAAATGTTGTTTTAATTTTTCATACCCTGATTCACCCCCCCCCCCCAGGGTATCTATCCAAGTAGACCTAACAATCACACATCATTGCTGACAGTGTGATATTACCCATAGAGGTGTGAGTTTTAATTGGAACCTCTTGGTGGAAACGTCGAGCTCTTACGATGTCATTCTCGGTATGGATTGGTTATCTTAGGTCCATGACAATATGGACTACTTTAGGAGAAGAGTGTTGTGTTTTCACAGTGATGGAACAAGGTTTTTCTTTTTTTGTGAAAATTAAACTGATGTAGTAGATGATGGGATCATGCATAGGAGGGTACAACCAATCACTCGTGAGTTGGCTAGCCTTATCCTCAGAGTGAAAGATGTTATGAGCTTCTAGTTCCTAGAAGTATTGGTGGAGTACGATGATGTCTTTCCCAAGCATGTTTCAGGATTACCTCCCCACCAAGAGATCAAATTTTTCATTGAATTGCACCCTAGGATGGCACCGGTATCCCCATCATCATATTTGATGGCTCCTGCAAAGCTGCACGAGCTGAGGGTGCTCCTGGAGGATTTGAAATGGAAGGGATTTAGAAGACCCGATGTTTCACCCTAGATAGCCCTAGTTTTTTTTCAAGAAGGAAGATGGGAGTTTGAGGTGTGTGTGGATTATTGGTTCCTGGATCATGTAACGGTGAAGAAAAAGTATCCACTGATGATGATTAATGACCTATTTGATCAACTAAGAGGGACGCGATGGTTCTTGAAGGTTGACCTTCGATCAGGTTACGACTAGTTATGAGTACGAGATGAGGAGATATCAAAGATGGCTTTCAGATACTGCTACTGTCACTAGAAGTACTTGTTGATGCCTTTTTTTCATGACTAACACCCATGAAATGTTCATGGGACTTATGAACTAGATCTTCTAGTTGTACTTAGACAGGTTCATAGTGGTCTTAATCAATGCCATCCCTGTGTACTCGGCGTTAGAGGGGGGGCATGTGAGACACCTACGGATGTTTCTAGACGTACTCTAGGAGTACCTGCTTTATGGGAAGCTCTCGAAGTGCCATTTCTAGAAACAGGAGGTCCACTTTATATGACATGTTATCTCATTATATGGATTAGTAGTGGACCCATCCAATGTCGAGGTAGTGTTAGCATGGGATCCACCCCAAATTTTGATAGAGGTGTGGAGCTTCCTTGGGTTGGAAGGATACTAATAGAGATTTATCCTTAATTTCTCTCATATGTCAGCACTGATGAGAGCCTTGACCTATAAGGGGAAGCCTTTCGTATGTATGGAGAAGTTCCAGTAGGATTTCCAGTAGTTGATGCAAAGTTTGATGAGCATACCAATCTTGAAATTTTCAGAAGAGGGTGTCATGTACATAGTTTTATGCGATGCATTAGAGACTAGGCTTGGATATGTCCTGATGTAGATATTGGCAGTGATTGCTTATGGTTTGCACCAGCTAAGGCCAAATGAGAAGAACTATGTGACCCATCATCTTGAGTTGGTAGTAGTATTCTTCATGTTGAATATGTGGAGACAATTCTTTATGGATGAATTGTTTATCATCTAATCTTACCAAAAGAGCCTCAATTACATCTTCTCACAAAAGGATCTAAATCTGAGGTATAAGAGATGGCTGGAGGTCCTCCAGGATTATGAATTTGTGATTTTCTATACTCCTAGTAAGGGGAGAAAAGTAGCTGATGCTCTCAGTCGAAGATCGAGTTCACAGTAGCTGAGCATGGCGTCGGAGCAGTTGTCCTTGATACAGTTATCATTCATGGTTAGGGAGGATGCAAATTATCTCCAGTCGATGGTTGTTACCCCTCAACTCATGTAACAATTCAGGGAGGCAAAACTAGGGGATATCAACTATGAGACTTTATGTGATTATTTTTCCACAAGACAAGCTCTTGATGGATATTCTCAAGGTGTGGAGCACGTGGTCCTTTTTAGAGGCTGTCAGTTGTGCTAGTGGCATTGAAAGAGGAGGTTCTGAGGGTGTTTTATACACCCCCCTTGGCGGTACATCCTAGAACTTTAAAAATGTACCATGACCTCTGATGTCTATTTTGGTGGATAGGGATGAAGAAAGAAGTAGCAGAGATCGTTTCTCGATGCCTTACATACCAATAGGTGACAATTGAGAACCATCTTCCATGGGGCTAGCTCACCCTATGACATCGCGCCTTTTTATAACATAAACTTTCATTACATTACACAAAATTGAGGATCTTTAAGGTTTAGTGTCTTGGAAACCAGGAACATAATACATGAAAACAACATAAAGAATTCTTCTTAAACACTTCAAAGGCTTCACCTTAAGTTCATCCTAGGTTCATTACTGCATCTCATAACATGGGGACATACATCAAAAGAAAGGGTGAGCAGAAGGCCCAGTAAGGGAAACAAGAGAAACATTTTACATGTGAACTTGAGATACTTCAATAAGGTCGTGAAAAGAACTTTAAGGCCTGATAAAGAAATCAAGAGATATATCATAATAAAAATAACATTTTTCATAACATGAAGATGTGGCTACAACATTTAATATTGACAATCATTTCGTTTCACCAAGGTCCATCCCCAAGGTGTCATTAAAATTTACCAAGGTTATTCACCAAGGTATCAGTCTAAAAAGTCATATCTAGAGATTAAGTCTTTACCCAATAAATTGGAGCGCTATATGGGAACACCCTTGAAATGTATTTATTATCATGTGATCCACATATATAATCATCAATAATTTCATAAACAACCCATATAGCATAAAATAAATGGGTTTCATTTCATAATCATAACGTTTTAAAAACTGCTTTAAAGACATGATCTTTATGTCACTTTAAACCCACGGATAGGGAAAGCGGGTTTCATGTATGTAAATCAGAGAATTTAAAATAGAAAATTTGGATATATATGTGAATACCCCTGTATAAATAAGAGCTTTGAGTATTCACTTTAGAACATAAAATAATTTTGAGAAAAGAGAGAGGCATTTTGAGACGAAAATTCTGCAACATAACAGCTATGTTTCGGGGTTTTAGAAAACATTGAAAAGAGAGGGGACATGGGTCACCCACTCATAAATGATCCATATAACAGTATAGGGATAGAATATAAAGAATACATGAACATGTTAATGAAATTTGAAATACATACCATATGAAATGAAAAACATGGAAGTGAGACAAAAATAAGATTTCTCTTATGAAAATTCGGCAGCCTAACGGCGTCACTTAAACTTCAATAAAAATGAATTGACGAGATAAAATAGGTTCTCTAATCATATGATCATATAATATCAGTATGATAGGTATAGAGATAATACCCCAACATAATAAAAAGGAACTTTAAAGATTTGACATGAAAATAGAACCTGAAAATGATGAGAAAGGTGGAAGAATCCCTTAAAAATCCGTCAGCCTAACGGCGTCACTTAAACTTTCATAAACCAAAATGATGAGAGTAAGAGGGGATATCTCATCATATAAACATGAAAAGGGAAGTAAGAGGAATATAGAAGAACATACTCACACATAATAACATGGAGCATAGAAGGAATGACATAAAAGAGATTACTTGAAAAAAAGAGAGAGGTCGGATCCCTTACCTTAAACATAACTCTTAAAAATCAAAGGTTGGGACCTTGAGAGGCTTGAGTGCACCTTGTGAGGACTCCTTGGGAAGAAAGGAGACCAGAACTTCGTTGAGAATGATTTTTGAGTCCAAAGGATGAGAGAATGGCTTGGTATTTATAGGTAAAGTGAGGGGACAAGGCATTAATGGCCAAGGGACACCTCACAAGTGGTTTTCTCAAAACCATGTGCTCTCCCAAGATATTTCCCATTAATTTAGGACACATGGGGCCCCCAATACAATAATTCATCACCTTTGGTTGGCCAACCCTTAAAATATCTCATGACATCACCATGACACAGCTATGATGTCATTAAACATACCGAAACCCTAAAACTGTATTTTTACTATTCACTGAAAATTTAACTTCCTCAGAAATATCCCAAAATTTCACCTTAACCAAATATCGATGCTCTCATTAAAAATATGAACTCCATTTTATAAAAATAATTTTCTAAATATTTTTAATTTAATTTTTAAATAAAACAATATTCACCAAAAATTCATTTTTTTCAGAAAAAACCCCAAAAATTACCATAACATAATATCGGTGCTCTGAGTTCAAAAATAAATTCCATTTTATAAAAATATTTTTCTAAATATTTTTAATTTAATTTTTAATTAAAAAACAGTGTTCATCCCAAAAAACTAATACTTGACTACTAATTTATGAAACTGTTATTTACCCATTTTATTGAATCTCATTACTTAATCTAGGTGTCTAAATTATATTAAAACTTTATTTGAGTGAAATTACTAATCCATTTGGTCACATTACTAATCCTAAGCATAAAATCACTATTCATAATTTTCTATTCATCAAAAATTAAGTTGATCTTATTAGACTCCAAATTCCTTACTGAACACTTTTGTATAAGACCATTTTTTGAAAATCATTACACATCATTAATTATTTAGGGTTTACATAATTATTTTAAAATATCCTTTTTAAAAAATTCATCAATAAAATACATCCTAAAATTATCAGGACATTTGAAATTTCACAAACATCACTGACGGAAGAAATCTCAATTCATTCATCCCAAAGGATTACACAAAGAAGCTAGGGTCTCATCACATAGCCCCTTATAACACTGGCATATGACCTAAGAGTAAGGTGTGCTATGGTGAGAGAATCTGAGGGAGCCTCAGATAAAATTGTCCTAGTAGTAATCTCTACTAACTTGAACTTCTCCTGTAGGTGTTTCCGTTTAAGCTTGACATGCTGGAGTTCGGCTTGGGCTTGGTCCAAAGCGAAGCCCAAAGATGCCACCTCCTTCCCAAGCTCTGATAAGTGGGCTTCATAAGGTTTGAGTCTACTGGATGAAGCCATCGACTCCTCTTTCTGCATTAACCATTAACATCTCTATTAAATCATTAAGGGTAAGTTAATATACTACTCAAAAATATTGGGTCGTTACATGCTTCCCCCCTTATGAAATTTCATCCCCGAAATTTATACATGAGGCCTAGTCGAAAAGGTGAGGGTACTTTTGAATCATCATTTCCTCAGGCTCCCAAGTCACTTATTGATATTTAGGATTCCTCCACAACACTTTCATAAGGTGGGTAGTCTTGTTTCATAGAACCTTGCCTCTATGGTCTAAGATCTCCACTGGCTGCTCCTCATAAGAGAGGTCATGTTCCAGTTGTACCACCTCTGGGTTCAGTACATTCGAAGGGTCGGGTATGTACTTCCTCAAGAGAGATACATGGAAGACATTGTGAACTTGAGCTACGTTCGGTGGAAGTGCTAGACGATATGCGACTTCTCTTATGCGATCAAGGATTTTATAGGGGCCAATGTACCTAGGGTTGAGCTTCCCTTTCTTCCCAAACCGCAGGACTCTCTTCCATGGATAAATTCAATGGAAGACTTTGTCACCAACACCAAACTCCCAGTCCCTTCGACGATTGTCAACATAGCTCTGCTGCCGACTCTGAGCAGCCTTTATGTGTTGTTGGATGGCATGAACCTGTTCTGTCATCTCTTGCACAAGATCAGGCCCAAGAAGATTTCTCTCACCAGTTTCATCCCAACAAGTAGGAGTTCTACATCGCTTTCCATACAGAGCCTCATAGGGTGCCATCTGAATACTCGAATGGAAGCTGTTGTTATAGGAGAACTCAACTAATGGGAGGTGTTGATCCCATCCACCTTTAAATTACATTGAGAATAATCTCAGCATGTCTTCGAGTGTCTGAATAGTCCTTTCAGATTGGCCATCAGTTTGAGGATGATAGGTCGTACTAAAATTCAATTCAGTATTCAGAGCATGTTGAAGACTTCTCCAGAATTTTTATGTGAATCTTGGATCACGATCAGACACGATGGATAGTGGTACCCCATACAGCCTCACCACTTCCTTTATGTATATCTTGGAAAGTTGATCCATAGAGAAATATTCCCGAATAGAGATAAAATGGGTGTTCTTGGTGAGACGGTCCACAATAACTCATATCGCATTGTTTCCTTTGGATGTTTTTGGGAGACCAGTTACAAAGTCCATAGTGATATTATCCCACTTCCATACTGGTATGGGTAGCAGTTGTAATACCCCCTTAGGAAGTTGTCATTTTGCCTTTACTTGCTGACACACCAGGCACCTTGTAGTGTAATCAACAATCTCCCTCTTCAGGTTATCCCACCAATAATGATCACGAAGGTCTCTATACATTTTAGTGCTTCCCGGATGTATAGAGGAAGTAGATCTATGATCTCCATCCATCAGTTCTTTCTTTATATCCGGAATAGATGGAACTCATAGTCTTGTACGAAATTTCAATACACCTTCTTGATCAATATTGAAATCAGGGAACTTCCCATCTTTTACAGCCTCCAACTTCTCCTGCAGCAAATGATCTTATTTTTAAGCCTTCTTGATCTTCTCTAGTAATGATAGTTGAGAAATCATTTGGGATAGGGTTGATGATTTCCTTTTCCTTATAATTCCCATGTCCAGTTTTACTAGATCTTTAATCAAGGGATCTCCTAGGATCCTCATTGTTTCCAGAACAACAGGGTCTTTCCTGCTTAACGCATCTGCAACTTTTTTTGCTCTTCCAGGGTGATAATGAATTGAACAATCATAGTCTTTAATAAGCTCCAACCATCTCCTTTGTCTCATGTTCAATTCTTTCTGTGTGAAAATATACTTTAAACATTGGTGGTCGGTGTATGTATCACATTTCTCCCCATAAAGATAGTTCCTCCATATATTTAGATAAAAAACAATTGCCGCTAGCTCTAGATCATGTGTAGGATAGTTCTGCTCATGAATCTTCAACTGTCGAGATGCATAAGGAATTACCTTGTCATTTTGAATGAGGACACACCCAAGCCCTTTCAGAGATGCATCGCTAAAAATAAAGAATCCTTCTCCGATAGAGGGTAGTGTTAACACAGGTGTAGTAACCAATCTCTTATTCAGCTCTTGGAAACTTTCCTCGCATTCCTTTGTCCAGATGAACTTAACCCCTTTTCGAGTCAACTTGGTTAGTGGATTAGAAAGCCGTGAAAAGTTTTTCACAAACCTCCTATAATATCCTGCTAAACCAAGGAAACTACGAATCTCAGTTACTGTTGTGGGTTGAGGCCACTCCTCCACAACCATTGTCTTTGCAGGGTCAACCGAGATTCCTTCATTGGTTATGATGTGCCCCAAGAAAGCCACTTGTTGTAACAAAAACTCACACTTGCTGAACTTTCAAAAGAGCCTCTCCTTCCGCAGAGTTTTTAAAATAACCCTCAGATGATCTTCATGCTCCTCATGACTTTTTGAATATATCAAAATATCATCAATAAAAACTACCACAAAGTTATCAAGGCAGTCCTTAAAGACTCTATTCATCAAATCAATGAAAATAGCAGGAGCATTAGTCAATCCAAAGGGCATAACAGTAAACTCATAATGCCCATATCTTGATCGGAAGGCAATATTTGGAATATCTTCCTTTTTCACCCTCAGTTGATGATAACCAGATCGAAGGTCAATCTTAGAGAAGAATTGAGCCCCACGAAGTTGGTCAAATAAATCATCAATTCTTGGAAGAGGGTATCTGTTCTTCATAGTGATCCCGTTCAATTATCTATAATCAATGCATAGATGCATTGATCCATCCTTCTTCTTCCCAAAGATAACTGGTGCTCCCCAAGGAGACACACTCGGTCGAACAAACCCCTTCTCCAACAAGTCTTGGAGTTGTTTCTTTAACTCTTCTAGCTCCACATTTTCCATTCTATATGGGGTCTTTGATATCAGTTGAGATCTAGGTACGAGTTCAATGGAGAACTCTACCTCTCTTTCTAGGGGAGGTCTAGGTAACTGCTCAGGATATACATCCATGTATTCCTGAACAATCGGAACATCTTCAATTTTTATGCTCCTTTTTCCTTCTTCATCATCACCGATTAACTCCATAAAGAAAGCTATGGGAGGTGCTTCTAGATAGGGATCAGTTCGGGATATCTCTCCTTGGAAGATAACTGTAGGTCGTTTATTCAAGACTACTGAGATTTCCTTACTTCTACATTTGATCTTAGCATTATACTTCGAGAGCCAGTCCATCCCTAGTATAACGTCGAATTCCAACATGGGAATGACTACTAGATTTGCGATAAGATTGTACTCACTAAAGTAAACACTGTAGTCTCTAAACACTATTGATGCATGGATAATCCCACTTGGAGTCTTGACTGAAAACTCTACCTCAAGAAGTTCAGGGATTGATTCTATATTCTTTGCAAACTTGGAAGAAATAAAGGAATGCATAGAAACAGAATCAAACAAAGTAGTTGCTAGTTTTGAGAGGACAACAAGAGTACCTTCTACCACATCATTAGGAGCTTCAAATTCAGTTGTTGTGATAGCAAAAGCATGACCTTTCTCCCTTGGACTTTGCTGAGGTTGATGGTGATTCCCCTCCACTTCCCTTGGATTTGGACAGAGATTAGAATAGTGCCCAAGCTGTCCACAATTAAAGTAATGGACTTCCGGTAAGGCCAGAACCATCTTCCCTTTGTCGTTAGTGTTGGGGAGTTGAGGCTTCACCTTACTACGACAATTCCGAGAAATATGGCCTCCTCTTCCACACTTGTAGCACTTTCCATTTGCGACCAAGCAGTTCCCCGGATGCTTCTTCCCACATTTATTGCATGTGGTAAGTTGCATTTGCTTTCCACCTCTTCAATGATCAAAAGTCTTCCCTAAAATGGGCTCCAATGATCTCTTCTTTTCATTTTATTTCTGAGACCACTCTGTCTCACCAAACTCTTGCTCGAATTTTATTGCACTCTGCACGATCTCCTCATAGCTATCGTAGTCCCGGTTGGCAAAATTTTTTCGCAGATGAGGTCTCAGTCCACCGAAAAATCTATCAACCTTCCAACTTCGATCCATGACAAAGCTAGAGGAATATCATGAAAGTTGGGTGAAGTTCATCTCATAGCTTCCGGCAGATTCGTTCTCCTTCTGCTTCATCTCGAGAAACTATTTCTCCATTCTCGTTCTCATGGAACGAGGGAAATACTTATTAAAGAATATACCCCGGAACTCTTCCCACTCCATAGCTTCCATCTCTCATCTAGGCTTCGTGTTTTTGACTAGTGACCACCACTGATCAGCTTCTCCCTCAAGGTGGTAAACAGCAAGGGTGACTTTTTCTTGTTCCAAACAAAGGAGTACAGAAAAGATCTTTTCAATGGATCTTATCCATTGTTCCGCAACCAATGGGTCAATAGATCCACTAAATGATGGTGTTAGTTGACACATGAAGGACTCAACAGAATGTTGTTCCCTTCGTGGTGAGATCAACCTCTCATCTTGATTCAAGTTATTACTCATAACTTGAGTCATTTGGTTCATCATTCGCATGAATTTTTCCATTCCGACTTCCATCGGAGGTCCATCAGCACATAGTGTATTGCGGTCACCATCAGCACGATTCCTCCTATTGCCCGCCATTTTCTAAAAGAATAAAACTTTAGTGAGAAACTTATTTCATTTATGAATCTTTTACCTAAGACTTCAATCTTAGACAATTACATTTCTCTATAATTCCTTCATAATGATTCATAAAAAGCTTGTGATTAACCAAATATATCCTCCAGGAGTGTCGTAACCAAGAGTGAAGCAAGGCCCGTTATCATGCACCAGTTCCCGTTCGAGTCTAGCTCAAAGCGGTATTTTCGGGTTTTACCCCTATGTACATCTATTCCAGAGCCGCCTCTACCTGCTCGTATCCAGACAGGGATGTATTTGTTTGATAAACCACTTACTCAATACTTACCAAAATACCAGGAAGTTTATCTATATTTAAGATTTTCTATAGGGTTCTTCCTAAATTTTTTATATCCTAATTTCCACAAATAACTAAACCATCCTCTGATACCAACTATGACATCCCGCCTTTTTATAACATAAACTTTCATTACATTACACAAAACTGAGGATCTTTAAGGTTTAGTGTCTTGGAAACCAGGAACATAATACATGAAAACAACATAAAGAATTCTTCTTAAACACTTGAAAGGATTATCCTTAAGTTCATCCTAGGTTCATTACTGCATCTCATAACCTGGGGACATACATCAAAAGAAAGGGTGAGCAGAAGGCCCAGTAAGGGAAACAAGAGAAAAACTTTACATGTGAACTAGAGATACTTCAATAAGGTCATGAAAAGAACTTTAAGGCATGATAAAGAAATCATGAGATATATCAAAATAAAAATAACATTTTTCATAACTTTAAGATGTGGCTACAACATTTAATATTGACAATCATTTCGTTTCACCAAGGTCCATCCCCAAGGTGTCATTAAAAATTACCAAGGTTATTCACCAAGGTATCAGTCTAAAAAGTCATCTCTAGAGATTAAGTCTTTACCCAATGCATTGGAGCGGTATCTGGGAACACCCTTGACATGTATTTATTATCATTTGAGCCACATATATCATCATCAATCATTTCATAAACAACCCATATAGCATAAAAGAAATGAGTTTCATTTCATAATCATAACGTTTTAAAAACTTCTTTGAAGACATGATCTTTATGTCACTTTAAACCCACGGATAGGGAAAGCGGGTTTCAGTATGTAAATACCAAAATTTAAAATAGAAAATTTTGATATATATGTGAATACCTCTATAAAAATAAGAGCTTTGAGTATTCACTTTATAACATAAAATAATTTTGAGAAAATAGAGAGGAATTTTGAGACGAAAATTCTGCAGCATAACAGCTATGTTTTGGGGTTTTAGAAAACATTGAAAAGAGAGGGAACATGGGTCACCCACTCATAAATGATCCATATAACAGTATAGGGACAGAATATAAATAAGATCTGAACATGGTAATGAAATTTTAATGACATACAATATGAAATGAAAAACATGGAAGTGAGACAAAAATAAGATTTCTCTTATGAAAATTCGGCAGCCTAACGGTGTCACTTAAACTTCAATAAAAATGAATTGATGAGATAAAATAGGGTCTCTCATCATATGATCATAAAATATCATTATGATAGGTATATATATCATACACCAACATAATAAAAAGTAACTTTAAAGATTTGACATGAAAATAGAACTTGAAAATGATGAGAAGGGTGAAAAAATCCCTTAAAAATTCGGCAGCCTAACGGCGTCACTTAAACTTTCATAAAACGAAATGATGAGAGTAAGAGGGGATCTCTCATCATATAAAAATGAAAAGGGATGTAAGAGGAATATAAAATAACATCCTCCCACATAAGAACATGGAGCATAAAAGGAATGACTATAAAATAGATTACTTGAAAAGAAAGAGAGAGGTCGGATCCCTTACCGTAAACGTAACTCTTAAAACTCAATGGTTGGGACCTTGAGAGGCTTGAGGGAACCTTGGGAGGACTCCTTGGGAGGTAAGGAGACCCTAAATTCGTTGAGAATGATTTTGGAGTCCAAAGGATGAGAGAATGGCTTGGTATTTATAGGGAAAGTGAGGGGACAAGGCATTAATGGCCAAGGGACACCTCACAAGTGGTTTTCTCAAAACCATGTGCTCTCCCAAGATATTTCCCATGAATTTAGGCCACATGGGGCCCCCAATACAATATTTCATCACATTTGGTCGGAAAACCCTTAAAATATCTCATGACATCACCATGACACAACTATGATGTCATTAAACATACTGAAACCCTAAAACTGTATTTTTACTATTCACTGAAAATTTAACTTCCTCAGAAAAATCCCAAAATTTCACCTTAACCATATATCGATGCTCTCATTACAAATATGAACTCCATTTTATAAAAATAATTTTCTAAATATTTTTAAATGAATTTTTAAATAAAACCCTATTCACCGAAAATTCATTTTTTCAAAAAAAAACCCCAAAAATTACCATAACATAATATCAGTGCTCTGAGTTCAAAAATAAAGTCCATTTTATAAAAATATTTTTCTAAATATTTCTAATTTAATTTTTAATTAAAAAACCCTATTCATCCCAAAAAACTAATACTTGACTAATAATTTATGAAACTGTTATTTACCCATTTTATTGAATCTCATTACTTAATCTAAGTGTCTAAATTATATTAAAACTTTTTTTGAGTGAAAATTACTAATCCATTTGGTCACATTACTAATCCTAAGCGTAAAATCACTATTCATAATTTACTATTCATCAAAAATTAAGTTGTTCTTATTAGACTCCAAATTCCTTACTGAACACTTTTGTATAAGACCATTTTTTGAAAATCATTACACATCGTTAATTATTTAGGGTTTACATAACTATTTTAAAATTTCTTTTTTAAAAAATTCATCAATAAAATACATCCTAAAATTATCCGGAAATTTGAAATTTCACAAACATCACTAACGGAAGAAATCTCAATTCATTCATCCCAAAGGATTACACAGAGAAGCTAGGGTCTCGTCACATAGCCCCTTATTACACTGGAATATGACCTAAGTGTAAGGTGTGCTATGGTGAGAGAATCTGAGGGAGGCTCAGATAAAATTTCCCTAGTAGTAATCTCTACTAACTTGAACTTATCCCGTAGGCGTTTCCGTTAAATCTTGACACGCTGGAGTTCGGCTTGGGCTTGGTCCAAAGCGAAGCCCAAAGATTCCACCTCCTTACCAAGCTCTGATAAGTGGGCTTCATAAGGTTCGAGTCTATTGGATGAAGCCATCGACTCCTCTTTCTGCATTAATCATTAACATCTCTATTAAATCATTAAGAGTAAGTTAATATACTACTCAAAAATATTGGGTCGTTACACACCCCATGAAAATGTAGGAATGGAATTGGGATGGAATATCGATGTACTTTGTGATGATCTTACCATGAACATCCAGGGGACATGATTCCATCTGGGTGATCGTTGACCGACTCCCCAAGTTAGTCCACTTCCTAACTATCAGGGAGAAGAGTTCCGTAGAGAGCTTGGAAGGCCTATATGTCCAAAGGATAGCTCAAATTCATTGCGTCCCTTCGATGATATTCTCAAATCATGATGCTTGTTTCACATCCCAGTTTTGGAAGGGATTGTAGGAGGCATTTGAGACTCAGCTACATTTGAGCACATCGTTCTATCCCCTGACAGATGGTCAGACTAAAAGAACCATTTAGGTTCTAGATAATATGTTGTTGGACTTTATCTTAGACTTTGTTCATAGTTGGGAGGACCACCTGCTACTATTAGAGTTTCTTACAACAACAGCTACCACTCCACCATCCGTACAGCACCATTTGATGCATTATATCGGTGAACCTGCTGGTCATCACTTTTCTAGACTGACCTTAGATATTCATCACTCATGGGTCCAAAGTTGGGGCAAGCTACCACCAAGAAGCTGTAGATCATCCAGGAGTAGATGAAGACTGCATAGAGCTGGCAGAAGTCTTGTACTGACAGAAGGTGGAGACCTCTGGAGTTTGAAGAGGAAGACCACTTTTCCTTCCGGTCTGGCCGAGGCAGCAAGTTATCTTTGAGGTCCATCATCCCTTATCAGATACTGCACAGAGTTGTTGAGGTGTAATACCATCTATCTATACAACCATAGTTACACTGGATACATGATGTCTTCCACGTATTTCGGTTGAGGAGATACGTGCATGACACATCACATGTCATCAACTGGGGCGAGCTGGACATCAAGGATAATGCGACCTTCGCAGAGTACCCAATGGAGATCCAAGATTGGTAGGATAGGATTCTTCATAGACAAGTGATTCCCTTAGTGTGTGTCTGGTGGTAGCATGGGAACATTAAGGAGAGCATAGGGGAGGAGGAGGCTCGTATTCTTGTCCAGTACCCACATCTGTTTGAGTAGCCTTTTTTTGGCTTCTCGGGACATAAAATCCCTATGGTGGGGAGAATGTAATGTCTCAGATTTTCAGTGTATTTTTTTTAAATTATATGGAATTATTACGAGACCATTCTTTGTGAAGACGTTCAATTCTGAGGCTCGAAGTTCTCGACATAAATGTTTGAAATAAATTAAACTTTTAAATAGCGTGTATGAGCAGTCTTCCTGAAAAAATGGAATAAGATTTAAACAGGTGCCCAAATCAGAAATCTGAGGGAATCATTACATTTAGAGTGGAGACTTTTCCTTATAAAGGTCCTAACATCGATTGTAACGGGTTAACAGTAGAAGTTAGTTTTTTTGACATTTTAAAAGAAAGTAAAATAAATTAATAATTTATTTTATTTTAAAAATTTCTATGATGCAGCGACATGTTAGTTGATTTTAAATAACCAGGAGCTCAGGTTTAGGCTCATTACTCTAGAAACATTCCTTGGATGCTTTGGAGGTTTGGAGAGGAGCCATCTTTGGAGGAATATCCACAAATGACTATGAGCGACAACATGTGGATCTTTGCGCAATGAGAAGGAATCTTGACCAATGGACACTCTCCCTTTTCAATGTTGATCAAGGTAGGGGTTGTTATTTCAACTATTTATTCCTCATTCTTGGATTCAAACGACAAATGTTGATCCTTCTAATGGGATTGTATCAACACAGGATGAATGATGGTAGAGGTTCATTCCTTGATTATTTTTTTGGATTTCATCTCCCCTTCGACCCGCACATTCTTCATGTTCTCCACGGGGTTAAGTACAATGGATCATTGCATGTATTTCTCGCAATGCTATGATCCCAAATCATAGATCTAACATTTTGATGACCCAATAGAGGTTCAAAGATGATGGAGGCAGACGAATCAACTCAATTTATTATAAATCATTCTTCAACGGTTCTTCATGTGGATGGATCAAAACACGTATTTAGGGCTGATAAAATCCTTGAAACCAATAAAATCAACCTTTTTCTGATGAAACAACCCATAATCTTGAGTTTAATGGATATCAGATGGTCATATCAAGAATCTGAGCTTCACCTGAGGTGCACTGGTGAAGAACAATTTTTTCTGTAAAATTGCAAAGAACATGGCGTGTTCTCTAAAGAACACGACATGTGGGGATGGCTCTATGGAGGCTAGGTTTTCACGATGCCAGAAGCGATGAAAAGGCATGTGAAAACTATCAAAAATCATGTGGGTCCTTACCTTGGACTCGGCATGTATCTCAGATGACACATGGACATAGGGTGGAGTACATGGCATGTACACCACCACACGGCCAGACCCGGCCGGTTACGCGGGTTACCCCATTTACTGATACAGTGGTTGGCATACACGGGTCGAAGCCATGTACGGGCACATGGTTGGTATACATGGATAAAACCCCAGATAATCGGTCATGGCATGTGACCATCACTGCATGCCTTGTATACACTTTCTACACAACATATATTCTGACTCGGGCCACTGCATATGGGTAGTACTAGAAGTCAAGGGATACGACGTGTGACCTTGCTACAATTCGTGTACTCTCTTATACATTGCTTGATATTCTTGTCCAGAATTCCTTGGACAAGTTTCATTTGGGTTGGTACCCCCTTTTTCATTCTCTTGAAGGTTAGGTATTGTTTCCATGTACATGAGTATAATCCTTTCAGCAGGACTTTCTAGATAAAATCAGAATCCCTCTGAGTGGCCCTGAGTGAGATCCTCTACCCATTATTTTCCTTAGGTAGAGTCAGATATCGACGTGACCAATCCTACTAGGCATCGATCCTCTACATAGTAGTTGAATCCAAATGAGTCATGTTATATGCTAAGGCCGTCGCAGTGATCCTCATTCGTGTATTGTCATATTTCCCCACTCAAGAGTGAGTTCTCCTGAAATTAGTGCATCTGTTCTCTCTTTAGATCTATTAGTGCATATATCTCTCTCATGAAACTTCCCTTGGTGTGCGTATGTTCTCTCTTCATATCTATTATGATCTTTCCCCAATATTATGGTGTGATAAGGGTCTCTTGGGATGGCTTGATGCATATTTTGCTATCTACCACCAAATAAAAAGTGCTTTAGTCCATTCAATTTACCCACAACCATTTGAGGTAAGTTTTCCACTACCCTTTTGATTGGACCAATTTTAATTTGGGGATTTTTGTGATTTTTATCTTCCACTTGGTTATTTAGGGTGTTTTGTGGATCCTTGAAAGCTTACATGCATATACATAGGTAATTATATATATATATATATATACCCCTTGTACATATTCCCTCATAGAGAGGGGAATATGTACATTGTATTGACGTATGTATATATACATATAGAAATGTACATGTGTTTAAGTTAGAGTTTCCATTGTCATAGGCATTGAAAACTGAGTTTTTTTGTCTTGATTCTCGTCTTTCTTAGGTAGGTGTTACTATAAAATTGGTTTTCATTTTGGAATTCTAAATGTGCTTGTGTTTTCTAAATTCACTTTTCATGAAAGTATTTCTATATGTGATATCTACTTGGTGTTTAGAACCCATTTCTAGGTAGTTTGGTCTTGGAATAAATGGTTCCTCTTATTAAAACCATGTTTTGTATTGAATTGGGATGTTTAATTATGATATGATTTTATGAGTTGTACAACGGTATTTTGGAAATGGTTATCATGTTTCCTGTTGGTATTTGACTCTTTTTTTGTTTTTAATGAGTGAAAATAATGTTTTAAAAAGGGAATCTGGGGATGCATCATTTTATGCATGGTGATCCAATGAATCATCTCATCTGGTCTTTTAGGAAATCTTTTTATCAGTGTTGTGAAACTATTGGTTACAAATCAACACTTGTCTATTCAGGTTGAGGTTGGTAACCCGTATTTATTCTTTCACTTTATGTATGCTAAGTGAGAATTAAGGATTCTCAAGAAAATTTGGATGGATATCAATTCATTTAACCCTAGGGAGGATGCATGGTTGGTGATAGGAGACTTCAACACAATCATAGATCCATCAGAAAAAAAGGGGGAAAAATTTTCCACACATTGGCAAGGTTTCCCCTTCTTCATTTGCATCATAAGATGGCCTTCAGGACATAGGATTTTTAGAAGATATTTTTACTTGGTTTAACAATTAGAGATCTAATAAGAATACCTATAGTATATTGTAACATTTACTTGGGGATATCCCTTCCATATCTTCGTTCCAGAATATGGAGGTCATCCATTCGGTGTGAACCCTTTCAAACCACTCTCCGCTCCTAGTTCATCTGAAGACAAGTACCACAGGGAAAATATGATTTTTTCCAAATATTGGATGAAAACCATGAATTCTATGATGTGGTACAGTTATCCTGGTTGTCCTTGAGCTCGGGTGGATATTGGGTCTTCTTGCACAACAAACTACAGCACCTGCATCGTGATATTTTAATTGGGCGTATTCCCATCCCTCATTATAGCTAAACCTGAATGAGATTATGTGGGACATTGAGATCAAGGAGGCTAGTCTAGAGGAGTCTTGGGATGAGGATATTCTGGTGTCCCTATGTCTCAATAAAAACTTTTTAATGATCTTCTACTAAATCAAGAGACACCCCTAACAGATCGATCCAGAGTTACTTGTATTAAAGAAGGGGATTACAACTAAACATTTTTCATGCTTGCCTAAAAGAAAAGAAGTAGGTTCAAGCTCTAAATATATGACTTTATGATGGATCTTTTTCTGGTGATTTAAACCTAATTGGTGGTATGGTTGATTCCCATTTTAAAACCATAACATGAAACAAAAATCCAAGAATAAACCATGGTTATCCAAGAATCCATTTATCTCTCTTTGATTCAATTGCTAGTGTGATTCCTTCCCTTGTCAAAGTCTCTTTAGGAAGAGGATCGGAGGATAATGGGGTGTGGGATGCTACCCTGGCTTTGAATTCAAAAAGTGATCCAGGCCCTAATGGATTTTTGGGGTCATTCTATGTCAACTCTAGGAGCATCGTTAAATATGGTATCATTTGTTAAATCCAAGATTTTTTCTATGGGGGAGCTCTTCCTCGGACAATAAGTGAAAATACTCTAATTCTCACTACCAAGGTTAAATATCCCCCCTCCATATCCCATTACTAACCTATTATCATGTCTAATTTATCATAAAAAGTGATAGATAATATCATTAAGAAAATGATCTCTTATTTCATTCATAATTGGGTATCCAATGAACAACATGATTTTATTCAGGTAAGGTCTATTCAGGGAAAAAAGGTAATTGCATAATATGTGGTTGTAAGTTCTAATAGAAAATATTTGGGGTCAAATTTTGTTACTAAAGTTGACATGGATAAGGATTATGACCATCTAGAATGGAGTTTTATCATTCAAGTTATAAGAAGTATGGATTTCTCATAATTGATCATTGACTTTCTAATTCAATGTTATTGTTCACCTTGGTTCAACATTGTGTTTATGGGAAAGAAGTGTGGATTTATGAATTTGGTTAGGGGCTAAGATAAGGGGAACCCTCTCCCCAAGCTTATTTATCCTGGTATAAGATGCACTTAGCAGATATATTTCATCAGTTATGAAATGCATCCTAATCCACACTTACCACTATGGGACACACTTCTCTGGGGTATCTCATCATTTATTTACTGATGATTTTGTTTTCTTCATCAATGGTCATAGCTATTCTATAATATGGTTCAATTTAATTTGGGAAGAGTATTCCAAATGGAGTGTTCAAGTCATCAATCGTGATAAAAGAGGGGTTTTCTTCCCTTACTCTTTCCAGGACAGGTGTAGAAGCATCATTGAATCATATCTGATTATTAAAAGAAAAATATTTCATATGACATACTTGGGTGTTCCTATAGCTTATATCAGGGTCTGGATTAGTCACTTTGAGGACTTAGTCAATAAGATCACGAACTGTATCAATAACTGTAAGAACATGTTCCAGTTGTTCGGTGGTAGGATAACTTTGATCAACAACGTGCTGTCATCCATCCCCATGCATATTCTCTCATCCCTCAAGGTTATTAAGTCAATTATCAATAAATTGGATTTAATCTTTAATTCCTTCTTATATGATACCCAAGGGGAGGGAATATGTCATTGGGATTCATGGAGGAAACTTGCAAAACCCACTGAGTAAGGGGGAAAAAACATTAGATATGTGGGGAAGAAAAATCATTTCTTGCAAGGGAAGCTGGATTGGAAAGTGATTGAGGGTCTATCCCTCTAGAGACGTTTCATTACAGGGAAGTTTGGATATGGTTTTATAGATAAGGGAAGGTTCCCCTCCTCTTTGTGGATTTCTTTTAATGATCACATTCTAATGCTGCAAGACCACTCCTTGTGGATCCTGAGGTGTGGTGACATTAATCTCTGGGAGTATAACGGGGGTAGTGGGGTCTTGGGTTTTCTAAGGGTCTCATACATGCCTTTTCCTTGAATTATTCCTTCATTTATTCATCCTTAATCAAGTCTATTCTCAACCCCCCCCCCTAGAAGAATCTATTTGACAGTATCGATTTGGACTCATACCCTGACTGGTGAATTTTCAAAGGTTCCCCTTCAGGAATATTCTCATCCAAATCCTACAGCAAGACTATTCTCAAGAATCTGATCAATAACCCTTGTGGAATATGTTTATGGAGCATGGTTTTCCCTCCCAATTACATCTATCTCATCTTTAGAATCCATAATCAGACAATTCTCTCAGAGGTGGCCATCATAGGTAAGGGTGTACAACTATATTCTAGGTGTGCATGTTGTATGTCCCTCAAGGAAGATACCTCGCTTCATATATTCATTAAAATATAATGGTTGGGAGACCTATAGAGTAAGCTAGGTGAATTCAAGTGATTGCAGGTGAGGAGGCCTCTTATGATGAGTTTCTCCTCCACTGGTTCATCAGTGTTGGTAGCAGGTGCATAGAAGAGGCTCAGTTAATCCTTTTGGCTACAAGTTGTTGTAGTTTATGGCAGGCATGCAACAAGTCCAGACACTCCAACCCCCATCCATTGAAGTGGGTGGTCATCATCTGAGTTAAATTCCTTATAGTGGATCTGGAAGGGCTTATCATTCATTCGAAGGATACTACCTCCCATAGGCATTTCTCTTGTAGTAGATCCCCTCCTACCCTTCCTAGATCCAGACAGATGTTCCATTGGGTGAGTTAGTCACCCACCCTACCAAGGGCTCAATATCAACACTGATGGGGCCTGCAACCAAGGGATCGTGTGTGAGGGTATCCTTGTATATGACTCGATGGGTTCGGTGATTCTTTTCGTCAATGATTTTTATAAAACTAGAAACTCTCTTATAGTAGAGGTTATGTCCATGATAAATTTCCTTGATCTTTACATTTCAAAGAACAACAATCTCACGTTGGTGAAAAGTGACTCCAAAATCATCTCGAGCTTCCTCAATGGTGTCTCACCTTCTCCATGGCCTGTGACAAACATGATCTGAAAATGCAAGGCAATTCTCTCCAGCAATACCAAGATCCTCCATATGTGGCGTAAAGGTAATCATGGAGCTGATTTCTTGGCCTCCAAAGCCACCTAGGACCCCCCCCCCCCTCATGGAATTTTTTACTCTTGGATCCCTTCCTATGGGTGGAGTGGAAGTGGTTGTAGTGGATTACCTCAGCCTCTACTTCTATAGGCCCCCATGATGTATGACTAATTCTTTTTCTTGAATAAATTGATATTTTAGTGAGGGAAGGACTTGGTATCTCAAGCTATGTTTTGGTGTTAAAGGCCTAATTGGAACATTGTAATATGTTCATTGTTGATTGTTCCCTTGTTAATCCCTCTTGTTTTTATATTATGTTTATGTTATCCAAGGGATCGATTTTTGTGATGTGATTCATGGATTGTATTGAGAATTTATATTTTTAAATAGGCTTTAAATGGGCTTCAAAAATAGTTTTAGAAATTTTTTAACCATGGGGAAGTATTTTTAATTAATTCAGTATGTTTTTTTATGAAATTGAGTTGTAAAAAGTATTTTCATAAATTGGAAATTGTTTTATTATATTGGAATATATCATCATATGGGTTAACCGGGGTGTGGGAGAGGCGTTGTATGGGGGACTATAAGAGCCTTCAGGGAGGGGATTTTGTGAGACTCCATTTGATTTCTAAGGGAATGTGAAAGTATTTGGGTAGTAATACCTTGAGATATTCCTTATTAGTTTCTATGATACCATATGATCTCTTGGAGTTAAGCTCAGGGAAGACCATGAGAGATTCCACTTTTCTTAGCTGACTAGTATATTTGTTTAGACCTACTCACATTATACCCTTGAGGTTAGAGCCCTAGGTGAACTTAAACATGTCAATTTTTTTGTATTCTTATGCATTCTATTAGTTCCTTGATTTTTATGATGAGGTATTTCATGCCCATTTTTACTATTGATTACATGATGATGTTATTCTTGCCTTTTTTATGTCGTGTTTAGATAATTGAGCATGTTGTTCCTAGGAGGTCTTGGGTGTTTATTTGAGACATGATGGGAAATGCTTGAAGTAAAAAGTTTCATTTAAATAAAAAAAGTGGGTAATTTAAGAGAAATGTTAATGATGTGATTGGATTTGATATGGATTATGTTGGTATCATTGTTTCTAAAACATTTGTTTTTTGATTTTTAAAACAAAGAAGAATGTTTTTAAAGTGTTTTATGTAATTGTTTTGATTTCCATACATTATATATATATATATATAGTTTATTTTAAAATAAGAATTTGTTGAATTTCCTAATGAAACACAATGTATAGTTTTGGTGGGTTTTGATAACCTAATGATATTTTATCTCACACCTATATATTTTCATGTTTCAGGTTCTCGATCAGTACTTGTTTTCTCATCATGGTTGTGGGGTGAGTTGAGTGGTGGTGACCCAAAAGTTCATGTAGATATTAGCCTAGATTTATTTTCTTCAAAATTTGTTCCTTTCAAGATTGATTTTCTTCTATTATTCCTATATATTTTAGTATATTTCTTGAATTTATTTATTCTTCTAAAGATTATCTCTAATTTTGGGAAAAACTATTCATAGTCATGTGATGCTCAGGTACTTGTCACCTACCCTTGGGGATTGGGAATGTCATTTATGCCATGTGGTAGACCAGGTCAGGTGTTGACTCAGATGGAATCTAGGTCGGTTCATTATAAAATTTTATTAGAGATTTGGTTTCCTTCAATAGAAGTATAAGTCTATTTTTTCACCCTTTTTATTTGGGGAGGTCCTGGTATAATGAGGTTAAGTTTATCAGACCTTAATAAGTATGGTAAGAGAGATTCTATCTAGTTCTTTCTTTTCTCAAGCCACAAGCTTCCAAGGGTAGTAGGGTTTTGGTTTTTTTTATCTTTTTTTATTTGATTGATGTTTTTATCCTCTTTTAGAATGTACATGATATTGCGGTTCACCCTTGGTTTCAATGTGGAAAGGGAAATAACTTGAGCTACTCATTGGAACACATGGATTGGGTAACCATGTGTGGTTTGTGTGATCAATTATGCCTCCCTAGTACGGTGTGTTATATGATTGGAACTCAAGCACCCAACCCATGTGGACAAAGAATGTGTGAAATCATTTCTTCCCTAGTTTTTCTATTTGGACTCAACCTATTTATATATTTCACCAAAAGTAATTTCAATTTTTTGGAGGTGTATTGAAGAGTTTTTTCCCCTTTTAGGATGTGGTTTTTCTGATCCTTGCATGATTCTTGTATAGTTCTTGTGTACACCTAGTTTTAAAACGTTTTTTTTGGAAAATGGAGGGATTTTTGAGAAATTATTATATTCCAACTTGGTTTTAAATTAATTTTGGGAAATTGGTTTATTATTTTTCGAATGGTGATTTCAAAAGTAAAAAATGGATTTTTATATGATCATTCCTTGGGAACTTGGTTTTTAAATGGAAAATGGGATTTTAAAATGGGTTTTTTGTGGTGTGCCATGTTTCATGGGGTGTGATCCACAAAGGTTAATTTCATAAAAAAAATCATTGGATTGTTATTTGGGTAATTCCTTAGTGCATGGAGATTTGAAAATTCCTTGGTGAAAGTGGTGGTTTCAAAAGAAAAGTTCTTTTGGTGTAGTTCTTCGCACCCCATTTGAGGGGTTTATGCACACCTCGTTATGTATTTTTTTTTGATTCCTTATTCAAGGATGAATAATTTGTTTTAAGTTTGGAAACATGCATTTATGATTTCCATGTCCTGTGATACTGTTATTTTCCCCCAGAATGATTGAAAATGGATCCTCATTTCTGGTTTATACCTAGACCCCAAATGGAGTGGTGGATGTGGAACCTTCCTTGTGAGAGATTTTGAGAGTGTGATCTCTAGTTTTATCTAATTTTGGTTGGAATAAGTGGTGTTACTATGAGGGACACTCTTTTGGTCGTTGTGATCTTATTTTTGGAGTTTCTTCTAGCATGGTTGATTAGATATTATGGATGGTTCACATTTATTATATATCTTTGGGAGGTCCTTGTATGGAATTACCAGTGTTTCTAGATATTATTGTAGATTGATCCACTCCCTCTTTCCCTCCCTTTTTGGGTAGTTTTTTAAGGTTTTTGTTTTGGTGCCTCATTTCTTGTGGTTGGATGTGAGTTTCATTCTAATTATCCTTGTTGTTTGGGAAGATATTTATGGAGAGTTTTGGTCACATTTTTTCTTTTATTGATCCCTTGTAGTGCTCTTTGTTTAGACATGAGAGGGGAATTGGGTACATGGTTGGGTAACTAGGGTGTTTGGTTTTCCAGATGAGTTTGATATACTAGATGGAGTTTGGATGTGACAATTTTGTGGTGCACCATATGAGGGTGACCTAGTGGTTGACCTTAGGTTGTCTAAGTGTGTCATCAAATGGGGTGAGAGCTCATTTCATTCCTTGAGGTTTCTTTTTTTTGTTCCTCATCTCGTGGTTTCTCAGTTGTTAGAGGATGTGTATCCCATTAGTTTTCATTTTTTACACCATTTTAGAGGAAATCTAAATGGTGGGAAGATAATTTAGAGGAACTCTAAATGCTGAATAGATCATGTTAGGCTCCCCATGCTTTGTAGAGATTCAATATCGAGGTTCTATTTTTGTTTCACATGGATACATTGATGCCTCATGGTTTTTTTGTTTGATTATATTTGGGATATTAATCGTGTGATTTGAGGTTGATCCATGTAAGTTTTAATCTCAGTTAGTTCCTCATTGAACCTTTCTATTTTCCTTGAATTTATTTTTGACTAGGACTTTCTGGGGATATGTAGTGGAATGGTAGGGAGTTTGTGACACCCCTGTGGTCATGGTGTTTTTATTTTGGTCTTAATTTATCATTCCTTGAGTGGAATTGAGTTTCAGTTCAAGGTGGGATGAAAATTCATGTTTTTTGGCCTTTTTGGTAGAATCATGATTAGCCTGTATGATTAGTAGAAACATTTTAGGGCCCATTTGGGTTCCCAAGTGGGTATGTGGTGTGGAATACGACTTGTTCATTATTTTTTAAACTCCGCAACAAGAATTTTATTGGCTGTGAAATTTTTTATAGAGCTAAGGGTCATGGTTTGGGAATAGTTTTCTCAATAGTACATTTTTTATGGGTAACCATGTGGGTTCCCCATTCATGTCCAGTAGGGACAACACATTTGTTCTACAGTTTTTAAAACCATGAGATATGTCCATCTAAGAAAAAAATATTTTCCTCTTTATTTTTTTCATTATTTTTTTTTATTTTTCCTCCATCATTTATTTACTTCCTCCTCCCTTTGAGTCATGCGACACCCCTAGGGGATGCGACCTCCCCCTAATGGACTCCTCTCATGAAGTGTTTCCACTCGTATTTCTTGAGGATTGGCGGTCATATCATCAAGGTAAAGCCTCTACTTCTACCTACCTCTCTTTTTCAGTGATTACTCCTCTTCTTATCACCCCACCTAGTTCGGTCAAACCCTAGGCAAGGCTTAACCTAGTTTTTTAGTGATTTATTCCATTTTTAGGGAATGTTATGGGTCTCTCAGGATATCTTCGGGCATGTTTTAGAATCCAGTACTGAAAGAGGATCATTTCAGTCCATTCAGTTCACCCACTTCCATTTGAGGCGGGTTTTCTTATACCCTTTGGATTTTCCTAATTTTAATTGGGGTATTTTGGTGTTTTTTATCTTCCTCTTGATGGTTTGGGGTGTTTTGTGGCTACTTAAAGGCTTGAATTCAAATACATAGTTAAGTGTGTGTATATATATACATATATTCTAATCGTACATATTCTCTCATAGAGAGGGTAATATGTACATTGGATTAAAGGATATATATATATATATGTGTGTGTGTGTGTGTGTGTCAGTGCGAGTGGTCATCATCATAGGCATCGAGTTATAAGGTGCTTCGGATAAATTCTCATCTTTTTGAGGTACGTGTTACTATGAAATGGGTTTCATTTTTGAATCCTAAATGTGATTTAATTTTTTAAATTTCCTTTTATGAAACTATGAATATTTTTTATATCACCTTGGTATTTAGAAAACCATTTATTGGTATTTCTATCTTGGTATAAATGGTTCTTCTTATAAAACCCTTGTTTTGTGTCTTGAATTGTGGTGTTTGATTATGATAAACCTTTATGAGCTATATAAGGGGATTTTTTAAATGGTTTTCAGGTTGCCTGTTGGATTTTGACCCACTTTTGGTTTTCAATGAGTGAAAACTATGTTTTAAAAATAGAATTTGATTTTAAAGTGAGGTTTTAACCACAAAGTTGTTTGAGAAAGGAGTTATTTAGTGTATTTAAAATGGTGATTTGAAATTCGTGCTTTATTTTCCTCTTATGAAAATGACATTGATGTCTTTTTTTAAAGTCGGTTGATGGAAATGGATGGCCTTTGGTCTTGTTTTGGTTTTTGAAGGGTAAGACCCTTATGTAATGGGTAAATTTAAAATTAATTTAAATTTCCTAGGTGATTCCCATCATTTTTCCAAATTGTGTTTGGAAATTGGGATTTTAAAAGATGGAAGGGGCTTGGTATCTCAAGCTATGTTTTCTGTTAAAGTTCTGGTTAGCACTTTATAATATATTGATTTTTTATTTCACCCTTTTTGAGCCCTCTTGTTTATAGATGATGTTTATGTTGTCCATGTGATAGATTTTTGTGGTGTGATTCAAGGATTAGATTTATAATTTATCTATATAAATAGGGTTCCCAAAAGGGAGGGACTTGTTTGTAGCCCATGTGTTTGATGAAATGGCTCAAATAGGTTTAATGGTTTTAAATGGGATTCTTAAATGGTTTTAGAAATTTTTTCAACATGGGAAAGGTGTTTGGATTAATGGAGCATGTTTTTATGAAAATGAGTAGTGGAATGTCTTCTCAGAGTTTGGAACATATTTTGATAATGTTGGTATTGAGTATAATATGGGTTAATATGGGTGTGAGTGAGAGTTTGTCTGAGGGACCATGAGAGCCTTCAGGTAGGGGGGCCATGCGAGCCTCCATTTGGTTTCTAAGGGACTGTGAGAGACTTTGGGTAGGAAGACCGTGAGAGCTTCCATGTTCTTTTACCAGATATGGTGTGATCTCTTGGAGTTGGGCCTGAGGAAGACCTTTGGTGCTTCCAATTTACTTATCCAACTAGAATATTTTTTTTAAATTCACTCACATTATACCCTTTAGGTTAGATCCCTTGGTGCACTTACTCATGTTAGGTTGGTTGTATTATTAAGTATTCCATTAGTTCCATTATTATTGTGAAGAGATATGTCATTTCCATTTTGAAAATTGATTACATGATGATTTTATTCTCACCTTTTTTATGCCTTGTTTGGATAATTTAGCATATTGTCACTATGAGTTCTTGGATTTTATTTTGTCCATATTGAGAAATTTTTAAAGGAATTGTTTTTATTTAAATAAAACAAGTGGTTTATTTAGGATAAATGTTAATAGTGTTATTGGATTTGATATGGCGTAGGCCAGTGACATACTAGGATATAATCTCATGCCTATATCATTTCAAGTATTAGGTTCTTGAATGGACCTTGTTTTATCATTATGGTTGTGGAGTTATTTGGGGGGTATTATCCCATGAGTTCACATAGAGGTCATCCTAGCTTTATTTTCTTTCATAGATATTCCTTTTTAGTTTGATTTTCTTCTATTATGCCTATTTATTTTATTCTAGTTCTTTCATTTATTTTTTTCAATTGTTTTTTATCTCTGATTTCGTAAAAATGTTCCCAAAGGAGTTCATATGATGTCGAGGCACTTGTTATCAGCCAATGGAGATCAAGAACGCCCTTCAGGGCATGTGTTGGATCAGGTCGGGTGCTGGGTTAGATGCACTCCAAGGTTGGTTCATTACATATTACTAATTTTTGTCAATTATTGCTATTTTTTGTTAATTATTAATAATTACTAATAATTATTATGAGTTATTTCTAATTTCTATTAATTATTACTAATTATTTTTAATTATGTGTTATTATTTGTAATTATTACCAATTATTACTAATTTTTACTAATTATTGGAACTTATTACTAATTATTGGTAATTATTACTAATTATTTCTAATTAATGATAATTATTACTAATTATTGGTAATAATTACTAATTATTGGTAATAATTTCTAATTATTTACTAATTATTGGTAATAATTATTAATTATTGCTAATTATTAATTAATTAAAAGTAATTACTATTAATTTCAACTAATTAAAATAATTACTGATAATTGATACTAATAATTTTTAATATAAAATAAAATAAATAAATTTACAATTAAAATTTTTTAAATAAATACCTTTCAAAAACAATTTATTAGAATTAAAATAGATATGTGATCTTGAAAGTAGCAGGTTCCTGTAAAAATTAAAATTTCTAAAAATAAATTAGAGAGACGAGTAGAGGGGAGCACAAAATTTGTGTTTGAAGAATTCTACTCAAGGCCATATATATGGGTTATATTAGTAGTGAAAAAGTATTTTGGATGATTCATGTATCAAACATCGATGATATAAAAAGTATTTTTGATGGGACTATCAAAAATAGTTCCCACTATAAATAGATTTAGTGGTGACATAAAAGTATTTACAATGAATCCTATTAAAAATATATCTTTTTCACTTACTATTTGTGATGGAACCCATCCCAAATAGTGATGATATAAAAAATATTTGTGATGGGTCTCATCACAAATATGTCAATGTCATCTCATTATCTGTGACTGTATTTTTCTTCCTCCACAAATAACCCAATGTGTTGAAGTATTTATGATGGTAAAATGGTTCTCGTCACAAATAATCATTCCTACCGCATGGAACACATTCACACCAAAATTATTTGTGATGAGAATCCTTTTCCATTTAAAATAAAAAGGAAAAAATGTTTTTTGTAATCGAAAATGACTCCCATCACAAATAAGTGAAACTTCTCAACTATTTGCGATGAGGCTCTAACCTTTTGTAAAGAACCTATTGTAAAGAACCCCTTTCCCATAGTGATTTGTTGGTAGGCAAAGAAAATGTATCTGGAGGTGACATTGTATCCTTATATATATAGGGGAAAGAGAAATGTGGTGAGGAGAGGGAATATTTTTTTACTTTCCTTTATAATTTGATTTACTATTTTTTCATATTTTATTTTACATGGACATTTGATAAACAGATGGGTCATGTTGGATTTTTTTAGATTTTAGTTGTATTTTTTAATCTGATTATTCAATAAAACTATTCCAAAGTGTGTTCATGTGATTATCATGGACTATTTATCATACCATGGGGATCAGGAATTCCCTTCAAGCCTATGGTGGATTAATTCGTGTTCTAGTTCCATTGGAAGCCCGAGTTGTCTTATTACAACACCTATGGAAGATATATTTAAGTGTTCTTTAGATGACCAAACAAAATTGGATTAACACATTACCTCGACCATTGGGTTTAGAATGAAAAAATTTACATTAAAACTAGAAATTAAATGCATGAAATTGACCAAATTAATTATAAGTGATTATAAATTATAATGTGTCAACTTTAATACTACTTGAAGTTTCTGAGGCAGAGTGGTAGCATCGAGCGGGTTCCCAATTTTTATTTTCATCAATATCAACATATAAAATTCAAATAACTAATAAAATACATCCTAAAATATTTAAATAGTATCTTTAACATTGAATTTATAATTAATTTAAATAATAATTACCTCATTTATGGTAATCATCTAAAAAAATCATTACTTCTCTTGTTTCTTTGATTATTACAGTGGATAATCCGAACAAGGATTCTATTAGATGTCTCCAAATGTGATCCATGAATATCTTAATGACTTTCGTGAAATTTTGGGTGCTATAAAGTTATAATTTAGTGATTCATTTAGTTTTTTATTGATCATAATAAAAATCTCTTGTTCTCTCTCTAGATTTTTGAGAGGGGGAGGGAGTATTTCACTCTATGGCTTGAGAAAACTCTAGAGAACATGACTCCATTATGTCTGCACGTCTAACCTAAAAAATGATATACTATAGAATATGTACATAAGATTAAATAACGATAATTAAACAATGTCCCCTATCTAATATTTAGTCTAATTTTTTTCCATGTTAAATAATAATAAAAATTATTATTATTATATCTTATGACATGAAATATAACGAATATCAATTATTAAATAAATAAAAATATATATCTAAAAATGATAATAAATAAAATATATCATTTCTAATGGATCATTAAATATGATCCATATCCTTCAATAAAATATTACATTCTCGAAACATGCGAATAAATATTTAATTTAATATTAAATAAAATAAACAAATATTTATATTAATTTATTCACTAAACTAATGATTGGATAAATATTTATTTATACCCTTTTGAATGAATAAATAAGTGAAAAATTAAACTCACATATACTAAACTTTAATATCTTGTGGTATAATTTATATGATCAGCCTTACTTGAATAAGTATTATTCCACAAGTCAAGAATAAATTTATTCTTAATATTAAATTCAATATAATTTAATGAGATTCTGGATACAATGGGTATGTTCCCCATTAATCCTATTTATCAGATATAAATAATTGAACTTACCTATAGTACAATACCATCATCTAGAAATACATAAAGGTACCCATAGATAAATAAGTTCATGTATCAACTATAAAAACCTTCAACAAATTATACTGTGTAATACAATCCTTTTTTCTACAGATATCACAACAAGATTTATGAATACATGTGTCATCACCCTATATGCTTGATTTATCTTTCCTTGTCTTTAAGAAATAAACTTTTCTATAAACTACCATGGCCGTATAATTCAAAAAATAGGTTCATTTCAATCAATGTTCTAGGGATAAATTCATCCATTAATATCAAAGGAACAAATAATTTTCCAATCTTATTCAATTACTAACTTATCACATATGACATACCCAACATATTCTACTTCTACACAAGTATATATTATATAACATCATAAATTTAAGTATAAATTTTCTTTCCCAAAGATACTTTTTTCCATTATAATGCATATAAATTTGATTTAAAATAAAGCATAAAATATACAAATAAAGATAACAACACTTTGTTCACTCATAATGGAACATTACCAAAAAATTACATGATACCAAGTATTTTCTACCATATACTATTACATACCTTGGAAGATTACATTCCCTAAAAGTGAAACCAATAAAAGGGGATAATAAATACAATAATGACCCGATCATTTATGAATAAAATTCCCTTTATTTTAATGTCTTATGGATATAAAAAACACACGAAATTTTTTTATTATTGGGTTTAAATAACCATTAAGTATCATTACCATTGATAATATAGTTGTTGAAAACTAATCACACAACTGATATGAATATAAGGTTTAAAAAAAATCTTTTTGACATAGACAAAGGAGAGGATGGCCTCATCCGGTATACTCAGGCCGTAAGAAGCTCATTTATCAGAGCTCAGAAAGGATGTATCATCACTGGGATTAACTCTTGAAAAATACAAATCCAAGCTTCAATGTGATAAGCTTAAATGCAATCACTTACGAGAGAAGTTCAAGTTAATAAAGATTACAACCCGGGCGATGTTATCTGAGACACTACAATAGTCTGTCACCCTCACACACCTTACCCTTAGGTATTATGTAGGATTTATAAGGGGTTATGTAGCAAGGTATTTGTTAATTTTTGTACAATATATTTTCATAAATAAAATACTTATTCCATCAATTCCTTTATGGTAATAATATTTCATAAAAAAATAATGAATTTGATAAGTTGATTTTTCAAGAAAAAATGGTACTTTTGAGAAATATACTCATTATTATATTAAACTATAATATTATAAAAAATTCTCATAAATGATGATTATATGAGTTTCTTATCTGTAAATGATTAGGTAATCAGTTTGATAAGAATTATAATTTTTAAAGATAAAATAGAAAGTGTATTTTTATAGAATTTATTTTAAGGAATTAATGAATTTTTAAAATACTTAATATTTTAATAAAATATTATTATCAAATTACTTTTATTAATAATATATGAGTATATAATTTATATGAAGTCAAATGTAATTTTTATTAATTTTTAAAAACTATTTTTTTCAAAACCCGTCAATTTTCAATAAATGTCGGTTCTCATTTTAAAAGTGCAAATTCACATATTTAGAAAATTATTTAGATTAAATGAATATTATTTTTTAAATCATGATGTCAAAATTATCCAATGGTAAATGTTTCATAATTTTTGAGACAATCAAATTTTTGGGTAAAAATTAAATAATATATAAATATATAGTTTGTTTTATGACATCATAATGACCCAATAGTGATGTAATAAATACCATAAAAGGGATATTCAACCAAATATATGTTTTAAATTTATAATAATTTGATTTTATATTTATTTTACTTATTTTATAATTCCTTAGTGAATCCTACAAAATGTATAACATATTTTATGATTTTAAGTTCATTTCATTAATAATGTGACTCACCTCCACATAAGAAAGGATAATATTTTAATATCATGATCCCATGGCCTTATAAAATAATTTTTTTCACTCTTATTTGTAAAAGATCATCGGAAAAACCATGGGAAGGTTTTTGGTTTTGAATATTTAATTATATAGATTCCAAAACCTAAGCTAGTGAAATTTAAAGAATTTTCCTCTCATCTCCTGTATAAACCCACCCATGATCCAACTTCTCTTCACTAAAAATACTTGGATCACATCCCTACTCTTTCCTAAAATTTCTAGAATCCCCCCAAGGCACCCCAAACACTTAAAAATTCCCTCCTCAAGCTTTTTAATTCACGCACTCAAGTAAGGGTTTCCTTACTTTCTCATTTTTATCCAAGATTCAATATATTGTTACACCCTTTTATTTTAAATTAAAAAAGATGGGGTCTTCTTTCACACCTCCCCCATACTGCTCTTATTATGTTTTAATGATAAGATACCCCTTTCTCTCTCATTAATCCCTCCCATGTACACATGTTATCGTGCTGAAATTTTGTAAGAGTTATTTCATTTCTCCTCCTTCTTCAAGTTTCTTTATTATTTTATGCCCTCTATTTACAAATTCATAATTTTTTAACATGTATTTATATGATTACCTTACTTCCTATTTCATGTCTAAATTATTAGATACCTCTTTCACTCTCATCAACCCATTTTATGAATCCTCATGTGATGTCGTTATACTGCCGAAATTGCACCATGATTTTCCATGCCAAAATCATCTTGTTTTGAATACCATGACCGTTTATCTATCAAGGGTATTCACCTTTATGAACATATACTTATTTATTATATACTTTCATGTATTTATTCCACATTCCTTTATTGTTTAATAAATGATAATGTTGAATGAATCCATGTTATATGATCTATGTGGTAAACTTAAGCATAAGATTAATATATTTATGAAGGGTGTTCCATGATAACACTCCAATGTGTTGGATATTGTTTATTATCCTGGTACATCATTTTGGGATAGGGGTTTACCTAATTCTTTTGTAGGACTTTTTTACATAATTTTGGGATAGGGGTTTACCTGATTCCTATATGTTAATGATATAGTGTGTTATGTTGTTACCACATTTACATGTTATGATGATCGTGTTATTTTATGCCTTTATGTTCATGTTTCTCTTATGATCCATTTATATGTCTATTTCTTAACATGTATTTTATTCTTCATGTTATTCCTTATTTACTCACTTACGGGGCTTTATATCTCACCCTTTTCTTATGTTTTTCCTTAGTTTATCCCATGAAATGCTAAATATGAAGGACTATTGTCATCATGTAAAAGAAGTTTTCAATAATTATGTCTTATTTTATGTCTTAAGTTGTCATGTAATGTTCCTAAGAACTAAATACACTAGACCTATCAATATTCCTGGTTTTATTGAGTGCAAGTTTATGTAATAAATCATTTCTAAATATTAAATAAAGATAAGGGTTATTATAGTTGGTATCAGAGGATAGGTTTAGTTATTTTTGGGACTAGGACAAGAAAACCCTAGTGAAAGCCTTATCGATAAGGCTATGTATAAGAAAATCATACCTCAATTTTGGTGGTTATAGAGTAAGTGGTTTATCAATATAATAAAATCCTTTCGGGATATGAACTAGTGGAGGTGGATCTGGTACAAATGTATCTAGGGGTAAAACCCAAAACACCACTTTGAGATAAACAAGAACGGGAACTATTGCACGCCAATGGGACTTGCTGCACTCTTAGTTCGACACTCTCGGGGGATATTCTTTTTTAAATTCATAATATTAGTATGAACCATTATTAAGGGATCACAAAAAATCTCATTAGAATATACATTAGGAAATAGATCATGGATAACTTAAATTGAATCCTATAAATTTATAAGTTAAAGAAATTAATGTAATTTATAAGTTATCCCTTTTGTCATTGGATTTCCCTTTTATGTGTTTAATAGTTTAAAATACTTACACCTAATTTTAGTTTTATTCTGGCCAAAGGCCGATAATATGAGGAATAATCTAACAATCGAAGTGAAGATCAATGTGATGACTATTCTAATGAGATGCCCAATCCGATTGGAGTGGGAATCAAAAACATTGTCATGATACTCTCTCATTTAATTCAAGTTTTGAATAGAAACATGGGTCAAGAGGAACGTCCACCCCCCCCCAAGAAAGAACATTTCACAGTTGAGAGCTTTATGAGACAAGGGCCTCCTACTTTCAATGTATCATATGATCCCTCAATTGACAAACAATGGATCAACTCCATTGAGAAGATATTCTCCATCCTTTAATGTTCTAAACAATAGAAGGTTCTTATTGATTCTTATTATATGGAGGGTGAATCTAATAAATGGTAAAAATTAATCAAAAATACAAAGCCTGGGTAAGAGATTGAGGTGATGGGATGGAAGGATTTCCAAAAAATGTTTTTCAAAAAATATTTTTCCCTAAACCCTCTATCTTAATATGGGAAGAGATTTCCTTTTACTCAAGTAAAATGATGATGAATCTGTTAGGGAATACAAGGTAAACATCACCATACTTGCATAATATGCCATTGGACTTGTCATTACCCCTGAATGAAAGTTTGACCTCTTCTTTGGTGGGAAAAAACCTAGTCTATGGAAAGTCCTAGTGATTTGCGACTTTTATAACTATGATGAAGTTTTCGGATGCTCCCTCAAAGTCAAGATGGATATCGGAAAATCTTAGGGGTATCATGGGGAGAATAAGTGGAAAGTGGACTTTAATTCTGGTTGTCTGATGGATAAATCCAATGGTGCTAAGAAATTCCATCATTCCACTTTCCAAAGGTGTGGAAAGAACCACCTTGGAAATTTTCTGAATGGGTGAGGAAATGCTTTAGGTGTGGGAAAAAATGACACCTAGTCAGCGATTTACAGCAAGAGAAACCTACTACTACGAAAGAGTGATGTAATACTCTATTTGATCCTCAATGAATTGATAATTGATACCACTAAAAATTACCATGGAACTTTTTGAACTAGTGCCTTAAGCCAAGGGTTTTTAGAGGCAACCAACAACCTCCAAGGAATCAAGGGAGAGATTTTTCCATCATGACCACAAAAGAAAATCTTGACAGTGAATTTGTGACATGTATGCTAGTTATTCATTAAATAATAGCTAACATAGTTTCTTATTGTGGTTATATGAATTCTTTTATATCCTGAAAGTTTAGTAGAACAATCCAAACATCACCACAAAGAATGGAAGTAGAGATGTTGGTAGAAATGGCAAAAAAGAAAATTATCGCATCCCATGAATATAACACCTCCCCTATCAAACTTTGTGGATTGAACTTATTAGAAAACCATATCATACATACCTTGGTGTAATTTTATGCAATTATTGGCATGGATTTTATTTACCTATATAGATACGACATAAATTATCGTGATAGGGAAATCACTCTCTATATGGTGAATTGACCCCTGATTCTATACAAGTGAAAGGAGGATGATGAATCTTCTTTAGAACCATCAAATCAAGTATAGATATTACTTCTATATGATCACATGTACCTTTCTCAGATGATTAAGTCTAAGGAAGGAACCATCCTCGAAGACATGCCTATTGTGAGGGAATTTGCTGATGTGTTTCCAAAGGAATTGTCTGGTCTTCATCCTAGAATAGATGTATAATTCTTGATTGATATTATACCTAGGGAATTGCTAATATCCAAGAATCCATGTATATTGGATTTTTTAGAGCTTGAAGAGCTAAAGAAACAACTATAGGATAATCTAGATAAAGGGTTTATATGCCCAAGTGCTTCACCATGGGGTGCACTAGTCCTCTTTTTCAAGAAGAAGTATGGGTCAATGTGCATTTGCATTGATTATTGTGAGCTCAACAAAATAACAATAAATAGAAAGTATCCTTTTCCACAAATTGATGACTTCTTTGATCAGCTACATGGATCACAATACTTCTCAAAGGTGGATCTATGGTTGGGATATTTCCATGTAAGAGTGAAGAAGGAGGATATCCCCAAGACTGGTTTTTGTACAAGGTTTGAGAACTATGAACTCATATTAATTCCTTTCAAACTCACTAATTATCAAGAAATCATTATGGAATTGATGAATAGAGTCTTTAGATATTACCTTAAAAAAAATTGGTAGTCTTTATAGATGATATTCTAATATACTCCAAAACTAAGGAGGAGTATGAGGAGCATCGAATCACTATATTAGAGACCTTGAAAAAAGATAAGCTTATTTCAGAGTACATAAATTGTGAGTTCTTGTTTAAATAAGTCTCATTCATAGGGCATGTCATCACAAGAAATAGGATATCTATTGATCCTTATGAAACAAAAGAAATTGAGGGATGGTCGAGGCCAACATATGTGATGTATATCCTTAACTTTCTAGGCTTAGATAGATATTATCACTGATTTTTTAGAAATTTATCATGATTGTCAACCCCTATTACTAAGATAACTCAGAAGGGAGTCAATTTTTCCTGGGACGATGAATGTAATGAAAGTTTCAAGGAGTTAAAGAAGAGGCTTATCACTTCCCATGTTCTCATACTACCCACAAGTGGGGAGATTTTTTTAATCTTCAGTGATTCTTTGAAGAAGGGCATGGGTTGTGCATTGATTAATAATGATAAATTCATTGCCTATGCCTCAAGTTAGTTGAAAATTCATGATAAAAACTATCCCAAACATGATCTGGGGTTGGCAGATGTGATCTCTGTGTTGAAAATATGGCAGTATTATCTTTTTTGGAAAAGTTTAAAATATATATGGATCAAAAAATTCTTAAATATATATTCATATATAAATAGGTGAACATTCCCCAATGAATATGGTTAGATATTGTCAATGATTAGGACTGATCATTCCATTACCACCCTGAGAAAGCAAACAAGGTGGCAGATTCTTTAAGTAGAAAGGACCCAACGATTCTATCATTGATGATAATTGAAAAGGATCTAATCCTCTTATATTTGATGACTATGGACATGGTAATAATAAATAAGGGAAAATCATAAATCCTTTCACATATGATTGATAAAACATATCTTTTGGAAGGTTAAAGGATGCTAAAAAAGATGATGTGGGAATTCAAAAAAAATTGGAAACTGTCAAAAAATGTAAATCCTCAAAGTTCAATGTTAATGAAGAAGTAATTTTGAGATTTGGGTCAAGACTATGTGTTCCATCAAATATGGAGTTAAAGAAAGAACTTTTGGATGATTCACATAGTTCGAATTTCTCCATTCACCCAGGAAACACAATGATGTATCGAGATCTCTAAGATAATTATTGGTGGGATAAAATGAAGAAGGAGATCATTGAGTATACATCAAAGTGCGTGGTATTTTAGCAAATGAATGCTGAGAGGAAGAAGTATAAGGGGATTATTCAACCATTACTAATACCAACATGGACATGGGAAAACATCACAATGGAATTTATCACCAAACTTCCAAAGACATCCAAAGGAAATAATGTTATCTGGGTTGTTGTGGATCTTCTTACAAAGACTGTACACTTCATTTCAATTCAAGAGGATTTTTCATTAGATCAACTAGAACGAATATACATAAGATAATTGGAAAGGTTACATGATTAAAAACTATCGATTGTATCCTATCAAGATCCAATATTCACCTCTAATTTCTGGAAGAGTCTCTAACATGCTCTAAATACTAAGCTTAAATTCAGTACGGTTTATCATCCTCAAACTAAAGGCTAATCTGAGCAGACTATCCAAATATTTGAGTACATGTTGAGAGCATGATCAATGGACTTAAAAGGAGGATGGGATCGAAATATTCCTCTGGTTTAGTTCTATTACAATAATAGTTTCCACTCAAGCTTGAAAATGACTCCTTATGAAGTTTTTTATGGGAATAGGTGAAAAACATTGGCATGTTGGGATGAAGTTGGGGAGAGAAAAAATTCTAGGTCCAGAAATGGTCTAAGAAATGGTGGAGAAGGTTAAGACCATCAAAAAGCACATCAAAGCTGCTCAGAGTCAACAAAATATCTATGCTAAAAATCATCGACGAGACCTAGAGTTTGATGGTGGAGGAATGGTATTCCTCTGCATATCTATGTGGAAGAGAGTTATGAGATTTGAGAAGAAGGGAAAGCATAATCCAAGGTACTTCGACCCTTTTGAGATCCTTGATTGCATCGAAGCACTGGTTTATCAACTAACACTCTCACCGAACCTATCTCAATTACATTATATACTCTATGTATCACTCTTGAAGAAGTATATACCTGACCCATAGCATGTACTCAATCCAGATTTGGTACTATTAGATAATGACCTCTCATATGAACAGAATCTAGTGAAGATATTAGATTATTGAGAAACAGATCTATGAAATAATACGATGCCCCTCATCAAGGTGTTGTGGAGAAATCACAAGTTGGAATAATCAACTTGGGAACTGGGGGAAGAGATGGGGTCGAGTTACACTCATCTTTTTAGTGTGGGAAAATTAAATTTTGAGGGAGAAATTTCTTAAGGGGGGAAGATTGTAATGACTCGATCATTTATGAATAAAATTAACTTTATTTCAATGTCTTGTGAATATAGAAAAAACATGCACTTTTTATATTATTAGTTTTAAATGTCTATTAAATATCATTACCACTGATAATATAGTCATTGAATAGTGATCACACAACTGATATAAATATAAGGTTTTAAAAAATCCTTTCGACACTGACAAAGAAGAGGATGGACTCATCTTGTAGACTCGGGTCATACAAAGCTCATTTTTTGGAGCTCGGAAAGAAGGTAGCATCACTGGGATTCTCTCTTGACCAATCCCAAGCCAAGATTTAACATTTTAAGCTTGAACGGAATCACCTGTGGGATAAGTTCAAGTTAATGGAGATTACCACTCGGGTGATGTTATCAGAGCCACCCCAAGAGTCTGTCACTATTGTACAACTTACCCTTAGGTATTATGGGGGTTTTATAAGGGGTTATGAAACATGGTGTTAGTTAATTATTATGTAATCCCTTTTTAGAAATAAAATTCTAATTCCATCAATTCCTTTATGGGAAAAGTCTTTCTTACAACATGATGAATCTGATAAATTGATTTTTTGGGAAAAAATAGTACTTTTGAGAAATATATTAATTATTATATTAAAATATAATAGTATAAAAAAATTCTTATAATTGATGATTATATCATTTCCTAATCTATAAATGATAAGGTAATCAGTTTCATAATAGTTATATTTTTATACGATAAAAAAGAAAGTTTATTTTTAAAGAATTTATTTTAAAGAATAAATGAATTTTTGAAATAATTAATATTTTAATGAAATACTATTATAAAATTACTTTTATTAATTATGAATTATTATATAATTATTATTAAGTAAAATGTAATTTTTATTAATGTTTAAAAACAATTTTTTGTCAAAACCCATCAATTTTCAATAAATGCCAGTTCTCATTTTAAAAGTGAAAATTATCATATTTAGAAAATTAATTAGATTAAATGAATATTATTTTTGGAATCATGATTTAAAAATTATAAAATAGTAAATTTTTCATAATTTTATGAGACAGTTAATTTTTAAGGTAAAAATTAAATAATATATAAATATATAGTGTGTTTTATGACATTATAATGACCCAATAGTGATGTAATAAATACCATAAACGTGATATTTGACCAAATAAATTTTTTAAATTTAAAATAATGTGATTTTATATTTTTTGACTTATTTGATAATGCCTTAGTGAATCCTTCAAAATGTATAACATATTTTATGATTTTAAGTTCAGTTCTTTAATAACAGGGCTCACCTCCAAATAAGAAAGGCTAATATTTTTATATCTTCAGCTCATTGAATTATAAAATAATGTTTTCCACTCCTCTTTGGAAAAAACCATGGGAAAAACCATGGTAAGGTTTATTGTTTTGAATGTTTAATTATATATATTCCAAAACCTAAGCTTGTGAAATATTAAAGGATTGCCCTATCGTTTCCGATATAAACTCACCAAATATCCCTCTTATCTTCCCTCAAAATCCTTGGATCACATCCCTAATATGTCCTATCCTCTCTATATTCCCCCCAAGGGTTCTCAGCCTCTCAAGAATCCCATCTTCTATCTTTTCAAATCACACTATCAAGTCCGGGTTTCCTTCATTTCTCATTTTTAACTAAGATTCCTTATATTATTACACCCTTTTATTTTCAATTACAAATGATAGGGTATGTTTTCTCACCTCCCCCATACCAATATTTTTTTTGAATTATTACATACCCTTTTATCTCTCTTTAATCCCTCCCATGTATACCTCTTACCATGGAGAAATTTTGTAAGAGTTATTTCATTTCTCCTCATTCTCCAAGTTTCTTTATTATGTTATGCCTTATATTTACAAATTCCTCATATTGGAACATGTATTTATATATATTACCTTTATATCCATTTTATTTATTAATTATGAGATACCCCTTCCTCTTTCATCAACCCATTTTATGAATCCTCGTGTGATGTCGTTATGCTGCCGAAATTGCACTATGATTTTCCATGCCAAAATCATCGTGTAGTGAATACCATACTCATTTCTCTATCAAGGGTATTTACCTTTATGAACATATAATAATTAATTATATACTTTCAGGTATGTATTAAACATTTTCTTATAATTTAATAAATGATAATGTTGACTGACTCTATGTTATATGATCTATATGGCACACTTAAGCATGAGATTAAAATGTTCATGAAGGGTGTGCCCAAATAGTGCTCCAGTGCGTTGGGTAATATCTAGTATCATGATAAGTCATATTTAGAAATGGGTTTACTTGATTCATTTATATTAATTTTTTCCATCATGTTGTCATAGGGGTTTACCTAATTAATTTAGGCTAATGATGTTTTTTTTAAGTTGTTACTACATTTTCATGTTATGATGGTCATGTTATTTCATGCCTTTATGTTTGTGCTTCTCTTATGCTACATTGATATGTTTATTGAATAACATGTATTGTATTATTCATGTCATGCCTTATTTACTCCCTTATTGGGCTTTATAAACCACCCTTTCTTATGTATGTCCTCAGGTTATCCCATGCAAAGTTAAGTATAAAAAAATGTTGTGGTCATGTAAAAGAAGTTTTAAATAAAGATGTTGTATTTTATGTCTTAAGTTTCCATGTAATGTTCATAATCCCCAAATGGACTAAACCTCTTGATCTTATGGGTTGTATTAAGTTAAATTTTATTTAATAAATCATTTGAAAATATGAAATAAAAAATAGGGTTGTTATAAATACAAAAGAATAATATTTTTGCAATATTAAAATCCAATAAAGTGTTTTCACCCTTGAGAATCACTGTCAGTAGAACTAAACCAATAATGAGAAAAACATCATTAAGGTGTAAATAATTTTGTAAAATCCTAAATGAAACCTATAGGAATGAGAAGTTTTTTTCGTGTAGTTATAATGGAATGAATTTCTAGAACATAATAAGGGTAATGTAATCATTATTTGACTATTATAAAAGAGTTTATAGTCATTGGGTATAATACTATTAATCATATTACTACATCAGACTTACTGGTAATTAATTGATATAAATAAATTTTATTTAGATGTTAAAATTACATATTTTTATTATAAAAAATTAAACTTACATATAATAACTGATATTTTAACAAAATAAAAATTTACTAATCCATTTTTTAAAATAACATTTTTTCCTAATAAATTATATTTATAAAATATAATTTTTTGTTAAACTTATTATAATTAAATAATGAATTATATAAAATGGATTTTTAAAATTAAAGTAATGATTATTAAATTAAATAAATAACAATAAATAAATAATTAAGGAACTATAAGGAATATTAATTTAATTGTTCATGACCAAAGAAATATATTTTATTCAAAATCATGGTTTTTATATGTTTTTATTTTAGAGAAAAATTTATCTAATTTGGGTGAATAAATTTAATGAAATTTAATTCATATATATATATAGGAATTATAATTAATTAATTGATTATTAATTTATTAAAAATTGGAATAAATTCATTTAATTTTTGAAATAAATATTTTTTCAATGAATTTTTTTCTATATGTTGTGTATTTTTGTCTTCATAAATTGAATTGATCAACATCAAAGAAAAATTTTAATGAAAATAATTTTTTATATTAAATTAAAATAAATTTAATTACTATTACTTGGTAAAGAATAAGTATAAAATCATTTTTGTTTTTAAAAATATATTTTTCTATAAAAATATTATGTGTTATACATTTTAATTTTAAAATAAACTTTAATACCTTTAAGAAATTTAATTTCATAAAATGGATTTCATGTCTGTAATGAACATGAAAAAATTAGGTAATAAGTTCATCTTTATTTTTTAGAAAAAAAAATAACTTTTCAAGGTAAAAGAGTGTTACCATGGTTAAGGGTAAAATGATGTAAAGGGGTTAAAAAGGGTAAAGTCATAAAATTTCACGAAATAATATCTATAAATGTGTTTATAATGGACTTATATACCCACCATTATCCTTTAATCATTATTTTTCAACTTTGGATCCACTTTCCATGGAAAATTGAATTCCTTTCACATTATGGAATGAGTATTTACAAAATTTTCACCCCTTCTCACCTATAGAAGCACCCCTATTCTACCCACTTCATCCATAACCTTCTCTTCAATAACCTCTTGAATATAAACCTAAATTTTCTCCAAAATAATAATATCCCTTATTTCTCAATTCATTTAAAAACAAGAAGGATTCTAAGAGAAGATATGTTTTCATTTTTGTAAGGACCTATTATCATTATTTTTAGTTTATATTATACCTATAAATCTCTAAAATTATGATTTATCACATTAAAAACATATAAATTAGATCATTATGTTTATATAATAATGATATTATAAAAAAATATTTTTTTACTTACACTCATCTATTGATTATAGTGTGTTATTATTTGGGTTAGTTTAACAACCAACATAGATGATGCTATAAAATTTTATCATGGATGGCTATGAAAACTTAATCACTAGTAATATATGATATTAATAATGAAATAATGTTATATTTATAGATATTTAATGGTGATATTAATATTTAACTCATTGTTAATATAACACCCTATGTTTGTATAAATCTATTGAAACAAGTTCACTATGGATCTAATTTTTAAAAATCATATCCAAAACGTCCATGGAATGAACACAAAACATAAAAATTACTTAAGGAAATTTTATTACAAGTAAATTTACTATTCCATAGGTGATTAAATAATTAACATGTAATGATTACCAGAACTATTATACTAAAATAGATGTGTAACAATTGAAACTGCTAACAACTTATGCCAAAATACACCAAAATTAGTTAAAGAAAAAAGAATACCCTTTTTAACTAGATTGATAAGTACCCATTACATAAACCAAATTTTCAGTGATCAATATTCCCAATGATACATTTTCTGAATGACTAGTGACCCAGAAGAATAAACATGGCCTAAAGGCCCTAAGTGAGTTGTTTGAATCATGTCAAGTTGCCAGTTGAATGTCTCACTAAACCCTAGTCAGTAATTATCACACCATGATCCCAGTCTGAAAGTTTCATCTCCCCTACCATGAATCATTACATCATGAAAGGGATATCTCATTATGGTAGGGTACCCATCCATCCAAGGAGTGGTAGGAGTGATAGATGATAGGTTCCAGCACACTCGTCTCTCTTTTGATATGCTCATCAAGTGATGCTTATGTTCCCTCACTTATATTTCCTACATGTTGCTCTATATCCTCAAACAGGTCCCAATTGTAAATAGTAATATAGCAGGGAACCCCTCCATCCCACATCGGTAGACTAAGTGGAAGGAAGGTTAGATGAAAATCGCCAGCATGCATGTCCCTCTAATTGATGTTTTCTGCCTGATAGTTCTAACTCACACTACCTTTATCTTGTTTTGAGTCATATTATTGGTCCCTACCACATTTCATTCTACTCATTGGTGTTGAAATAGAGGCCTAGAAACCTAAAGTACATAAAATATGGTTTCCCAAAGGCCCAATATTCAAATACCATAGAAATGACCAAAGTCCCAAGGGTTTTGAAATCCCTAATATAACTTCCACTGTATGGAGTGAGCCCTGGATACCACCACCCTCCATAACAACCTCATGCACCAAAGCCACACCATATTTGATGGTCAAATCCATGTCGTCATCACCACTCAAAGTCACGAACATTTTTTACTTCATTTTAAGTTTTTATTAAAAAATCATTAACAAGTCTACATATATTATATAGGAATTTAGAGTATGTTTGAGCAAGTGGGAATCCAAGGTATGAGTTTTTGTTAACTTAATTTCCACTCATTGAGTTATAATCTCCCTTCTTGAACATCATTCTTATAAGTTCGTTACATTGTACCTTATGATTCAATTATATTTTACATCCACTTATGTTTTTATTTATTTTCATTTCTTTCTCATAATCCTTTTTTTGGATTGATTATTACATTATAAAATATTAAAGTGTAATGGTTTTTATTTACGTAATATTATTTTATTAGGTTATATACTGATTATCTGAATAAATTCTTAGATGTTAGGTTTATTATATCATATGAGAATATTATATTGTATTTACCCTTTATTTTATAGTAATTTATATTTCCTTATCATAACCACCTTTTTAAATGATTCTTACTTAATAAATTAGAATAGTCATAAGGATTTATTTATCTTAATTATCATTCCTCAATACATGTTTCATATTATACACTAATTTTATTTTATATGTCGCACTTAATAACCCTATTGATATATTTAATCTTAATTTAGATATTATTCAAGGTATTCACAATTATATATAAATTTTTATCATTCATTGGGTTTTTATTTAAACATTAATAAAATTGTAAGGTTTTATCTTCACTCAAAATCCTTTATTTGGGTTATAATCCTCTCTCTTTGACTATATTATTATAAGTTTAAAATAATCTACCCATTTCATTTTAATCATTATACATATTTTCCATTATTAATAAATTACATTTTCATATCAAAATAATATTTTTTTAATATATTTCTTTCTTCATAAAAATATTACATTGTTAAGAGTAATTCTCATTATCTCAATTGTCTCTATCTCTAAGATGTTCATATTATTTCTTAATGATTTTTTTTTATTTTGAAAAAAAATATGCATTATCTTGTGTACCTTACATATTTCACTTTAACTCTATTCAAAAGGAAATTTTATAACTCTATTGATGTGGTTTCATTAAAACTACCAAAAAAGAAAAAAATTTGTTTCTATTCATTCTTTTTATATTTCATATCTTCTGATACACATTTATTAATCATACATTTATTTAATTTTAAGGTTCTATTATTTGGACATCTTATAAGGTTTTCAAATTCTTTTTCCACCCCTTTTGCCTAAAATAATTTTGAAATTGATTTAGAAATATTTTTTTACAGTAACATTAAAAAATCATTAAAAAAATTATTTTTATGATTTCACTTCTATTTCCCTATCTACTAAAATATATATATATCTTCTATCAAGTTATGTTTCGTGAATGAACTTATAAATACTATATTTATATAAATATTTTAGGTTATTTAATATTTTGGTATCAACCAATCCAACTCATGATTTCATTTTATACGATGCCATTTGAAAATGTTATATAACCCATTCACTTTCCATGAATTTTTTATGATATGATATGTGATTGATTTCATGTGGAAAATATATGTATAGTTTATCATTATATAATATGTAGATTGCAAATATCTCTCTAATTCATTGGTTATATAATTATAACTCATGAGATAATTATTTTACGCATAGACATGATTATTTTTACCTATGTTCACAACATTATTCATGGACATGATTATGGTTAGTTGTGTTCAAAACTTTATACGTAGGCATAACTGTAGTAATATATACTCACAAATTTATGCATGGAAATTATTGTGGTAAGATATATTCATAATTTTATTATTTCCTAGGATTAAGTTTGTTCCAAATGTATATGTTATGTTTTATGGCCTGTGATTATTGTATCATGTTTATGCATTCATATGTCGTGGTCTAAGTATGGTTTTATAGTGATACTTTTGAAGTTATATGTATCTATTCTATGATATATATTATTCCGTAATTTATTATGATCAACTTATAGGATTACATGTTCTTTTAAATGAGGCAATTTTATCATGTTCATGTTCTCTCACATTTTTATGATCTAATAATTTATGACTCATTGAAGCATTTGTGAATACTCATTATTATGTTTCCCATTTTACCTAGAAATTACATGTAGAAACATGTATAATAGGAATTCATGTGTGGGGAATTTTTTGTGATATATTAAAGAAATATTGTTAAATAATAAATTTATGTAGATAATGCCCAAAGACACTAAATCATTTTGTCATGGTGTCTATTCTAATATTGAGCTGATATGTAAAAATGATGTATTAGTTTTAAGGGTGTCTAAGTTGGTATAAGAGCATGTATGAAAAAAAAATTATTTTTACCATCAGAGCATGTGGTGTAAGTCAATGGAACTCCAGTTGGTATCAAATCAGGTTTTATTTATTTTTAGGGATTATGTTATTAATATTAAGTGAATAAAACTTATGAAAATTGAGGTTGGATTAAAAGGGTTAGAGTTTGGACCTGTTATTTCATATTTGAACCAAATGTATCAAAGGGCAGATGATAGTGGTTTGGGATAAGACATATTATGATCAATTTTTCATATTCACATGTTTATTTACTATGATTTTATCAAATATTGTTATAAATATTTTGGTTTTAGTATTTAGTTGAGAACATGGTCATGAAAATGAAGTTGTTAAAGGTATGTCTCTAGAAACTTATTTTTTTTTAAAAACTAAATAATCGTATTTGGTAATAATAGTTGAGACAAATATAAATCTCAATATATATCAATTATGATGGTAAAATGAGTATCCTTGTGTTACACATAAAAGTGATGTTGATATCTTATTGGAAATTATATCTTAAGGAATGTCTATCTTATGGATACCCTTAACTATTTTCATTAGTTACTGATAGATAAAATTATGATGATGTAATTTATTTTAGGGGGGATGTAACATCCTATATTTAATTATGAATTTTCCTTCCCTAAATTATTGGTTTTATTCTTTATAATGAATAGAAAATTAACTAAAAATAAATCATATAATATATGAATCAAAATAAAAACACTTTATTCAATCATAATGGAATATTAAAAAAAAGTACATGATAAATAGTATTTTACAGTATAAAATATTATGTTATATAGATTACTAAATCCTTTAAAAGTGAATAAACTAAAAGGTAACAATAAATACAAAGTAATAATTTTTTTAATAACTAGAAAATCCACAGGTTGATCTTCACCCATGAGAATCACTGTTGGAAGAACTAAACCTATAACTTAACAAAAAAATTATGAAAGGAAAATGAATTTGGTAAAATACTAAATGAAAACTATATGAATCATAATTTTTATTTTTTAAGTTATAATGGAATGAATTTATATAATTTAAGGGGGTAATATAGTCATTATTTGATAGTAATAAAGGGATATATAGCCATTTGGTATAATATTAGTAATCATATTTCCAGATCAGAATTACAAATATGTATTTGATTTAAATAGATTGTATTTATAGGTTAAAAACTTATTTTTATTATAATTTATTTATTTAAAAAATTAATTTTGAATAGAATAAAAATATATTAACTAATTTGTAAAAATACATTTTATTCTAAATATATAATGTTTAAAAAAATATGTATTTTTTGTTAAATTTGTTAAATTTAAAGAATGATTTTAATAAAATTTATTAATAAAATTAAATTAATTATTAATAAAGTAAATAAATAACATTCAATCAAAAATTAAGGAACTATAAGTAATACTAATTTAATTATTTCTGGTCAAATAAATATGTTTTATTTAAAAAGATGTTTTTGTTGAAGACTTAAATTTCTATTATTTAGAGTAATAAAATTAATTAAATTTATTATATATATATATATAATTGATTAACATTCATGTAAGAATTAATAATTGATTATAAATTGAAATAAAATCATTTAATGTTAAAATAAGATATTTGCTTTCAAGAACTGTTTTTTTTTGCTATATATTGTGTATTTTTATCTTAATAAATTGAATTGATGTCTATAAAATAATGATTTCTATAAAATTTAGTGTTTATATATAAAAAAATTAAATTAAAATCCAATTAATTATTATTATTTGTAAATGAATAAGAAGAAACTCATTTTTGTGCTTAAAAATACATTTTTCTAAAAATTATATTAAGGGTGTTATACGTTTTCATTTTAAAGTAAAATTTAATAATTTATAGATATTTAAATTCAAAATGGATTAAATATTTGAAATCATAATTTATAAATTTTTTAATAAGTTCATATTTTTATTTTTGAAAAATTTAACTTACTAAGGTAAAAATGAGTTACCATAGTAAAAGGTCGAATTAGGTAAAATCGTTAAGATGATGGGTCAATTCATAAAATATCACAAAAAATACCTATAATTGTGATTATAATATTCTAATCAACGTCAAATTATTCCTTGTTAATTATTTTTCAAATTCTGATCCAAATTCCTTGTAAAATAACGTTCATTTCATATTAAGGAATGAGTATTTTCATAAATGGAATCCCTTCTCATATATAAAATGACCCTCCCCCCCCCCCAATAAAATCATCCCATTCCTTCCCTTAGATTTAATATTGAATACCTACCTAAATCCCACCCCCAATAATCCTCTTCTATGTTGAGAATTTTCTTTTCTCAATAGAATATCCCAATTTCTTCAAAAACAAGAAACATTTAATGAGAAGATGCAATTTCTTCTTTATATTTAATGACTTCTTATCATTTTTTTATTTATATTATTCTTATAACTTTCTTATTAATGATTTATAAAATTAATATCATATAAATAAGATCATTATACTTATTTAATAATTATATTATAACAAAATCATTTCATAATCATACTCATCCATTGATTATAGTGTGTTCTTGTTTGGGTCGGTTTAACCACCTACATGGTTGATGCTATAAAATTAAATCCTGAATGGTTCTAAAAACTTAATTACTAGTAATATATGGTATTAAAAATGAAATAATGTTTTTTTTCATAATGGTAATGTAATATTTAAATCATTGTTAATATAAAACATTATTTTTGTTAAAAATTATAAAAATATTTACATTATTGATGTCATATTTACAAATCATACCTAAAACATTGATGGAGTTAACATGGAACAAAACAATATATGGAAATTATATTTTTTATACCTTTATCATTATGTATATGATTAACTCATGAATATATAATGATAACTAAAACCGTTATACCAAAACAAATTGGGAACACTTAAAATTACTCATAACAAATGATCAATACAAACTAAAAATAAGTAATAACTATACAATAAATAAAAATAAAATATTAATATAAAATATAATAAATATTAATAAGTTTATGATATAGATTATTAATGATACTAATTTTATTATTCATGAATTTAGAGTTTCTATGATCAAGAATAAATCTAAGTTAAGGGTTTTCATTAACTAAATTTCCTTTCATTGAGTAAAAATATTTCTTCTTGAACATCATTCTTATAAATTGGTTACATTATAAATATGATTATTAAATAATAAAATATTTACTTGTATGGGTTTTTTGACTCAATCTATATTCATTTTGCCATACCCCATATTTTTTAAATATTCTATTTTTAGTTTAGATTATTCAATTACATGATTGTATTATATTGTATATCTAATTTAATTTATAGGTATTTATATTTATTTCTAAAAATATCTATTCCAAATTATTCTTGATTTATAAATTATGATGTTCATAAGGATTTATTTTTCAAAATTATCATTCTCGAAGACATGATTTATATTATTTACCAATTATCTCTTACATGTTGTACTAACTACCCCCATTGACATATCATATCATCATTTACATATTATTCAACACATTCATAATTATATTTCAAGTTTTATCTTTCATTTCCTACTGATTCATATGTTACCAAAGACGTAAGGTTTTTTATTCACTCAAACTCCTTTCTTTGGTCCATAATACTCTTTCTTTGATTATTCTCTTCTATGTTTGAGATATTATACCTCTTTAATTTTTAATATTGCACTTTATTTTAATTTATATGGAAATTAATTTTTTATTTCAAAATATTCTTCTTTAATAGATTTATTTCTTCATAGAAATACAACATTGTTAAGAATAATCTTCATTCCCTCCATTATCTCATTCTTCTCAACGTCCATATTCATTATTACTAAAAAATAATTTCATTTCCTTTGTTAAAATCAAAATATTTAATAAATTTTAAACCTTTCATACTTCTATTTATCTCTACTCAAAATGAAATTTTACATCTCTTTTATTGATTTCGGTTTATTTAAAACTACCTAAAAACAAAAAAAAGTATTTCTCTTTACTTTTTAATTTCTTATATCTTTCCCTATACATTTCATCTTCTTTACTTTTATTTCATTTCATGGTTCTATTATTTGGACTTATTTTATGTTTTTCAAATTCTTTTTAACATGCCCTTTGGGGAAAACGTTTTTGAAAGGAATTTAATGGATTTATTTACAACTGCATTCCCAAATATCAAAGAAAATTCTTTTTTATGATTTCCCTTACATTTTAATCTCTAGATTCAAAATATATATCTCTTATGGAGTTATGTTTCATGAATGACCTTAAAATTCACTTATGATATACCTATTTTGGGTAATTTAATTTTTTGGTATCAATCGATCCAATTCATTATTTCATTTTATATGATGCCCTTTTAAAAATATATGTTACCTGTTTCCTTTTCATGGGTTTTCATGATAACATATATGATTGATTTCCTATGGAAAGAAATATATTATTTATCATTATGTTATGGGTGGGTCTGATATATCCACCCAATATATTGAGTGGAGAATTATAGCTCATGATATAATGATCTTGTGAATGGATATAAATGTTTTTAGGTATGGTCACAGTATTATGTATGGTCATGATTGTGGTTATCTATGTTCAGGACTTTATATTCTCTCATAATTATAGTTAGATAATCTCACAAAAATTTATGTTGATATGATTGGGGTTATCTATGTTTATAATGTTGTGATTTCCTATGATTGTTGTTGCCTACATGCTTATGTTATACTACATTGATCATGAGTATTGTCTCCTGTTTAACAATTCCTAAAACATGGTATATGTATTCTTTCTTGATGAATTGTTTTAGGTTATATGTCCCTATTCCAAGATCTATATTATTCCATCGTTTCTTATAATCAAATATTCTGATCCCATGTTATTTTTAATCTAGAATTCATACTTTGGTCATGTTTTATCACATGTTTATGACCTTCTCCTTTATGGAATATTTACATTTTTTCCATTAATGTTCATTTAATCTCACTCCTTATGTTTTCCATTTCTCTAGTAAATTTGACATAGGAATATGCCTATGAGGAAGTCATCAGTGGGGGATTTTTTTGGATATGTTGAATAAATATTTTTCTATAAGACATTTATGTATCTATTATCCAAAGAAGATAAACCATTAGTTCTTCGTTGTATGTTTTAATATTGAGATGCTTTATAAAATTATGTATTTTTTAGGTAATATTAATTGGTATTAGAGTAATTATATAAAGTTTTTATTTTATTTTTCACCAGACCTTAGAGTATGGGTTTGAGGAACTTCAGTCAGTATTAGAGTGTGTTTTATTTAATTTCATGGGTTATGTTATTGATTTTAAGAGGATAAAACTTATAGAAAATAATGTTGTAACTAAAATTAGTATAGTTTAAACCTTTTATGCCATAGATGGTCCAAAAGTGTTATAGGTTGAAATTATTGTTTCATAGGATAAGAAATCTTACAATAGATTTCTCAAATTCATATGTTTATTAACATTCCTTTTTCAGATTTTATCATAACTATTTTGGTCTTAGTATTTGGTTGGTAACATGATCATGAAAATAAAGTTATGAAAGGTATTTCATTAGAAAATTATTTGTCTTATAACCAACTAAAGAATGATATTTTGGAAAAATAGTTGTGATAAATTTAAATCTCAACGAATTCCTATTATGAGGGAAAATATTAGTTTTCTAGTGTTACCCAAGAGAGTGAGGTTTTTATCTCATTGGAAATTATATATTGAGTCATGCCTATCTTATAGAAACACTTAACTATTTTCATTAGTTAGTCACAAATAAAATTATGTGGTTTCAATTTATTTATGTGGGGATGTAACATCCTATATTTAAGTAAGAATTTTATTTCCACAAGCCAGTTATTTTATTCTTTATAATGAATATAAATATGATTAAAAATAAATGATGTAAGATATGAATCTAAATAATAACATTTTATTCAATTATAGTGGAACATTCCAACAAAATTACATGATATAAAGTATTTCACTCCTTAGACTATAACATCATATAGATAGTTACATCCCTCAAAAGTGCATAAAATAAAAGGGGAAAATAAATATAAAATAATAATATTTTTATAACTAGAAAACCCCCTCTATCATATTCACCCTTGAGAATAAGTCTTAGTAGAACTAAACCTACAAGGGGAAAATATTATGAAAATATATAAAATTTTATAAAATCCTAAATGAAAATTATAAAACTTATAATTTTTTTTTTAATTAAAATGAAATTAATTTATAGAATATAATGGGGGTAATATATTTGTTATTTAACTATTATAAATGTGTATATAGTCATTGGGTATAATACCAGTAATCAAACCACCAGATCATACATGACGATATCGAATTTATATAAATAATGTTTATTTAGATGATAAAAATATATAATTTTATTATAATTAATTAATTTTAAAAAATAAATTATTTTAGAATAGTATAAAAATTTACTAATCCATTTTTGAAAATATATTTTATTATAAAGAATTTTTTTATAAAATATGAATTTTTTAAATTTATTAATTTTAGAGATTAATTTCAATAAAACGAAATGATAAAATTAAATTAATCATTAGTATTTTAAATAAATATCATTAAATAAATAATTAAGGAATTAAACTAATACTAATTTAATTATTCAGGGATAAATAAATATGTTTTGTTTAAAACATTTTTTTATATGTGTTTATTTAAAATTTAATTTTCTATTATTTAATGTAAGAAATTTAATGAAAATTATTGTTTATATATATATATATATATATTTATATTTATATTTATATTTATATATATGAATTAACTTTCATGGAATTATTATTAATAGGTTATAAATGAGAATAAAATCATTTAAAGTTAAAACGAGATATTTATTTCAAAGAAATTTTTTTCTATATATTGTGTATTTTTATCCTAACAAATTGAATTGATCACTATAAAAGGATTATTTTAATGAAATTATATATATATATATAATTAAATTAAAATACATTTAATTATTATTAATTATTAAGGAAAAATAAAAAATCATTTCTCCATTATAATATATTTTTCTAAAAAGTGTTTTTTATGTGCTATAAATTTTAATTTTAATTTATTTTTAATAAATTTTAGAAATTTAATATCATAAAATAGATTTAATAATTGAAATACAAAATTTCCAAATTATGTAAAAAGGCCAACTTATTTTTTTCAAAAGAATAGGTTACCAAGGTAAAAGTGAGTTACCAAGTTAAAGGGTAAAACGGGGTAAATGAGTTAAAGAGAGGGGTAAATTCATAAAATATCACAAAATAATTTCTTTAAATGTGTTATGAGGGAATTCCCTAGCCCCACCCCAATCCATTTTCCATTAGTTTTCCACATTTTATCCCCTTTTCCTGGAAAATGAAATGTCTTTCACATTAAGGAATGAGTATTTATGAAACTTCAACCCTTTCTCTCCTATAAAAGGATAAATATTCTAACAACTTGATCCCATGACTTAAATTAGATTTTATCTTGAATAAATTCCAAAATTTTCTCCCTCGTAATCCTATTACACTTTTAATGGCTTCTGGTATCAAGATAATTCCCAAATTCCTTCAAAACTCGGAAGTCTTCTAAGAGAATATACAATTTTTTCTTTCTAAGTAATGATTTCTATCATTATTTTTCATTTATATTCTGCCTATAACTCTTCCCAATTATAATTTATCACATTAATATCATCTAAATTTTATCATTATACTTTTTTAATATTAATATTATAAAAAAACACTTTACAAAAATATACTGAAATTTGAATAAATTATATAAATATTAGGTGTATGTGTTTCTATATATTGCGTAAATATATTTGTCTGTAAATTTGTATATAAACTACATTAATTACACACACACACACATATATATATATATATTTGTGTGTGAAATCAATGTAACACATGACGTTTGATATATGTTAAACTGAAAAATCAAACAACATTAAAAATGAATAAGATATTAATATGTTTTTAATTAAAATTTTATTCATTTTATATATATTTATATTTAATATATATTATTTATTATTATTTATAATTAATATATATATATAATAGTTATTAATTTTTATTAATAATTGTTTCATTGATAAATTTTTAAATAATTTTGTAATTTATTCATTTTAATTTTTTTAATTATATATTCATTTATATACTTATATTTAATACATACTATTTATCAATATTTATAATATATATTTTAAATTTATTCATTCTTATCAATAATTATTTAATTAATAAAATGTTTAATATTTTTCTTAATTTACTCATTTTCAATTTTTATTTGTTTAGTTATTTCATTTTATTCATTTTATTCATTTTACATATCTATATATTTTTTATTTTTTATTTTTTATTTTTTAAAATATAAATATATATGTTTATTCAATTTTTAACAATAATTATTTAATTAATGAAATTGTTAATTTTTTTAATTTCATTTTCTGAACATTTATCAGCACCAATAAAGCACTGATAATCGTTACTATTTATCCGTACTTTATTATTAGCGCTCACAAAGGGTAACTTTTATCAGCGCTAAAAATAAAGCACTAATAAAGGGTAACCATTATTAGAGTTATAATAAAGTACTGATTAAGGTGAATTTTTATCGTCCCTAAACGAAATGATATGATAAAGGATACCATTTATCAACACTTTTATTTAACACTGGTAAATATGGACTTTTTAATCGCATTTTTCTAGCACTGATAAATTTTGGCACTATTAAAGGATGGTTTTTTAGTAGTGGTCGTTTTTATACCATGTAATTTCCATTATTCATTCCATTAGATCCATTCAAATACTGTGGTATTTGTATCAATCATTCCATTATATCCATTCAGATACCATGATATTGGTTGTAACACCTCGATCTGAATCATCAGGTCTGATTTGGAGTGACACATAACCTCATGTACACCACCTCATAAAAAAGAGGCTAATGACTTGTGGGGAGGTCCTAGGAGGTATCATGGGGATATTATTACCTTAATAACATAATAATAATAGATAATATAGTGGAACTAACAAAAAAAATAACAATAATAAAATTAAATGAATAATCTCCTAGAAAACAACATAAAGGTTAAGAGTATCATCCCATTTTATAAAAATATGACATGTCATTAATACAATCCAAACCAAATAAAGGATCCCCACATCTGGAGGAAATAACTAAGTAATATGTGATAAAATATCTAAAATCTAGATCATGTCCCATCATCACCTCACACCATCATGTAGCTCCTACTTAATTACCCACTATAGGGCCCTTTAATAGCAACTCTACCTACTTTGGCTCCATACTAGAGGAAAATTTATACATAAACCAAATGCACTCATCTAATTGGTCACCTATCCACATCCCACCTGAAGGGATTCCTATTCCCACCTTTAAGGTTAATACTAATATCAACAAAGTTCACATCTCTAGAAAAATACACACACCACACATTGAACCAATCACACAGCTTTGGGGTAATCCATCACACAATATGTTTACCCAAACTCGTATATCTATGGAAATTCATCACATCTTACACACTCCCCCTATAAGGGAGAAACTAGTTTGTATGGATCAACATGGTCACTCAATTACAATGATAGAGAAACTACATGTGTAAAACACAATGCTATGATAAATTAGATTGGTCTTTATACCATGCTCCTGAGTTCATCATATAGAAAATATTTATGGAACAATAATATAAATTACATAATGTTTTCTAGTGTTCTATGTTCATTCCATGGATGTTTCAGGAAAGATTCATAAATATGAGATTCATAATGAACTTGTTTCGATAATTCTTAATAAATATAAGGTGTTATATTAATAATGAGTTAAATATTAATAATAATATTCTAAAATAATAAATAAAAATTATTTACTTATTAATATCATATATTACAAGTAATTAAGTTTTCATAACCAACCATGATAAAAAATTATAGTATCGTCCATGTAGGTGGTTACACCGATATAAATAAAAACATTATATAATCAATATGTGTGTATTTTTGTAAAGTTATTTTTTATAATATTAATATTAAAGAATTATAATGATAAAATTTAGATGTTATTAATGTGATAAATTATAATTTGGAATATTTATAGTCTAAAGATAAATTAAAAATAATGATAATAAATCATTACCTACAAAGAAAAAATTGTATATTATCTTAGAAGACTTCCTGTTATTAAAGGAATTAGGGAATTATGTTGAGACCAAAAGCCACTAAAAGTGTTATAGGATTACTAGGGAGAAAATTTTGGAATTTATTCAAGATACAATCTAATGTAAGTCAAGGGATCAAGTTGATAGAAGAGGGATCCTTTTATAGGATATAAGGGGTGGAATTTTAATAAATACTCATTCCTTAATGTGAAAGACATTTCATTTTCCAAGAAAAGAGGATAAAAAGTTTAAAAATAATGAAAATTAGATGGGGGTCTAGATAATTCTCTCATAAACATTTAGAGAAATTTTTTTGTGATATTTATAACTATACCCCTCACTTTAACTCTTTTACCACATTTTACCCTTTAACTTGGTAACTCGCTTTTACATTGGAAACTTATTCTTTTGATTATGATCTTATATGTTTGATATATTCTACCCATTTAATTTTTTATATTGTACTTTATTTTAAATTATATGGAAATTAATTTTTATTTCAAAATATTACTCTTTAATAAATTTATTTCTTCATAGAAATACGACATTATTAAAAATAATTTGCATCCCCTCCATTATCTCATTCTCCTCAATGTCCATATTCATTCTTATCAAAAAAAATTCATTTCTTATGTTAAAATCCAAAAATTAAATATATTTTATACCTTTCGTATTTCTCTTTATCTAAACTCAAAATGAAATTTTATATCTCTTTCATTAATGTGAGTTTCTGTAAAACTACCTAAAAACAAAAAAAAAGGTATTTCTCTTCACTTTTTAATTTCTCATTTCATTCCATCTACATTTCTTATTCTTTAACACTATTTCATATCATAGTTCTATTATTTGGACTAATTTTATGTTTTGCAATGTCTTTTTAACATGCCTTTTTTGGGAAAACGTTTTTGAAAGAGATTTAATGGCATTTTTTACAACTACATTCCAAAATATCAAAGAAAATTATTTTTTATGATTTCCCTTACATTTTACTCTCTATATTAAAAATATATATCTCTTATAGAGTTATGTTCCATGAATTAATTTATAAATTAACTTATGATATACTAATTGTAGGTAATAAGGCCAACTTCATTTTTTTCAAAAGAATAAATATCCAAGGTAAAAGTGAGTAAACAAGTTAAAGGGTAAAATGGGGTAAAAGAGTTAAAGTGTGGGGTATAGTAATAAAATATCACAAAAAATATCTAAATGTGTTATGAGGGAATTAACTATCCCCCCATCCATTTTCCATTACTTTTCCACTTTGTATCCCCTTTTCTAGGAAAATGAAATGTATTTCACATTAAAGAATGAGTATTTATGAAAATTCAACCCCCTCTCTCCTATAAAAGGATCTCTATTATACCAAATTTATTCCATGCCTTACATTAAGTTTTATCTAGAAAAAATTCCAAAATATTCTTCATAGTAAGCCTATAACACTTTTAGTAGCTTCTGGTCTCAAGATAATTCCCTAATTCCTTCAAAACCAGGAAGTCTTTTAAGAAAATATACAATTTTTTATTTGTAAGTAATGATTTATTATCATTATTTTTCATTTATCTTATGCCTATAACTCTTCCCAATTGTGATTTATTACATTAATAAAATCTAAATTTTATCATTATACTTCTTTAATATCAATATTATAAAAACTAACTTTACAAAAATATGCATCTATAGATTATAGAAAATTCTTATTTTCATCTGTGTAACCACCTACATGAACGATATTATAAATTTTTATCATGGTTGGTTATGAATACTTAATTACTAGTAACATATGATATTAATAAGTAAATAATTTTTATTTATGATTTTAGAATATTATTATTAATATTTAACTCATTATTAATATAACACCTTATGTTTATTAAGAATTATCAAAACGAGATCATTATGGATCTCATATTTAAGAATCATACATGAAACTTCCATGGAATTAACATAGAACACTAGAAAACATTATGTAATTTATATTGTAGTACCATAAATATTTTTTATATGATGAACTTGGGATCATGGAATGATGACCAAACTACCTTATCATAGCATTGTGTTTTACATGTGTAGTTTTTCTATCATTGTAATTGAGTGACCTTGTTGAGCCATACAAACTAGTTTCTCCCTTAAGGGGGGGTGTGTACGATGTGATGGCTTTACCTATCTCCATGAGTTTGGGTAGTAATATTTTGTGATGGCTTACCCCAAATCTATGTGATTGGTTCAATGTGTGGTGTGTGGCTTTCCCTAGAGTTGTGAACTAAGTCAACATTAGTATTAACTTTAAAGGTGGGTGTGACAATCCCTTCAGGTGGGATGTGGATAGGTGACCAGTTGGATGAGTGCATCTGGAAAATATATAAAATTTCCTCTAGTATAGAGCCAACATAGATAGAGTCAGTATTCAAGGGCTCTGCAGTGGGTAATTAAGTAATAGCTACAGGATGGTGTGAGGTGATTATGGGACAGGCTCTGGATTTTAGATATGTTATAACATTATACTTAGTTATTTTTTCTATTTGTGGGGATCTTTTATTTGGTCTGGATTGTATGAATGACATGTCATATTTTTATAGAATGGGATGATACTCTTAACCTTTATGTTATTTTCTAGGGAATTATTCATTTAATTTTATTATTGTTATTGTTTTTTGTTGGTTCCACTATATTCTTTGTTGATATTCTATTACTGAGGGAATAGTCTCCCCATGAAACCTACAAGGACCTCACCACTAGTCATTAGCCTATTGTTTATGAGGTGGTGTGAATGAGGTTATGTGGCACTCCGAATCAGACCAGATGATTCAGATTATGGTGTTACTACTAATATCATGGTATTTGAATGGATATAATGGAATGATTGATACAAATATCATGGTATTTGAATGGATCTAATGGCATGAATACTACCAATAACATGGTTTCAAAATGACCACTATTACAAAACTATCCTTTAATAGCACCAGAAATTCTCAGCACTAGAAAAATGCGCTGAAAAGTCCATATTTACCAGTGCAAAATAAAAGTGTTGATAAAGGGTATCCTTTATCAGAGCATTTTGTTTAGCACTGATAAAAGGACACCTTAATTGGAACTTTATTTTTGCACTAATAAAGGTTACCCTTTATCAGTGCTTTATTTTTAGCGCTGATAAAAGTTACCCTTTATGAGCGCTAATAATAAAGCTCTGATAAATAATATCTATTATCAGTGCTTTATTAGGAGTGATAAATGTTCAGAAAATGAAATTAAAAAAATAACAATTTCATTAATTAAATATTTATTGTTAAAAATGAATATACATATATATAAATTTTTTAAATTAATAAATAATATATATTACATATATATATATATAAAATGAATAAAATGAAATAATTAAACAACTAAATATTTAAAATGGGTAAATTAATAAAAATATTAAACATTTTATTAATTAAATAATTATTGATAAAAATGAATAAATTTAATTTATATATATATATATTAAATATTGATAAATAGTATACATTAAATATAGGTATAAAAATGAATATATAATTAAAAAAATTATTTATAAATTTATTAATGAAATAATTATTAATAAAAATAAATAACTATAATATATATATATATATTATAAATAGTAATAAATAAAATATAATAAATATATATATATATATAATGAATAAAATGTTAATTAAAAACATATTAATATCTTATTCATTTTTAATGTTGTTTGATTTTTCAATTTAACATAAATCAAATGTCGTGTGTTACATTGATTTGACGTAAACATATATATATATATATATATATATATATGTAATTAATGGTGTTTATATACAAATGTAAACACAAATATATTTATGCAAAATATAGAAACACAAACACCTAATATTTATATAATTTATTCAAATTTCAATATATTTTAGAATTTAATTATTAACATGATATATTTAATATTTTATGTTTTTAATCAGTCAATTTTATTTATTTATTTTTAATGTTATGACAGTTAGGGCATTCATTTTTAATATTTTTTTATTTTTTATTTTATTTTTTAATTTTATCATTTTCTATTATTTATTTATATTTTTTATTTATTATGTTTAGTAATTTAAATATTTATTCATATTTACTTCAATATATATATATATATATCCATATTTTTTAATAATTTATATTGAATTAATTAAACATATCTATTTTTCAATATTTCTAAGGTGCACTCATTTTGAATTATTCAATTTCACTCATTTTTAAAATATATGTTTTTAAGATTATATATCCACTAATATTGTTAAAAATATATTTATAAATAAATATTTATAAATGAATATATTTATAAATGTACATTTAATATATTTATAAATTTATATATTTACAATTTGTATAATTAATTAATTATTATTTTTAAATAAGTATTTATATAATTATAAATAAATAACTATATAGATTTAATAATTATAAAATTATAATAATTTTTTTAAAATTAATCCTTTATCAGCACTATAAAGCACAATTAAAAGGAATTTTTATCAGCGCTAAAATATTAGTGCTAATAAAGATGGTTTTTATCAACACTTTTTAAGTGCTAATAAATATTAAGATTTATCCGCTCTTTTTTAGTGCTGATAAAGATCTCTTTTATCAGCACTTATCAATTTAACGCTGATAAAAGGGATCTTTGTCAGCTCTTTTCAAAAATCACTCTTAAAAGTGTTCCTGGTCTATTTAAAAGAACCCTAACTATTACTCACTCATCGCGATTGTGAATCTCTTGCAAAATTTCTCTACTGTCGGTGCAACTCCACTATGATCCATCAGACGAATCAATGGTAGAATCCAATATATGTTATTTTCTACTTTTCCTATATCATTGTTTGATCTTTTGGGTTTCATATTTTGCATTTTTGTGCTGTTATTAACCTTGATGAACCTTACATCTCATCTCCTCACCATTGTCGATGTGACTCCTCTATGAATTTTAATGGCTTGTTGACAAGATGAATATCTGTATTTTAACTTCATGCAACCAGGATGAGAAACAGTGTGAAATTTAAGTTCCTAGTATTAGGATGAATTTGTATAGTTTAATTTCATACAACTAAGATGAGAGATATTGTGAAGTTTAACATATTTCCTCTAGAATAAATTGGTGTAGTTTTACATCTTATAACTAGGATGAGATACAGTGTACAGTATAACACCTTTCTACCAAGATGAATTTGTGAAGTTAAACATCATAAAAACAGGATGAGAGACACTAGGCAGTTTAACCTCTCTCCTCCATAAATAATTTTTGCAGTTTAGCATCATGGAAGCATGATGAGAGATGATTGATGACAACTATGAAAATTATTTCCTGATAAATATTGTATTATTGTGGGTTTTGACTCGGTCTTTATCCATTGTGTCCAATGTGAATGCTCTATTTTTTAGATCATCTTGGCTTGGTTTCTCGAAATAGTTTTTGAAAGGGAAAAAATGATTTTCAAAATTGTATTTTCTTTAAAAATGTGGTTTATTATATTGTCAAAAGTGTCCTTAAAAGAAGGGGGTTTGAAATTGAAAATGAAATAGTGGTTTTTGAAGAAATTATTATTTTTTATGAAATTTGGCTTGTTATATAATTGTTTTGGCCCAAGATGTTCCTTTATATTGTGTTTTATTTTTATTTTGAACATGATTTTATGATTTTTGTGTTATTTAGAATATTCCACCCAAAAAGGTCCCTAATGATTCGTATGGGTCTCACCCAGTTTCTGGTTCTCCTTAGTTGTTTCCCATATTTCATGAAAATTGAGGTTTATTAAAGGTAGTGAAGTGTATTTAGAAAGTTTAGCATGTCTTCAGAGTGTTTGAAACTCCCAAAGATATTATAGTTCATGCATCTCTAGGTCTACTGGGGGTTCATATTTGGAAGAATGGGATTTTTCCCCACTAACAATGCAATCTAGGATGACGTGAGAAGATTTTAAGTCCCTATTTTTTTGATGGTTTATACCTGAGGAGGTGAAGAAGAAGAAAATGGAAGATCTCATGAGTGTTCAGCAAGGATAGCGAGCAGTGAAGGCTTATGTTGAACACATCAAAGATCTAGTTTCCTTTTGTCTAGATATGGTTTCAAGGGATCTGTTGAAATCCCCTCTTTTCATTGGGGGTCTTCATCCATATGTCAAGGATAGAATCCTCTTCTCTAGGGATCTCCATTTTAAGAATTTGGGGGAGGAATAATTTTTAGTTGAGTTTTTGTAAAAGAATTATAAATTTATTTCCTTAGTTATTGTCTCCCATGTTGGGGTGAATATGTTCTGAGTTTCCTTGTTTTTGTTTTATAGTTGTTGTAAGTTCATCTTTCATTATAAATTCTGATGAAATTATCCTTTCATAGTTCAAATGGTTTTGTTTTTTTTTTTTGAATATGAACCTTGAGATGGTTATCCTTTCATGAATTAGTTCATCTCTTTCTATTTTACATGTTTGGAGAAGTCTATTTTTGTGGAAATCGCCTGTCGTGCCTTGTCTGCGAGTTCATTTATATCCTATATTTTGATCACTTATACAGTTATTTCTACTGATGTAGTGTGTTGGAAAAATATTGATGTATATTTGGATTTATTGATCAATGAATCCAAAACATTGATTGTTTGTGGATCACTCACAAATTTAATAAAAAAACTAAGGATTCTCTATTCACTTCACTATTGTTGGTTAACTACAACTTAGCATAGCATCTGACCTAAACTTCCTATCTGGAATCCCTATAATGCTCTCATCTCACACACGCTCGCCACCATCTATATCATATCACCATTCATCATTCACTTTTCCTTATATTCCAACGCCCATTTACAATATTCATGTAACTTCATGCATCATGAATCTTTAAAATAAGTAAATAGATTCAAGAAGAGAAGGAAAATTGAATGCAGAATGATGATATAATAGAGATAATGGAAAGCGTGTGTGGGGTGAGAGCATCATGGGGAGGTCAAGAAATAATTTTATATCAAATTCAATGTTAAGCGGTAGTTAACCAATAGTAGTGAAGTGCACATAGAATCCTTAGTTTTGTTATTAGCTTATATCTGGACTAAAGAAACCTTTTGGAATGATGTAAAGGTAATGTTAAGATATATTTTCTCTATTTTACTAAAAAATTATATAATGAAACTTTGATTTAATTTTCATTTTTCCTTATAGATTTTGTTTATTTTATAATATTTCTACCCATGTTTCATGCCTTTACAGGAATATCAATAACATTGTCTATGCTCAATCACAGAGGTAATATTTATGTTTTCATAGTAAAATCATTGTCTATAGAATTAATGCATTTTTTTATATTTATGTTTAATTGATTTCTTTTTAGTATTACTCATATAATAATTGTTTTCTTATAAAGGTGGATTCTTTTGTTCAAGTTGGGGTGCTCTTTACAACTTTCATGCTTCTTCTCCCTCAAAATCTTTTCACCCCTATAGTGTTTCATTTATTACTTTCATTCAAGCTCTCTCCATTATCTTTGTAGAAAGAGAAATGTTGCTGCCTCTATTCAATTCAAAAGTTAATCTTGATGTTTTCATAGTAAAATCATTTTCCATATAATTAATGTATTATTTCATATTTATGTTTAATTTATTTCTTTTTAGTATTACTTATAATAATTGTTTTCTTATATAGGTGGATTATTTTTTTGAGTATATGTGATTTGTTTGAAGTTTCTCATGCAATGTAGGCAATTAGACAAAAAATGTCAATGGAAATCATGGTAACATTGATATTTAGGATTATTTTTTAATGTATTTAATAATTTTTATTTATTTAATTGTATAAACCGATGTTTGAAATGTTTTTAATATAGTGTTTTTTCTTGTATTTGTGCTGTAAATTTCATTTCATTTAAATTATATATAAGAATTTTTTTTAATGTCTGGTGTGTTTCTAGTGTGTTTCTGGTGTGTTTATAGTGTTGCGGTGTGCTATTACAGCACACTGTAGTAGTGATGTTGGGTGATGTTACAGCACACTACAATGGTGTTGTAGTGTGTTGTTACATCACACTATAGTATAGCCCTTTATCAGTTCTTTTAAAAGCACTGAAAACGGACTCCTTTAGTAGCACTAAATAAAATAATTGATAATTGGAACCTTTATCACCAATTTTAAAACCGTTGATAAAGGCCTCATTTATCAGTGCTTTTGTTAGAACTGATAAATGTTCCCTTTATCAATTCTTTTTCAATGCTAATAAAAGTTTCAGGATTTTAACGCTGCTCACATTGTCAATTCTTTTCTTTCACTGATAAAGGATATTTCTAGAGATATTAAAGGCCAACTTTTTAGTAGTGGACTCTGGTGGAATGGCTACTAACAATACCCTGGTATATGAATGGATATAATGGCATATATATTACCATTACCATGGTATTTAAATATATCCAATGGAATGGTTACTATAGATACCATGGTATCATAATCACACAAAATATATTGTATCTCCAAATATTTTTCATTGCCCAATTCATTAGAAGTATTTTTAACTGGGAAAAACTATACGATATCATGTCCATTATAATTTAAATAACATAAAACATATATTCGTGAGAGTATAAATGAAAATCATTTATAATGTATATTCACTTGTGATATTAGCCGATGAGTGAGGATTTTGGGTTTTAAACTAGTAAATTCCTAATTAAAGGATTAAAATCATTTCTAGATAAATACCCATAAATTATAATATGGGTATACATGGTATTCAAAATAGAGATTATATATTAATGATAACCCCTACATCATTTTTTTAAAGATTCATATAAAATTATTTTCTATATAGCATTCAAAAATATATTCATAGTAGAAAAATCAAGGAACATTATTCTATTGGGGTACAAGTGGATAATACATTGGACATTTAATAATTCTAAGTAAATCTATAGAATTCAATTGACCCCCTCAATAACCCAAAATTACCCTTTCAAACTACATTCCCTCAGTATCCCTTTATAGGGACAAATAAAGATTGTAAGAACACAAATTTAGTGTATTATGGAAGTACATGGGAAGACATTGGTAGAAAACATTATAATTATGAATGGTTGATAAAAATTAAAGTCAAAGGTAGTGTTTGATCAATCCCAAAAAAAGATTTCATTTCTATAGTATCACAAAGGTATATAAACTTGGGTAATAGAGTTTGTTTCTTTGAAAACCCTTTTGGAATATTAACATCTTATGAGATGGAAATAAAGAGAAGAAATGGATAATATAGTATTGATAATAGATCTAAAATACTATAATATACCATATATAGGATTATATATTTATATGAAATGGATATTTTAAAAACATTATAAGAAATTAATCAACAAATAAAATAAATGAGAAATAAATTGAAATTTTTACTTTGGAAGGGTATAACTTTTGAAAAAGATATAAAATTGGGTATTGGATGATATCACATGGATAAGATATTTAAGGTATGATAATAACATAGAATAATAATCTTGTATTTATATGAATTAGGAGATGAAAACATTCTTAAGCAAAAATGTTTCATTTGGAAAAGGATATAAGGGGATTAGTAACCGAAACTTTATCATAATAATAGCTTAAGAATAAGGGAATAATGGGAGTGAATGAATAATATCTCATGTTAAATATATAAAATGGATGATAATATATTGTAAAGTAAAAAATATTATCATATGAAATTTAATTTGAAAATTTTCTAGAAGAAAATAATCATAATTATAAATAAAGAAAGAAAATTTATAATATAGTAGTTAAGGTATTCTCTTTCTAATGTTTGTGAGGGTGTTTTATAGATTCAAATTGAATAAGAGATGATCCAAGAGTTTTTATGAAGGAACTGGGATGGGTACAGGTTGTAGAACTAGTTTACACCATGGAGGGTTTATTTATGACATAACTTGTTTCTGAGTAGAATCCATGAGATGGGTTTATGATGTGAAAGTAATACATGATGTGAATCCAATTCATGTTTTGAATTGGTCATCTAGATTTTATTAACTAGGGTTATTCATTTTTCAGTTCAAATGAAAAATAAGGTAAAAATTTCATAAATTGGTGACTAATTAAGTGAATTGTTAATGGCCAATGGGTTGTTATTTTTTTCATGCATGAGTCCTCTACTCATTCAACTTCCTCTTCTTCTCTCAAACTATAGGGATTATTTAGGAAAATATGGGTGGATTTAAACTTTTACACACTCCTACTTTTAGTTATTTAAACTCTAGATTGGTTGGTTTATTTTAATTTGGTGAGTGTGTTTGTTATCCTCTAATTGGATTCATTTATCTTATATTTGGAAATTAAATTGGGCTACATTTTAAGATTATATTAATCAAGATGCGATCTCTATCAATCGTTTATAGTTTCCATTGTGTGATCATCATCCAAAGGAAGGATATTATGTTGGTTTTGGTGTGAATCATGAGTTTCTTGAGGTATGTGTTGATCTAACTTCTATACCAACCCTTTTGTTTATAGATTTTTTTTATAATATGTTAGAATAGATGAAAATGAATTTTTCCATTATTCATACATCCCTTTTATGATGTGTGTGGATCCTATCACAGGTGGTGTGAAACCTAATTTTAAGGTTGGTGGTTCTAGATATAGCCTATATTGGGTGAACCATGAATGATCTTGATTTTTTTAAATGGTTTTCTAGGATAAATTAGCATGAATGATTGATTTTTGTGTGTGAAAATAATTTCTTAAAAATTATGGTTTTCCCCTCATTTTGGTAAAGGAAAAAAATTCAAAGAATTGTAAAATTGTTTGTGAAGTTGGGTTTTAAAGTATGTTTTGATGAAAAAATGGTTGTTCGGAATACTTTTTGAAATATTAAATCCCTTTGAAATTTATTTTTGATATTTTGTGAATGGGGTCCTTGGGTACTTAGGTGGAAGTTGTAGCAGTGGGAATCACCCATTTTTAATGTGAGGGGGTACAATATCTAGGGTGTACTTTCATTTATAGAGTGTAGATTCATGATATCTAGAAACATGTTAGAGCTATTGGTGGTTTAATTTATGGGGTGTTCCTATTATCCCTTGATTAGATACATGAGATCTAGATTCTTGATCAATACACTAGTTATTATGATATGAATGGTCTAGCTAACCTGACTTATGTTATCCTTGGCATGTTTTTCCTTTGTGTGTTGGATTTGAACTATTTGGTTTAATAATAAATGATATATACTTTGAATTATGAAAATGGTTAATGTAATTATTATTTGAAAATACTTTACCTAGTAAGTTTCGGAACTATTGAAAAAGGAGAAACTGTTTACCATGATTTTTTTATAAAAATCGTTTAATTGTTATCATGTAATGTTTTCTTTAAATTTGTCATATTGGGATTATTATATATATACTTTATATGGAACACCTAGGTGGGGTAATAATAATCCTATTTACTACATACCTTTCACACTCCATCGAGGGTGTGAAAACCATGTTTTTTATGATGCACAAATGGGAAGGGAACCACAGTGAGATTGTGAGGATTTTGTTAGCTAATCACGGGTATCTAGTTGTGATATAGAGAGATGTGTCCCACACATATCATATGGAGTATTTGTTTCCAGATTCATTTATCCTTGTTCTTTTGTTGGATATGTACTTTGGGTTTTATCTGTCTGCTTTCGGGTTGTATCGCTACCGTTGATACAATTTTTTATGGTATGTTTCTTCTCCGGTTATTTCTTTCCATTGTACATATATTTATATTCCAGGTATCTTATTTCAATTTGGGGGGAGATTTTTTCCTATAGTTATTGTCCAATGCCCAAACACTAGTCACTGACCAGTGGGGATCATAAATTCTCTTAGGTTCTTGTTGTGTTCCAGTTCATATCCAAGTCTAACCGGTTATCTAGTATGGGATGTGAAAATTTAGTATCAAAAGTGGTTATGCTTAGTCTTGGGATGTTGGTATACAATTGATAGGATTTTTGGGACTTGATGGGTAGGTTGTAGTGAGTTACTAGCTATATCTTTCCATGACATTACATAAGTCTCCATGGGATATTATGATGCGTGTCTCTAGTGTTGGGTTTTAACCTTGGTCTCAGTTTCTAATTGTGTTATTCTGGTTTAAACTGAGATTTTCTTATTATATGATCATTTTATTTTGTTCTAGTGAGTATTAACATACCTATGATGAATCTTACAAGGGATCCAAAGGACATTATAGTGATAAATGGTCATTAAGGGAATCCTCCATTGGATAAGAATCTATTAAATGATATCAATCAGGCAGTTTGTGCTATGGATCAGAATCTACCATGGGTTCAACATCATGTTTTTTGAGGTGAAACCAAGAGATGGGGGAGATAAAAATCAAGTTTGAGAGTTTCAACATGATAAACTCCCACCCATTTAGGTTATTAATGAACACTAATAGGTAGAGGAATGGAAAGAAATTTTGGATCAGGTCTATGAATTCCCAGATACACATAATTTTATCAAGGTAAATTGTGCAACGTTCAAGGTCTAGGGTCCCAGTAATAGATGTTGGAATTATTGGAACAAGAAATATGGCATATGGGATTGGATTAAAAGGTTTTCAAGACCCTTTTCTTGTAATTTTTCTACCTAGACTCTCTGATGATATTGAAGTCTATATAGTTCCTCTCTTTGTAGTGGGTAGTGTTTTTAGTATTGGATCCCACTAATTGGTTTCTGAATATGGTTTTATTTTTCTCTTGAGGTGGTGATGAATGATCAAATTAAAGATCAAAAATACCAACAGGGATTGTGACCAGACATCTGATCACTTGTATATATGTTGAATCTTTCCACCTATACAGAGACAGTTGATAGGGCTATGATGGAGGAAATGGATATGAAGGAAAAAATTATCTACTCTTCCCCTTCTCTCCCACCTAGGGCGGTTTTAGTGGATCTCTGGGTAAAAATGGAAAGTGTAATAATAATATCAAGGAATACGGAGGTGGTTCTCAATAAGAGGCCTCCTCTACATCATCATAGGTATCCAGTACTGTTCTTCTACCTTTCTATCAATTTGTAAAGTTATAGAACACCTTAATTTATTTTCCTTACCACAAAAAGATATGTAATACTTAAGGTTATCAATTAAATCTATAGAGGGTATGATAAGGTATGTTTATTTCTCTTTATAGCTAGGGATCTATTGATCTAAAGTATTCTATAGAATAGTTATATTCTTCAGAGTCTACAGGGATCCATCTATAGGCCTTAGGAGTGAATCACCTTTACATAGTGCATACGTTTCCAAAAGAGGTTGAAAAGGTATTAAGTATAGTGAGAGGTTCCATTTTTGTTTCATATTCCATAAAAACTACTCTTTTTGATAAAGATTCAACATACTCATTTATATATTCATGTTTTTTTATGTGATAAAACTTCAAACTAAACTCATGTACATCATTAATGAGTTGGATATGCCTCTTAGAAAGAGTAAAAATTAGGGGTTTTGATTTCAATATTGTTATTTATTGGTAGATGATGCATATTAGGTATGATATTTCTTGGTTCTAAATTTGGATTTGTTTGATGTAATCATTGGGATGGATTAGATAGCTTATCATTATGCTGAGATTGATTGTTATCATCATCATGTTTCATTCTCAATCGTTGATGTGAGATCATGGGTGTTTCAAGGAGAGTGGAATTCAAGTAATAGTAATGAGGGACCTTCCCACCCAGAGATTGGGAGTATTTTTTCTACCATTACAGTTGAGCTTGATGATGTTTCTTCCCTTATGGAACTTTCCTTAGTTATTAGGGACTTCTCTAATGTTTTCTTACATGAATTTTCTAATCTTCCACCAAAGAGGGAGGTAGAGTTCTTGATTTATCTTTTTTATTATTATGCAGACAATTTTTGTACCCACTCATCATATGAAACCAGTTGAGCTGAAGGAGATCAAGATCTATTTGGACAATCTATTAGAGAAAGCTTTTTTTCTCCCTAGTATTTCATCATGGGAAAATCCCATGATATTGTATAAGAAGTATAATTGTTCAATTTATTTTTGTGTGGATCGTTGAAAGTTAAACCAAGTGACTATTAATAATAAGTTCATTTTCCCCCATTTGGATGATTTTTTTTATCAATTAAATGGAATGAAGTTGTTTTGGAAGATCAATCTTCCATCAGGTTATCATCAGCTTGTATTTCGGGTGTTTGAAATTTCAAAGACCACTTTTACAAGTAGTTATTGACATTATGAATATATTGTGAGGCATTTTGGCCAAAATAATGCTCTTATAGTTTTTTTCCCTTTGATGAACCATATATTCCATCTTTATCTTGATACCTTTATCATGGTCTTTGTAGATGATATCATATATTATTTGAGATCTAATCATGAAAATGAGAACCACTTGAATTTTTTTTAGAAATATTGAGGATCTACCAACTTTATAGTATAGTTTTGAAATTCAATTTATAGATCCAAGAAGTAAATATATTAGGGCACATGATTTCATAGCAAGAACATTTAATTGAACCAAATAGTGTGATGGTTATTTTTCATGGGAGGAGATATTGAATGTCTTTGAGATAAAAAGATTACTTGGTCTGGCTAGATATTATTAGTGGTTCATAAAATATTTATCAAAGTTTGTGTCACCCTTGACTAATCATTCCATGAAATGGATAAAATTCATATGGTATGTCAAATGTTAGACCAATTTTGATAATTTGAGATATATTCTGACATCAACTCATAATTTGATCATACATAAGCTTAATAATGGATATGTGGTGTACTATAATGCTTTCGGTACTAGTCTAGGTTGTTTTCTTATGCGGGATAATCATGCCATGGCCTAAGACCCTCATCTTGTTCGTCCACATGATAAAAACTACCCCACTCATGATTTTAAACATTCAATGGTCATGCATCAGCTAAAGTATTGTAAGCACTATCACTTAGGGGAGTGGTTCATGGTATTTTTTTATTATAAGAATCTAATCTATATATTTTATTAGAAATAATTGAATCTTAGGTAGAAGTAGTGTGTGGAATATCTTTATACATTCAATTTCGACATCTCCTACACCCCATGGAAGGGGAATGTCATTACAAAAAAAACTCACTAGGAAAGTTCCAACACATGCTGTCTAGGAATCGAAGGAAGAGTGGTACCTTATGTGGACTTTTCTCGATTGCATCTAGATGAATAGGAGGAGTATTTAGGTATGCTTATAACCAGTGTTTATTTATCATCATCTCTCTTTGAGTCTATTCTATTGGGTTAGCAGTATGATGATCAGTAGAAATCAGAAAAACCTTATTTTTTGGGTAGAATATTCCAGGTTGGTCTCTCCCTTACAATTATATTCTCTACTTCATGGATCATTTTATTATTCCATCATCCATGATTAATTCAGTGTTTTATTATTATTATAATTCTTTGTTTTTTATTCACCTGGGAACAATGAAGATGTATTGTGACATGAGACGATGTTACAAGTGGTCGGGTATGAAATGCGACATTATTGATTATGTATCCCATTGTTACACATATCAAAAAATAAAAGTAGAGCACCTAAAAACATCTATTTTCTCCATCCTCTTTTGGTGCTTGTTTGTAAATGAGATGAGGTATCTATAGACTTTATTGCTATATTTTGATAGACTCCCTAAGGAAGTAATTTTATCTGGGTAGTGCTTGATGAGTTGATGAAATTTTCTCAATTTATTCTGATCAGGGACACCACTAAAGTTTAAGATCTTGGTAAGATGTACATACAAGATATTGTGAGGTTACATGGGATTCCCTTTTCTAGTTTCTCTAACAAGGATCCTAGGATTACTTCCAGATTATGGAAGAGTACCTAAGAGGTGATGGGGACTCAGGTAAGATTGAGTACATCATACTATCCACAAATTTATGGTCATATAAATTGTTCTATTAAAATACTAAAGTATATTTTTCATTTCATCATCTTGTATTTTTTTATTTTATAGGACATCCATCTGATACTAGTTGCTTTTTCTTATAATAATAGTTATCAATCATCAATTTGAATGATACCCATTAAGGATTGGTATGGTCACCCATGAAAATCACCTCTTTTTAGGAATAGGTGGGTGAGGCCTCTCTTGTAGGACCAAGTCTCAGTCGTAAGATTTATTGAGGATCTAGGATATACGTTGATTCTTGATTGTAGCACATAGTCAAAAACATATGTGGATCCCTGATGTTTTCCTTTATATTTTTCAATTAGGGATGATGTTTTATTAAAAGTTTCTCCTCGGTTGGGAGACTTCTGCATTAGGATATAGGGAAATATACCTTCAAGATATGTTGGAAAATTTTATATCATCGAGTGTCTTGGTTAGCTTTTGAATCGGTTAACATTACCAACTCAGTTGATTGGTATTCATGATTTTTTTGACATATCTCATATCAATAAGTACCATCCTAATCCATCCCATGTTCTGAGTTGGGAGGAGACTGATTTGGAGTTAAATGTTTAAATTGTGTAGAATCCAATAGAGATCATTCATTCCCCTATTAAATTCTTTTGTGGGAAATTTATTCCATTGGTAAAAGTGTAGTAAAGGAATGGATCAGATTCTAATGAGACTTGGGAGCATGAATATCTAATTAGGTAGCAGTGGCCTCACCTCTCTCCAAAGTATCCTTATTAGATTTGACTTTATAAGGATGGAAATTCATACGGTGGGGAGAAATGTAACATTCTAGTTAAGGTATTCTCTTTTTAATGTTTATGAGGGTGTTTTTCAAGTTCACAGGGTGTCAAAGATAATATGTGAGTTTTTATATAAGGAACTAAGATGGTTGTTGGATATATAACTAGTTCACTCTTTAAAAGGTTTATTCATGATGTGAAATTTATTCTAGGAACAGGTTGTGAGTCGGGTTCATGATGTGAAAGGAATAAATGAGGTGAATTATATTTATTCCTTGAATGGGTCATCTGATATTTATAAACCAAGGTGATGCATTTTTTGGTGTACGTGTAACCCAAAGGATTAACATCATGAATTAGTGACTCATGACATGAATGATTTGTGTATAATGGGTTTTTATGTTCTTCAAACCCAATTCCTACCCACATTCATTTTAATATTCCTATCTCAAACCCTTGGGCTACTACAAGTGTTTCTAAGTGGATTTCATCTTTTTAAAACACTTTATTTTGGTGATTTGATCTTAGACTTGGTTGGTTTCTTCTCTTTTGGTGAGTGAGATTGTTCTCCTCTAATTAGATTAATTTATATTTTATTTGGAAGTAGCATTGTGCTACATTTTTAGAGTTTATTGATTAGTATGTGATCCCTCTCAATCCGTTATAGATTTAGTGGTGTGTTCTCCTTTTGGAGGTTGGATCTTGTGTTGGTAGTGGTATGGTGCATGATTTTCTTGAGGTATGTGTTGATATAACTTCTCTTATGATCCTGTTTTATGGAATTTTATTCCAATATGTGAGAATTGATTATAGTCCCTTCTTCCATTATTCCTACAAACCTTTTTGGTGTGTATAGATCTCTTCATGGTTGGTGTGTGGCCCAATTTTAAGGTATATAGTTCTATATCTAGCCTATGTTAGATGAACCTTGAATGCTCTTGAATTTTATAAATTGTTTTATAAATTAATTTTCATGGTTGATTGATTTTTGTGTGTGAAAAATGGGTTTTAGAAATGATCATTTCCCCCTAATTTTTGTAACAGAAAATGTATTTTCAAAGAATTGTAAAATGGATTATGAAATTGGTTTTAAAAGTATGTTTTAATGAATAAAGGGTTTTTTGGAACTATTTGTGAAATTTGAAATACATTTAATATTTATCTGTGATATATCAAACATGGGGGCCTTGGATACTTAGGTGGAAGGTGTAATAGTGTTCCTCGTCCATTTTTTTTGTGAGCGGGTTCACTTTTTTGGGTGTTCTTCCATTCCTAGAGTGTAGATTCATGAGATCTATGAAATTGTTCAACCTGTCAGGGTATTTACTTTATAGGGTGTTCTTATACTCCATAGACTATATGCATGAGATCTAGGGACTTTATGTGTGTATTAGTCACTGAGGTGTGAGTGGTATAGTTAGCCTGACTTCTATTATCGTTGGTATGTTTTACTTTGTGTATTGGATTTGAACTATTTAGTTTGATATAAAATGATATATTATTTGAATGATGAAAATGGTTATTGTAATTATTCTTTGAATTTTTTTTCCTGGATTTTTTTGGAACTCTATGAAAAAGGAAAACTATTTACCATGAATTTGATATAAAAATTGTTTAAATATTATCATGGAATGTTTTCTTTAAATTGAGAATATTGGGATTATTTTATAGAGACTTTATATGGAACACCTGAGTGAGATCATACTGATCAGGTTTAACTCACACCCTGCACACTCCCTTGGAGGTGTGTAGACCTTGTTTTTTCTTTTGATGTAGAAAATGCAATGGTGTCATTGTGAGGTGGGGAGGATTATGTCAGCTAGTTATCGGTAGATTGTGGTGAGAAGGTGGGATGTGTCCCATGAATTTCACATGGAGTATTTTTTCTAGTTTATTTTTTGTCCTTTTGGTTCGGTTGGACATGTATTTTGGGTTTTGATCTTTCTGCTTTTGGGTTGTATCACAACAATTAGTACTTTTGTTTATGGAATATTTATTCTATGGTTCTTTCTTTCTGATTTGTGTATATTTATATTTCATTTATCTTGTTTTGGTTTGGATAAAATAATTCCTTCAGGTTTTTGTTTGATACCTGATCACTAGTCACCAGCTCATGGGGATTAGGAATGCCTTTTGAGTTTTGTATCATTCCAGTTCAGAGCCTAGTTTGATGGGTTGTCTAGGATATTACATGACACTAATAAGAACCCTTACCTTACATAAACTTCTTATCTTATAATCATGCCTTTCAATCACAAAAAATCTTCATGATTAGAGAGATATCTAGTACATAGGATCTTTGATAGAACTATAAAGAGCTAAATCATGATTTGTTTTTGTAATAAATGAGAATAGGGTGCGGTTGTTTTTATGTGTGGTGAGTGGAATCCCATTGAATTAATTATTAATTATTTTATTTTTCTATTGTTGAAATTTTTCTACTACACCCAAAGTTCCCCCATTAACTCCCTTAATTATAAAATATGGTGGTTTATTACAAAATTGGGCTACTAGAACTATCTTGGTCAGATGTTTCCATGATTACATATTGATGATGTCATATTTACCATATTTTTCAATGCTTCACCATTTTTACCATATTTTACAATCTTTACCAAAAAATCCAAAATTTCAACCCTTATCTACTTTTTTACAACCTAATTCCAAATATTTAATTAATTTTATAAAAAAATTATTTTAACTATATGAAATAAATCTTTTATATATAAAAGGAATATTTAACAAAATGAGGTATCTGAAGAAAAAAATTATTACTAAAATAATTTAAATATTAATACAACCTTATCTCCTAGATACATAACCTATCATGATAAAAACAAATACATATGGTTTATATGTCTAAAGGTGGTTCTTTCATGGGGTTTATCATCAAAAAAGTATCTCGTGGTGATTTATACTGACATAAAATTCTCCTACAATTAATTTCACTCAAACCTCAATTATTGAATTTTAGGTTGAACTTTATCTAGTAAAATCCAAAATGATGTTACCACCTTCCTCATATATGATAAATGTGTATTGTATGGTATATTATTACTATCCTAATCCATAATTTCCCTATTTTGTACCTATTAACTTATTTCATTTCTCTCATAATATACATTAATCCTAACAATTATATTATCAATGGTTGTTATACCTAATGGTCATAATTCTCATTGGTCATATTGACTTCCTATAAAATCATAACCTCAAATAATACTTCTTATTTATAAATTGAATTTTCACATAATGTTTGTTTCATGGATTTTATTATTTTCCTATTATATTGTACTTGTTATATCCCTGATGTATATTAGATAATACAATCCATGAGATATTTACCTTTCACACACATTATTTGTTTTTTTTATTTTGTCTATTCTCAGCTATATAATTCCTAGTCAATCTATATCTTCGATTTTTATTATATAATTAATAATAATTACATATTTATTTCTATATATTTCTTGGGTATTAAATTCACATGCCATATAAATTTCATCCTCAAAATTTTAAATCATACCTGATTCAATGAACATATCTAGGTAATTATTTTAATTTCTTCCTCAATCTCCCATGTTTCTTCTTAAAACTTCTATTTCATCTAAATTAACTTTTAAAAAATCTATTTTTTATTTGGTAGCGCTTTCTCTATCTAGTCGATAATCTTAACTAGTTCCTATTTCCATAACAAATCATGTTCTAGTTATACCTCCTCAATATGAAGTATATGAGATGGTTTTGACATATACATTCTTATTATAGATACATGAAAGTAATCATGGACCTGAGAGATTTTTGGAAATAAATCTGATCTATAAGACTCATGTATTATTTTCTAGAAGAATTTAAAGTACCAATATTTCATGGGATTAATCTTTACTTGCGCCCAAATCCCATGATTCCTTTCTATGGAGATATCTTTAATAATAATCTTTCATTAACCTAAAAATCTAAATTTTGAAGTTGAATATATGAAAATATCTTCTATCTACTTTGATCTACTTTGATGTGTTGTTATACAGCCTTCTCCTTATGTGTGGCCTCCTGAATTAATTTTGAACCTTATAATTTTGTCTCTTTAACTTCATCCCAAAAACATATATTTCGACATTTATTACCATAGAGAGGGTCATAATGTGTCATATTAATGCTTGAGTGGTAATTATTGTTATATAAAAATTCCACCAAGGTAAGTTATTTATCCTATTTTCCATAGAAATTAAGTCAGAATGACCTTAATAGGTATATTAATATTTTTATAGTCCTTTCATATATTCCATCAGTCTAAGGGTGGTAAGTGGTACTAAGATGTCACTTTATACATACAAATAATTGAATGCACCTCTAGAAGTTTGAGGTGAACCTTGGATCATGATCAGGGATAATAAAGAGAGGTGTACCATGAATCCATCCAATATCCTCATATAAATCATAATAATTTGGTTAAGGGGTGTATCTACTCATATTTAAATGAAATGTACTAACCTCATAAATCAGTAAACCACCACCAAAATAAAATTATTATTTGTTGATTTCCTTATAATACCAGTGATAAAATCCATTGGGAGGTTGTCCAACTTCTATACCAGTATTTGTAATGTCTAAATTATCTCATTAGGTAACATCTATTTAACTTTGACTTGTTATAATACAAGGCACCTTAAAGTAAAATATATAATTTCACACTTCATGGTATACCACCAATAGTTCTCCTAAAGATCCATATACATATTAGTACACCCAATATGTATATGTAGAAAAAGGTTTTGTTCTTTATCTAATAATTCTATCTTGAACCCAGGAATTGATAGAACAAAAAATATTTTCCGAAATCTATGGACTTGATCCTTATCAATTTTGAAATTTGTAAAGTTACCTTATTACACTTATTCAATTATCTTCATAAACCCTCCATCTTATCACCTAATTATATTTATATTCTCTTATAATGATGGTTAATCTGTCTTACAGTAAATAATTTATTACATTTATTCCTTCATGATTCCCAAATATATTCTCATTATATCATTGATCATGGGATTTTTTCTATCTATAGGTCATTGAGAGTTCCATAATCCTTCTAAATCAAGAAATAAACTACCTTTGTCCTTCCTGATATGATAACTAATGGTGTAATAATAATCCTTCAATAACACCAACTATCTCTTTATACACATAATTAAATCCTTTTATATGAACATATATTTAACTATTTTATGGTCTATATATATTTTACCTTTCTCCATAGATATAATGACACTAAATATTCAAATAAAATATTGTTGTTGCTAACTCCAAATCATGAGTAGGATAATTCTTCTCATGAATCTATAATTTTATAGATATTTATTTTATAACCTTTTCATTTGGAAACAAAACACAACCAATACCCTTCTTTGAAGTATCAATATAAATGATGAATTATTCACCTATAAAAGGTAGGGTTAGTATATGTGCAGTAACCATCCTTCTATTAATCTCTTAGAATCTTCTTTCACACTACTCGGTCCCTGTTAAATTAACTCTTTTATGTGTTAACTAGGTTATCAGGTTGGTTAGTTGTGAAATATTATTCACAAAATTCTAATAGCACCTTGGAATATTATGAAACTTATGGATCTCAGTATCAAAAAAAGTTTGGAACCATTTTTCTATGACATTAGTCTTTGAAAGGTAAATTTAAATACCTTTACCAGTGACCACATTCCCTAGCAATAATACTTTATACAGTGATAATTCATATTTACTTAACATGTATTATAACTTATTCCTAATTAAGGTTTGTATAGAAACACTCAAATAGTAATCATGGTCCTCCTATATTTTTTAATAATAAAAAATATCATCAATAAAGACTACCAAACACTTTTTATGGTAATCCTTAAATACTCTATGAAATATCTAGATCAATAAAATATGTGAATTTTTCAAATAAAATATAATTACTAAAGAATCATAGATTCCATACCTAATTCTAAAGTAATTCATCATAATATCATCCTTTATTTCCTTAAGTTGACGATATCCATAAATTAAAATAATCTTAGTAAATTATGAAGCACTTTCAAGTTAATTGAATAGATCATAAATTCTTGAAAAGGGATATTTATTATTAATTTTAATATAATTAAGTTACTATTATTAGATATATAATATCATATATCCATCATTCTTCTTCACAAATAAACAAGATCTCTTCCAGGAGAAATGCTAAGATGGACAAAACCCTTATTCAAGAGATATTAAAACTATTTTTGTAACTCATATAGCTCAATTAGATCTATTCTATATGAAATATTTGACATGAGAATAGATCTATGGAATAAATCAAAAGAAAAATCCACTTCTCAATCCTGATGAGGTCTAAGAAATTATTCTAGGAAGATATAAAAATTCTTGAATAATGGTTATATCCTCCATCTTTATTTCTATATTAAGATCTATTATTTGGGAGATACATCCGTACCAATCTGATTCTAGTAGTCTTTCAAATTCACATGAAGATGTTAAAATGTGATTTTCAATCCCCTCATTATATTTGAATACTAAATAAGCTTGATCCAAGAGATTAAAGGTAAAAAAATTATCATGAAAGTTTATATTGGCCTTTTTAGTTGAAAGTCATTCCATGCCCAAAATAAAATCAAATTAAATAAAGGTGACAATTAATATATTCATATATAATACTTATAAACAAATCATATTATGGAAATATCCTAATATATGGGTAGCAATCAGTGCACTAATTAGTGTTACCATAAATAAGTCAACATCTAGCCTTTAGTGTGAGAAATATATATACTCCAAGAATCTATATGATGTGAATGAGTGAGTCGATCCAAAATAAATTAATGCATAAACCACTCTTTAGAAAATATATATATCACCAATGATAACTTTTTTAGGTTTTTAAAACTCTTTAGGTATGGTGTAATATGCCCAAGCATGACCTTACAGATTTAAGGGTTGATTTCTTTCATTTATCATCTTCTTGATAAAATTTATATTATAATTTCAAGCCTTATTAATATTAAATAATTGATCCATAGTATGAGGATTTTTAAAAACCTTCTATTTTTACTCATGGGTCTTAGCATGACTACTTACATGTAATTCATTTACTCTTTGTCTGTTTTCATGAGCTCGATGGTCAATTTTCTCATATTTTAACCACCTTTTAGTTCCTTGTAAACAATTCCTATAATTATTTATCCCACATGTTTGATAGGTTAAGTACTGAAACTTTTTCCTATTATGCTCTTTATCAGGTATGAATCTATCATGATGTGAACCTTTTTTATTTTTTATCATGCACTCTGTGAGACCTCAGAGTATCCAAGAACAATATTTATACCCTCTCAACACTATGATTGATTTACTCATATCCATTAAATAGCTATACTAAAAATAATTTATGAATATTTTTCATTAATCTATTTTAAAATATATTAATATTACTTTTTGTATCAATGAATAATCTATAATTTTACCTAGATAATTGAGTAATTCTATATAACATCCCAAAATTTCTAGAAATAGTTTTATTATATAAATATTATATTAAATGGAATAAGTTATAAATATAACAACTAATGATATTTTGTAGATGATTTCCATTAAAAATAATAATTTAAATGAAGTGTTTTAATTTATTTTATTACAAGTTAATTATATTACTTACAATTATTTATATTTTTCAAAAAAAATTAAAACAAAATATTGTTTTGTTTTGTTAAAAACAATATTTGAAAATAACTATATTAATTTGATTATTTTTTTCAAAAGATTATTTAATATTTTAAATGAATAAAAAATAATATATATTGACTAAACTAAATTATGTTTCATTTATATTTTAACATATGCTAATAATTATTTAATTTGATATAATGAATAGTATTAACATATGAATATTTTCGTTTTACAAATTTTGATTTTAAAAAAAATTTATATATCTATATATATATATATATATTATGTGTGTATATATATGAAGTTACAATTAATAATTTTTAATTATGAATTATGATTAAATTTTTTTTATAAATTTTGAATTATGAAAAAATATTTTAAATAAATCAAAAAAAGGAAACTTTGATATGGAGGGTGAAATTGGAATAGGGTATTAGGGTACTTAGGTGTTGGGTTCGAGAATCATGGTGAGTTGTGGCCTATGGTTTTTGTCTAGGGAGAGGAAGTCGATCATAGGTACGGAAGTCAAAGCTGAGGGTCAGCCATGAGATGTAGAGGTGTTCGCACAAGAGGGCTTCAAGCTGAGGTCCGACGGATGTCATTGTTATCGTGCCAAGATGAAACTGAGCGATGAATGAGGATGGTTTGAGTGGCATCGATGTAGGGTTCTGATCACAGTTGGGGATCCAAAGCAATCTAGATATGATTTTTCAGATCTTATTCAACCTATCATGAGTTAGGCATGCATTTTTCTTTGTAGGTTTCTGATTTTCTACCGGTTAAATAATGATATTTGACTATTTCTTAAATTTTTTCTACCTAAATCGCTAGTTGTGATCATTTTTAACGGTTCTATCGATTGTTTTATTCAATTTATAATCATGTGTTATATCTTCATTTGCGTTTTGGTTATATTTTATTGTTTTGGTCAATTTTTTTTCCTCTATGTACACAAATTGTAGAAGAATCTTGTGTGTGTCGCCATCTTCAATCTGTTCTTATTATGAAATTCAATCGAATCTCCTTTGATCCGCATATGTCTTATTCATCTATCCTGATTTGTCATTATATTCTTCCTTTTATTCCACTTTTTGTCTAAATTTATAGTAACTAACTCTGTAAGTTGTGTGTATGTGTGCCACTATACACACAATGTAAATTTATGGCTATAAAAGTCGGTTAACCGAGTGAGTAAATACAATTTTGTGGAAAATATTTTTGGATTCTACATCTATAGAATTTCTGTTTTGTTTCAGTAATACAAGTAATGGTTATTTATTTTTATCCCTTCAATTACTCTAAATCATATTTTCTTTAAAGTAAATTTTACAATCATTTATTTTAAAACTATGATTTCTGGTTTTGCAAAAGGAAAATTAATTGTTTTTTTAATATGACCAAATGTTTCTCCTCTTTTCTTTTGTAATTAAAATAAGGGGGATTATATATTTTATTGTACAGATTTTTATTTATGAAAAATTATTTTCAAATGTTAATTTAAGTTGTGTAAGGGTGCAATTAAATTTATATTCAATTTTTGGTTCTTGTTCATTATTAAATTTTGGAAGTATATGCTTCAATTATTTAACTTTAAAAATTATGATTTTACTTCACAAAAATGTTAAGGGAGATTATTTTTATTTTTATAAAACTTTGTGTATTTTTAAAAGACACATACATATATATAGTAATTATTTTTTATCAACATATATTGTTATATATATATATATATATATATTTGCATACAAATTAATCTATATTTATCGATATAACTTAATATTTTCAAATGAGGGTTATTTTTTAAATTTTATCTTCTTAACTATATTTGGTAGGGGTTCATTTAATTTTTTGTTTGATTTTACAAGACATGTTTATATATATAAGTGTATATATAAATATATATATATATATATACATACATACCCATATTTCTTTAATTTTATTAATTTTTATGAAAATAACTTGTTTTTAAATTTTTAAGGGATTCTTTATAATCCTTAAATATTATGAAATTAAGTAAGGGTCTATTTTAGTACATAATATTATTTTAATTTTATAAAAAATTATATATGTATACGTATATATACACATGTATATATATATATATATTCACAAGAATAACTATATATTATCAGTATATATGTGATAAGGGTTTTGATTTAAATTATTATTTCTAAAACCTATGGTTTGAAAGGATTTAATTATTTTGAATTTAGAAGAATTTTATTTATATCTATATATATATATATATATATATATTTATACACATGCAAGTAAATGTAATTGTTTCTATCTATTTTATGAATCTATCAAAATTAAAAACTTAAGTATTTTAGATTAATCAAATGAATTTGTTCTACAAAGATGTGCATAAATATATGTATGATTTATGTGTATATATGTATTCATGTTAAACCTTGAAAATAATGTTTCAAAATAAAAATCCAATTTGCATATGTGAATATAATTTCTGATTTTAAATGGAAAACAATAACAAAACTCTATTTTGTTATTGTGAGCCTTAAAATTTTAAATGGGTTTGTTATTTTGATATTGTAGTTATTATTTCATGTATATACATATGTGTATATATTTTTATTTATTAAAAAGGGTTAATATTTTATTTAAAATATATATACGAAGTTATAATTTGTTCTTATTCTATTATTTAATGGTTATCTTTTTGTGTAACCATAGTATTTAAATGATAATAGGTATCATTTCATGTGACAAACAAGATATTATTTCATGTACAAAAGTGTTTCTGCTCATCCATAAAATTCATTCATAAACTAGATATAGCCATCGTCTAAATTATAATTGACATAACATGCATTTCTTTACTGTCCATTTATTTCAGTATTCACTCTATTCATGATTTAAAAATAAATAAATTCATTTTAGGTAAGGGATTAATCTTTTATTGAATGATTATTTATTAGTTTGATGTGCTGTATTGATACCATTCAATTCTTTACTCAGAATGGTTATTGATTATGTTTACATATTAGGGATATTTCTTTACATTTCATATGTATATGATGTTTATTTTTAACCACATTCATATAAGTAATGCATTGGACTTAGTAAGTGATGGGAAGGGACCACTATATCCCCTAGATGCATCAATAGGTCTCATAAGACAAACTAGTATCTTGGCTCGAGGCTTGACGGTATGGTTATGTGTGGTCATGGCATGAGGCCTTTATAGTGTAGTTATGATGTTTGGCATTATGCATTCCATCATTATGATATTAGTATTTTATCCTTCATGTGATTATTAGGCTATTAGAATATCCATGGTTAAGAATCATTCTCTTATAAACATTTATATGGACTTAATTAATCAGTTTTCTATTTTCAAATGTACATGGTATAATGTTTTATATTTATGTATATACCTATATGTAAACAATTCATTTATAAGGAGGCATTAATATTTAGTTTCCAAACTACAAAACAAAAGTAAAAATTTATCTATAATTTCATGGGTTAGATTTATGTGATAATTGATATCGTTCTATGTGCAATTTCTAAACAAGTATTATTTTATGTGAAAATTTATATCTGCATCCTAGTTATGTTATGCATTAATTAAGTATGAACATTATCTAACTTATAAGTGGTATTTTGTTCATTTTTATTCAAGTGTGTGTATATCTTATTAAGAATTTTATTGGTAACTTTTAGATAAGTATATTAATTCTTGAGGATGGGTTTTTCCTAAAAATGATTCTAGTAACTCTCGAAAAATGATGATGACATGTTATAGAAATGGTATTTTAAATAACATGATTTAAAGCGTGTATAATATTTTAAAATAATTTTTTGATTATTTTTTAAACCCCTTACTAGGAATTTTAATTGCTCACCCTATGTTTTAAATTTATTTTTATAGGTTTAGTAGATTTATCATTGATGTTTTTTTATATGTTGAGGTAGCACACTGAATATTGTTTTGTTTGATTAATTTTATTTTTGTAAAGTTTTGAAATTATTTAATTGTTGTATCAAATTCTCAAAAACCTATACCGATAAATATCCTCTGTTGTGTAATGTGATGTGTAATTATTCAGTTTCTTTTATAAAAAATATTACACAACATATTTTAGTGTCGGCTCCATGAAACTGGGGTCAGGGAATTACATTTGTTATCTTTAACACCCTCAAGATTTCATAGTATGTTATCTCATAAAAGTATTTCAATAACTTGGGCTACACGAAACACCGAGTTTAAGCGTACCACGACTTACCAAACCAACCATTAAAAAAATAGGTTATGAATAGTATTAAACAAATTTTAAATTTTATATATCCTATATAATTTTAACATTCATATTTTTTTTCTTAGATATAATATAATAAAAATTCAATTTTTAAGATAAAAGATGTATTTTTTCAAAAAAAAAAAGCAGTTTTATGCCTTTTAATGGCGAACCATTTTTAAATCCAAAATTTGACACTTTTATATATTAAATTTAGTGAAATTAAATTCATCTTTATAATAGGGACATAAAAATTTAGTTTGGATAAATTTTTGGTACTTTTCTGAAAAGTTTCATATTTTGATAAATAGTGAAAAAAAATTAATTTTAAATTAAAAACAAATTTTTTTATTGAAATAATTTATTGTGTTAAATTATAAATTTAAATGGTTTTTAAGTATCATTAGATTATATTTTTACAATTTAATATAATTTAGTTCATTGGATGTAATTTCACATTTAATTTGGACATAAATAAGTGTCAATCTTTTGATACTTACTATTCCTTAAAAACAGGTTTTTTGTTTCGACAGCGGGAATTAATTTTAAATTAATTTCTGCAACTTCTTTTTTTTGAATTTAGAAAAATTTATTCCATATTTTGAATCAAGATGTCTAAATTGTGTAAATATGTAACTTTTATTTTTAGACATTATGAATAATTACTTCGGTAAATATTAGTATTTACTATGGTTAAAGGGTAAATCCAGTAAATATGGGTAATGAAATGATATTAAACTACCCTAAAAGGTGTCCTAATACTATTGGTTGATATATTTCCGGACATGGGTATCCTTCGGTCTATTTTAGGACCTCATGGAGCCACTTGGGAGGTATAATGACATTTTATATTAATTAATCTAAAGTAAATACATAAATAACAATAGCAAGTATCTTTTAGTAAAACATTTTTATATGGGGTTATATAATTGATATCTTAGAATATAAACATTAATTTGAAAGATAAAAATATTTCCTACATGATTATATTTTATTTATAATTTTTATACATAAAATAAATATATTTATTTATGACACAATAATGATGCAGTATTTTCCTTATTAATAAAAGAATCAAATAAATGATATTGTAAATATTAAAATAAATATAATTTTAAAGCTTTTATGAAATCCACTAATTTTATAGGTTCGTATGATATTTTAGTATTTATTCAATGTATTTTTTATAAGTAATCAAGTTGTGATGACTTTCACAAAAACCAAATACTGAATAGTGTCAAAATTGACATAAATTAGTTTTTAAAACAAATACTATATTATTGGTTGATATATTATTAGAAAAAATATAAGTTTACACAAAAAGGATTAAATAATCTTATATATGTAATTAATAAACTACTTTAGGTTCTATTGTAAGTTTAGAGTAAGTTTACTAACCATCTAGTGTAAGAATACAAGAAGACACGGTAAAAGTTAAACAATTTAACTAAGAGTTAAATCTAAAAGATAAGGTTAAAATGGTAACCTAAACTTTCCTAAAACCTATTGGTTGAGAGAGTTTATACACATAACCACCTAAGTCTCGAAATAAATTCATTTGGAGCCATTATAAATATAATATTATTGTATAATAAATTTATATTTTAATCTTTTCCTAAAGTTACCCCCGCCCCATTATAAAAGGGCACTTCCCCTTCTCTTAATGTCACACCTCCAAAGTCATTTGGATCGGCCAAACCCTACCCAAACACCTTCTAAACTATCCTAAATTCAATCTATAGGCCTTAATTTGATCATAAATCCAACCTAAGGAGCCCTTTTGATCAACTCAAAATGAAACACTTGAAGAAGAGGTAATAATTTCACCACCCTCTTCCAAGTTCTTTTCTTCTTCCACTTCTTATTTCTTTGTTGTTTCCATACTAAAATAATAAATCCAGTACCTTATATATTTTGTGATGTTATTATAAATATGGTACAACAATATTCGTTATTCTATCCATCCTATAATGACAAAGTCACCATGTGTGTGTGTGTATGGCTTACCGTCTCGACGTCGTGGTGTAGTTTGATATTCAAACACTTCATTATTTGGATGGATATAATAATGAGTATAACTAATGTAAATAATAAATATAACATGTTAATGATTATATATATATATGATATACCATCCAATTACATATTATTTCACCATCAATATAATGATATTATCGCTCGTGCGTACGTACGCATTACCGTCTCCACGACGTGAGGGGATTCATTTCCACGTTCACCATTCAATGATGATTATAAAAATATATATTATTAATAAGTGTGTAATATATGAAATAATAATGCTACTGAAGATATATATATATATATATATATATTTATGTATATATGAACATATATCTTATTCACTTACTTCCGTTCAATACGATATGAAAACGGAAACAGCGTTTATCCGTACTTACGGCTTATCGTCTCCATAAATGTTGCCTCCCATTTCATATATCTATATATTATAAATATTTATATTCTAAATATATATGATATATAAATCAAATTTTATATATTATAAGTATTTAAATCATGATCTAAATGATACGATCAAGAATAACAAGTTAAAACACGTACGATAAAGAAAGCGATTATTACCTGAAATGTTAATTTAACATGGAAATCAATATTAAATGGGTAGTATGAAGACATAAATTAATCATGTATGATATAATAAATATAAATATGGTTCTCATATAATTTAATAACATTATATGGTCATTATACAGAAGATTAATCATACCCTCTATCAAAGGAAAGTGCAAGGTAAGGGTTAATTTTACAATCTCTTCATTATATGAGGCTGTTTTTATGTGAGTATCTAATGGAACCTCTTTATCATCCACATCTGTGTTTCATAAAAATATTTTCAAAAATAATATTTTATGTTTTTATGGAAGGGGCCCTTTAACTAGATCATCATTTTAAATGGTTTAAATATTTATTCTTCTAAATCAGTCTCATTAATGTCCATGTTTTCAAAATGGGTTTTAGAGATTTATTTATATGAACATGAATGTTTTTAAAATTTTCATTCTGTTAAAAATTTTCAAAGTGGTATGGGACACTTTGATTCAAAAATATCTTTAAATGTCTTCCTTTCTAAATTGTGTGACTTTTAAATGTTTTTATAAAAAATGGATATTTCTATCAAAGATTTTTATAAATCATTTTCATCTATGTCAACATCCTTTGATGGATTTTAAACTTGTTTGAAGTTTATTTATTATAATACAAATCTTCCATATTGTATTGAAGGTTTTTTGATATGTTTGATTGTGGATGTGTTATTTTTATACCATTCCTTGTTTATGGATAAAGTATTTACATTTCATATGCTAGTTTTAATACGAATGTTTATGTTATGTTTAAACCTTTTCATATGAGGAATGCATTAGACTTAGTAAGTTAAGGGTGGAGCCCTCTATATCTCCTCGATGCATTGGTAGGTTTCATGAGACAAACTAGTTTCTTGGAACAAGGCCTTGAAAAAATATTATTTGTAGTCTTGGCACAAAGCCTTGACTATGTGGTTATAAAGTCTAGCATTATGCATTCCAACATTATAAAATTGGATATTGATATTACATGTGATTATTCAACTAGTAGAATATCCATGTAAATAAGTAAATGGAATTATTTGATTTTTCTTTTCTATATTATGATGAATTTTAAGTTTATAAGGATTTTTTTAGTCTTATACATTTCCTTAAATGATTATGTTTATTTATGAAAGTTTCCACTATATTGTTATCCTTACTGAGCATATGATCTCACCCCTTTTTATGTTTTATTTTTCCCAGGACTCTAAGAAGTGTATTATGATTGATAAGTAGGATTAAGCTATGGGATTGGTGGCATTATCAAAGGATCATTTATGTTGTGTTTTATTTTCTAATATGTAATGTAACATTCATGTGTGTAATCTATTTTCCAAGACTGCTAAACTGATTAGTCTTTTTGGGATTTATTCCTTGTAATCATACCAATGTATTAAAATAATGCACCGATTTTGGGATTTTGAGGTCGAGGCGTTAGAATTGGTGTCAGAGTAATTTTAGCAACAACCTTGGAAATAGATTTTGATAAACTCTGATTAGAGAACATTCCCCTAAGATAGACTTTCAGGAATAATATAGAAGAACATTCTATAATTTTGGTAATGTATAGATTTTGTGTATTTTCCAAGAAATACATCCTAGTCTGGATACGAGTGGGTAGAGGCGACTCTGGAACATATGTACCTAGGATTGAAAACACTAATAATGAGTTTTAGGCTTGACCCGGGGTATCCTGGTACACAACAATGGGCATTGATGCACTCTTGGTTATGACACTCCCGGGGGATATGCTTATAATAATTTATATTTTCATTACAAGCCATTATAAAGGATTTAGGAGTAATACTTCCTCAAAGAAGGAATTTTATGATTATAGATTATATGAATAATCTTTTCAATTTACATTAGGTATTTTACAAGTTTGGAATTATGTATTTTGATTCATAAACTAACCTAGTGTATTCCATTGATTAGAAATGGTGCCTAGTAGATGGAATGATAATTATAGAAATACATATGATCAAAAGATTAATAAGGATTATATCTTTAATGGTATTAATCCAACAATTAAAAGGGAAATATTCTCCCACATATTCTCATCATATGAAGAAATAGTATCATTTGTTAATAAGATAAGTAAAAAAAATTCTCAGATTCATATGGGTTTGAAGGGAATCAAGAGAAGAAAGGGATGGAAGAGATAAAGACGGATAAAGGGAATAGGGTAAATAAGAATTTTCCCATATGTGATATCTATGGAAAGAATCACCTTGTTAAATACTTGAATGTAATGGGAGTTTGTTATAAGTGTGGCAAAAAAGGACACCGAGTATGTGATTTCAAGGGTAAGAAAAAGGTTTCAAATGTACAATGATTCATCTGCAAGGAGTTGGGACACTACATGAATCAATGTCTAAATCATCAGAGTATACCCCTAGTGCTGCTATTGGATAATAATCAATTTATGATACTACTGAAGATGAAGAGGAATGATTAGAGTTCTTATGTAGTTATTAAAGAATTGTGTCATTCGAGTGTTGTATTAATGATGTACATGTTATAAGAAATATAGAGTATATAAGGATTGTACTGTAGTACTATTTCATTAAGTTCTTGAAATTGTGTGGAACCAATAAAAGTGACTCAATGGGAGGATAATTTTTTTTGGAAAATATATAGTTGAGAGAAAGATAAACCATAATATGTTTTTGATACTGAGGTAGTGATTTTGGAATAATATATGATTAATTTGGATATATTATATTGGATATTCTTGACTACCTTGAAACTGATTAATGATTTGTATATTCCATCATTGTTAGAGTTTACAACATTTTTGGATATAAGGAGTATATAAAGTATTAAATAAGGAATAAGGAAACATGAATGTAATCAATATGGTTTTATGGTAATTCAGGTTGTTACTGTGTTTTAAAAGAATACATGATGAAGGTATTCACATGTTATTACGTGGCAAAAAGAATCTTCATTGTGTTTACCTTCCATATAAATTTTGGACAGTGAATTTGGAAAGAAGTATTTTGGGTAAGTTTAAAGGTTGGAATGGATAAAGTTTGACATTGGAAACTATTATTAAGGTTAAATCTTTTCTTAAGATTATTTTTGGATTGTTATAAAAAGGAAAACTCGGAGGTCGGGTAACAACTCGTCGCATCCGGAAAGGCTGTGAGACTTGAACCCGCAACCGAAGGGAGATAAGGGTGGATCACCTACCACTGGAATACATGATTTCCTAGTTTTTATAATGTAGTTTTTTTAAATGTTCTGACAAATGAATTATAAATTCATTATTTTCGTAACCCTATATGATTAGGATAAATAGAATATTTTTTAATTCTATTATCTTTTGGAGTGAAATATGAGTTCATGGTAGGAATTAGTTGAACGATGAAACTCTACTTGTTAAGTATAGTTTTTTACCTCTTATTCTATGAATAAATTAATTCTTAAACTTTAGGGAAGAGATCTTAAAACCAAAAATGTGTTATCCTAATACTTTATGTTTTTTTGAACCAACGATATTTTAAATCATCATAGATTGATGGCTTTGAGGCCCTCAATTTTACACTTGTTTGTGATTGATGACCTTAATAACTACCTATAAATATTTACAATTTTCCTCCAATTATGTGTCTCTAATTTCCACCAATGTTCTCCTAATCTAGATCATAATTTGGTGGTGACTTTTTCATTTCCCTTTCCCTCTTATTAAGACTAATTTTTTTAACCTAATTTCCGATGTGGGTTTTCCAAAATGTTGTTTTTATATTTTAACCTTTTATTTTCAAAACAAATTTCAAGTTGTGAGGATGAAATTTATTTAAGGATAGGAGAATGTAACCCACCCCCCAATATTTCATATTATGTTATCTCTTCAAGTATTTCAATAACTTGCGCTACACGCAACACCAAGTTCGAGCGCACCACGGCTTACTAAACTAGCCATTCAAACAAGAGGTTCTAAATATTATTAACCACAATTTAAATTTTATATATCCTATATAATTTTAACATTCATTTTTTTTCTTAGACATAATATAAGAAAAAATCAATTTTTAAGATAAAAGAGGTATTTTTTCAAAAAATGCAGTTTTAAGCCTTTTAATGGTGAACCCTTGTTAAATACAATATTCGACACTTTTATATATTCAATTTACTGAAATAAAATTTATCTTTAGAATAGGCACATCAAAATTTAGTTTGGATAATTTTTGGTACTTTTCTGATAACTTTCATATTTTGATGAATAGTGAAAACAATATTAATATTTAATTAAAAACAACTTTTATAATCGAAATAATTTAGAGTGTTAACTTATAAATTTGAATGGTTTTTAAGTATAATTAGACTATATTTTTATTATTTAATATTATTTAATTCATTGGATGTAATTTTAAATTTAATTTGGACATAAACAAGTGTCAATCTTTTGATAGTTATTATTTCTTAAAAACACGCTTTTTGTTTTGACAACGGGAATTAATTTTAAATTAATTTATGACACTTATATATTTTGAACTTGGAAAAATGGATTCCATATTTTTAATCAGGAGGGAAAAAATTTTTAAATATGTAACTTTTATTTTTAGTCATTATAAATAATTACTTCGGTAAATATTTTATTTACCATGGTTAAAGGGTAAATCCAGTAAATATGGGTAAAGAAATATTATTACAATAATATTAAATTACCCTAACATGTGTCATAACCCTATTGGATGATACATGTTTGAAAATGTGAATCATTGGGTTGATTTTAGGACCGCATCGAGTCACTTGGGAGTGATAATGACATTTTATATTAATTAATCTAAAGTAAAGACACAAATAACAATAGCATGTATCTTTTAGTAAAACCTTTTTATATAGAGTTATATAATTGATATATTCGACTATAACTATTTGTTTAAAAGATAAAACTATTTCATACGTGGTGATATTTTATTTATAATTTTTAGACAAAAAGTAAATATATTTATTTATGATACAAAAATGTGCAGTATTTTCTTTATTAATAAAAGAATCAAATAAATGATATTGTAAATATTAAAATAAATATAATTTGAAAGTTTTGATGTCATCCACTAATTTTATAGGTGAATATTATGTGTTAGTATTTATTAAATGTATTTTATTCTAAGTAATCTAGTTGTGATAAATTTCACAAAAACCAAATACTAAATAGTTTCAAAATTGACAAAAATTAGTTTTTAAAACAAATACAATATTATTGATTGATATAATATTCCAAAAAATATAAGGTTCAGAAAAAGGGATTAAATAATATTATATATGTTATTAATGAACCACTTGTGGTTCTCTTGGATGTTTAGAGTAAGTTTATTAACCATGTAGTGTAATAATACCAGAAGACACGGTAAAAGTTATACTATTTAACTAAGAGTTAAATCTAAAAGATAAGGTTAAAATGGTAACAAAAACTTGTCTAAAACTAATTGTTTGAGATTATATCTACCAATAACCACCTAAGGATCTAAATAAAATTATTTTTATCCATTAATACAGAATATTATTATATAATAAATTAATCTTTTAATATTTTCCTAAAGTTACCCTCACCCACCTTATAAAAGGGAACTTCCCCTTCTCTTAATTTCACACCTCCAAAGCCATTTTTCTCATCCAACCCCTACCCAAATACCTTATAAACTATTCACCTTAAATCTAGATGCCTTAATTTGATCTGAAAGCCAACCTAAGGAGCCATATTGATCAACTCAAAAGGAAACACCCGAAGAAGAGGTAATAATTTCACCACCCTCTTTCAAGTTCTTTGCTTCTTCCACTTCCTCTTTGTTTGTTGTTTCCATACTAAAATAATAACTACAGTGACTTATATATACTATGATGTTATTATAAATATTTTACAACCATATTCATTATTCTATCCATCATATAATGACAAATCCATCATACGTGCGTACGTACGGCTTACTGTCTCGACATCATGGTGTAGTTTACTATTAAAACACTTAATTATTTGGATGGATATAATAATGAGTATAAATGATGTAAATAATAAATATAAAATGTTAATTATTATTTATATATGATATATCATCTAATTACATATTATTTCACCATAAATATAATGATATTGTCTCTCCTGTGTACATACAGATTACCGTTTCCACGACGCGATGAGATTCATTTCCACGTTCACCATTCAATGATGATTATAAAAATATATATTATTAATAATTATGTAATATATGACATAATAATTCTACTGAATATATATATATATAAACGTACATATATCTTATTCACTTACTTCCATTCAATATGATATGAAAACGGAAACAGTGTTTATGCGTACGTACGACCTACCGTCTCCACAAATGGTTCCTTACATTTCATATATCTATCTATTATAAATATTTATATTATAAATATATATGATATATAAATAAATGTTTATATTCTTAAAGTATTTAAATCATGATCTAAATGATACGATCAAGAATAACAAGTTAAAACACGTACGATAAAGAAAGCGATTATTACCTACAATGTTAATTTAACATGGAAATCATTATTAAATGGGTAGTATAAAGTCATAAATGAATCATGTATGATATAATAAATATGAATATGGTTCTGGTATAATTTAATAACATACTATCGTCATTATACAAGAGATTAAACATACCCTCGACCAAAGGAAAGTGCAAGGTAAGGGTTAATTATACAATCTCTTCATTATCTGAGGTTGTTTTTACATGAGTATCTACTGGGACCACTTTATCATCCACATTCATGTTTCATAAAAATATTTTCAAAAGGAATATTTTAAGGTTTTATTGAAGGAAATCGTTAACTAGATCATCATTTTAAAATGGTTTAAATATTTATTTTTCTAAATCATTCTCATTAATGTTCATGTTTTCAAAATAGACTTTAAGGATTTATTTATGTGGAAATTAATTTTTTTAAAATTTTAATTCCATTCAAAAGTTTCAAAGTGGTATGGGATACTTTTATTCAAAAATTTATTTAAATGTATTTGTTTCTAAATTGTGTGACTTTTAAATATTTTTATGAAATAGGGATATTTCTCTCAAAGAGTTTTACAAATCATTTTCATCTATGTCAACATCCTTTGATGGATTTTAAACTTGTCTAAAGTTGATTTATTATGATACAAATCTTCCATATTGTATTGAATGTTTTGTGATATGTTTTACGATAGATGTGTTATTTTTATACCATTTGTGGTTTATGGATAAATTATTGACATTTCATATGCTAGTTTTAATACGAATGTTTATGTTATGTTTAAACCTTTTCATATGAGGAATCCATTGGACTTAGTAAGTGATGGGCAGAGCTCGCTATAGCTTCCTGATACATCAGTATGTCTCATGAGAAAAACTTGTGTCTTGGCACAATTCCTTGACAAAATATTATTTGTTGTCGTAGCACAAGGCCTTGACTATGTGGTTATGAAGTTTGGCATTATGAATTCCAACATTATAAAATTGGATATTGATATTACATGTGATTATTAGACTGGTATAATATTCATGTGAATAAGTAAATGGAATTATTTGATTAATATTTTCCATATAATTTTTATGTTTAAGTTTAAAACAATTTTGGTTTATTCTTATACATTTCCTTAAATGTTTATATTAATTTATGAAAGTTTCTATTATATTGTTATCCTTACTTAGCATCTGAGCTCACCCCTTTCTATATTTTATTTTTCCTAGGATTCCGAGAAGTGTATTATGATTGATAAGCAGGGTTAAGCTATGGGATTAATGGCATTCTCAAAGGATCATTTATGTTGTATTTTATTTTCTAATGTGTAATGTAACGTTCATGTATGTAATCTATTTTCAAAGTCTGCTAAACTGATTGGTCTTTCAGGGCTTTATTCCTTGTAATCATTCCAATGTATTAAAATAATGCACTGAATCTGGGCTTCTGGTGTTGGGGTGTTATAGTATCTAAGGAATGGTATAGATAACTTTGGAGATTAGATATTGTCGACTCTATGAGTTTATCGATCCTAGTGTTTCTTAATTATAAAGATGGAAATTCAAAATACTTTTTAGTCTGGTGAAATGAATTGTGAGGAGAAAATTCTATTGAGGGGAAATAATGTAACATCCCAAAATTTCCAGACATAGTTTTATTAAATATTATATTAAATGGATTAAGTTATAAATAAAACAACTAATGATATTTTTGAGATGATTTCCATTAAAAATAATAATTGAAATTAAGTGTTTTAATTAATTTGATTATAAGTTAAGTATAATTCTTCAATTAGTTATAATTATTATTTATAATTTTCAAATTTATTTTTGAAAATTAAATATTGTTTTGTTTTATTAAAAATAATATTTGAAAATAACTATATTAATTTAATTATTTCTTATAAAATATTATTTAATATTTTAAATGAATAAGAAACAATATATATTTACTACACTAAATTATGTTACATTTATATTTTAACATATACTAATAATTATTTAATTTTTCATAATTTATAATATTAACATACAAATATTTTGGTTTTACAAATTTTGATTTCTAAAAAATGTTATATATTAAATCTATGTATATGTATATGAAGTTACAATTATTAATTTTGAATTATGAATTACGATTAAATTATTTTCATAAATTTTGAAATATGAAAAAATAGTTTAAAAAATCAAAAAAAGAAAATGTTGATAGGGAGGGTGAAATCGGAATAGGGTACTGGGGTTCTTAGGCATCCAGTTTGAGCAGCAAGGTGAGTCTTAGCATGTGGGTTTCATTTAAGGGAGGAAGTCAAGTGTAAGGAGGGGAGCCAAAACTGAGGGTACTCCGTGAGCTGGAGATGTGGTCATGCAGGAGGGCTTCGAGCCGCGGTCTGACGGATGTCATCATCATCGTGCTGATCTAATCTATAGGACGAATGAGGATGGTTCGAGCAGCGTCGATGTAGGGTTCTAGTCATAGTGGGGGATCCGAAGAAATCCATATCTAAAGTTTCAGATCTTCTTTGACCTAGCGCGAGGTAGGCATGCATTTTTCTTTGTAGGACCCTAATTTTCTACCTGTTAAACAATGATATTTGTCTGTTTCTCAAATTTATTCTACCAAAATTTCTAGCAGTAATCCTTTATAAAAATTATGTGGATCGTTTTCTTCAATTTATAGTTATCGTTTTGTCTTCAGTCATTGTTTGGTTGTGTTATATTATTTTTGTCAATTTTGGTTTCCTCTATATAAACAGTTTGCAGACCAAGCTTGTGTATATTGTCATCTTTAATTTATTACTATTATGAAATTCAACCAAATATTCATTGATCTGCATATGTCTTATTCATCTATCCTGATTTTTCATTGTATTGTGCATTTTTTCCCACTTGTTGTTTTTGTTGACTGAAAACTTCTCTGAAAGTTGTGTGTGTGTGCCACTATACCCATTGTGAAAATTTATGGCTATAAAATCTAGTTAATCGGGTGTGTAAATGAAATTTTGGGGAAAATATTTTTGGAGTCTACATCAATAGAATTTTTGTTTTGTTCCAGTAATACAAGTAAGGAATGTTTATTTTTATACAATAAATTACTTTAAATAATATTTTCTTCTTTATAAATTTTACAATCATTTATTTTAAAACAATTATTTCTAGTTTTTCATAAGGAAAATTATTTGATTTTCAAAAACTTATGATCATTATTAAATTCTAGAAGGATGTACTTTAATTATTTATCTTCAAAAACTATTATTTTAATTCTAAAAAATGTTAATAGAGATTATATTTATTTATATAAATCTATGTGTATTTTTAAAAGACATAAATATATATATATATATTTATTTATTTATTTATTTATTTCTATCCAACTATGTATGATTAAGTAAGGGTTTAATTATTTTTGATCAATCTATATTGTTTGATATATATATATATATTTGTATATATGAATCTATATTTATCTATATGACTTAATATTTTCATATAAGGGTTATGCTTTAAATTTTTTCTTCTAACCCATATTTTTTTAGGGTTCATTTTATTTTGTGTTTGATTTTACAATACATGTTTATATATATGTGTATAAACAAATATATATACATACCCATATTTATTTTATTATAATAATTTTTATGAAAATAATTTGTTTTCAAAATTATAAGGGATTCCTTATAATCCTTCAATATTATGAATTTAAGTAAGGTACTAGTTTAATTCACCAAATTATTTTAGTTTTGCAAAAAATTATATATGTATATGTGTATATTAATGTATATATATGTATATGTACATGAATAAGTATCTAATTTTAGTATATATGTGATAAGGTTATTGATTTAAATGATTATTTCTAAAACCTATTGTTTGAAAGAATTTAATTATTTTCAATTTAAAAAAAATTATTCTTTTGTGTGTGTGTGTGTGTCTACAGATTTATATACATGCAAGTAAATTTAATTGTTTCTATCTATTTTATGAATTTATTTGAATTAAAAACTTAAGGTTTTAAGTTTAATCAAATGATTTTTTGCAAATATGTATGTATATATATATGATTTACGTATATATATGTATACATGTTAAACCTTGAAAATAATGTTTTTAAATAAAAATCCAGTTTGTCTATATGAATATAATTTGTGATTTTTAATGGAAAATAATAACAAACCTTTGTTTTGTTATTGTGTGCCTTAAAGTTTTAAAAGGGTTTATTATTTTGATATTGTAGTTATTATTTCAGGTATATACATATGTGTATATCTTTTTATTTATTAAAAAGGTTTAATCTTTTATTTCAAATCTATATACCAAGTTATAATTTATTCTTATTCTATTATTTTATGGATATTTTTATGTGTAACCATAGTATTTAAATTATAACAGTCATTAGTTCATTTGATAAACAACTGTAATTTCATGTGAAAAGTGTTTCTTCTCATCTATACATGTCATTCATAAACTAGATATGTCCAAAGTCTAAATTATAATTGACATACCATGCATTTTTTTTACTATGAAGTTATTTCATTATCAACTCTATTTATGATTTACATATAAAGAATGTTATTTCACATAAGGGATTAATCTTTTATTGAACGGTTATTGATTAGTTTGATGTGATATCTTGATATCATTAAATTTTTTACTTAGAATGGTTAGTGATTATGTTTACAGATTGGGGAAAGTTATTTACATTAAATATGTATATGATGTTTTTGTTTAACCCAGTTAATATGAGGAATGAATTGGACTTAGTAAGTGAGGGTTGGGGTCTGCTATAGACCCTCGATGCATCGGTAGGTCTCATGAGACAAACTAGTGTCTTGGAACAAGGCCTTGATAGTATGGTTATGTATGGTCTTGGAAAAAGGACTTGACGATGTGGTTATGGTGTCTGGAATTATGAATTCTCTCATTATGAGATTAGTATTTGATCCTCCAGGTGATTATTCGACTAGTAGAATATACATGGTTAAGAATCATTCTCTTATGAACATTTATATGACCTTAATTAATAAATTTTATATTTTCAAATGTGCATGGTATAATGTTTTATATTTATGTATATACTTATATGTAAACAAGTCATTTATAAGGAGGGATTAATATTTTGTTTCCAACCTATAAAACAAAGGTTATAAATTTATCTATCATTTCATGGTATATATTTATGTGAAAATTAATATCGATTTATGTGAAATGGATAAACAGATATTATTTCATGTGCAAATTTGAATCTGCACCCCTGGTATGTCGTGCATAATTATGTATGGTCATTATCTAACTTATAAGTGATATTCCATGAATTTTTATTCAAGTGTTTTAATATTTTATTATTCATTTTATTTGTAACTTTTAAATAATCTTATAAATTTTTGATCATGGGTTTTTCATAAAAATGATTCTACTAACTCTCGAAAAATGATGATGACATGTTATGGAAAAGGTTATTTTTTAAGAATATGATTTAAAGTATGTATTTTTATCTTAAAGAAATGTTTTAAAAGAATTTATTAATTGTTATTAAAACCCCGTACTGGAAATTTTAAATGGTAAACCTTCATTTTAAATTCATTTTAATAGGTTTAGTAAAATCATCAGTTATGTGTTTTTCTATGTGGAGGCAGCACACTAGAGATTTTTTTGTTTAGTTAATTTTATTTTTGTATAGTTTTGACATTATGTAATGGTTATATCTATTTTTCAAAAACCTAGACTGGTAAGGATCCTCTGTTGTGTAATGTGATGTGTAATAATTTTTTTTATTTTATAAATAAATATTACACAGTATATTTTAGCCCCAGCTCTGGGAAACTAGGGTTGGGGTGTTATAGTCGGTATCAAAGGAACGGTCTAGAAAACATTAGAAAATATATTTTGTTGATTCTATGAGTTTATCGGTCCTAGTGTTTATTAATTATATATATGGAAATTTATAATTATTTTTAGTCTAACGAAACAAATTGTGTGGAGGTCATTCTATTGAGGGGGGAAAATTTTAACTTCTCATAATTTCCAAACATAGTTTTCTTATATAAATATTATATTAAATGGATTAATTTATAAATAAAACAACTAATGACATTTTTTATATAATTTCCATTAAAAATAACAATTTAAATTAATTAATTTAGTTAATTTGATAATAAGTTAATTATAATACTTACAATTATTTATAATTATTATTTATAATTTTCAAAATTATTTTGAAAAATATATATATTGTTTTTTTGGTTAAAAGAAAATTTGAAAATAACTATATTAATTTAATTATTATTTTAAAAATATTATTTAATATTTTAAATGAATAAAAAATAATATATATTGACTTTACTAAATTATGTTACATTTATATTTTAATATATGATAATAATTATCTAATTTTACATAATGAATAATATTAACATACGAAATTTTTTATTTTAAAAAATTTGATTTTTAAAAAATTTTATATACATTATATGTGTGTGTGTGTGTGAAGTTACAATTACTAATTTTGAATTATAAATTATGATTAAATTATTTTTATAAATTTTGAATTTTTAAAAATTAGTTTAAATAAATCAAAAAAAATGAAATGTTGATAGAGAGGGTGAAATCAGAATAGGGTATTATGGTTCTTAGGCATCGGGTTCGAGCAGCAGGGTGAGACGCCGCTTGTGGGTTTTTTCTGAGGAGAAGAAGTCGAGTGCAGTTAGGAGATCCAAAGCTGAGGGCCAACTTTGAACTAGGGAGGTGATCGTACGGGAGGGATTTGAGACGAGGTCTGATGGATGTGGTCATCGTCATCCCGAGCTGAAGCCGAGCAACGAAGAAGGATGGTCTGAGTGGTGGTGATGTAGGGTTTTAGTTGTGGTTGTAGATCTGAAGCAATCTAGATCTAAATTTTCAGATCTTCTTCTACCTAGCATGAGGTAGGCATGCATTTTTCTTTATAAGAGTCATATTTTCTTCTAGTTAAATAATGATATTTGTTTGTTTCTCGAATTTATTCTACCTAAATCTCTAGTTGTGATCCTTTGTAACCATTATGTGGATATTTTTCTTCATTTTATAGTCATGTGTTTTATCTTTAGTCATTTTTATGTTATATTATATTGTTTCGGTCAATTCTTGTTGCCTCTGTGTAAGTAGCTTGCGGAGAAATCTTGTATGTGTCTCCATCTTCAATCTATTCCTATTATGAAATTCCACCAAATCTTCTTTGATCCGCATATGACCTATTCATCTTTCCTGATTTTTCATTGTATTGGGCTTTTTCCCCCACTTTTTTCTACATTGACATCAGTTTCCTCGGCAATCCATGTGTGTGGGCCACTATACACACAGTGGAAATCTATGGCTATAAAAGCCAATTAACTAGGTGTGTAAATGCAATTTTGGGGAAAATCTATTTGGAGTCTACATAAACAAAATTTCTATTTTGTTTTAGTAATATAGGTAAGGGGTATTTATTTTTATTCATTCAATTAATATAAATCATATTTTCTTCTGAGTAAATTTTACAGTCATTTATTTTAAAACTATGATTTCTGGTTTTTCATGAGGTAAATTATTTGTTTTTTAAAAACTTATGATCAAATGTTTCTCCTATTTTTTAATGCAATTCAAATAATAGGGATTAAATATTATGTTGTACATATTTTTATTTATGAAAAAATTATTTTAAAATGTTAATTTAATTTGTGTAAGGATGTAATTAAATTTATTTTCAGTTTTTTGTTCTTAATATTTATTAAATTTTTGAAGGATGTGCTTAAATTATTTATCTTCATAAATTATGATTTTACTTCGCAAAAAATGTTTAGGGATATTATATTTATTTCTATCAAAATATGTGTATTTTTTAAAGACATATTCATATATATATATACATTTTTATCTAACTATGTATGATTAAGTAAGGGTTTAATTATTTTTTATCAATCTACGTTGTTTTAAATATATATATATATATATATAGACACACATATGAATCTATATTTATCTATATAACTTAATATTTTCATATTAGGGTTATGTTTTATATTTTATCTTCTAACCTATATTTGGTAAGGGTTCATTTTATTTTGTGTTTGATTTTATAAGACATGTTTATATATATAAGTGTATATACAAATATATATAAAAACTCATCTTTCTTTAATTTTAATAATTTTTAGGAAAATAATTTGTTTTTAAAATTATAAGGGATTCCTTATAATCCTTCAATCTTATAAATTTAAGTAAGGGTCTATTTTACATCATAAAATTATTTTAGTTTTTCAAAAAATTATATATGTATATGTGTATATACATGTATATATATTTTATTTACATGAATAATTATCTATTTTTATTATATATGTGATAAGGGTTTTGATTTAAATGATTATTTATAAAACCTATGGTTTGAAAGGATTTAATTATTTTCAATTTACAATAATTTTATTCATATGTGTATATGTATGTATATATATACATATATTTATACACATGTAAGTAAATGTAATTATTTCTATCTATTTTATGAATTTATCAGAATTAAAAACATAAGGGTTTAAGTTTAATCAAATGATTTTTTTCTACAAATATGTACATATATATAATAATATATGATTTACGTATATATATATATGCATGTTAAACATTGAAAATGATGTTTTTAAATAAAAATACATTTTGCCTATGTGAATAGAATTTCTGATCATTAATGGAAAAGAATAATGAAACTCTATTTCATTATTATGTGCCTTAAAATTTTAACAGGGTTTATTATTTTGATACTGAAGTTATTATTTCATGTATATACATATGTGTATATATTTTTATTTATTAAAAAGGTTTAATATTTTATTTCAAATATATATACGAAGTTATAATTTGTTCTTATTATATTATTATATGCTTATGTTTAGGTGTAACCATAGTACTTAAATGATAATAGTTATCATTTAATGTGATAAAAAAACTATCATTTCATGTGAAAAAGTGTTTCTGCTCATCTATACATGTCATTCATAAACTAGATATGACCATCATTTAAATTATAATTGACATACCATGCATTTTTTTAGTGTGCATTTATTTTATTATCCATTATATTTATGATTTACAAATAAAGACAGTTATTTCAAGTAATTGATTAATGTTTTATTGAATGGTAATTGATTAGTTTGATTTTCTACTTTGATTACATTCAATTCATTACTCAGAATGGTTAGTGATTATGTTTATAGATTGGTGAATGTTATTTACATTGCATATGTATGTGATGTTTATGTTTAACCTCATTTATATAATGAATTCATTGGACTTAGTAAGTAATGGGAAGGGCTCGTTGTAGCCCCTCAATGCATCATTGGATCTCATGAGACAAACTAGTGTCTCGGCACGAGGCCTTGACGGTATGGTTATGTATCGTCTTATCATGAGTCCTTCACAGATTAATTATGATGTCCGAAATTATACATTACTTCATTATGATATTAGTATTTGATCCTCCATGTGATTATTTTACTACTATAATATCCATGGTTAAAAATCATTCTCTTATGAACATTTATATGGATTTAATTAATCAATATTATATTTTTAAATGTACATGGTATAATGTTTTATATTTATGTATATACATATATCTAAAAAATTCATTTATAATGATGGATTAATATTTAGTTTACAATCTATAAAACAAAGGTTATAAATTTATCTATCATTTCATGGTTTAAATTTATGTGATAATTGATATCATTTTATGTAAAATTTCAAAAAAATTATTATTCCATGTAAAAATTTGTATCTTCACCCCAGGTATGTCATGCATAATTAAGTATGACCATTATCTAACTTATAAGTAGTATTCCATGCATTTTTATTCAAGTGTGTGCATATTTTATTATGAATTCTATTTGTAACTTTTAAATAAGTATATAAATTTTTGAGCATGGATTTTTCCTAAAAATGATTCTAGTAACTCTCTAAAAATGATGATGAAATATTATGGAAAAGTTCTTTTTTAAGAATAAAATTTAAATTATGTATTTTTATTTTTAATAAATATTTTAAAATAATTTATTGATTGTTTTTAAAAACCCCTTATTGTGAATTTTAAATGATCACCCTACTTTTTAAATTCATTTTTAATGTTTTATTAGATTTATCAGTGATGTGTTTTTCTATATGGAGGCAGCACACTGAAGATTGTTTTGTTTAGTTAATTTTATTTTTTTATAGTTTTGAAATTATGTAATGGTTGTATCTAATTCTCTAAAACCTAGACTGGTAAAGATCCTCTATTGTGTAATGTGATGTGTAATTATTCAGTTTCCTTTATAAAAAAATTACACATCATATTTTAGCACCAGCACCAGTTAACTGGGGTCGGGGTGTTACATGCTAGCTTCATATGTCATGATGGATTCGTAATCCTTCTACTTTAGCTTAAATAGTTAGAACTCCATTTTGATTTACATGGTGTGAGTAAAATATACTCAAAGAATTTTCTCCTACATTCACCCCATAACACATATTCAATCTCCCCTTTATTATTTGAATTATTTATTAATACCCACTGTTAATCAACTTATCCTTCAATTTTATAAACAATAAATAAAACCTTCTATTTATTAGATCATTCTACAATGAAAATATTTTATTTAATGAAGATATCCACCATCCAAGAATAAGTGAATTCATGGAACCACTAAAGAGATAAGTCTTATATATTTTAAATTTATCAATTATTGAATTTCCATGTCATGGTGAAGTTGGCCTCTCTCTCTAGGAATGGTTATTATCCATAACTTGAGTCATTTTAGATTTTATATCCATTATATTTTTAGTATTATCACTTATGTTGTTTTTTTGAACATTGGGACAATATTCACATTAACCATTTTCTTCACACTAGGTATTTATATTTGGGTATATACTTCCTCTATCTATCATAGAAATGCTAAAAATAAATCAATATAAACTCAATAATGTTGAAAATGAAATTGTAACCCTATAAATTTATTCTTGTTAATTAAAACTAATGGTTCTCTCCTATAGTGTTTATCCTAATTTTTAAAATTAAATAAACACTTCTTTGATACCAAATGAGATGTCCCAAATCTGTACTCCTAGATCTGGTGCTCTAATTATAGAAATTCATGACATTACATGGAACTGATTTACAAAAACTTTTATTTTAGTATCTTTGGGAACTGATACATAATAAATGAAAAACAATTCATCAATATATTTTAGAAATTTCCATGAATTCTTAATTCATCTATACTTTGAAATATAATTTTTTTTCTTGGGGATGGTAATGGTAATAGTAATAATAAAATAATGTTTAGGAAGATAACTCCATAAATCATGATACATATGAAAAACATGATACATAAGTAATGAATAAAAAGTAGAAAATCATAAACATGTGATCAAAGATATCCTATGATATGAATTTTTGAAATGGTATCATTATGGATCTGATGTAATGTTTACTAACAATACCATAGTACATAAATGGATTTGATTTCATGGATACTACCAATACCATGTTATCCAAATCCATCTGATGGAATGGATACTACCAATACCATGGTATCTAAATGGATCTTATGGTATGGATACAACTAGTACCATGGTATTTTAATAGATATAAGGCATGGATATATACAATACCATGGTATCTGAATAGCTCTAATGGAATTGATACTACCAATAATATGGTATCTAAATAGATTTAATGGAGTGGATACATCTAGTACCATAGTATATGAATGGATCTTATGCCATAGATACTACCAATAAAAAGGTATCTTAATGGATCTGATGGTATGGATGCTACTAATTCCATGGTATATAAATAGATATGATAGTATGGATACTAAAAATACAATGGTATTTTAATGGGTATGATGGAATGGATACTAGAAATACCACGATATCTAAATAGTTCTAATAGCATGGATACTACCATTACTAAGGTATTTTAATGGATTTAAGGGAATGGCTACTACCAATACCATGGTATTGGAATGGATATGATGGAATAGATACTTCCAATACCATGAAATCCAAATGGACCTAATGGAATTGTTACTACAAATAATTTGGTATCTTAATAACACTACATACATAGTATCTGTAACGACCCAAAATTTCATTAATGGAAAATCCCTCTTGATCCAGTTAAATGTTTCTTTATGTTTTTATAATATGTCAACTTCTTTAGTTTTACGTTAAGATTTGTGACCGTTACTTTTATAGTCGTTGAACATTGATCATCTGGGTAGTTTAAATATAAGGCTTTAACGAAACCATTTTTTACTCAGACAAAGGAAGCGATGGCCTCATCCAGTAGAATTGCCCCTTACGAAGCCCATTTGTCGGAGCTCGGAAAGGAGGTGGCGTCTTTGGGCTTTGCCCTTGACCAAGCCCAAGCTGAGCTTCATCAAGTCAAGCTCGAACGTGATCGTCTACGGGAAAAATGGAAGTTGATAGAGATCACCACTCGAGCGATGTTATCCGAGCAACCCCAAGAGTCTGTCACCATCGCACACCTTACCCTTAGGTCTTATGCGGCTATTTTAAGGGGTTATGTAACAAATAAGTAGCACCATGTTCATGTACATTATTTTTGTATATAATAATGAATATAATTTCTAGTCATTTTTGATGCATTGTAATTAGTTTTTAAAGTACAAATGATGTTTTTAGTTATTATTTAATTAAGAATTATATTTTATTAAATTAAAGGATTTTTGAATTAAATAATATTTTAATAAAATATTATTATTAATATTAAATTAATTTTTATTAAATATAAATGATCTTATAATTTTATGAATGCAATTAAAATTTTTATTAAGGTTTGAAAGCCATTTCTGTCAAAACCCGTGAATTTTTTTATAAATGTCGGTTTTTATTTTAAAAGTGAAAATTCACATATTTAGAAAATTATTTAGATAAAATAAGTATTATTTTTGGAATCAGGACGTCGAAATTATCCAACGGTGAATTTTTCATAATTTTCTGAGACAGTCAAATTTTTGGGTAAAAATTAAATACCATTTAAATATATAATGTGTTTTATGACATCATAATGACCCAATGGTGATGTAATAAAATACCATAATCCTTAGGTTCGGCCAATATATGTTTTATCATTAAAATAATGAGGTTTTGGGTTTGTTTGAATCACTTTTCAAAGCATTAATGGAGCCCTCAAGACTTATTCAACACTTTGCCTTTTTAAATTAATTTCCATGGGAGTGTGACTCACCTCCACATAAGAAACCCTAATTTTTTAATAAGTTCGGACCTTGGCCTTGTAAAATATTGTTTTCCTCTCTCCTTTTCCAGAAACCATGGGCAAATACCATGGGATGGTTTGTGGTTTGGATTATTTTAATATAAGGGGTCCCAAACCTAAATAATAAAGAATTCTCTCACCTTTCCTATATAAACCCACCCAAGCTCCCACTTCCTCCTCACTCAAAGCCCTTGAAGTTCGTCCAACCTCTGCCCTACTCTCTATAGAATCCTCTCAAGGTGCCCCAAGCTCCCAAGAAGCCTCTCACAAGCCTCTCTCTAGCCTTTGGAAGCACACTTCCAAGTAAGGGTTTTTTCTTCCTTTCTCTTTTTTTTGTCAATTTTCTTTAAGTTGTATTGCCCTTTTAATTTAATTTATGAATGTTGGGGTATGGTTTCGCACCTCCCCCATACTGCCCTCTTATTGTTTGAATGATGGGAGAACCCTTTCTCTCTCATTAAATGCCTCCCATGTACACCCGTTACTATGCCGAAATTCCGAAAGGAACTCCTCTCTCTTCTTTTATATTCAAGCAATACTTTTGTATCATGAATCTAAATTCCATTTCTATTGTTGGGACATGTATATATATGATCTCCTTACTGTCCATTTCATGTAAATATGATGAGGAACCCCTTTCTCTCTCATCAACCTTTTTTATGAATTCTTATGTCACGCCGTTACGCTGCCGAAATCGCACCAATTTTCTAAGCCAATGTCTTTGTGTAGTGAATACCATGCCCATTTCTCCATCAAGGGTATTCACCTTTATGCACATATACGTATTGATTGTAAAGTTTCATGTATGAATTCCACATTCCTTTATCGTGGAAGAAATGATTATGTTTTATGAATCCATGTTTTATGATCCATGTGGCACACTTATGCATGAAATGAAATGTTTAAGAAGGGTGCGCCCTGATAGCGCTCCAATGCATTGGGTAAAGTATAGTATCATGATACGTCATGTGCAATGAGTGTTGACTCATGCTAATTCAAGTGCAACGAGGGTTTACTCGTGCTTCAAGTGCAATGAGGGTTTACTCATGCTCCATGTGCAATGAGCCTTGGCTCATGCTAATTCAATGTTAAGTGTTGTTGCCACATTTCCATGTTATGATTATCATGCTTTATCATGCCTTTATGTTCATGTCTCTCTTATGCTCTATTGATATGCTTATTGCCTAACATGTATTGTACTCCTCATGTTATTCATTATGTACTCCCTTACTGGGCTTTATAGCTCACCCTTTTCTTATGCATGTCCTCAGGTTATCCCATGCAATGCTAAGTACGAAGGAATGTAGTGGTCATGTAAAGGAAGTTTTCAATAAGGATGTTGTATTTCAAGTTTAAAGTTTTTATGTAATAATCCTAAGCCCCAAAGACACTAAACCTCTCGATCTTCTTTGTTGTATCAAGTGAAGTTTTATGTAATAAAGCATGTTTAAGTTGTAATAAAAATCAGGGTTGTCATAGTTGGTATCAGAGGATAGGTTTAGTTATTTTTGGGATTAGGAAACCCTAGTAAAGCCTTAGATACAAGACTAATCATAATAAAAACATCCCTAAGTTTTGGTAAATACTAAGTAAGTGGTTTATCAAACAAATACATCCCTGTCTGGATACGAGCAGGTAGAGGCGGCTCTGGCACAGATGTATCCTAGGGGTAAAACCCGAAAACACCGCTTTGAGCTAGACTCGAACGGGAACTGGTGCACGACAACGGGCCTTGCTGCACTCTTGGTTACGACACTCCCGGGGGATATGTTTTGATAAATTCGCAATCTTAGTATGAACCCTTATTAAGGGAAAAATGCCCCTAAGAATATATGTTAGAAGGAAGATCATGAAAAGCCTGGATTGAATCCTATAGACTCATGAGTTAAAGAGATTAAAGTTTATTTATAAGTCATCAACTTTTGTCTTTGGATTACCCTTTATGTGTTACCCCTAACTTTCCTTTTATTCCAGCCAATGGCCGGTAATAGGAGAACTCGGGCTAACAACCGTTGTGAAGATCAGTGTGAGGATTGTACTAATGAGATGCCCAATCCGATGGGAGCGGGAATCGCGAACTTTGTCACGCTTCTCTCTCAGCTAACTCAAGTTTTGAATAGAAACACTGGTCAAGAGGAACGTTCAACCCCCCCTAAGAAAGAACAAGTCACTATTGAAATCTTCATGAGACAAAGGCCTCCTACTTTTAGTGGATCATCTGATCCCACGATCGCTGAACAATGGATCAACTCCATTGAGAAGATATTCTCCATCCTCCAATGCTCTGAAAAAGATAAGGTTCTCCTGGTGGCTTATCGTATGGAGGGTGAAGCTGATCAATGGTGGACATTGATCAAAAATACGAAGCCTGAGGAGGAGATCGAGGCTTTGGAATGGAAGGTATTCCGGAAGATGTTTTTCGATAAATATTTTCCACGCACCCTCCGTCTTAAGATGGAAAGGGACTTCCTTTCCCTCAAGCAGAAAGATGAAGAATCTGTGGGAGCGTACGAGGCAAACTTCACAAGGCTTGCACGATATGCTTCTGGCTTTGTCGTTACCCCCGAATGCAAAGTTGACCGCTTCTTTGGTGGGCTGAAGCCTAGCTTGCGGAAAGCATTAGCGATCCGTGACTTTGACAGCTATGAGGAGATTGTCCGATGTGCCCTTAAGGTTGAAATGGAGATCGGAGAATCACAGGGGTATCATGGGGACAAGAAGCGGAAGGTGGACTTCAATGCTGGTGGTCCGATGGATAAATCCAACGGCGCTAAGAAATTCCAGCACCCCACTTGCCAAAAGTGTGGAAAGAAGCACCCTGGGAATTGCCTTAGGGGGACAAGAAAATGCTTCAAGTGTGGAAGAGAAGGGCACCTAGCTATTAACTGTCAGCAAGAAGGACCCGCGGCTGCGACGGAGGGGAGGAACGCTCCGTTCGAACCTCAACACGTTGTTCAATGCTTCAAATGCAAAGAACCGGGTCATTTTGCGAATCAGTGCCCTAATCCAAGGGTTATCGGAGGCAATCAACAACCTCCAAGACAGCAAGGAAGAGCTTTTGCCATCACTTCTGCCGAAGTGAACCCCGACAACGAAGTGGTGACAGGTACGCTAGTTATTCATTCAAGAATAGCGAACGTACTTTTTGATTCAGGTTCTACGCATTCTTTTATATCTCAAAATTTTAGTAGAATAATCCCTGCACCACCACAAATCATGGAAGTAAAGATGTCGGTGAGTACGGCAAATGGGGCAATCATTGCATCCCATGAGTATAAGTCCTCCCCTGTTATAATCTGTGGATTGAATTTCCCGGCGAACCTTGTCATACTCCCTTTGGTGGAATTTGATGCAATTCTTGGCATGGATTGGATTTCCTTATATAGAGCCAACATAAATTGTCGGGAGAGGGAAATCACACTCCATATGGAGAATCGACCCCCGATTCTTTACAAGTGTCAGGAGGAAGATGAATCTCCTTTAGCTCCATCATCTCAAGCATGGATATTACTGCCTTATGAGCACGCATATCTGGCTCAGATGATTGAGTCCAAGGAAGAAACCACCCTTGAAGAAATGCCTATTGTGAGGGAATTCGCTGAAGTATTTCCCGAGGAACTTCCTGGTCTTCCTCCAAGAAGAGATGTTGAGTTCTCAATTGAACTTATACCTGGGGCGCTACCAATATCCAAGACTCCATATAGAATGGCTGTGGTTGAGCTTGAAGAACTGAAGAAACAACTACAGGAGAATCTGGATAAAGGGTTTATACGCCCAAGTGCATCACCATGGGGTGCACCAGTCCTCTTCGTCAAGAAGAAGGATGGGTCAATGCGGCTTTGCATCGATTATCGTGAACTTAACAAAATCACGATAAAGAACAAGTATCCTCTCCCAAGAATCGATGACTTGTTTGATCAGCTGCGTGGAGCACAATACTTCTCCAAGGTCGACTTGCGGTCGGGATATTATCAAGTAAGGGTGAAGAAGGAAGATATCCCCAAGACTGCTTTTCGTACAAGGTACGGGCACTATGAATTCATAGTAATGCCTTTTGGACTCACCAATGCTCCAGCAATATTCATGGACTTGATGAATAGAGTCTTTAGAGATTACCTAGATAAATTTGTGGTAGTCTTTATAGATGATATTCTAATATACTCCAAAACCAAGGAGGACCATGAGGAGCATTTAAGAACTGTACTGGAGACTTTGCGCAAGGAGAAGCTCTATGCCAAGTACAGAAAGTGTGAGTTCTGGTTGAAGGAGGTCTCATTCTTGGGCCATATCATCACAAGCAATGGGATATCTGTGGACCCCTCCAAAACAGATGCAATTGAGGGATGGCCGAGGCCAACATCGGTAACTGATATCCGTAGCTTCTTGGGGTTAGCTGGATATTATCGACGATTTGTGAGAAACTTCTCACGATTGTCCAACCCTCTTACCAAGCTAACTCGAAAGGGAGTAAAGTTTGCTTGGAGTGATGAATGCGAAGAAAGCTTCAAGGAGTTGAAAAGGAGGCTTATCACTGCACCTGTGCTCACTTTACCCACAAGTGGGGAGCTTTTTGTGGTATTCAGTGATGCTTCGAAGAAGGGCTTAGGATGTGTGCTGATGCAGAATGATAAAGTGATATCCTATGCCTCAAGACAGTTGAAAATCCATGAGCGAAACTATCCAACGCATGATCTGGAGTTGGCGGCGGTGATCTTTGCCTTGAAAATCTGGCGGCATTATCTCTATGGGGAGAAATGTGAGATATATACTGACCACAAGAGTCTTAAATATATATTCACACAGAAAGAGCTTAATATGCGCCAGAGAAGATGGATAGAGCTCATAAAGGATTATGACTGTTCAATACATTACCACCCTGGGAAGGCGAACAAGGTGGCGGATGCCCTAAGTAGAAAGGATCCAGCAATTCTATCAATGATGAGAATTGAGAAGGATCCAATCTTCTTAGACTTGATGAAGATGGACGTGGGAATCATAAAGAAGGGAACATCATCAATCCTTTCACAAATGATTGCTCAACCATCTCTTTTGGAAAGGTTAAAGGATGCTCAAAGGGATGATGCGAGAATCCAAGAAAAAGTGGAAGCTATCAAAAAGGGAAAATCCTCAGAGTTTAATGTTAATGAAGAAGGAATTGTGCGGTTTGGGAAAAGACTATGTGTCCCATCAAGTTCGGAGCTGAAGAAGGAACTTTTGGATGATGCACATAGTTCAAATTTCTCTATTCACCCAGGGAGCACAAAGATGTATCGAGATCTCCGAGAAAACTTTTGGTGGGATAATATGAAGAAGGAGATCGCTGAATATACATCAAAGTGCCTGGTGTGTCAGAAAGTGAAGGCAGAGAGGCAGAAGTCTAAGGGGATGATGCAACCATTGCCCATACCAGAATGGAAATGGGAGAACATCACCATGGACTTCGTCACTGGACTTCCAAGGACATCCAAAAGCAACAATGCAATCTGGGTTATTGTGGATCGTCTTACAAAGACTGCACACTTCATTGCTATTCGAGAGGACTTCTCTTTGGATCAACTGGCACGGATATATATCAGGGAAGTGGTACGGTTGCATGGAGTACCACTATCTATTGTGTCTGACCGAGATCCAAGATTTACCTCTAAGTTTTGGAAGAGTCTTCAACATGCTCTGAATACCGAACTGAACTTCAGTACGGCCTATCATCCTCAAACTGATGGCCAATCCGAGCGGACTATCCAAACACTTGAGGATATGTTGAGAGCGTGCTCAATGGACTTTAAAGGAGGATGGGATCAACATCTTCCTCTAGTTGAGTTCTCTTATAATAATAGTTTCCACTCGAGCATCCAAATGGCACCATATGAAGCCCTGTATGGGAAAAGGTGTAGAACACCGACATGTTGGGATGAGGTCGGTGAACGTAAGCTGCTTGGACCAGAAATGGTCGAAGAAATGGTGGAGAAGGTGAAAACCATTCAGCAGCATATCAAGGCAGCCCAAAGTCGACAGAAGAGTTATGCAGATAATCGTCGACGAGACCTTGAATTTAAAGTCGGAGACATGGTGTTTTTACGCATATCTCCGTGGAAGAAGGTCATGAGGTTTGGAAAGAAAGGGAAGTTAAGTCCAAGGTACATCGGCCCCTTCGAGATTCTTGATCGTGTTGGGGCTGTGGCCTATCGACTAGCACTTCCACCTACTATGGCCAAGGTGCATGATGTCTTCCATGTATCCCTCTTAAGGAAGTACATACCAGACCCTTCACATGTACTCTCTTCTGAGGTGGTACAATTAGAAGACGATCTTTCTTATGAGGAGCAACCAGTGAAGATCTTAGATCGTAGAGAAAAAGTTCTACGAAATAAGACAATGCCCCTCGTCAAGGTGTTGTGGAGAAACCACAAGTTTGAAGAAGCAACTTGGGAGTCGGAGGATATGATGAAGCTAAGTTACCCACATTTGTTTTAGTGTGGGAAAAGGAAAATTTCGAGGGCGAAATTTCTTAAGGGGGGAATGTTGTAACGACCCAAAATTTCATTAATGGAAAATCCCTCTTGATCCAGTTAAATGTTTCTTTATGTTTTTTTAAGATGTCAACTTCTTTAGTTTTACGTTAAGATTTGTGACCGTTACTTTTATAGCCGTTGAACATTGATCATCTGGGTAGTTTAAATATAAGGCTTTAACGAAACCATTTTTTACTCAGACAAAGGAAGCGATGGCCTCATCCAGTAGAATTGCCCCTTACGAAGCCCATTTGTCGGAGCTCGGAAAGGAGGTGGCGTCTTTGGGCTTTTCCCTTGACCAAGCCCAAGCTGAGCTTCATCAAGTCAAGCTCGAACGTGATCATCTACGGGAAAAATGGAAGTTGATAGAGATCACCACTCGAGCGATGTTATCCGAGCAACCCCAAGAGTCTGTCACCATCGCACACCTTACCCTTAGGTCTTATGCGGATATTTTAAGGGGTTATGTAACAAATAAGTAGCACCATGTTCATGTACATTATTTTTGTATATAATAATGAATATAATTTCTAGTCATTTTTGATGCATTGTAATTAGTTTTTAAAGTACAAATGATGTTTTTAGTTATTATTTAATTAAGAATTATATTTTATTAAATTAAAGGATTTTTGAATTAAATAATATTTTAATAAAATATTATTATTAATATTAAATTAATTTTTATTAAATATAAATGATCTTATAATTTTATGAATGCAATTAAAATTTTTATTAAGGTTTGAAAGCCATTTCTGTCAAAACCCGTGAATTTTTTTATAAATGTCGGTTTTTATTTTAAAAGTGAAAATTCACATATTTAGAAAATTATTTAGATAAAATAAGTATTATTTTTGGAATCAGGACGTCGAAATTATCCAACGGTGAATTTTTCATAATTTTCTGAGACAGTCAAATTTTTGGGTAAAAATTAAATACCATTTAAATATATAATGTGTTTTATGACATCATAATGACCCAATGGTGATGTAATAAAATACCATAATCCTTAGGTTCGGCCAATATATGTTTTATCATTAAAATAATGAGGTTTTGGGTTTGTTTGAATCACTTTTCAAAGCATTAATGGAGCCCTCAAGACTTATTCAACACTTTGCCTTTTTAAATTAATTTCCATGGGAGTGTGACTCACCTCCACATAAGCAACCCTAATTTTTTAATAAGTTCGGACCTTGGCCTTGTAAAATATTGTTTTCCTCTCTCCTTTTCCAGAAACCATGGGCAAATACCATGGGATGGTTTGTGGTTTGGATTATTTTAATATAAGGGGTCCCAAACCTAAATAATAAAGAATTCTCTCACCTTTCCTATATAAACCCACCCAAGCTCCCACTTCCTCCTCACTCAAAGCCCTTGAAGTTCGTCCAACCTCTGCCCTACTCTCTCTAGAATCCTCTCAAGGTGCCCCAAGCTCCCAAGAAGCCTCTCACAAGCCTCTCTCTAGCCTTTGGAAGCACACTTCCAAGTAAGGGTTTTTTCTTCCTTTCTCTTTTTTTTGTCAATTTTCTTTAAGTTGTATTGCCCTTTTAATTTAATTTATGAATGTTGGGGTATGGTTTCGCACCTCCCCCATACTGCCCTCTTATTGTTTGAATGATGGGAGAACCCTTTCTCTCTCATTAAATGCCTCCCATGTACACCCGTTACTATGCCGAAATTCCGAAAGGAACTCCTCTCTCTTCTTTTATATTCAAGCAATACTTTTGTATCATGAATCTAAATTCCATTTATGTTGTTGGGACATGTATATATATGATCTCCTTACTGTCCATTTCATGTAAATATGATGAGGAACCCCTTTCTCTCTCATCAACCTTTTTTATGAATTCTTATGTCACGCCGTTACGCTGCCGAAATCGCACCAATTTTCTAAGCCAATGTCTTTGTGTAGTGAATACCATGCCCATTTCTCCATCAAGGGTATTCACCTTTATGCACATATACGTATTGATTGTAAAGTTTCATGTATGAATTCCACATTCCTTTATCGTGGAAGAAATGATTATGTTTTATGAATCCATGTTTTATGATCCATGTGGCACACTTATGCATGAAATGAAATGTTTAAGAAGGGTGCGCCCTGATAGCGCTCCAATGCATTGGGTAAAGTATAGTATCATGATACGTCATGTGCAATGAGTGTTGACTCATGCTAATTCAAGTGCAACGAGGGTTTACTCGTGCTTCAAGTGCAATGAGGGTTTACTCATGCTCCATGTGCAATGAGCCTTGGCTCATGCTAATTCAATGTTAAGTGTTGTTGCCACATTTCCATGTTATGATTATCATGCTTTATCATGCCTTTATGTTCATGTCTCTCTTATGCTCTATTGATATGCTTATTGCCTAACATGTATTGTACTCCTCATGTTATTCATTATGTACTCCCTTACTGGGCTTTATAGCTCACCCTTTTCTTATGCATGTCCTCAGGTTATCCCATGCAATGCTAAGTACGAAGGAATGTAGTGGTCATGTAAAGGAAGTTTTCAATAAGGATGTTGTATTTCAAGTTTAAAGTTTTTATGTAATAATCCTAAGCCCCAAAGACACTAAACCTCTCGATCTTCTTTGTTGTATCAAGTGAAGTTTTATGTAATAAAGCATGTTTAAGTTGTAATAAAAATCAGGGTTGTCATAGTATCTCTAGATATGTGACATTACCCAATGAATTGGAGGGATTTTTAAAAAATCCTAATAGTTTAATAAGTTTTCCATTATACTTATCGTAACTTAAAACATGCATTCATGAGAGAATAAATGTACAACATTCATAATGTTTATTGTCATGTCATATTAACCAATGAGTAAGTATTTTGAGTTTAAATATAGAAAATTTATAGTAAAATGATTATAATAATTTCTAGGTAAATTCCCATTAATTAAAATATGTTAGTATAAGGTATTCATAGTATAGGTTTCATGTTAAAGGTAACCACTATAACATGGATTTCAAAGATTCATATGAAAATATTTCCAATGTAACTTTTAAATGTGCTTCCACAATAGAAGAAGAAATATACATGATTCTCTCAGGGTCCTAGTGGAGAAATCATGATACATTTGATCTTTTTAAGGAAATCCATAGAGGATGAGTGACCCACTCACTAACCCAAAATTACCCTTTCAAACTACATTCCCTCAACATCTCTCTATAGAGACACGTGAATATTATGATGATAACATTTTTTCTTATTATGGAAGTACTTGGGAATGAATTATTTAAAAACATTATAAAAATAAATTTTTAATAAGAGGGTTAGATAAATGAAGTGGTGGATCAATTCATATAAAGATATTTCATTTCCATTTCTTCACAGAAGTATTGGAACTTGGCTAATAGAGCTTGGTTGTTTCAACCATTTCAGTATAGTGATAGTTTATGAGAAGGGTATAATGAGAATAAATGGGTAATATAACACTAATAATTAATTTAAAGGATTATAATATAGCATATATATTAAATATAATAATATTAAATGAATATTTAAAATGGTTTATAACAAAAGAATACAAAAATTAAATGAAAGAGAAATAAATAAAAAAAATTAATTTAACATGGTATAACTTTTGAAAATGGTATAAAAATAGGTATTAAATGATATATCATGGATAAAATATTAAAACTAATATAATATTTTGAATAATAGTCTTGAAATCATCTGAAGAAATATTATAAAAATGTTTTCAAGTAAATCATTTCAATTGGAAAAGGAAAGAAGGGGATTGGTAACCCAATCTTTAACATAATAACAAATTAGGAAAAGGATAATAATAAGAGTGAGTAAAAATTATATAATTTATAATATATAAAAGTGATGAAAATATACTATAAATTGAATCATATTAACATATGAATTGGAATTTTAAAAGATCTTACAAGAAAATAATCACAATTGGAAATGAAGAGTGTAAAATAGGAACCCTTACATTATTTATGCTACTTGGATTAGAAACATCCTTTTCAATCACCAAAACTCTTTAATATTGACGAGAGGTACATGAGATAGACTCTTTGAAAGAATTTTAAATAGATAACTCACGTTTATTTTTTTAATAAATGAGTATAGTGGGTTGGTATTTATAGGTCTGGAGAGTGGAATCCCATGGAATTAATTATCCGATATTTTATTTTTTCACTATCTCAAGGGCCCCACTACACATAGTGCCTCATTACCTATATTAATGCTCCACTATACTAGTGAGTGATAAAATTATGTCAATGGAACAATATTGTCTTTATTTTTTTATGTTTACATATAGATGATATCATATATACCATATTTCTCTATTTTTATCATATTTTACTATTTTTACTAAAAAATACCAAATTTCACCCCTTAATTAACTTCAATATTATAATTTCATATATGTAATCTATTTTATCAAATTAATCTTTCAAATATGTTGAATGAATCTTTTTAAAAATGGAATATTTTAAAAATGGTTCTATTGAGAAAAAAAATACTAAAAGAATGTTCATATTAATAACACCTTAACCCCTAGATACATAACTCCTTATGACACTAGAATAATCCCTATTGATGTTAATCTCAAAGATGATTCTTCTTGAACCTTATTTGTTAAATTTCATCTTGACCTTCATCTAGGGAAAACCCTAGTGATATTACCCTCTTCCCAAACTCTGATAAATGTGACTCATATAGAATGTTTCTACTAGTCAAAGCCATGGATTCTACTTTAGTTTCCAATGAACTGATTTCATTACAATCAAAATATACATTAAATATAATAGTTATATTACCAATAGTTATGATGCCCAACACTCATAATACTCAACAGTCATATTGACATCCTATAAAATCATTCCCTTACATATTACTTCTTATTTTGAAAGTTAATTTTATCATAATGTTTATTTTATTAATTGTATTTTTTTTATTTTTTATGTACTTAATATAAATATGGTGTTTATTATAGAATATTATCAATGATACATTTATACTATACTTTTGTTATGTGTTTGTATCTATTGTTCATTCTTAGCTATAACAGTTCTAGTCAATATGTATCTTTGTTTTTTATTTCATCATTAATAATAATGAAATATTTTTTTATATGGGTTTATTTAGTATTATAAACCATGTATGGAACACATTTTAAATATATTTAAGTAATTTATATCATCAACCTCTTCTATGGATATAATAATAACAACTCTATCCACTGTAGGAATCAGACTCAGGTAAAAAATAGTTCTTGGATATTTTTAACTCTCTTGTTCACCTTAATGGGTAGAAAAGATAACATTTACTCATGAATTATACCCTATAAAAACGCCTAACACCACTCACAGAGAGATTAAAATTCAAAATCATAATAGAAGGACTTATAGTTCCAATGCTCCTTGTGAGGAGGATCCCCATAAGAAGGTAGCTACAAATAATACTCTCTAATAACCAAGGGTAGAGATATTAAAGGGACATATGGTGATTATTCTTTAGTGATAAGGCATCATTTTTATACTAAAACCATGGATATGATACCAAAATTGCAGCCACATATGGGGTAAAACATAAAGGAGCTTATGGTACAAGTGGAAGGGTAGCATTATATAGAAGTAATGAAGAAGAAAAACATAAAACAAAACAAATTACAATAACATAGATGTGTAACCAAAAATGTGTTTAAGGAACCAATGAAATGGTAGTGTAACATATAAGGAGTGAATAACACAAATGCATAACATTGAGTTTGTAAAATAAGGAAATATTATTTCATAATGCTAAAAGGATCACTTCCCCTAAAGGTTGAGTAATTTTATTCCCAGGATAAAATATTTGAATAACCCATATGAATTAATAGATCCAAAGTTGTATTTGTTATCAATCTATTTGTGTGGTGGAAACTCAATATTTGTTAAATTTGGGAGATGGAGGAATATCCTGATGAAGATGAGTAAGTTTCTTTCATCATTGTAAGGACCCATACCCCAACTGCCTGAAGCTAGTGCCAAAATATGTTGTGTAATTTTTTTAAAAAAGAAACTGAATAATTAAACAAAATTTTACATATACAGAGGATATTTACTAGTTTGGGTTTTGAATAATTAGATACAAACATTACATTTCTATAAAACTGAATAAAACAAACTCTAGAGCTCTACCTCTACAAAGAAAAGTACAATACTGATAAATTTTCTATACTTGTAAAAAGAAATTCAAAATAGGGTGAGCGTTTAAAGTGCTCAGTAAGGGGAGTAAAAACAATTAATAAATTCTTTAAAAAAAATTACGTGAAACAAAATAAATTCTTTAAAATAAATTTCTTAAAATAAAATACCTTTCTTATTACATGTCATCATCATTTCTTTAGAGTTTCTAAAACATTATTAGGAAAAACATATGCTCAAGAATTACTATACTTATTTAAAAGCTATAAATATAATGCCTTATAAAAATATGCATACACTTGAAAAAACATACATGAAATGCTACTTAAATTTAGATAATGGCCACACATAAATTATCCATAACATACGAGGGGTATGGATACAAATTTTCACATGAAATAACCATTGTTTGTATTTTGTACCTAAAGAAAATGTTCTTAACCATGGGCATTATACTAGTATAATAACCTCATGAAATACCAGTTAATAGCTTCATATTGAGGAAATAAATAATTCCAGACATCATAAACACTTTTTCAAGGACTTTTTCAAAGACCATACATAATTATTCTATCAAGGCCTCGTGCCAAGACCATAGTTTGTCTCATGAGACCTTCTGATGCATCGAGAGGCTATATCAGGCCTCAATCGTCACATAGTAAGTCCAATTCATGTGGTAATGTATAATATGATACATCATAATCATTTTGTCAAGGAATAATTCCAAGAACATACATAATCATTCTATCAATACCTCATTCCAAGACCACAGTTTTTCTCATGAGACCTACTAATGCACCAAGAGAATGTAGCGGGCCTCGCCCATCACATAATAAGTCCAATGAATTCCTCATATATATAATATGTTTTTAAATCAAACTATCTCATACCAATTTGATTTATTTAAATCTTAATCATAGATGAAAAAAATTATTCATAAATTATTGAGGTATATATTCCATAAGCAATCCAAAGTGTCTCATACCACTTTGAAAAGATTAATTCTTAATCCATATAATATCATAAAAATATCAATACCATACATAAAATAAGTGTATCTATTTGTAATGAAAAAATAAGCAGTATAATAAAATAATTGAATACATTATCTCTAAATACATTTACACATAAAATTAAAATTTTCAATTCTTGAAGGATTCTACATGCTTGATAATTTCGAAAGAAAACATTTAAATCAATTTGAAACCATGAGTTTGTTATGTATAGAAGGTGATTTTGTGCTTGAAAAATGTCCAAGATTGTATGCAGATGCAACATCCTTACTTTCAAAATAACATGATGACATGTTATGTGTGTTTTTTCCAAAATATGATGATAATAATTATAACATGTCAATAAACATTTTATCCTTTATATATATATATATTAATGTATATAAATACCATGATTTAAAATTCTAAATAAAAGAACCTAATGTTTCCCATATATATGTATATATACATATATATATATATGTATATATATAAATACATATATATATATATATGTATGTATATATATATATACATATATATATAGAATGGTATTTCTAATTTGGAATATAAATTCATGTTTTAGAAAAACATCGATAAATGTGGATATCCCTTGGCGGAGTTAATATGAAATCGAATTTAAAACATAAACTTTTTTTTAGATATATATAAGTTTTTCTAGAAAATCTCTCACGAGTTTTGACATCACCAAGACATATATCATTTAACTTCACATGAACTGTTAATACATTAAACATCCATGTACTCTAAAATATCATTAATTTATTCATGTATTATATTTTTTTTAAATGTATCTTAAGTAAATATACTGATCATAAAATTTCTTAATTAACGATATGCAAGAGTTAATGTCATAAAAATATAAACTCTTCACATAGAAATAGTAAATTAACATTCACATTATTTAATATTATTAATCAGTAATACATCACGCACAAAATTATTAGGATAAAATTTTAATATAGTCAATCATCATTACTTATAGGTGTACATCAAAGTATGATAAACCTTTAATATAAAACGTTTTTTATTAGGATTCTTCCTGTTTGTAAACATGAATGAAATCCTCTTATATGTTTATAAAATTGGAATTACCACTATATTAAAAATGAATTATCCTACAATTTAAAAATTAGTGCATGTAAAATTTGAGAACATAAGACATGAAGATATATATATATATATAATTACATATGTATATATTTTTAAATATGAAACTAGAAAACATAAAAATTAAATGATATTTATTTTCAAGGATTTTACATTACTTATTTGATTATCTTAACTTGTGAAATATACAAATAATCACATGATTTATAAGTATAAAATACATAGTATAACACCCAAAAATAAATACCAAATTATATACATCCATGTATGTAAATCATGTATTCAAAAATATATTAACTCAGGAATCATTAAACTTGTTTGAAATAAAGTAAATTACCATTATATATATTTTATTGAATTAAAATTTTAATCAAATATTCCAATACCAATAAAATTATCAAATAAAGGAATTATTTGGAAATAAAATAAATAACTAATATTCTATATATAAACAAAATGAAATTCAAAACTATGTTTTGTTTATTATCAAAGAAACTAAAAAATGTTCATAAATATATATTCTCTTACTAAAAAACAATTTTGACATAAAAGTAAATAGATAGATAATACCTTTTCATTTCAAAGATTATAGCTTGTAAAACACATGAACAGTAGAATATGCCTTACACAAACTTAAAATTTAAACCTGAAAATAATTAAAATCTGAATAATAAAATATACAATCTCCCTTATGTGATTTTGTAGAAGCAGTTAATTGTTAATAACCTTTCAACACCTACAGACTGAAATTGGGTTTACCAATTTCATTTGCATACTGTCAGAGGGATTTTATAGACCTTATCTCTATTATTTAAACAGTGGCACACAAAAAATCTTGCTTCCGATTTGCAATTTTATTTACACTAAGAATTGAGTATTTTATAGCCATAATTTCTAATTTTTATGATTAATCGAAATGTATATAAATTTATTCACAATTTCCAAAGCATGTAGAACAGCTATAACCATGAGAGATTTCAAGACACCGACTCAAACAAGCTTGTGATGAAAGATGTTTGTGAAAATAGTGAAACGAATAATCAATCAAAGAAAATCAGTACAACAATAAAACGGGAATAATTAAAAACTAACATTACAGTGGCATCTGCAGACCAAAAACATCAATAATTATGTTCATAAATATAAGAAGGATTAATAATAATTCATTATAAAAATACTAGGATCACTAAAAATGAACAAAGAACAAAAAATGTAGAAACATAACAAAATACCACCAAGACTAAATTGATCATAGATTTGATTCATAGAAAAATAACACCTACCTCACGCTGGGTCTGGAAACCCAAAAAAAACCCTATCTATGACAAACTAGTTGACATCGCCCAGACTTGGTCTTCCTCATCCGTTGTTGGACGCCTTTAAATGGACTACTCATTGACAGTGATGACCCCTGAACTAGCCTCGACACCCCCGGCGATCCCAAATCCTGCCATAGAGCTACTCAAGATCCCCAACAAAGACCTCGACCTCAAATAAGGCTCTCGAACGGAACCCTCACGGCTGCTTGAACACCAGCAGCGTGATGTCAAAGCAAGGCTACAACGCTCCCCTTCTGCCTTAACCCTAGATTGATGCACCCCCTTACTTCATATCTGATACTTTATTTTTTTTTAAATTATTATTTAGAAAAAAACTTTAATACATTATTACTTTTATATATATAAGGATATTTAATTATAAAACAAAACATTATAAAGTACCAATTTTAATAATTTAATCATTCAAAACAAATATATATATATATATATATTTCAAATCATTTAAAAAAAACAACCAAAATATATTTATTTATTGCCAACATAAAGGGATTAAAATTATCATGATTTATAAATCTTTAAAGTTTTATAAAACAATGTATAATATAATTTTTATATCACTCATATATGTATAATTTCAATATTCTATTAAAATAGTTATATTATATAATTATAATTTTACTAAAAAATTATAATAATAAATGTATTAGAGAATATCATTTCATGTTACTATATTTCTTAAAGGTATAATTAATCTATATGTTGTCATGTATCTCAAAAATGTAATTTTGAAAATAATATAAATTAAAGAAACAAAAAAAAATTCGTTTAAATAAAACCACATGATTTTAGTAAAATATTTCATAAAAAATTTTATTCAACTCATAACTCATTTATTAATTAAAATAATTATTTTATTGAAACTTGGGTTGTTACATTTTCCCCCTTAAAAAGTGTTTATTCCCTCGCAATTCGTTCATCGGACTCTAGAAAATTATTAATTTCCATCTTCATAATTAAGAAAACTAAGACTACTATACTTCTAGTCTCAACAACATCTAATCTTCGAAATTGTCTAGACAGTTCCTCTGATATCAACTGTAAGGACCCAGAACCCATCTGCCCAGAGCTGGTGCCAAAATATGTTGTGTCATTTTTTTTTGAAAAAGAAACTGAATAATTACACAATATATTACATATGTCGAGGGTCTTTATCGGTCTATGTTTTGGAGAATTAGATATAGACATTACATTTCTATAAAACTGAATAAAAAAAACTTTAGAACTTTTCCTCCACAAAGAAAAGTACAGTACTGATAAATCTATTATACCTATAAAATGAAATTAAACATAGGGTGAGTGTTTAAAGTGCTTGGTTAGGGGTTTTAAAAAAATTAATAAATTCTTTAAAAAAATTACTTGAAACAAAATACATTCTTTAAAATAAATTTCTTAAAATAAAATACCTTTCTCATGACATTTCATCATCATTTATTGAGAGTTACTAAAATCATTCTTAAGAGAAACATATACTCAAGAATTACTATACTTATTTAAAATCTATAAATATAACGTATTATAAAAATATGAATACACTTGAAGAAACGTACATGAAATGGTGCTTAATTCTAGATAATGGCCAAACATAAATTATCCATAACATAACAGGGGTACAAATACAAATTTTCACATGAAATAACCCTTATTGAAATTTTTTACATGAGAAAAATGTTCTTAACCCTGGGTATTCTACTAGTTAAATAACCTCATTAACTACCATTTACTAGCTTTATATTGAGAAAATACAAAATATAGGACATCATAACCACTCTGTCAAGGCCTCATACCAAGACCATACATATTTATTCTTTCAAGGCCCCGTGGTAAGACCATAGTTTGTCTCATGAGACCTTCTAATGCATCAAGAGGCTATAACGAGCCTCACCCGTCACATAGTAAGTACAATGCATGTGATAATTCATAATTTGGGACATCATAATCATTATTTCAAGGCCTCATTCCAATACCATACATAATAATTCTATCAAGGCCTCGTTCCAAGACCATAGTTTGTCTCATGAGACCTACCGATGCACCGAGAGGTTGTAGCGGGCCTCACCCATCACATAATAAGTCCAATGCATTCTTCATATGTCTAATATTTCTTTAAATCAAAGTTTCCCAAACCAATTTTATTTATTAAAATGTTAATCATAGAGGAAATTAAGTTCATTGATAAATTATTTAGGTATATATTCTTTAAGCAATCCAAAGTGTGTTATACCACTCTAAAAAGTCTAATTTTTAATCCATATAATATAATAAAAACATTTATCCCATACTTGACATAATTGTCTCTATTTTTAATGAAAAAATAAGCAGTATAATGAAATAAATGTATACAAGATCTCTAAATACATTTTCACATAAAATTAAACATTTCAATTTTTTTAAGAAATCCTCATTCTTGATAATTTTGGAAGTAAACCTTAAAATAAATTTGAAACCATTAGTTTATTATGAATGGAAGGTGTGTTGATGTTTTTCTTGAAATATGGACAAGATTTTATGTATACACAACATCCTTAATTTTAAAATAACATGACCACTTGTTAAGTGTTTTTTTTCCAAAATATGATGATAAGTATTATAACATGTCAATAAACATTTTATCATTTATATATATATATATTCATATATATACATACCATGATTTAAAATTCTAAATAAAATAACTTAATGTTTCCTGTATATATGTATATATACATATATATATATACATATATATATATAGCATGGTATTTCTAATTTGTTGGATAAATTCATGTTTTAGAAAAACATCTATAAATGTGGATATCCCTTGGCATAGTTAATATGAAATCAAATTTAAAATATAAACTTTGTTTAATATATATATATATATATATATATAAGTATTTCTTGAAAATCTCTCAAGAGTTTTAACATCACTAAGACTTATGTCATTTAACTTTACATGAACTGTTAATACATTAAACATCCATGTACTCCAAAATCTCATTCATTAATTCATGTATTATATTTTATAAAAAATGTATCTTAAGTAAATATATTGATCATATAATTTCTTAATTAATTATAGGCATGAGTTGATGTCATGAAAATGTAAACTCTTCAAGTAGCAATAGTAAATTAACATTCTCATTATTTTATATTCTTAAGCAGCAATACATCACACATAAAATTATTAGGATAACATTTTAAGATAGTCAATCGTCATTACGCATAGCTGTTCCTAAAAGTATGATAACCCTTAAACATAAAATGGTTTTTAGTGGGATCAGTCATGTTTCTAAACATGAATGAAATCATCTTATATATTTATAAAATTGGAATTACCTCTATATTCAAAATGAATTAGCCTACAATTTAAAAAGTCGTGCATGTAAAATTTGAGAACATAAGACAAGAATATATATATATATATATATATATATATATGTATATATATATATAATTACATATTTATATATTATTAAATATGAAACTAGAAAACTTAAAAATTAAATGATACTTAATGTTAAAGAAATCATATACACTACTTATTTCAATACAATAACTTGTGAAAAATAAAAATAATTACATGATTTAGAAGTATAAAATACTTAGTATAACACCCATAAATAAATATAGAATTACATATGTGCATGTATATAAATCAGGTATTCAATAAAATATTAACTTGGGAATCATTAAACTTGTTTGAAATAAAGTAAATTTCCCTTAAATATATTTTATTAAATTAAAATTTGAATCAAATATCCCAATACTAATAAAATTATCAAAGAAAGTAATTAATTGGAAATAAAATAAATGATAAATCTTCTATATATAAACAAAATGAAATTCAAAACTAAAATAATTTTTTTGTTTTGAATCAAAAAAACTAAAAAATGTTCACAAATATATTTTCCCTTATGAAAAATCATGTTTGATATAAAAATAAATAAATAGATAAAACATTTCTAATTTGAGAGATTATTGCTTGAAAACACATGAACAATAGAATATTCCTTACACAAACATAAAATTAAAACCTGGAAATAATTAAAATATAAATAATAAAATATACAATATCCCTTATGTGATAGAATCAGTTCTTCATTTGGACCCTTTAAACACCCACAGATTGAAATTGGGTTTACCAATTTCATTTTCATACTATTAAAGGGATTTTATAGACCTTATCTCCACTTTTTAAATAGTTACACAGACAAAATCTTTTTCTTAGTTTTAAATTTCATTTTCACAAAGAATTTAGTATTTTATATCCATAATTTATACACTTTTTGTTTAACAGTGATGTATATAAATTTATTTACAATTTTCAAACCATGTGTACCAGATGGAACCATTAGATATTTTAAGACACCGACCCAAACGATCTTACGATTCAAACTGTGTGTGTAAAATAGTGAAAAAAATAATCAATCAAAGAAAACTGAAGCAAAAAATGAGAATAATTAAATACTACCATTACAGTGTTATATGTGGACCAAAAACATCAATAATTCAGTTTATAAAGCTAAGAAGAATTAATAATAATTCATTTGACAAAGACCAGGATCACTGAAAATGAATAAAGAACGAAAAATGAAGAAATATGACAAAATACCACAAATACTAAAATGATCCTAGAATCTATTCATAGAAAAATAACACCTACCTCACACTAGATCTGGAAACCCAAAATTAAACCTTATCAGTGAAAAACTAGTCGATGTTGCCTAGACTCAGTCTTTATCATACACAGTCGGATGCCTCGCACCAGACTCCTCATCAATAGCAATGACCCATGAAGCAGCCTCGACACCCCCGACGATCCTGACTCCTGGCATTGCATGGCTCAAGATCCCTGGTGAAGACCTCGACCTTGACTCAGGCTCTCAGATGATACCCTAACTACTGCTCGAACACCTGCAGTGTGACACCAAAGCCAGGCTACGGTGCCCCCCTTCACCCTTAACCCCAAATCAATGCACCCCCTTACCCCATATCTGATTCTTTCCTTTTTTTATAAAAAATATTATTTTAAAACAAAACCTTAATATATTATTACTTATATATATATAAGTATATTTAATTATAAAACAAAATGTTATAAATTACCAATTTTAATAATTTAAACATTAAAAACTAATATATATATATATATATATATCATATTATTTAAAAAACCAACATAAATATATTTATTTAATTTCATCTTAAAAGGATTAAAATTATCATAATTTATAAATCTTTAAAGTTTTATAAAAACAAATTATAATCAAATTTTTATATCATTAATATATGTATAATTTAAATATTTTATTAAAATAGTTATATTATATAATTATAATTTAATAAACAAACTTTATAATAATAAATATATTAGATAATATCATTTAATGCTACTATATTTATTAAAAGTATAATTAATTTATATGTCATCATGTATTTTAAAAATTTCATTTTGAAAATAATATAAATTAAAGAAACAAAATTTTCATTTTGTTTAATTGAAAACACATGGTTTTATTAAAAAATTTCATAAAAAATTTCATTTAACTCATAACTCATTTATTAATTAAAATAATTCTTTTATTGAAACTCGGGGTGTTACAATCATGGATGAATGAAAAAAGATATGGATTTGGGGTTATTGCTTATAATTATCATATGAATAGATTCAAGATAGAAACATTTAAAAGTAATTATTTTTGGATTATTTTTCATGTGAATAATAAAATTTTATAATGAGGATGAATTGTGTACAACAAGTTTTATGGGGTTCGAGAATTTAGCCATTGAAAAGCTTAAAAGGGTGTGTTTGAAGGAGTAAAAGGCAATTTTAGTGTAGATAATAAATCTATAGAATACTAAATAGGAATAATTATAAAATATATAAAGAATATCCAATGGATTGATTTTTAAGAAGATTGAGTTTAATATGGAATTAATAGTGAAGTGAGATACATAGAAATATTCTAAATTTAGTATTTAATAATATCAATGCTTTAGAATTAAATCCAAACAGATTTATAATTATTTTAATAAATTAAAAAATTATTTAAATACATTTGAGATGATTTGAATTCATTATAGATTCCCTAAGATGAATTAAAGAAGTTCTATTCTTAATTGAAGAATTATGGAAAGTCTGTATTGAATCTAAAAAATGGATAAGTATTGAAGTTCACAGGATTGTTAAATATTCATCAGGGGATTTCATATGAGTCGTTTACCTAAATATGCAAATGTCATTTGAGATTGGGGAAAATAATTTAACAAAGGCTTGAATTTTACATAAGGTTCATTTATACACTGATATATGTAATGTAAAAAAGGAAAGTTACCCACTGAGAATGGAATGATTCATCAAGACCCAACATAAGAGTTGGGTTTCTAAGTATATAAGAGATATCTAGACATTCATAAATGTAACTCGGAGCAAAAGGGGAAGAATGTGTTTAAGTTTGGAAACATAAGAATAAAAATCATCCGGCTAAGTGTCAGCTATATAACATAATATTCATTCCAATAGTAAAGTTGAAAATCATAAATGACATAGAATTATATAGTAACATAAGTGTAATTTACTCTTACTAAATAGTTGCTCACTGAAATTTTTAAAAGACATGAACTCACATAGAATCATAATAATTATCTACTCTTACAAAAGTATTGATGACTAAAATATTGGAAAATTCTTTAGACTCACAATGTGTTATAAGAGTAAATTTTGATTATGAAAAGGGTAACACCTAATATGTAGGACTATATTTGTTAGTCAAATTGGAGGAGATAAAGAATATTCCAAAAATATGTTTGGAAGTTAAATTCAGTGATTCTTGAACTTTTCTTCATCGATATAAAAAAAATTAAACTTAGGTATTATGATTCAACTTGAAGTTGGAAGATAAGGAACAAGCTAGATCATGTTTTATGAAATTAGAATAAGTTACACTGCAATAGAAGATTCAACATTGTAAAGGTTTACTGTGTGAATTCATATAGATTTGGAGGTTACTAATGGATTTCATAGAAGTTTCAAGGAAAAATAAACTCGGGTCTCTTTGAAAATTAAATCGTTACATTGCCAGGGATTAAATGAGAATAAAAGATGGAGGATATTATTTATTAGTTTTAAATGAAAATATACATGGCTATAAATCAAGGATGTTTTCGTATTAAAATATGGAAAATATGTTGATGGTATTTTATGCATGTATTAATGTAGTATAAATAGAATGAATGTTTTTGTGAATAGAACCCGATATATTGTTCAAAAGGAATATTTTAAGTGTATTAAAAAAAATCCAATGACATCTTGGGAGAAAAAATTGTGTATCAAATGGAAGAGGAAAAATTAGTTTCAGGATACCCTAATATCATAGAAGACAATAGAGAAGATAAATATGGTTTACATTTATATTATTTTTTCAATCCTATAGAAAATTAAGAAGAATTATAATGTGTATGCATCCCTACTAATCGTCCAGTGGAAGTTAAAGTCCATGGGTATTTTTTTCAATGATAAGATCAACATACATGTTGTTCCAAAATATAGAAGCAGTCAAAGACATGTTCATTGAGAAATAAGATATTATATTGGTTATTTAGTGAAATTGAGAGCAGTCTTTAAAACAATGTTTAGGGAGTTTGGTAAGACACATTTTACACTGACTAGAGTCAATATAAAGAACCAGTTGGGAGGATTTAAACTGGAAGGATCTAGTATAAAGAACTCATTAAGAGAAAAAAATAAACTTTAAAAATATATCCCACTTTATTTACTAACATAATATTGTCGATACATACATATAATACATGACCCAAATGCTATAAAGATTTGATACATACATTGGGATGAACCTTGTAAATAATATGTGATGCTCTTTTTCCCTTCTTTTTTTATGTATACAGTGAGTGTTGAGAAAAAAATTAGCAGATCCATATATTACCTTAACCAGTAATAGAGTTTTAAATAATTTATAGGGGATAATTTAAAAAGGTAAAAATAAATTTTTTTTTAAAGACATTCTGATTCAACCCCCACCCCCCTCCTCTTAGGTGACTTCATAGTCCTAGTGGGGCACTAAAAGTTGTATCAAATTTAGGTTCCCTATAATTGGATATAATATTTTTCTTTCCTAGAATTATTTTATTTGACATACATGAATTTAATATTTGAATAATTTTTAGAAGATCCTCATATAGAAAATTTAATCCCTGACACTATGGATGGAAACATATAAGTTTTCGGAAAAAAATGAAAAAAAAAAAGAAAAGAGAGGCCAATAAGTTGAGGAATATCTCAAAATAAATGGGTATAAAACTCTAGTTAAAGGTAATCAAAGTGGATAGTTATCAATTAAATATGTTTATAATGTTCTTTCAAATGATTTAAGTTCATATTGTGATGAGTCGATGGTTAGTGAATCACTCAATGATTTTTATTCTCAAATTAAGGATTATTTTAAAATAATCCATGTTGAAGTTTTTACATATATATTGGAGTTTTTTAAGGGATTATTGGATGAATAGTACCATCTATAATTGGATGATAATTCCATTGGATATTAATTTTCTAAGAAGGTGAAATGTTTCAACACTTTAATCAAACATCATGGATCCAATGAAGATACATTAATATTATATGAATAAAATATCACCCTATATAAAGAAACATTTAAGAATTCTAATGATGAGAAATCTAATATAAACAATATATTTAAATAAATGTTACATGAATTGAATGAAATAATTGGTGTCAAATATTCTTAGTTATAGTTCCAGGATAAAAGAATTAAGAATCTTGAAAAATATTTACAAGAGATGAGTGAGATGCATAAAAAACAAGTTAAGATTATGAAGAAAGAATATGAAGAATGGTTGGAAATACTTAAAGACCATAAGAACATTATTAATATAAAATTTTTTGATTTATAGGTTAATTTAAGAAATATAAAAAACACCCAAGAAGAATCTTCACAGACTTTTGAGAATAAAAGAGAGACCAAAAGTGTTTCTAAGAAGATCATTTATTGCAAAAAGTCTAAAGTTAGTGGAAAAAAGGAAATTATATCATTTACTAATAAATTCTAACAAATATAATGTTAGAAGGTAACCCATGTTCTAAAAAATTTTATTTCTGGTAATGTTGTTTTACATGATGGTACATGTTTAAATTTAAAATATTGACAAAAATGGATCAAAAAAGTGTTGAGAAACCCTCCACTAGTTCAGGGATAGATATAATAATGATATTAAAGATAATATACCTCTGAATAGTTCAAAATAATGGTGTTTCTACTTAAAAATATCATGAAATAAAAAATAGAAAGTTTGCAACCAAAGGCTGGAGAACAAGATTCGTTATCCACTACCGGTGTTGTGAAATGTTTGAACATCAGGACTAAAAATTTTGGTATAATTTTTCAATCTAAAGATATTATAAAATTACTACATTAAGGAGGAGAATATATAAATTGAGAAAAAACCTACTGAGAAAAAGAAATATCTGTAGAAAAATATGAAACTATTAATCAAGAATATGTTTTAATATCTTGATAATTTTTGTAAAAATTACAACACAAGGGTCCATTGTGATCATGAGTTCTTGTATAAATTTTCCAAACATAATTCTAGTGATAATGATAAAAAAAGACTACAGAATCATAAGATAGTAAAAAATAAAGATAATACTTACTTGGAGTACAAATAAAAGAAGAGTTCCAAACAAATTACTTCTATGATGAAAAATAAAAAGGGTGTCAAATAAAAGTGGATAAGTTTCTTTTATGGGAGAACAGGTTACACCATGGACCATTGTAAATAGGTAATAGAAATCAATGTTAGTGGAAGAAATATGGAATTAAATAAATAATAAATCCAAGATAGGTATAACAGTATTAGTTTAGTGGTAGGAATCCCAAAATAAAACCTTGATAATTTTCCCAATAAAATTAACCCAAATTATATTGAAAAGTTTTGTGGAAGGTGCAATCTATCAGAACATACTCCTAAAAATTACATGACCTAACTACTAGGACAAAAGGATTAATCAAATACCAATGGGAAAGCACTAGATACTTATTTTTATAAGAATTATTTGATGAAGTAGGAGTTCACACTCAATAAAAATATTATACATACTTTTAAGAATTGTTTGACTATATGGGTAACCTCGTTCGAATTGGCTATAGAGCTAGAGAAAACACAAAAGAGAACACGTGATTTGGTATTTATGGTAAAAAGGTTGTTTTGTCAAATAAAAAATAATAAAATATTAGGAATCCAAAAATACCTAAAGAATCTCATGTTTGAAAAGTTAAATAAAGTAATTGCATGAAGAGTTATAAAAAACTTGCTGCTAAAAATAAAAGGGTTTAGGGGTTGAGAAATAAATCTTATCCATGTTGATCTCACTAAGGTGATATAAAGTTTCGACTTATTTCTATATGTTATTATTTTTTAGTTGTAGGGAATTAAAGGTGATGAATCAAAGGGAGAGAACCGAATTGGTGTTTTAATCACTATTTAGTAAGAGAAGACATCAATCAAGGAGTACATTGACTACTGTCACATTACAAAATTTCATGTTAGTATCACAAACTATGTTCTTGGAGTTCACTTTAAAGTAGATCAACAATGTTGAATAGATAATGGAGTTTTTCCCTTGAGGGGGATTATACAAATACAAATATTCTAGATTATGTTTGTGTAAATTTGGAATTCCAGACAATTTATATAAAATCCAAAGTAGAGGTATGACAATCACACTTTTCCCATCCTTTCCTTGACAATATAAAATTTTATTATTAATTGGGAGTGATTATTAAACTAAAAGGTTATTTTAAATAGATAATAACCATTTTTATACTTTTATATTTTGTATATGTCAGTTAAGATGAGTATATGTTAAAAATTTCTTAAAAATATGTTGAAAACCTCATATAAAGAGATACATGGAGAGTGGTATCAAATGATGGATAATTATATATACAGATTTAATTTCTAAATTAATCACTCTTTTTTATTTATTTATCATTACACGTATATAAATAGAGTTGATTAATTTATGGTACATTTCTAAGTAAGGTGTGATTTTATACTTCACTCAATAGAATTGGGTTATGAATTTCAAAAAATAAAAGATTATGTAATTTAAAATTAGGGAAGAAGCATGAATACAATATAATAAGGTCATCCCTTAAATTATCAGATTTGAATTAATTTTTAATATGGGGGATAATAATAACAATGAATTTATAATTGACATGGTTATTGAAAAAAATCCAAAGGGGGTAGATTGAATAGACCAACTAAATCAATGGAGATAACATTTTATTTATTGTCAATATGGTTTTATTAAGTAAAGTCAATGTGAACTGAATTTGGGTGATGAATGAATACTCAATGAAGATGAGTAAGTTTCTACTATCATGGATGAAAATAATATGATATATAATTGTAATTGATTCTTGTAATTATCATATGGAAAGATTTGTGATATAAAAATTTAAAGGTATTGATTTTTGAATGGATATTTATGTGAATGGAAAATAATGATAATTATAATGCACTATCTAAAACAAGTTTTATGAATTTTCAAAAGTTATTTTCTAAAAATATTTAAAATGTGAGTTTGATGGAGTACAAGTATGTTTGGAAGTGTAGAGAATCCATACATGGAGTACTAAACAAGAATAATGCTGAAAAATATGAAAAATATCCATTGGATGAAGTTATAAGAATACAGGGTTAAATTTGGAATTAATAAGGCATTGAGATATATAGAAATACTATAAATTGAGTATTTAATTACTATAAATATTTGTAATTAAATATAAATAAGTTTAGAATTGTTATAATAAATTATAATATTATATAAATTCATTTTAAATTCCTTGAAGTCATTAGATATTCTTTGAGATGAATTAACGAAGTTTTTTTCTTAATTAAATAATTATAGAAAGTTTATACTGGGGCTGAAAAATTGCTAAGTTCTAAAGTTCATAAGAGTTATCATAGTATTTCCTAATGTTCATTCCAAAGTGAGGTTAGAGAATTTAACAAAGGCATGAAGTTTTTATAAGATTAATTGATTCAAAAAAACATAAAATGCAACAAAGGGGAGAGACCCACTAAGAACCATAAGGGTCATCAAGACCCATTATAAGAGTTAGTTGGATAAGAATATAAGAGTTGTATAGAATTTCATAAACGTAACTCAGAGCTGATGAAAAATTATACAGCCAATATTAGAATCAAAAGTGTAAAAATTAGTCACATAAGTTTCATTTGAAAAATGTAGGATTCATTATAGAAGTGAAGTTGAAAATCGACAAAGGAATGGAATTAAAGAGTAATTTAAAATTGATTTACTCATATGATATGGTTATTCACTTAAATTTAGAAAAATAATGAACTCACAATGAATCATAATATTCCTCTACTCTTATAAAACTGTTATTAACTGAAATATTTGAAAATTATTGAGGCTCGCAATGGTTTTTAAGAGTATCTTACTCCTATGAAATGGGTAACACATGATATCTGGGAGTCTATTAGATAATAAAATTCTAGGAGCTAAAGAATATCTAGAATAAAATTTTAAAATTTTAATCTTTGAATGCTCTAATTTTTCATCAAGTAAATAAACATCATAATTAAACTAAGGTATTATGATTTAATATGAATTTAGAAGATAATGAACAAGAGAAATCTTGTTTTTTGAAATTAGGAGAAGTCATTCCACAAGAAAAGATTCCAAACCATGAAGGTTTATTGTGTGAATTCATGAAAATGTAGTGGTTGATCATTTATTTCATATAAATTTTAATTAAGAATAATACCAAGTATCTTAGAAAACTAAATGGAGATATTCACTAAGATTAAATGAGGTTAAATGAGAATAAAAGCGAGAGGAAATTATTGAAATGTTTTAAATGAGAAAATATGCTTATGAAAATCAAGAATGTATCCATATTTAAATATGTAAAATATATTAATGTGATTGTATGTAGTTATTAATACAGAATAAGTAGAAGGAATATTTCTATGAAGAAAACCTAATATGATATTTGAAAGGAAGAATTTTGGTGTATCAAAGAAAAATTTAATGACATCTAAGAATAAGAATATATCCATCAAATGAGGTGGAGCAGGAGGAAGTCCTATGATACCCTGATATTATAGGTGGTGATTGAGTAGAGGAATAAAGTTGACACTACTTATACTATGTTGAGTCTTGTAAAATGTGATAAGAAGGGTGGTGTGAATTCCACCCTAATGATCGTCCAGTTGCAACTGAAGTCTGTAAGAATTGATTTGAAGGATAAAGTTAATGTGCATATTCAACTAGAAGACATAATCAATCGAAGACATATTCATTGAGGAAGAAGCTCCTACAATGTTAGTGTAATGACATTAGAAGTAGTATTGAAGACCTTATTTCTAGAATTCAAGGGGACCGATTATACACTGGTGGAAGCCAATATAATAAACCATTTTGGTTACTATTAATTGGTTGGAACTACTATATTTATATCCACACATTTCTAACTCTAATTGATAAGGTAATACTATTGGAAAAACGATCTTGTGTCAAGTGTTCCTTTCCTCACACTTTATATAGACCCCCCTCAATATAAATCAACCATCCATAACCACTACTTTACTAAATCATTTACTTTAGTAAAAATTACAACACACATGATACACATGTATTGATGATAACCCAAGTAGGTTTACTAAAGATACTTTTATACATACATCTATAACCACACTTTTTACATAAAAAGATTATCATGTGGTTCATATGCCTATTATGACATGATGATGCACCAATTGTGTTTTCCAAATTCTTTATTAAATATCACACTAAGATAATGCACCATCACATTCATTAATTTCACCTGACATGATTCTTTAGTAGAAATTATTACACACCTAGTATATCCACCTATGATGATTTCCTTTTATAAATATTCCACAAATAAAACACTCATATCTTTTACACATATTATATTTACCTGATAGGATCTGTATAACTTCTTTTGAATAATTGAACAACTTGTTCAAATAATTAATAAGGTTGAGGCATATAATCCACTAAAGTGGAACATGGAAAACTACATGCATTTGGGGCAACTAACCCTCATATGATACCTAGTGTTAGTAAATGGAAGCATAGAAGAAAACACACCAAGTTTTTATCATTCCCATTGGATCAAGATGAGTGAAAACTACCATCATATTGATACATAAGATATGGATTAAAAAAATTGGAGCCTAATGAAAAATTATAGGGTTCAGGTTATAGGTAAATCCATATTCAATAGCCTAAGGAGATTTATAGATTTATATTGGTTCATAAAATTTTAAAAAATATTGAATCATGTATAATATTATGAATAGACATTTCTGTAAAAATACACAAATAAAACAATTCTTTAATTAAATTATCATAAATGGAGTCTTATGAAAATTATTCCATTAAACTAAAATCAAAGAATGAGAATAAAAATTTTATATTCATGTTAAAACATTTACAACAACAAACACCATGTTTACATGTCTCATAAAAGTAATTAACCTCATCTTGAACAAACAAAATAGCCCATATGCATCAAGTAAGGGAGCAAAGGAACAATGGTAGTAATAGTTGATATAAAGTGGTAAATAATCTAAAAAGGAGAGAACTGGTATTTTTATATTCTTTGTCCAATTTTTCAACATGAATGAGGATAGGGAACTGGGGTTCTACTTTGAAAAAAATATAAGGTAGAATAGATACAAGAAGCATCAAACAACAGAAAATAGAGAATGAAAAGGTACATGATTAAACTATTTGAAGGTCGGGATTTTTCAGTTTCAAGACTCATAATTAAATTGATTCAAGGATTCAACATACACCCAAGACCTTAGATATGAAGAGGCACACAACATGGTATGAAATAAAAAGAGCAAAAAACATGGGATCAAGAACAAAAAGAAATGAAATACTTGAAAGAGGTCCTTTTAATAGGGCATGGTCTCAATTATATTTCATTAATGACCCTCCATGATGAAGGTTTAAAGCATCACTATATTAAAAAAATTACCTATATCATCATCATCATTTTCTTCGCATAATGAACACCAAGTAATATTAGGATCTAATGAAAGATCTCTACAAAGAACCAAGGAAAAACTACCCTCTTCTCTATTATTGTTCTCCATCATTGAAAAAGAGTTAGGTCCTTCACCTCTCTTTTATTATATTATAGTCCAAGTTCTAGCCTATGGAGAGAATCCTCCTCTAGAAAAACCAAGGCCCTAAAACCAATTATCCCTAAAATGGATTCATGCACCAACCCTGAATTCACACACCTCAAAGGAATAAAAAAGGAAAATTGGGAGTATTATAATAGAACAAAATCATAGCCACAGATATAGGGATTAAAATCAATCTAGAAAAATCTTTGGGTAAAAAACTAAAGATATGTAGCACCACCATATGAAAATGGGGGTGTAAAGTAATTCAGTTTTTAAGGGTCACAATCCTCCCATTTAAGAGTAGCCACATCCCCCGTGTAAGGGTACCCACATCCCCCTTATAATGATAGCCAAATCCCCTATCTAAGGGTATCCATATCCAAAATTAATGGGTATTCATATATAAAGGAAAAAGTGTGTACCACCAAAATAATCAATCCAGTTAGGCCTACTTTTAATTAATCCAGCATTTATTTATCAATAAAATTCAATTAATATCATGATAAAAATAAAAAATCCAATGTACAAAATCAAACCCTATTAATTTTAAAAACATTAATGAATGAAAAATAAAAAATATCCACTTTAAAAATTAAATTAAGAATCCAAAAACCCTTGGTTGTTCCTACACCATCTAACCTATAATATTGATTTGAGAAAACATGAAATCCTAATTGTTTCTAAGAGCACATCGGAATTCTATATATGTTTATATTAATGACATACACTGACCCAAATTCAATGATATGTAATCATATATTCTATAAAATGATTATAAATTATGAATAAATATATCCAGTACTATTAACAAAACTCACACCTTCACTTACCTGAGCTTCTCATCATCACATACCTACAATCTAGCTGAACTCATTCCATCATAGGTCTTGAAGTATCTCTTCTTTGGTTCCAAGTCACTAAAAACTAGATCATTATTCAATTACTTTCATTTAAAAACATATAAAATGTAAATTTAACGTATCAACAAGATCCAAACATGAAAAATTTCAAAAATTAACCAAAACAGTCAAAAAACACAAAATAATGAAATCATCCAAATAACTAGAATATTCAAATAAATGATGATATGAGAATCTAAAACACATAGACACTCACCATGAATCCATATAATCTTATCCACAATCATTGATTCTTTATGAGTTGGATTTATAAAACACACCCTTGGGAAGACACTAGATCCTCATTGATCCTTATACAAGGGCTTGTAAGCCTCTTAAAAAACGGGGATATCCTAAATCCACATATATTCTGATTTAATTGCTAAGATAATCTTGAATGATTCCAATTCAAACACATATCCACCTTAGGAAAAAAACCATTACAAAACTAAAAACCACCAAGATTATGGATCATCAATAAGTGGGACCCTAGGGAATAACAACATCAGATCAATTCCATATTAAACCTAAATAAGGACAAGGAAAACAACACCTGGGAAATACCTCACCAACTCTCAAACATATTGCTACCAAGACAACACTTATAATTGATACTAAGACCCTAAAATCACAATGAAAAAGAATTTTTTTTGAACCTAAGTGCTTAATTTATTGTCAATGATGTGTTGATATTTGTTTTGGTAAGTTCATATGAATTGGGGATTCTTAGATAATTATTATGGATTCATTTAATGGCATCAATATCATGCTTGATCAATTATCCATGTTCAACATGGTGATTGTCTGGATTGTTATTTAAATGTCAAAGAAATGTACTTGGAAGTGTATATTGGATACAAAAAATAGAAGAACATGAAAATGTTTATTTTCATGTAAAGGAGAATGTGAAATAATAAGGACCATGAAAAATATTATTTTACATGATGATTTGTTTATGGAAGAATTAAAGAATATAGCCATGTAATATACACATATATATTTCATAATGAATAATTCAGGTTGGATTGGAATTATATTCCATACTTAGTATATTACTAAGTATATTTGAATGATCCTTTAATAAAAAAGATGTCCAACCCCTAGCAAGAAAGTAGGTCATCTCAACCGAACTTATAGGGGCATGGATCACCACACAGAATCCAACCCACAAAACAATCATGAGACAGAAGGGGTATGTGAGTGGGCTATATATAGACCTATAGGATAACGTGCTTTGGTAGGCCCACATTGGTAATATGTGTAAAGCTGTATGCGACTATTGATCCCCTTATTCCATGGAATGTTTTGGTACCAAAACTCCTGGTATTATAAAGTAGTGCTCGATGATATGTGTGATTGATATGGGATAACTTAGCTTTAGGAACTGTTCCTCTACTAATTATCGTATGAAAACTTCATTCAGTATTCAATGGAAATGATACAATATGTTATATTGATTTTGGGGTCATATTCTACCTATCAAAACTTATGAGTTCAATTGTGTAGTAATTTTTTCATTCACAAGCCAATGGGAATCATGAAATACCATGTATAGAAGAATTAGGTTGAACCTTTCATCATGCCAAAATTTCTTCCATTTTCTTATTATGGAAAAGATCACCATATTCTTGATTCATTCTCCAAAGTGTGTCTAAGATCCATTCTCACACAATCCTATATGGATGATTTGTGGTATCTCATACTGATATTTTTTCTGTTGATAATCCTTGGATGTAATACACAAGTGTAATCAATACATCACATTCATATAGTTCCACATTTCATGAATATACATCAAATGATAAAAGGTAGTCCTCCACCTAAAAAAATGTATGTAATCTATAAAAAATAAAGTGTCGTGTGAAGAATAGTGAGAGTTTATGTATCTATTTATAGGGTAGGATTATGTGGCCAATTTCATGAAGGGTATCATGTAGAAAAGTGATTAATGGAGATCCAAGTATCTAATTTACTATGTAATGTAATATCTCACGTGGATGATTCTATAAGAATTCACATAGGTGTTTTTCTATTAAGGATTTCACATAATTGGTTGTTATGTATCCATTTGAAGAAGAGAACCATATAGATGAATACTAAAATGATCTTCACATAGACTTTAATATTTTGAAGTGTATTGTTTACATTGTGGGGAGTTCATATCTGCAGAAGTGGTGGTATTTTAAGTACCGCATAAATGAACATGATGAAATATGAGTCTTCTAAATATTTAAATGAGAAGAATTCACATATTTTTAAATACTTCATAAATAGGAATGTGATCATATAAATCTGATTTTTGAAGTGATATTCTAATTTTTGTTAAACACTCTATCGTATTTACATACCGAGAGTTTCGGTATTCGATGTGATCCTGAGAACTTTGTGAAGACATGACTCAGTCTAAATAATATAGAAGAAGAGGCCAAATAACTGTTGATATAAAACATCAGTTTCTCAAATAAGGTATTGTTTTCTAAAATTTGGTATATTAGAAATAAAATAATATCTATAAAAAGTATATCTTTCATATTCTTTGTTAATGTGAAGCATAATGAAACCTGGGTGATTTATTCACATGAGATAGAACTATATACTATCCTTAGTCACTCAAAGGAAGAATAATTATATATGCTCTATACCAGTATTTTGAAAATAATAATATTTAAGGTTTATTTGGTGCATTCACATGAATTCCATATTAAAAGGTGAAGATCTTTTTCAAAAGTTTTTTTGATATACAGTGCTTTGCACAGAGCTTTGAGATTGTCACACATAAATAATCTTGAAAGTATGCATATCTTGTTATGAAAAGGCATTTGATGTTTCATAAGTTCATATTATTATATGAGGAGAATAATACATGAGATATTACATGCTTACTATGAGTTGATAATTATATAAGTAATACTTATATTATTATGAAAGTTTTATCTTATATAAAATAATCAAGAAGAAGTTTTGTGCACCACTTTTACACATTTTATTGAGGTCTGGACATCACCAAAAGAAGGAATAATTATTTCCAAAGCATTTTTCTGAGGAATATATAATAATTAATTGAATATTGGAAGGTTGAGAGACTAAATCCATGATATACATATAGGATAATATTTCTAGTATGATCATTCAGTAGTCTAAGAAGTATCGGGTTATTCTAGATTTGGTGTAAATGAGTTTCAAATCCAACAGGATTTTTCCAAGAATATGTTGAAGATATTGAAGTTGTATATGAGAAATTGTGATCCGTTAATCTGGTAAAGTAAGATCATTATTAGATATTTCTACAGTGGATCTATCTATCAAGAGAATAAGGTTTTAGTTGGAGGGTATAACAAAATAGTGAAGGAGGATTAGAGTTAGTGAGTATAACCAGCTTGTAATTAGGGGGTATAACCAATTACTATTTGTAACCACCTTTTATTATAATGGAGAATCTATGTTGGGGAGAATAAACAACTTAGAAATGAGTAGGTCTTTGTACCAAACATTTTAAATCCCTGTGTAATTTTCTTTTGATTTACATCATCAATTGAGGTGAGGCTGAGAAGAAATAGAATAGTGGATCAATACTTTAATTGCCCATAAAGGTTGAATTAAAAATGAAAAATTTTTAAAAATAAAAGGGATCATTGATTCAATTATCCTGCTCTAAGTGATCTCACACTGATATGGTAACTATAACAAGTATAAATAACAATCATAAAAATATGTCTATCAATAGAACAAAAAACAAAGAATTCCACAAAAACATAACACATTTCCATTCTTATCAAAGCAACAAACAATCATGTTGTAAAACAATTCCACAAAAAATAATAATAAACACTGATTTTTATGATGAAAAAATAATTCCATATTAGGTATGATACCAAATTTTAGGGTTGAGTTGTAAGGAAATATTTATTCAACATCCCAATGAGAAATACAGATTTATTTTGGTTTATAAAATTCCAAACAAGATTGAAAATTTTTTAATATTCTGAATAGAATAGGTATCAGTGATATATTAATAAAACTAGTCTTTCATTGAATTCTCAATAATGGAGTATTATACAAATTATTACATATGGCTAGAATCAAAATAAGAATATAAAAATTTCATATTCATGTTAAATAATTTATTGCACTGAACATCATGCTTTACATGTCTCATATAAGTAATAAAATTTATCATGAACAATAAAAATAGCCAAGATTCATTAAGGATAGAAGTCAAGAAAACATCAGCAACAGTAGTTGACATAAAGTAGTAAAGAAAGAAAAAAATAAGAAACCATGACTTTTATGTGTTTGGTCAATTATCATGTGTTGATGTAGAAGGATCACCTAGGTTACAACATGAATTCAAACAAGATATAAAAAACATAAAAGATGTAAAAACTAAAATAAACCAGAGAAGGAAAAGGCGTATGAGGAAACTATCTAAAGGTTAGTTTCTAAAAGATCCAAGAATCACAATGAAACCAAGTCGAGGATGATACATATACCCCAAAACTTTAATGAATTCAAAATACACACAAAACAATATCAAATAAAAAATATAAAAAACTTGGGATCTAGAATAAAAGGAAATGAAATACTCGAACGAGACCCCCTTACTGGGGATCGATCTCACCTATATGTTGTTGAATACCCTCCATGTTTTAGGTGTTAATCGTCACCATTAACAAGAATTTCATATATCCCCATCTTCATCATCATGTCATAATGTACACTATGGAATATTAGGAGCTCATCAAATATCCTCACCAAGTATTGAGGATGAACAACCCTCTTTTCTCCTGTGATTTCTCTTTCAATGAAAAGGGACCCATAACCTATCCTATATTATCTTCTTAGGAAATCCAAGTGAAATACTATGGTGATATTACTCCTTCAGTGAAACGAAATCCCCAGAAATATTCACCCCTAAAATGTAGTGGGGTACCCTCCCTAATTCCACATGCCTCTGGTCTCGCCCAAATTTAGCCTCCAAGTAGATGTGGTCGCTTTTAGAATTGGTATGGTGTTGAATCTACAAGGTCTAAATAAGTGAACCTAAGGAACTCATATATTGTTTATAAATTTGTTTATGAAGTGTTCAACTATTTTGGGTGAGTTTATTTGAATAAAAAACAAAAAATATTTGAAATAAAGTAATTTATGATAATTTTTCGATCCTAGGTTGTTGCTAAGGTTTTATTGGATGGATTTTTTATAGATAATTTTAGTTTCTTGAATTAAAGATATATACAATAAATAAGATAATTCCCCCCACATAATTTACTAATTTAATTTATTTATAATTATAAGGATAATCACTTAAGAATTTATGGGATCACTGTTATGATCACTCCAAGGATTACGTTCATACTAGCACTAAAAATATGTAGTTTTTAAATTTAGGTAAAACAGAGAGAAAATAAATCATTAGATAGAACTCTTAAATCAAATAAATAATTAGATATTTAAAGAACATAAAATAACATCCAATATATACTATTAAGATCCCTAAATTTACCCATGAGAGGGTTATCCTTCCATTGATTCAAAACTCTCAATGGGGTATGATAATTTCACAAATAAAAGTGGGATTAAAGAAGAGAAAATAAGGAAATAATTAAAACTCAATTGTTTTGTAAAGAATCTCACAACTATTAGTGTAAATAAATTCATAAATTGAGATAAATGTATCAAAATTATAAATAGAATAATAAAATAAGATAATAGTGAGTACTTTTATTAAGAAACAATATTGATTCAAACAACTTACAATTTAAAACCTAACTTGTGTACGTAAAGTAGCGGTATAAAATTAAAATTGAAAAAAAAATAACTCCCTAAATTAATTCACTAAAAAATACCTTAAATAGTAATTATTATAGTCTTTTTTCGACCCCCAATCACTCAATTTCATCCCAATTAATTAGGAAAGTCGTAGGTTGGTGGAAATTAAATGGAAAGTGTAATTTCAGCCTTTGAATAAACAAATCAAAGCCAACATGTATCCCTCAACTTGAAACTCTGGAAAAACTTTCATGTTTAGTGAATTTTATGAATTAATATAATATAAAAAAATTTCCCCAAGTTTCCTCTAATATTTAAAAAATTTTAAATCAATTAAATTGATCATTAGGAAGGACTAGTCAAAATGATGGGATGACTTTTTGGGTCTTGAAACATGGCCTAAAATTTATACTTCAAATTAGGTCACTTATAACACATTCCAAATGATATAATTAGACTTTTAAACAATTTAATGGAATGTTAATCATGAATTCCTATATCTTAATTTAAAATTTCAGCTTAATTTGATGTGAATTTTGGGATTCACATATGTTTTAATGGATGGAGGTCGAATGTTCTTTTCCTATAAATTTATGTATTTAAGGCCTAATATGTCCATATTACTTTATGAATAATCTATGAGTCAAAAATAACAAAACCTTCCCTACAAATTTAGTAATAAAATCCTAAAATTTAAAATTTAAATCATGAAGAGATTATGTTCCACAATGTGGTTTTTGAATAGTCTGAAATTAATACATTTTAAACAATAACTTCACATATGTTGAGAAAGGGTGTTAAAATTGTAAAACATATTACCTAGTATTTTATTAAAAATTATGCGCATGAAAACTCATTAAATTTTAATTAAAATTATACAATTCTCATAGATAATCACGCCCCCCCCCCAAATTTAGTTTTCCTAGTCACAATAAAATTACTTCTCACAAAGATCAAAATTAAATTCCCATAAAAATAAATTTTAACATAAATGTTACCCACAATAGCCTCACATAAAATAATTCAGAATATCATAAAAATCCTTTAAAAATAAAAAAAAATATAATAATATCATAATCATAATCTCATTATTTTATTTAAACTTACAACTACCCGTTATCCAAATCCAATTAATCATGAAGATGTGTTGTGGGTCACAAAAGGTGTAGAGGTTAATTTTCAATGAAGGGGGGAATGAAAGAACTAGGTGGAATTCAAATTTCAACCTTAATATGGGTATCCAAATTTATTTGACTTTTTAACCAAAATATTGATGAAAATTCCAACTCCCAGCAAGATAACTATGTTGTCACTATCCTCAAGTGTCGAACCCCACATATTGTTTCAATCATATTCTCTATAATATATGAACATATACCCTAAATCCAGGAAAAAACTATGTATTTATTATCCTTTAGTATCAAACACCACGTATTAGGTCAAAACATTTCTCTATGTGGTTTTTTTGTTTTTCTTTTTTTTTATTTGTTTATTTTTTACACTAAATTAAACTCAAAAGAGATCCCAAATCCTATGGTATAAATAATGGTCCCCAATAATTCAAACTTAAAATCCATAGTCACAAGGAAATTCATTGTGACATTTTAATAAAAATAATGAATATATAGATGGTGAAAATTTAAATTGGATAACCATTCTTACCAAAATTATGCTCGTGAACTTAAATTTTCATAAGTATTAGAATTTAAAAATATTAAATAATTTGACATTTAATTTTCATGTTTTAAAAAGTAGGTTACCATATTCAAGGATAATGAAATTAAAATTTCCATAAAATCCCAGAAAAAAGTTTTCTAAAAATATTTTATTTTCACCCCAACCCCCCCCCCCCCCCCCAATTAGGATTCAACTGACCTCGGTGTTGATAGAGAATACATGAGAGAGTATAGTATTGGGGAAAATATAAAGGAGATAAGATTAAGAATTTTTTTTTTTTTGAAATGAAATCATTGGAAAATAACCTTATTTAAATATTAAGACCATTCCACAACCAATTGATCATCCAAGCTATATGTCACTTAAAAACTAAACAAATAAAATTAAATAATGGGTCTATAGGTTGTAAATTTTTCATGATATAGATCCTTTGAATCTTATACACAAATAAATTAGAATACCATGGAAACTCTAGGGGGTCCCCTTAACTAAAAACCAAAAAAATTATTTTTTATTTTATGAATGAAAAAAAAATACCAAAAATAATAAAAATAAATAAAATTATTAAAAAGAAGCTAGGTTTCCTACGAAAAAGTGTTTAGTTTAATGTCTTCAACTTGGCATGGACCTTCACCCCCAACATACCTAATACCACCTTTCAATATCTTAATAATTTCTGTTTTTACCAATACCATTATATTGGGATTGAATCAACACCAATGTTGGAGTAAAGGTTTAAAATATAATTCAATAATAATCATATGTGTCTCAGTGAGTGGGATAATCCCCATAATATCATAAAGGGTTAATAAAATTTCTTTATTAATCTTACTTAAGACATCAAGGTGCATTATATCTTAGTGGGAAAAAAGGTTTTGAATATCCCTATGAATTAATACTTTATTTAGGAAGGATTTAAATTAATTTTATGTTAAACTTGGTCAAAATAACATGAGGTATATTAGGATTTGGTATTCGGATCGATTAAATTTTCTATAATTCCTAAAAGAATTTATTCCTTTATAATAGATATTTTAACCTCTAAAATTTCCAGTTCAGTGAAAATAATAGGTATAGACTCAAATTTTTTGATTTCCCCAAAGTTTTCTATGATTAGGGTCCTAAAAATTAATTAAATGAGATACATTCAGGTGATTCAAGCCAAGAATACAATTCTTTCTCATGTGAGTAAAGAAAATCAATTTCATTTTGACTTAAACATCCTTATATAATTCCTTGATTTTGTTCATGTCCACTTTCAAAACAACCTATCAAACTCACCTCATGAATATATTCATTATCTCTAATTTTAGAGATCAAATTATAGATATTCATATCAAGGATCTTGTTTCCAAAGGTTATTGTCACATTTTCATTCTTAACTAAGATAAATGATTTGATTGTTTTTAGGAAGGGATTTCCAAGAATGGTTAGGGTTTCCCCCTATGACCCAATGTTTAATGATTTTTTAATATAATTAAGTTATAAAGTTAAATGGGATTTTTGAATTTTACTAAAACATCTTTTAAGATACACTTAGGTACTCAAAAACTATGATTAGTAAGTTGAATATTGATAGAAATGGGTTATATCTCCTCAAGACCTGACAACATTACACGACATAAGGCTTGAGATTAATACTAGAACCTAGATCGCATAAGGCCCTGAAAACCTTTTTCTCTCCTAGTACAACATTAATGTATGAAAAACCATGGTATTTTAACTTAAGAGGCATGGTTACATATATGGTGGCGCTCACATTAGCATCTAAAAAGACTAGATTTTTGTGTGAAAATTTATTTTTGAATGTGAACAGGTTCTTAAGGTACCTTAAGTGTATAGGTATGGTTTGTATTTCATAGATAAGGAGTGTGAAAATTTTAACTTCAGAGAATATTTTTTTTAATGTTTCATCCATCTCATATTTGTATTTTCCTATTACTCTTTAAGGGAAAAAAGTGGGTTTCTATATTGTTTTGGGAGTTAGGGGTTCGTCCATATTATTATTATATTTTTTAGATTATAAAGGTTTTACTTAATTATTTAAATGAGTTGTTTAAGATTTATATGGGTTTGGAATATTTTTTTTAGGTTCTCAATGGATTTCCTGCTTCTTAATATAGTCACAACTTTGAGCTATTCAACACAATATTGTGTATAACTTGATTCTCCCATTAAGTTTGGATTAGGACAACCTGAGTTAGAATGGGTGATTTTCTAGTTTTAATGATTCTAAATTCATGTTCTATGGATGAAACTTTATAATTTTTTTTTTAATTTTTTCAAATTTTTTCAAGTGATGGGAGAGGAATGGATTGGGTAAGGCTTTGATATAGTTAGTTTATCCTAAGAGGATATTTAGGTTATTGGATTTTTTATTGGATATTTTTTTGGAATTGGACAAGGGGATGTTGGTATTGGATCGGTTAGGGATAAAACGAGTCATGCTTTCAAAAAATTTATAGAGGGTAGGGATTTAAATATTTTTCTTGATTAAGTTATTGATTATCTTTCTAAGAGAAGCCTGGATGGTCATTATACTTTGGATGGAATTTATTTTGGTGTTGTGGATTCTAAAATTTCAAAGAATTAAACTCCACTGGCATACCTCCTAAAAGAAAAATATTTATAGAAGGAATGGTTAGAAATTTTTTAGTTATATGGTCATTTTTTCATAAATTGTGAAAATAGGATCGATATCATAGATTTATTATACTTTACTAAGATCGATCTCCTTGAACTTCCTAATGAGGAATTAAATTTTATCCCTAAGGATTTATTCTTCCCTAATTGTGTGTATCCCACCGGATTTTATAGGTTTCACATAGTATGGAGAAGTTCCCCTGGTTTTTTTTGTTTAGTAATAATTTCTATATACTCATAAGCATCTTTAGAGGCTTTATTTTCCATGGTCCCATTACACATCATGTATATGAATTGTTTTTTTATTAGGAAAAATCCTTAATAAAATATTTAAACTTATTCTCAGTTTAAAAAAAATGGTTTGGTACCATTTTTAGTGTGTCTTTAAAATGTTCTCATGTTTCATAAAATTACTCTCTCTCTGTTTAAAAAAAATCTCTTTTGGTATAATTTTCTTGTGGTGGGGAAAGTATTTCTTATAAAAATGTTTTTTTCTAATTGGTCCTAATAGTATATATATGACGGTATGAAATTATTTAACCAATTAATTTTTTTATCTTTAGAGAAAAAGTAGATAACCTCATCTTATCTGACTCAAGTTGATGTGCAGGGAACATAGTCTCAACAATTTCATTGAACTCCTTCATGTGAAAGTATGGAATCTCAGATTCCATACCATGAAAGGTTATAATTTGGTTTAGGACATGTGGTTTTAAGACATAATGGTAATCTCATAAAAAATAATTTCTAATGAAATAGGTTTCATTGGTCCAAATAGGGTTGAGGTAGTCATTCATGGTTTGATTGACCGTATTCCTCAAGTTTAGGGTTTTCTGATTAAGGTTTCCATTTTTTCCTACTCTTTTTTATGATAAGGTTAATTGGAATATTCTCAGTCATATTGGACTAAAATTTAGAATAAAGTTTTAATAAGAGTGGGAACTAAAGGAAGAAGTCGCCTTGCTACACTTGACTTCACAACCTAGTAATTTTCCACCATACTTAATAGGTTTGATCGGTTAGAAATATAGGATATACATGACACAGAAGGATAGAAATTTTAAAAGATAATAGAAATTATTTTGAGAATATATATAAATGGGGTGATAATAAAATGAATGTATAATATGACTTACATCGGTCCCCAGTAATGGTGATAAAATTTGGTCTCTCCCAAATTTACTTTACAGGTAGATACAACTGCTTTCAGCATAGGCAGGGTGTTAAATCCATAGAGACTAAAAAAATGAATCTAATACACATGGATATTTTTGAAGGATTTATCTATGAAGTGGAAAAATATTTTGAGTTATTTTATTTGAATAACAAACATGAAAATATTTTAATTAAAATAATTCATGAGAATGGGTCGATCTTAAGTTGTTTCTAAGGCCATATTGGATGAATTTTTTTATAAAGAAATTTAGTTTCAATAATTCAATATATATTTAATTAATTATATAAGTCTCTCTACATTATTAATTTATTTAATTTATTTATAATTATAATTCTAATTACATAATAATTTATAGTATCACTTTCATGATCACTCTAAGGCATAGGTTTGTATTATAACTCAAAATAGGTAGTTTTTAAATTTAGTGAAGATAGAGATGAAAATAAATCATTGAAAGGAACTTTAAAATTAAATAACTAATTAGATTTTTAAATTATATAAAATAACATCCAATCAAGTCTATGAAACTACAAAAAATAAACCCATAAGAGGGTTATCCTTCCATTGATTCAAATATCTCAATGGAATATGAGAAGTTTACTAATAGAAGTAAGATTAAATAAGAGAAAATAATTAAATTATGAACAATTACCAATTGTGTGATGAATCTCACAACGGTTGGGGTTAATAAATTCACACCTCAATATAATGGTATAAACATGATAAATTTTTGTTCTAGTAATATGGAAATAGGGGTGAATTCCTATTTAAAAAATTAAACTATATTAAACTAGTTAAATAATGAAATCTAATGATAAAATACACTAATAATTGGTTTATATAAAATAAAAAAAAAGTATGCACAACAAAAATTAAAAGAAAAAATAATTTGATAAATGATTTTAGAAATAACTCAATGTAACGACCCGAAATTTTGAATAAATCTTGTTTCCTAATTTTTTGTGTTATTTTATTTGTTACTCAACAAAACTGTTTCAATGGATAACATGAGTATAATCAAAATGAGACCGTTGGGTTTCAACTGTTATATGACCATTGGTCAATATGACCGTTGGAAACTAAACGTTTCGATTATTGTCTCTAAATACAAGTGATCTTGGTTAATTAATATAGAAAGAAGATTTGATGGCCTCATCCAGTATTCGCGGGCCAATCGAAGCCCATCTAACGGAACTTGGGAAGGAGGTGGCACCACTGGGCTTTGCTCTGGACCAAACCCAAGCTGAACTTCATCGTGTGAAGCTAGAACGGAATCGGCTTCGTGAGAAGTTCAAACTAATAGAGATTACTACTCGTGCAATGTTGGTCGAGCCGCCCTCGGATTCTCTCACCTTAGCACAACTTACACTTAGGTCCTATGCTGGGGTTATAAGGGGCTATGTAAGGAGACTGTAACTGAATTGTGTAATCATTTGACTTAAATAAAAAATTTGATTTCTTCTTATGATGAAGTTTGTGAATTTTCAATTATCCAGATAAATATAGTATGCATATTTTTTTGATGAATTCTAGAAAAAGGATATTTGAAAATATTTATGTAAACCTTAAATAATTAATTTTGTGTAATTATTTTCAAAAAATGGTCTTCTGTAATTATGTTCAGTATAAAATTTAGAGTCTAATAAGATCGACTTAATCTTTGATGAATAATAAATTTTGAATAGTGATTTTATGCTTAGGATTATTAATGTGACCAAATGGATTAGTAATATCACCTAAAGAAAGTATTAATATAATTTAGGCACCTTGATTAAGTAATGTGATTCAATAAAATGGTTAAATAACGGTTTCATAAATTTTTAATCAACTATTAGTTTTTTCGGGTGAATAGTGTTTTTAATTAAAAATTAAATTAAAAATATGTAGAAAATTATTTTTATAAAATGGACTTTATTTTTGAACTCATATCATCGATATTGTGTCAAGGTAATTTTTGGGGATTTTTCTGAAACAAATTAATTTTCAGTGAATAGTGAATTTATTTAAAAATAAAATTAAAAATATTTAGAAAATTATTTTTATAAAATGGAGTTAATTTTTGAAATCAGATAATTGATAATTGGTTAAGGTGAAATTTTGGGATTTTTTGGAAAAAGTTGAATTTTCAGTGAATAGTAAAAATACAGTTTTAGGGTTTCGGTATGTTTAATGACATCATGACTTCATCATGATGATTTCATGAGATATTTTAAGGGATGGTCGATTAAAGGGGATGAATTATTGTATGAGGTGTCCCAAGTGGCCAATACCATGGGCAAATACCATGGGCAAGCCCATGGTTTTGCCAACACCACCAATGAGGTGTCCCTTGGCCATTAATGCCTTGTCCCCTCACTTTCCCTATAAATACCCACCCTTTCCTCCTTTAGTTTTTACTCCCAACTATCCCCCAACAAAGCTCCGGTCTCATTACCTCCCAAGGAGTCCTCCCAAGGTTCCCCCAAGCCCTCAAGGTCCCAACCTTTGAGTTTTAAGAGTTATATTTTAAGGTAAGGGATCCTACCACTTTTTTTTCTTTCCAAATACTCTCTTTTATGTCATATCTTTTATGATCCATGTTCTTATGTTGGAGTATGTCCTTTTATATTAATCCTACTGTCCTTTTCATGTTCATATGATGATATACCCCCTCTTTCTCTCATCAATTCGTTTTAATAATGTTTAAGTGGCGTCGTTAGGCTGCCGAATTTTTAAGGGATTCTTCCACCCTTCTCATTTTCATGTTCTATTTTAATGTCAAGTCTTACAAGTTCCTTTTTATTATGATGGGGTATGATCTCTATATCTATCATACTGATATTTTATGATCATATAATGAGAGACCCTATTTGATCTCGTCAATTCATTTTTTGAAGTTTTAAGTGACGTCGTTAGGCTGTCGAATTTTTAAGGGATTCTTTCGCCCTTCTCATTTTCAAGATCTATTTTCATGTCAAATCTTTCAAATTTTTTTTATTATTTTGGGGTATTATATCTATATCTATCATAATAATCTTTTATGTTCATATGATGAGAGACCCTATTTGATCTCATCAATTCCTTTTTTGAAGTTTTAAATGACGTCGTTAGGCTACCGAATTTTCATAAGAGAAATCTTTTTTTATTTCTTCCATGTTTTTCATTTCATATGGTTGGTCTTTCAAATTTCATTACCATGTTCTTATATCCTTTATATTCTGTCCCTATACTTTTTTATGGATCATTTATGATTTTTTGACCCATTTCCCCACTCTTTTTAATGTTTTCTAAAACACCGAAACATAGTCATTATGCTGTAGAATTTCCATCTCAAAATATCTCTCTCTTATCCTCAAATTCATTTACTTTACTAAGTTAATACTCCAAGATCTTTCTTCTAAAGGGGTATTCACATATATACCAAAATTTTATATTTTAAATTCTGGGATTTACATACATGAGACCAGCTTTCCCTTTCCGTGGGTTTAAAGTGACATAAAGATCATGTCTTTAAAGCAGTTTTTAAAATGTTATGATTATTAAATGAAAACCATTTATTTTATGCTATATGAGTTTTTTATGAAATTATTGATGATGATATATTTGGATCACATGATAATAAAGAAAAATTAAGGTTTCACCCTGATAGTGCTCTAATGAAATGGGTAAAGACTTAATCTCTAGAGATGACCATTTTTAATGACATCTTGGTGAATAACCTTGGTAATTTTTAATGACACCTTGGGGATGGACCTTGGTGAAATGGAAAAGATTGTCTATTTTAAATGTTGTAGACAAATATTCAAGTTATGAAACATGTTATTTTTATTATGATATGCCTCATGAACTCTTTCTCATGCCTTAAAGTTATTTTTTTCATGACTTTTGATGTATCTCAAGTTCTCATGTAAAATGTTTCCCTCGTTTCCCTTACTGGGCCTCCAGCTCACCCTTTCTTTTGATGTATGTCCCTAGGTTATGAGATGCAGTGATGAACCTAGGATGAACATAAGGAGAATCCTTTTAAGTTTTTAAGAATAATGTTTTATGTTTTCATGTTTTAAGTTCCTGGTTTCTAATACACTAAACCTTAAAGATCCTCGGTTTTGTAAAATGTAATGAAAAGTTATGTTATAAAAAGGTAGGATATTATAGTTGGTATCAAATTATGGTTTAGTTATTTGTGGAAATTAGGATATGAAAACTTTAGGAAGAACCCTATATAAAAGTTTAAATATAAGAAATCTTCATGGTATTTTGGTGAGTATTGAGTAAGGGGTTGCCAAGAAAATACATCCCTATCTGGATACGAGCAGGTAGAGGTGGGTCTGGAACATATGTACATAGGGGTGAAACCCGAAAACACCACTTTGAGATAGACTCGAACGGGAACTGGTACACGACAACGGGCCTTGCTGCACTCTTGGTTACGACACTCCTGGGGGATATGCTTTGGTAAATTCATAAGCTTGGTATGAACCATTATTAAATGAACAAAGATAAAATAAAATAAAGACTCACATAAGAATATATGATCATGGATAACCTAGATTGGAACCTAGGGGATCACAAGTTAGGGTATACTTTCCTTCTACAATTTTATCCTTCAATCCAATTGCTTTAAAAAATGGATAATGTGAAGAATAGATGAATTTAAGGTGAAATTATGGTAATATAGGTTACTTATGGAAATGATTAGCCTATCTTGGGGAAAATATGTTTAGGTTAGTTACTTTTTGTAGGTTCCGGGTGCGGCGGAAGCGTGTTGGTGGGTTTTCCCAACTTTAATTTTAATGTTAAGCAACATTCAATTTGAGATCCATCACGATTTAAAACGCCGAATCTTCAAAATAGAATGAAGAACGAAAAACATAAGAGGGAATCCTGGAACCATATAGATAGGATCATCATATGTTGGTTATAATTAATTTAGTTAATTCACAAAAATTACCTTCGTGGAATTATTTCTTCGTTGATGTCTCCAGTCATGATCCTGTGATCCGTCGTTGCATCGTAGAATCCAAGTGTAGGATTCCTCTAGCGGTGATCCACACGTGTTCCACATATCTCTGGACGTCACCGAAGGGATCTCTTGGTGAAAACGTAGAAGAGCATTCGCTTGCGATGTCTGCCTTCAACCGCCTTGATCTGGTGGACGATCTCGCTCTCATAACTTGAGGGCGTTCTTGGTGGAAAGGGAATTCTCTATTGGTTTGAGAGTATTTCCAAATCTGTTGTGCACAACAAAAATGTCTCTAGAAAAGTGTTGGGGTTGTGAGGATATTTATAATCGGGTTTGAGGTTAATAGAGTTATGACAATAAATAAATGTGTTATGCATTTTATTTATTTCATTAACTCTTATTGAAACCCCATGTAGAATTATTAAATCTTTGACATACGCCCAAGCTGTTTATAATTAATATCATTTAATAAAACAATATTATATCCTCAAAATCTCAACTGGAAAACTACACGATGTGTAATAATTAATACACGGTGTGTACTTGTTTTCCATAAAACTACACGGCGTGTACTTTTATTTTCCATTTTTCTCCACCATATTTATTAGACCTTGAGTAATGACTATTTATTTCTTAAATAAATGTAACTGCATTACTCACTAATAAATATATTATTTTTCCCACAATATATTCTCTCGAATAACTAGTGTCGAAATAAATGCGATTAGGCATCCTTAAATAATTATTAAACCACAGTCGGGAATAATATTTATTTAACTTGTTAAATTAATATTTAACTGAGATGCATGGACACACTTAGTGTGTGACCCTCTAGGCCTCTTTCTCAGTGGCATTAAGTAGAGCCTACCTAAAGTCCAAGTTTAGCGTCTAGCAACATGCCAAGGCACCCATAGAGAAAGAAGTTAACGCCGCAATGACGTGTAACCTCCTATGAACGCTTACCGTGTAATATAATCCCTTTGTCTCGAAATCGCCAATCAAGTGGGTTTCATGCTAGTGCCACCAACCCATGTGCTTGATTATTCTTTCTTTGACTTCCCGGAATTGAACTCGCCCATACCTTACCATGGTCATGGATTTATTTAGGCTATATCAATTCCATCAAGGGGCATGAGATATCTACTTCCGTTATGGAACAGAAGGGAAAAATCCTTTGTCATGTTATCTATTTATGCATTATTACTCATGACGCACCCAATGTATCCTACCTCGCTGCAAACAGTGTGTCGTCACAGTTTTCGTCAATACATCTAAGTGCGTGAGTTTTAATACCCATTAATAATAATCTTAAAGTCTAAGGACCAATATGCACGTCCACAAATAGGAACATCCAATGACACTATGAAATGTGGATTTCTTACTGGCGGGTCTCGTTCTAATAATATCCTCCTGGATATTACAAAGGGAGCACACCATGAGAAGGTGCCTCAAAGTTTTATGAGTCCTCACACCTAATGGCCTATATTATTTGTGTCCCTCAAATAACATCATCCATCCATAGAACATATATTCAAGAACAGTGTTGTTGCACTTCTGGGTTCTCATCATAGCAGGGATCCGCTATGACCCTTTAATGCAACAGCTATCCTTAGTACATTATCACATGCATTGTCATGCAGAAGAACAAACAAGATGTGATAAGGCTTTTATTAATGAATAAAGTTCAAAGTAGTTGGTTCTAGGACACCAACTCCTAAAGAATCTCACTTGGACTAGAGCCAACTGCTAACAACCTTTAACCTGCTAGCTATCACATGATATTCATGCTTCTGCTGAGATAGGTCTTTAGTCATGGGGTCTGCCACGTTCTCTTCTGTGGTCACTCTGCTCACTGCAACATCACCCCTTTGATAGAAATCCCTTAATAGGTGACAATTCCGGAGTATGTGCTTTGTCCGTTGATGTGACCTTGGTTCTTTTTCAAGAGCCACCGCTACAGTATTATCACAATATAGTGTAATGGGATCTTTATTGCTAGGAACCACATCAAGCTCCTGGAAAAAGTTCTGAATCTAGACGGCTTCATTGGCTGCATCAGAAGCCGCTATATATTCGGACTCTGTTGTAGAATCGGCGACAACTAGCTGCTTTGAACTCTTCCAGCTCACAGCTCCTCCATTGAGATAGAAAACATATCCAGATTTCGACTTCAGATCATTCTGATCTGTTTGAAACCCACCATCAGCATACCCTCTGATGACAAGCTCCTCGTCTCCTCCATACACCAGGAACATATCCTTAGTTCTTCTCAGATACTTAAGGATAGTCTTAACAGCAGTCCAATGTTGTTCTCCTAGATCTGCTTGATATCTTCCTACCATGCTCAGTGCATAGGCAACATCAAGTCTGGTACATAACATGGCATACATGATGGATCCTATAGCTGAGGCGTATGGGATCTTCCTCATCCTATCTTTCTCTTGTTGTGTCTGGGGACACATTTTCTTAGAAAGATGTAAGCCATGTGACACTGGAACCAATCTTCTCTTGGATTGTTCCATACTAAATCTCTTTAGTATCTGTTCAATGTATGTACCCTGACTTAGTCCAAGCATCCTCTTGGATCTATCACGAATGATCTTGATCCCTAGAATGTAGGCTGCTTCACCTAAATCTTTCATGGAGAAGCACTTGCTCAACCAGTCCTTAACTGAATATAAGGTTGGTACGTCGTTTCCAATAAGAAATATGTCATAAACATATACTACTAGGATAACGACTGCATTCCCATTATACCGCTTATAAACACATGGCTCACATTCGTTCTTAATGAAACCAAATTCTCTTATGGCTTCATAAAATTGAATGTTCCATGACCTAGATTCTTACTTCAATCCATAAATGGATTTATGCAACTTGCAAACCCGTTTTTCTTAACCTGGTGTCACAAACCCTTCTGGTTGTGTCATATAGACATCTTCCTGAAGGTTCCCGTTAAGGAATGCTGTTTTGACATCCATCTGCCAATTCTCGTAGTCATGGTAAGCTGCTTTGGAAAGTATGATTCTTATGGATTTAAACATGGAAACTGGCGAGAAAGTTTCATCATAGTCAATTCCTTGATGTTGTATGAATCCTTTAGCCACTAGCCTTTCTTTATAGGTGCTAACTTGACCTTCCATGTCCAGCTTTCTCTTGAATACCCATTTGCATCCAACAGGCTTTACATAAACTGGCTCATTGACCAGAACCCAAACTTGGTTCTGATACCTAGAATCCATCTTAGAATTCATAGCTTCTATTCATCTTGTAGCTTCTGAGATTTCTACTTCTTCCTTGTAGGAGAGAGGTTCATCATTGTCCAACAATAATGATTCACCATCCTTGATAACTAGGAAACCAAATCTCTCTGGTTCCCTTACCACTCTTGAGCTCTTACTCAATACTTGTAATTCTGGAACCTCTTCCATGGGGTCCTGTGGAACTTTTTCCTGTACCAATTCATGTGTATCTTGAGAATCAACTTCATCGAAGTAAATCTTTCTCCCACTATCCTTCTTGAGGATGTGCTCCCTCTCAAGAAAGACGGCTTGTCTGGTGACAGTCACTTTCTTGTCTTGAGGGTTATATAGGTAATATCCTTTCGTTTCCTTGGGATATCCTATAAAGATACACTTCGTGCCCTGGGGTGCTAGTTTGTTGCCTGAGAAAGCCTTAACAAACACCTCGCATCCCCATACATGTGTATGTGACAAAATGGGTTTCTTTCCACTCCATAACTCATAGGGAATTCAATTTTATTCCATAGTTGGTACTCGGTTTAATGTGTATGTTGTAGTTTGTAATGAATATCCCCAAAAGGATAATGGAAGATCCGCATGACTCATCATTGACCTCACCATGTCCAACAAGGTGTGATTCCTCCTTTCACTAACACCATTCCACTGTGGTGTATAAGGAGAAGTGAGCTGAGATAGAATCTCAGACTCCCGTAGAAGATCGATGAACTCTTGGTTCAGATATTCTCCACCTCGATCCGATCGAAGCTTCTTTATCTTCTTACCAAGCTGATTCTCTACTTCATTCTTGAATTCCTTAAATTTCTCTAAGGCTTTTGACTTATACCTCATTAAGTATACAAATCTGTATCTACTCAAATCATCAGTAAAAGTACTGAAGTAAGAATATCCACCTCTATCTTCTACTGGAAATGGTTCACATACATCCTTGTGTACCAATCCTAGAAGCTCTGTGGCCCTTTAACCCTGTCCACCAAAAGGAGGCTTGGTCATTTTACCTTGTAAACAAGCGTGACATCTATCAAGTGGTTTTAACTCAGTTGAGTCTAAATATCCATCTTGACAGATCTTTGTCAAGCGCTTATCGTTTACATGACCAAGGCGGTGATGCCACAACTGGGTGATGTATGAGTCATGCGAGTTTGGTTCATTATCGATTGCCAACACTTGGTTTTTGTAATTTAATACATACAAACCATTATTCAAATGTGCCATACCATAACATACATTGTTCTTATAAAAGAGACAACCCTTATTTCTAAACTTGAAAACAAATCCATCCATATCTAAACAAGATATAGAAATTATGTTCTTGGTAACACTAGGCACAAAATAATAGTTTTGTAAAACCAAAATCATGCCACTTGGCAATGAGAGGTGATAGTCACCAATAACCAATGTAGTCAGCCTTTCACCATTGGCAGCTCGAAGATCCAACTCTCCTCTAGATATCTTTCTAAATCTACTTGGTTCCTGCATTTGAATACAGATGTGAGACCCACAAGCTTTATCTAATACCCAATGTGTAGAAATAGAAAGATTTCACTCGATAAAAAATGCACCTTTAGCATCCCCACGCTTCTGGGTGCAGTTCCTCTTCCAGTGGCCCTACTTGCCACATGTAAAACACATTGTCTCCCGCTCCTTGTCGTGCCTATGGATCTTCCCCTTCTTGGAGGGACGGTGCTCGGGGGCTTCAGACCATTTATAAGTCTTTGCCCCCTTTTCCTTTTCCTTCCTTTTCTTTTTCACCATAAGGACCGCAGGTTTGTCACGCCCCATGTCCTTATCTACCTGGAAAATCAAGTTCAGAAGCTCTGATAGACTCTTCTCATTGCTTCTCATATTATAGTTGACAATGAATATAGAGAAGGTCTTGGGCAGTGATGATAGGATGAGATATGTACGCAACTCATCCGAGAATTTAATCCCTAAGATATTCAGGCGTTCAATGTAGCTAATAAGCTTGACTACATGAGGCCCAGCTGGCGCAGACTCTCCAAGCTTAGTTGTAAACAAAGCATCAGAGATCTCATACCTCTCATGTCTCACCTTCTCTTGGTAGAGATCCTTAAGGTGAGACATCATGCTATACGCGTCCATGTTTTCATGTTGCTTCAAGATCTCATTGGACATGGTTGATAGCATGAAACACTGGACATCTGTGGCATCATCCATGTGTTTCATATAGAGAGATAATTCCTCATCACTGTCCTCTTTCCCAGGAACAACTGGAATAGCCTCTTCTAGCACATACAATTTCCTTTCGTGGCGAAGGATGACGCGTAAACGCCTCTGCCACTCTTGGAAATTGTTTCAGGTGAGAAGGTTTTCCTTATCGAGTGTGGTTTGTAATAATATGTTTTAAGTCATTTTCTTGTCGTTTCTACAAATTAAGATGAGAAAAGGTTTAGTACTTTATTACAAAACTGATACAAATAAATAAATTAATACTGATTAGTCTCCCACTATTTTATCAAAATCCAATAGCCCTCACCATTGATTTCAAAATATTCTATTGCCTGAATATTCTAGTGGCAAGGATCCATATTGCCCTTCCCATTACCCCAACAAGGGTTGGTCAAGCAACTTTAAGGGTTTTAGATAGGCATTCCAAATGCCAACTGCATTAACTCGCAGCTCCTTGATCCACTGAGTGGACTCCCCAATCCTGAAATCCTTTTATTTTGGATTTCCTTAACCTTTGCCTCTTGGTCACACCAAGTCCTGTGGTGGCAGTCAACCCTTGATGCAAACCAAGTCAATTCAACCCAAAACCTTGAATTAGAATTCCTCGATAATTGAAGGCACCCCAACTAGGGTTGGTCAAGCACTTTGAACTATGGTTCGATTCTAACCAAGATTATGGAAGGCTATACCGACTTAATATTTCTTTTGAGGGATTTCATCCTTATATGTAAATTTCAATTTTATTATATTTTATTACATGCTTGTTAATATTAAATGGGATTTACTTAAGTTATTAACCATGTCAAAGATAATATTCATGTATAAGCCAGTTTTATTTTACTTCCATCTTGCATGCTCGTTTAATTCATTAATTATGTGATCATGACAACACACCCACAATAAATAAACCGTGAAAATGATAGAAATAAAATAAATGGTATGATCATGAGCTTTTCTATTGGTTAGTTTATCTAGCGATTGATAAACTAACCCAAGACCTAGGGTAGAAAAACCTTGAACCTTTCGGGTTTGTGTTTACAGCTTTCCACTTGTCCACCTTTGTATCTCCTTGGATTGGTTTCACCTTGGCTCCTAACTTGAGCCGCCTCCACTAGCTTAGGAGCTCTATCCATTACATATGCATTTATCTCACACGCAGGTGAGGGGTAAAAGGGGTTTTTACAAAAAAGAATCCTTGGGCGCGCAGGCCCTACATATTAATGAGGAGATGGCTCGCAGGACAACAAATTTAATTTAAATATATTAATTAAAAGAAACCGTTCACATACAAAGGTCTCGGTCTAGCTTATGATCATCCATACATGCAACGATATTTACAGGTAAATAAAACTAGCATTAAATTATTTAATCGTTCTTGTTTAAGATAAATCACACTCGAATCAATTAATTATCTTTAATTAATCAATCCTTTTATCTTAAATCCTTTTTCTGAATTTCCTTGATATTCTCATCCATCATAATTTTAAACAAATAAATTCATTTAAAATTATCCTTGTACATAACTTGTACCTTGGAGGAAACCCGGTGAATTACCATTTATTACGCAGTTGTTAAATTAAAAAAATATATATAAAACACCTATCACGTGTTGTGCCTTAGCTTTACGCCTGCACCATGGTACACATCTCAAGGTTTTGTATAATATAATAATAAATTTTAATAAATTTGTGTAATTTGGGTGGGTACACGGCGTGAAGTTCCGACTACACGTCGTGTACTTTTTCTTCACCGTCCATCCGAAGTACATGCCCGGGGACATGGCGTGTTAATGTACTTCGAAAATTTTCGGAGTACACGGCGTGTACAGTGGGACACACGTCGTGTAGTTTCCACGTTACACGTTTTCCAGCCGGGAAAGCCGTGTACGGGGTACACGGCCAAACCCTAACCTGAAGGGACTACACACTGTGTTCATTGGACCACACGGCATGTAATCCGGAAACCGTGTACCACCTATTTCTGGTCAACACACAGCATCTTAAATTCTTAGAAAGAATCCAATACATGACCAGATTTGGTGGATCAGTTAATGCATTAAACCTAGACTACACGGCATGTACTTCTGTATAAACGCTGTGTATTCTGGTGTTGTATGTCCAGAAACGTTTGGCTCCTCCGGATGAGTTCCTTTATTTTATTTTAATCAAAATTAAAAGAAAAATTAGTATCTGTGAGGTGAACGAGAAAAGAGGGAGGAGGAACGGATCTCAATATTTAGATTTCCAGAATGATTAAACTTGAATTGAAATAACTAAATTATTAAATTCATAAATCATCAATGAAAAACTAAATAATTATAACCAACTATATGACCCCTTTGATACCACTTGTAGGTTCCGGGTGTAGTGGAAGCGCGTTGGTGGGTTTTCCCAACTTTAATTTTAACATTAAGCAACATTCAATATGAGATCTGTCACCATTTAAAACGCCGAATATTCGGAATAGAACGAAGAATGAAAAACTTAAGAGGGAATCCCGGAACCATATAGATAGAATCATCATATGTTGGTTATAATTAATTTAATTAATTCACAAGAATTACCTTGGTGGAATTCTTTCTTCGTTGATGTCTCTAGTCACGATCCTGTGATCCGTCATTGCATCATAGAATCCAAGTGTAGAATTCCTATAGTGGTGATCCACATGTGTGCCACGTATCTCTAGACGTCGCTGAAGGGATCTCCGGGTGCTAACGTGGAAGAGCCTTCACTTTTGATGTCCGCCTTCAACCGCCTTGATTCGGTGGAGGATCTCGCTCTCATAACTTGAGGGCGTTCTTGGTGGAAAGGGAATTCTCTCTTGGCTTGAGAGTATTTCCAAATCCGTTGTGCACAACAAAAATGGCTCTAGAAAAGTGTTGGGGTTGTGAGGATATTTATAATCAAGTTTGAGGTTAATAGAGTTATGACAATAAATAAATGTGTTACACGTTTTATTTATTTCATTAACTCTTATTGAAACCCCATGTCGAATTATTAATTCCTTGACATGCACCCACACTGTTTATAACTAATATCATTTAATAAAACAATATTATATCCTCAAAATACTGACTGGAAAACTACACGGTGTGTAATAATTAATACACAGTGTGTACTTGTTTTCCATAAAACTACACGGCGTGTATATTTAATATACACGGCGTGTACTTTTATTTTCCATTTTTCTCCACTATATTTATTAGACCTTGAGTAGTGACTATTTATTTATTAAATAAATGTAACTGCATTACTCGATAATAAATATATTATTTCGCCCACAATATATTCTCTCAAATAACTAGTGTCGAAATAAATGTGATCAGGCATCCTTAAATAATTATTAAACCACAGTCGGGAATAATATTTATTTAACTTGTTAAATTAATATTTAACTGAGATACATGGACACACTTAGTGTGTGACCCTCTAGGCCTCTTTCTCAGTGGCATTAGGCGGAGCCTGCCTAAAGTCCAAGGTTGGCGTCTAGCAACACGCCAAGGCACCCATAGAGAAAGAAGTTAACGCCGCAATGACATGTAACCTCCTACGAACGCTTACCATGTAATATAATCCCTTTGTCTCGATATCTCCAATCAAGCGGGTTGCATGCTAGTGACATCAACCCATGTGCTCGATTATTCTTTCTTTGACTTCCTGGAATTGAACTAGCCCATACCTTACCATGGCCATGGATTTATTTAGGCTATATCAATTCCATCAAAGGGCCTGAGATATCTACTTCTGTTATATAACAGAAGGGACAAATCCTTTCTCACATTATCTATTAATGCAGTATTACTCGTGACGCACCCAACGTATCCTACCTCGCTGCGAACAGTGTGTCATCATAGTTTTTGTCAATACATCTAATTGCGCGAGTTGTAATACCCATTAATAATAATCTTAAAGTCTGAGGACCAATGCACATGTCCGCAAATAGGAACATCCAATGACACTATGAAATGTGGATTTCCTACTTGCGGGTCTCGTTCTCATAATATTCTCCTGGATATTACCAGGGGCGCACACCATGAGAAGGTGCCTCAAAGTTTTATGAGTCCTCACCCCTAATGGAATGTATTATTTGTGTCTCTCAAATAACATCCTCCGGCCATAGAATATATATTCAAGAACAGTGTTATGGCACTTCTGGGTTCTCATCATAGTAGGGATCAGCTATGACCCTTTAATGCAACAGCTGTCCTTAGGACATTATCACATGCACTGTCACGCAGAAGAACAAACAAGATGTGATAAGTCTTTTATTAATGAATAAAGTACAAAGTAGTTGGTTCTAGGCCACCAACTTCAACACTTTTGTTATATGATGTTAGGAGTGGTTTATGTTGTTTGGAGATGAACTATGAAGTTTATTTTGGAAGACTATGTTATCAAATCCTTCTTGTATTTGGGTTTCAATCTTAGTTTGGTTTATTTCAAGGAATTTTAAGGACAGTTATTTATGGAATGGTCTATGATGAACTTTGGGTAGTACTGTGGAATTTTGAAGATTTAAGAGTAGTTTCCCTTCCTATGGGATTCTTTCTTTTTTGAAGAGTTGTTTTATCTTACCCTTTCTATTTTTGGGATAATGTTTAAAGATAGAAGAAATAGATAGTTAATCTTTTGTGGATTACGTGACTCTCTAGAAGATGATTCTTGTGCTTTTGATGAGACCAAGTATTTTTGAATGCTCATCGTTTGGAGAAAATATTAGTTTTGGTAGAAACTTATTAAAGGATGAAACTCTACTTGAAGATTGGTATATTTCCTTATGTTTTTATTCTATGTAGTGAATTAATTCCTCAAAATTATGAAAAGGAACGTAAAACAAAAACGTTGTTGGTTTACGTTTCCTACTGGGTAACCAAAGACCATTTACACACATCATAATTATGTGATTTTCTTATGGTTAACTTTCTCCTAATCATGTTTTCTATCACTCTCCCTCAGAACATGATCTTTTGTTTTCTCCTCCATATCCATGTTTTCCTACATGGAATCCTGGTATGGGTTAACTCAGGTGACGTTTGTACATCCCTTTCCTTCTTTTAAAGTAATAGTTTTATTGAATCTTTTCCGATGTGGGACTTTCAATGAAATTTCCAAGCACAATTTTTTTTTAAAATTACAAGGACGCAATTTCTTAAGGGGGGAATATTGTAACGACCCGAAATTTTGAATAAATATTGTTTCCTAATTTTGTGTGTTATTTTATTTGTTACTCAAAAAAACTGTTTCATTGGATAACATGAGTATAATCAAAATGAGACCGTTGGGGTTCGACTGTTATATGATCGTTGGTCAATTTGACCGCTGGAAACTAAACGTTTCGATTATTGTCTCTAAATACAAGTGATCTTGGTTAATTAATATAGAAAGAAGATTTTATTGCCTCATGCAGTAGTCTCGGGCCAATCGAAGCCCATCTAACGAAACTTGGGAAGGAGGTAGCACCACTGGGCTTTGCTCTGGACCAAACCCAAGATGAACTTCATCCTGTGAAGTTAGAATGGAATCTCCTTCAAGAGAAGTTCAAACTAATAGAGATTACTACTCGTGCAATGTTGGCCGAGCCGCCCTCGGATTCTCTCACCTTAGCACACCTTACACTTAGGTCCTATGCTGAGGTTATAAGGGGCTATGTAAGGAGACCGTAACTACCGTGTGTAATCCTTTGACTTAAATAAAAATTGTGATTTCTTCTTATGATGAAGTTTCTAAATTTTCAAATGTCCGGATAAATATAGTATGCATATTTTTTGATGAATTCTAGAAAAAGGATATTTGAAAATATATATGTAAACCTTAAATAATTAATTTTGTGTAATGATTTTCAAAAAATGGTCTTCTCCAATTATGTTCAGTACGAAATTTAGAGTCTAATAAGATCAAATTAATTTTTTATGAATAGAAAATTATGAATAGTGATTTTATGCTTAAGATTAGTAATGTGACCAAATGGATTAGTAATATCACTTCCAGAAAATATTAATATAATATAGGCACCTTGATTAAGTAATGTGATTCAATAAAATGGTTAAATATCGGTTTCATAAATTATTAATCAAATATTAGTTTTTTCAGGTGAATAGTGTTTTTAATTAAAAATTAAATTAAAAATATTTAGAAAATTATTTTTATAAAATGGACTTTATTTTTTAACTCAGAGCATCGATATTGTGTTAAGGTAATTTTTGGGGATTTTTCTGAAAAAATGAATTTTTGGTGAATAGTGTATTTATTTAAAAATTTAATTAAAAATATTTAGAAAATTATTTTTATAAAATAGAGTTTATTTTTGAAATTAGAGAATTGATAATTGGTTAAGGTGAAATTGTGGGAGTTTTCGGAAAAAGTTGAATTTTCAGTGAATAGTAAAAATACAGTTTTAGGGTTTCTGTATGTTTAATGACATCATGACTGCATCATGATGATGTCATGAGATATTTTAAGGGATGGTCGACTAAAGGGGATGAATTATTTTTTGAGGTGTCCCAAGTGGCCAATACCATGGGCAAATACCATGGGCAAGCCCATGGTTTTTCCAAGACCACCAACGAGGTGTCCCTTGGCCACTAATGCATTGTCCCCTCACTTTCCCTATAAATAACCACCCTTTCCTCCGTTAGTTTTCACTCCCAACTCTCCCACAATAAAGCTTTGGTCTCATTACCTCCCAAGGAGTCCTCCCAAGGTGCCCCCAATCCCTCAAGGTCCCAACCTTTGAGTTTTAAGAGTTACATTTTAAGGTTAGGGATCCTACGTCTTTTTTTTCTTTCCAAGTACTCTCTTTTATGTCATATCTTTTATGATCCATGTTATTATGTTGGAGGATTTTCTTTTATATTCATCCTACTGTCCTTTTAATGTTCATATGATGAGAGACCCCCTCTTTCTCTCATCAATTCGTTTTAAGAATGTTTAAGTGGCGTTGTTAGGCTGCCGAATTTTTAAGGGATTCTTTCACCCTTCTCATTTTCATGTTCTATTTTAATGTCAAGTCTCACAAGTTCCTTTTTATTATGCTGGGGTATGATATATATATCTACCATACTGATATTTTATGATCATATTATGAGAGTCCCTATTTGATCTCGTCAATTCATTTTTTGAAGTTTTAAGTGATGTCGTTAGGCTACCGAATTGTTAAGGGATTCTTTCGCCCTTCTCGTTTTCAAGATCTATTTTCGTGTCAAGTATTTCATGTTCCTTCTTATTATGTTGGGGTATGATCTCTATATCTATCATACTGATCTTTTATGTTCATATGATTAGAGACCCTATTTTATCTCGTCAATTCCCTTTTTGAAGTTTTAAGTGACGTCGTTAGGCTGCCGAATTTTCATAAGAGAAATCTTATTTTCGTCTTTCTTCCATGTTTTTCATTTCATATGGTATGTCTTTAAAATTTCATTACCATGTTCTTATATCTTTTATATTCTGTCCCTCTACTATTTTATGGATCATTTATTAGTTTGTGACCCATTTCCCCACTCTTTTCAATGTTTTCTAAAACACCGAAACATAGCCGTTATGATGCAGAATTTCTGTCTCAAAATGTCTATCTCTTATCCTCGAATTCATTTATTTTATTAAGTGAATACTCAAATATCTTTCTTCTAAAAAGGTATTTACATATATACCAAAATTTTCTATTTTAAATTCTGGGATTTACATACATGAGACCCGCTTTCCCTTTCCGTGGGTTTAAAGTGACTTAAAGATCATGTCTTTAAAGCAGTTTTTAAAACATTATGATTATGAAATGAAACCAATTTCTTTTATTCTATATGAGTTGTTTATGAAATTATTGATGATGATATATGTGGATCACATTATAATAAAGAAAAATTAAGGGTGTGCCCTGATATCCCTCCAATGCATTGGGTAAATACTTAATCTCTAGAGATGACCATTTTTAATGATGCCTTGGTGAATAATCTTGGTAATTTTTAATGACACCTTGGGGATAGACCTTGGTGAAACAGAAATGATTGTCTATGTTAAATGTTATAGCCACATCTTCAAGTTATGAAACACGTTATTTTTATTATGATATGCCTCATGAACTCTTTCTCATGCCTTAAAGTTATTTTTTTCATGACTTTTGATGTATCTCAAGTTCTCATGTAAAATGTTTCCCTTACTGGGCCTTTTGCTCACCCTTTCTTTTGATGTATGTCCCCTGGTTATGAGATGTAGTAATGAACCTAGGATGAACATAAATAGAATCCTTTCAAGTGTTTAAGAATAATTTTTTATGTTTTCATGTTTTAAGTTCCTGGATTCCAAGACACTAAACCTTAAAGATCCTCAGTTTTGTAAAATGTAATAAAAAGTTATGTTATAAAAAGGCGGGATGTTATAGTTGGTATCAAAAGATGGTTTAGTTATTTGTGGAAATTAGGATATGAAAACTTTAGGAATAACCCTATAGAAAATATTAAATATAGGAAATCTTCCTAGTATTTTGGTGAGTATTGAGTAAGGGGTTTCCAAGAAAATACATCCCTATTTGGATACGAGCAGGTAGAGGTGGCTCTGGCACAGATGTACATGGGGGTAAAACCTGAAAACACCACTTTGAGCTAGACTCAAACGGGAACTGGTACACGACAATGGGCCTTGCTGCACTCTTGGTTACGACACTCCCGGGGGATATGCTTTGATAAATTCATAAGCTTAGTATGAACCATTATTAAAGGAACAAAGATAAAATAATATAAATACTCACATAAGAATATATGATCATGGATAACCTAGATTGGAACCTAGGGGACCACAAGTTAAGGTATACTTTCCTTCTACAAGTTTATCCTTCTATGCTTAAAGTTTTCTTTTAATGATTTTTGGCTAAGTATTTAAGCCCCTAATTATACTTTCTTTTCTTAGTTACTGGCGGTAAATGAAAGAACATGTCCCAACAACCAAGGTGAGAGGAAATGTAATGATTACCCTATTAATATGATAGATATGACGAGAGATCAAGTTGAACATATTGTGATTATGCCAAACCAGCTATCAAAAATCATAATTAATAATTGGTACCTAGTTGAATGCCCAAATTCATCAAGGAAGAAGAAGACAAAGTCTCAAGGATGTTCATCTGATAAATTTGATAAGGGAAAGAAGACCCAATTTCTTTGTTGAAAAAATTGTGGGAAGAGGCGCCAAGGATAATGTCACAAAAGAACCGGGAGATGTTTTAAGTGTGGGAAGATAGGGCATAAAGTAGCCAACTGCTTTAAAAAATGGATCATGTGATGAATAGAGATAAGGTTCGATCTAATGTACCTTATACTTTTCAATGTAGTAAATGTGGAGAAGTTGGACATTGTTCAAGGAAATGCTCTCTTGGAAGGGATGAGAAGCATTATGAGCATCAAAAATCTTCAAGGACACGGGAACAATGCAAGTCCTATGCTGAGATGGATCGTGATGACTAAAGTACATGCAACTTCTTCGCAATAATTGTCTATGTCATGTTGTATTTTAGTTCGTGATCTATGAGCAGGAATTTTATGTTTTCTAAGATCATCGAGTCACTACCTAAGATGATTTTTATATCATTACGGAAAAAATATATTGTTATATACCAGAAGTTGATGTAGTGAAGTTGTTCTTCTTAAAAAAATGAGTGATTAGGGGATTAAAAGATGATTATTATTTTGGAAGTCATTCACTATTTTGGGAACCATATAAGATCGGGGTAAATAGATTACTACGGTATTTTCTTTAAGGAATAAATGTTGACTTATATTTTGAATAATAGATGAATTTAAGGTGAACTTATGGTAATATAGGTTACTTATGGAAATGATTAACCTATCTTGGGGAAAATATGTCTAGGTTAGTTACTTTTGTTATAAGATGTTAGGTGTGGTTTATGTTGTTTGGAGATGAATGATGAAGTTTATTTTGGAAGACTATGTTATCAAATCCTTCTTGTATTTGGGTTTCAGTCTTAGTTTGGTTTATTTCAAGGAATTTTAAGGATAGTTATTTATGGAATGGTCTATGATGATCTTTGGGTAGTACCGTGGAATTTTGAAGATTTAAGAGCAGTTTCCCTTCCTATGGGATTATTTATTTTTTGAAGAGTTGTTTTTTCTTACCCTTTCTGTTTTTGGGATAATGTTTAAAGATATAAGAAGCAGATAGTTAATCTTTTGTGGATTACGTGACTCTCTAGAAGATGATTCTTGTGCTTTTGATGAGACCAACTGTTTTTGAATGCTCATAGTTTGGAGAAAAGATTAGTTTTGGTAAAAACTTATTAAAGGATGAAACTCTACATGAATGTTGTTATATTTCCTTATGTTTTTATTCTATGTACTAAATTAATTCCTCAAAATTATGAAAAGGAATGTAAAACAAAAACGTTGTTAGTTTACGTTTCCTACTGGGTAACCAAAGACCATTTACACACATCATAAGTATGTGATTTTCTTATGGTTAACTTTCTCCTAATCTTGTTTTCTATCACTCTCCCTCAGAACTTGATCCTTTGTCTTCTCCTCCATATCCATGTTTTCCTACATGGAATCCTAGTATGGGTTAACTAGGGTGACCTTTGTACTTCCCTTTCCTACTTTTAAAGTAATAGTTTTATTGAATCTTTTCTGATGTGGGACTTTCAATGAAATTTCTAAGACCAATTTTTTTTTAAATTGTGAGGACGCAATTTCTTAAGGGGGGAAGATTGTAACGACACGAAATTTTGAATAAATATTGTTTCCTAATTTTGTGTGTTATTTTATTTATTACTCAACAAAACTGTTTCATTGGATAATATGAGTATAATCAAAATGAGACTGTTGGGTTTCGACTGTTATATGATCGTTGGTCAATATGACCGTTGGTCAATATGACCATTGGAAACTAAACGTTTCAATTAGTGTATCTAAATACAAGTGATCTTGGTTAATTAATAAAGAAAGAAGATTTTATGGCCTCATCCAGTAGTCTCGGGCCAATCGAAGCCCATCTAATGGAACTTGGGAAGGAGGTAGCACCACTGGGCTTTGCTCTGAACCAAACCCAAGCTGAACTTCATCGTGTGAAGTTAGAATGGAATCTCCTTCGTGAGAAGTTCAAACTAATAGAGATTACTACTCGTGCAATGTTGGTCGAACCACCCTCAGATTCTCTCACCTTATCACACCTTACACTTTGGTCCTATGCTGGGGTTATAAGGGGCTATGTAAGGAGACCGTAACTACCTTGTGTAATCCTTTGACTTAAATAAAAATTTTGATTTCTTCTTATGATGAAGTTTGTGAATTTTCAAATGTCCGGATAAATATAGTATGCATATTTTTTTGATGAATTCTAGAAAAAGGATATTTGAAAATATTTATGTAAACCTTAAATAATTAATTTTGTGTAATTATTTTCAAAAAATGGTCTTCTGCAATTATGTTCAGTAGGAAATTTAGAGTCTAATAAGATCAACTTAATTTTTTATGAATAGTAAATTATGAATAGTGATTTTATGCTTAGGATTAGTAATGTGACCAAATGGATTAGTAATGTCACTTAAAGAAAGTATTAATATAATTTAGGCACCTTGATTCAGTAATATGATTCAATAAAATGGTTAAATAACGGTTTCATAAATTATTAATCAAGTATTAGTTTTTTCGGGTGAATAGTGTTTTTAATTAAAAATTAAATTAAAATTATTTAGAAAATTATTTTTATAAAATGGACTTCATTTTTGAACTTAGAGCATCGATATTGTGTTAAGGTAATTTTTTGGGATTTTTCTGAAAAAAATGAATTTTCGGTGAATAGTGCATTTATTTAAAAATTAAATTAAAAATATATAGAAAATTATTTTTATAAAATGGAGTTCATTTTTGAAATCAGAGCATTGATAATTGGTTAAGATAAAAATTTGTGAGTTTTCAGAAAAAGTTGAATTTTTAGTCAATAGTAAAAATACAGTTTTAGGGTTTCGTTATGTTTAATGACATCATGGCTGCATCATGATGATTTCATGAGATATTTTAAAATATGGTCGACTAAAGGGGGTGAATTATTTTATGAGGTGTCCCAAGTGGCCAATACCATGGGAAAATACCATGGGCAAGCCCATGGTTTTGCCAATACCACTAATGAGGTGTCCCTTGGCCATTAATGTCTTGTCCCCTCAATTTCCCTATAAATACTCACCCTTTCCTCCTTTATGTTTCACCCCCAACTCTCCCCCAACGAAGATCTGGTCTCATTACCTCCCAAGGAGTCCTCCCAAGGTGCCCCCAAGCCCTCAAGGTCCCAACCTTTGAGTTTTTAGAGTTACATTTTAAGGTAAGGGATACTACCTCTTTTTTTCATTCCAAGTACTCTCTTTTATGAAATATCTTTTATGATCCATGTTCTTATGTTGGAGGATGTTCTTTTATATTAATCCTACTTTCATTTTCATGTTAATATGATGATATATCCCCTCTTTCTCTCATCAATTAGTTTTAGTAATGTTTAAGTGGCACTGTTAGGCTCCAGAATTTTTAAGGGATTCTTTCACCCTTCTCATTTTCATGTTCTGTTTTAATGTCAAGTCTTACAAGTTCCTTTTTATTATGCTGGGGTATGATCTCTATATATATAATACTGATATTTTATGATCATATGATTAGATACCCTATTTGATCTTGTCAATTCATTTTTTGAAGTTTTAAGTGACGTCGTTAGGCTGCCGTATTTTTAAGGGATTCTTTCGCCCTTCTCATTTTTAAGATCTATTTTCATGTCAAGTCTTTCAAGTTCCTTTTATTATGTTGGGGTATTATCTCTATATCTATCATACTGGTATTTTATGTTCATATAATGAGAGACCCTATTTGATCTCGTCAATTCTCTTTTTGAAGTTTTCAGTGACGTCGTTAGGCTGCCGAATTTTCATAAGAGAAATCTTATTTTTGTCTTTCTTCCATGTTTTTCATTTCATATGGTATGTCTTTAAAATTTCATTACCATGTTCTTATATCCTTTATATTCTGTCCCTATACTATTTTATGGATCATTTATGAGTTTGTGACCCATGTCCCCACTCTTTTCAATGTTTTCTAAAACACCGAAACATAGCCATTACGCTACAGAATTTCCATCTCAAAATGTCTCTCTCTTATCCTCAAATTCATTTATTTTATTAAGTGAATACTAAAATCTCTTTCTTATAAAGTGGTATTCATATATATACCAAAATTTTCTATTTTAAATTCTGGGACTTACATGAATGAGACCCTCTTTCCCTTTCTGTGGGTTTAAAGTGACATAAAGATCATGTCTTTAAAGCAGTTTTTAAGACGTTATGATTATGAAATGAAACCCATTTATTTTATGCTATATGTGTTGTTTATGAAATTATTGATGATGATATATGTGGATCACATGATAATAAATAAAAATTAAGGGTTCTCCCTGATAGCGCTCTAATGAATTAGGTAAAGACTTAATCTCTAGAGATGACCATTTTTAACGACACCTTGGTGAATAACCTTGGTAATTTTTAATGACACCTTAGGGATGGACCTTGGTGAAACGAAAATGATTGTCTATGTTAAATGTTGTAGCCACATCTTCAAGTTATGAAACACGTTATTTTTATTATGATATGCCTCATTACTCTTTCCCATGCCTTAATGTTATTTTTTTCATGACTTTTGATGTATCTCAAGTTCTCATGTAAAATGTTTCCCTTGTTTCCCTTGCTGGGCCTTCTGCTCACCCTTTCTTTTGATCTATGTCCCCAGGTTATAAGATTCAGTAATGAACCTAGTATGAACATAAAAATAATCCTTTCAATTTTTTAAGAATAATGTTTTATGTTTTTGTTTTTTAAGTTCCTAGTTTCCAAGACACTAAACCTTAAAGATCCTCGGTTTTGTAAAATGTAATGAAAAGTTATGTTATAAAAAGGCAGGATGTTATACTCAATATGATTCCCTACATATTATACCCAAAATATATTAATAGGTTTTAGATAAAAAAAACTTATATTTATTGGTATCCAAGGCACCTAATAAGAAAAAAAGTCACTTTATTTTCAACTATAAAATAAAGAAACCCAATACAATTTTTTATTTTGAGTGAAAAAGGTAAGAAACCAAATAACCATCACTTTGGTGGTAGTGAGAACCTAAGAGAAGAGAAGGAAGATAGAGAGTTTTTATTAGAGTAAACCCCTTACAAATAAATATCTAATCACTCGAAATTATTGTTATAATAAAAATGAGATAAATAGTAAAGAAGAGATGACAGATAATATGATTATAATAAAGAACCACAAGAGTAGTCACATGAGAGGGAACAAGATTATTTGATTTGCATCTAAATGATGTTTGGTTCATATCTACTGATGTTAATGCCTCTTTGGGGTTCTATTTATAGTCCCCAAAATTCCCTTGTTCAATCTAGTGAAGTCCCAAGTCTAATAGATCTTTAAACTATGAGTCAAATAGGTTTGGTCCATTTCAAATGGCTAGTTTGACTAGGCTCACCGGTTAGCCCAACAATACCACTGACTAGCCACTTAGACCACTGACTTGTTTTTGGGTGGCCATCGGATTGTTATTGGGGAATGGTAGGATCATGTTCTTCTTCTAAGCCTATAATTTACATAATTAGGGTTCACTGATAAGTTGGTGGTGTCCTACTGGCTGGCCAGTTCCATTTCTAGGTGAGGTTCCACCAAACATACTATTAAGCTCTTTATGAACCCTTTGATTGATCGATCAACATCCTATCTTCATGTCTAAACATAAAAACAAAAAATCCATCAAATTAAATAGTTATAATGACATTTTTTGTTTATGATCATTAAAAATATAAGGGATTTACATAAATCTTCCCCTTTTTTATAATAAAAAGCACTTGGAATAAAAAGATGAGCTAAAGATATAATGGAATAAAAAAAGTTTTAAAAAACATATTTACCAAGTAATTTTGAAAATAATTTCAATATTAGATAATGAAATTAAAAAATATATTTTTAATATATTTTCAACAAAGATAATTTCAACCCATATATTTCAATCCTTTATAATTAGTTACAAAGGTAATGTGAATTATCCAAAGCATATCTTCTCAGAGTGTTAAACTGAGTGTGTATTAAAGGTCTGTTACTCATTACTAGGGTGAAGATTGGGTTAATAAACAACCAACACTTTTTTGAGGTTATTACTCCTAGGTTCATCTACACTAAAACCACATACACTTGTTTGTATCCATATAAGGATGTCTTTTTTAAGAAATCCATGCTCACTTTACTTTACCTTTTTTTTGAAATTATTATCATTCTCTCCCTTTGAAAATATTAAAAAAAATAGTAAGATAAATTTATACCATTTTTTGATTATCAAAATAACTCATAAACTTGCAATCAATTTAAAACAAAGTAAATATACCCCCCTTTAAATAGATAAAAAATTTCAAAAGTCAAAATATATTTTAAAGGAAAAGCATAAAAAATTAAATAAAGTGATTTTTAAAAAAAGAAAAAGAAAATATTCAAGATCTATTAAGATTAATTTAATTATTAGAGTATAAACATTATTAATTCCCCATTAATAAAATAAAAATTTTCTAGATTAATGGGTTTCATGAAAATAGAAATTAATTAAAAGTTTTTTCTAGTAAACTCTAACAGGATATCACATTTTTTACTGTGGCCTCTAAAAAAGTGGCTTCTAAGATCAATGTTCTTAGTTCATTAGTTTTGAATGTGGTTCCTAGAAATAATAATGGAACTATTATTATCATGCTTTATGGGAATATGATAGCATGTAATCCCTTAATCTAAGATAGTTTTTTCCATCAAAATGATTTGGGTTAAACAATTCCCCTTGATTGTATATTTTGATTTGATTGTAGAAAAAGACATAATGTTTTTCTTATGACTACTCTAAGATACTAGGGGTTTTCAAAGTTGTTGACAAGTACCAATAGTAATTTTCCTATCTAATTGTAATATGCAAAAACCAACATTAGAAAATTTTGTAATTTTAAAGGAAGTTTCTTTTGGATAAAATAAACCAATATTTTTAAAACCTTTCAAATATATTAAAAATATTTTAAGAGATTTTAAATTCTGATCTTTTGAATTGGATTGAAAGTGAACACAAAGACGAACACTAAAAATGATATTCATCTGAGTATAGGTAAGTTAAACTAGGCTCTTGATCATACCTCTATAAATATTTCTATCAACTATTTTATCAACTTCATCCAACATTATTGTACAATAATTACTCATTAATTTAATTATTTCCTTTACTGCCTAAAAATTTGATTTTTTTTATTTTTAAAAATCCTCTTTGAGGTTGGGTGGTAACCACAATAGGATTCTAAAGTAAAAAATACAAAACAAAATTTGAAATTAAAAATCATAAACATCAAACCTGAGGGATCGGTCCCAGGGACAACCACGTCAGCCAGGGTCTCTTTTCCTACCTTCTTCCATCATTAACGTCGGTACACCACCATCTTCGGCCATCCATCACTACTGGGACTGATGACCGAAGAAATAAAAATTCAAAAGAACCCTATCAACCATTAACCTATCAATCAACAAAAAATTCACCATCATTCATGTCTCCTATGAATAAATCCATCATTTTCATCCAAGTTTTGAAAATTTAAAAAAAAACTTTAACTCACCCATAAAACTCATTTAAAATTATTTTCACATTAAATCTAAAAACTAATTATAAATATATTTTTTTATAGAACTGAAAATAATATCATTGACATTAAATTGAATAATTAATAAACCCTTTGAAATTTATTTTTAAAATAAATTTGAATCATCTTTTCCCATTTAAAAATAATTTTCTAAAATAAATTATTAAACCACTCATACCAAGCCTAAGAGGCCTGTTTCAAACCATAAACAGCCTTGGTTAACTTAAAAAAATGATTTGGAAATTTTGACACCTAAAACCTGGGAGGTTGTTCAACAAAAACCTTTTCAAAAATAAAACCATTCAAAAAAAGATTTTAACATCCATTTTAAATAAGATTAAAATTTAAATGAGTAGAGAATTATAATAAGATTATAATAGAATCAATTTATGTGATTGGTGAAAAGGTTTCATCGTAATCAATTCCTTATAAATTTGTATAGCCTTTGTCTATGATTGTAAATTTTTTACAAGTGATGTTACCTTTATCATCTATATTATTTATAAAAACCCATTTAAAACCAATAATGGGATGATAATTGGGTCATTCAACAAGATTTGAAACATTATTCCTTTTGAATTGGTTTAAGTAATCATGAATTGAAAGTAATGAGTTTTTATCATTAATGGAATCATCAATATTTAGGGGTTCTTTTTGTTTAACAAAAGCATGGTGTTTGATATCATTTAAAACCGATCTTCTAGTATGAGTACCATCTTGGAAATCATTGATAACATTTTTTAAGGTATGGCCTTTAGATTCCACCCATGTCTTGGGTAGAGTTATAGATGGTTTTTCTCTTATAAATTCAATTTATTTAAAAGGATGTGGATTATTTAAGGTCAAATATTCTAGTTCAACCTCAAAATCATTAATTTAGGGATGAGGTTTTGAAAAATTCTCATAAAATTTGACTTGAATTAATTATTCCATGGTCTTTTTAATTTTATTAAAGACTTGGTACTCTTTACTTAAGTTATATTTGTAACGAACCAATGTTTAATTGTGATTTTTTTTCTTGAATAAATTATTGTTGTATAATATTATATAATATTATACACATACAAAATATAGAGAAACCAATAAAGACTTTATTTCATAACCAAATACTATTATTTTAATTAGCAATGAAACCAATTAAAATTCTAAAAATTACATCTAGAAAAAAATAGAAAATAAAAAATCTAAAATGGAAAAATATGAATTTCCCTAATCTACTATAATCGTCACACCACTACCAACACTATATAAAAGAATAAAAATATTTGTAAACCAATCAAAATCTTAATAAATGGAAATATAGAAGCTTGAGAGGAATTGAGTAAAATAATAAGTGAAATTATTAAGTGGTTTTTATAGGTGGTAAGGTAACCATTAGAATAGTAATGTGACTATTGGAATAGTAACCAAACCATTGGGAATAGTAATTTGACCGTTGGAAATAGTAACTTGATCATTAGAATAGTAATTTTACCCAAAAAAATAAATTGTGATATAAAATTATTTATCATTATTGATTTGTATAAATATAATTTTTATAATTTTTTAAAATTAAATATCATGATTAATTGTATAAATATAAGCATATTTTTAGTAAACAGTATTTTAAAGTATTTTGTAAAAATATTATTTTTATATTAAGAATTAAAATTACCTATTTTTAAAATTTATTTTGATAAAATGAATATAATTTTTGAAATAATCACATTGAAATTTTCTAAGGGTTTTTTTTAGGTAATTTTCTAAAATACCTAGATTTTTTGGTTGAATACTAAAGATAGAGTTTTTCACATAACTGGTGCATCTAAAATTACATCATTCATGATGTATTAATGACCTAAACCTTTCTAGAACTTTTTATTCGGCCATTATATATTTAATTTCGTAAATGAGTTATTAAAATATGGTAAAATTAATTTCCAAACCTAAAAATTACTTTCCAAATCTTAAAAATCAAAAGTATTAAATTAAAATATTATTTTCTCATTTTTCCCTATTTCCTTTTGATTAAAATAATAAATTAGAATTATAAAGTAAACCAGAGTCTTAAATTAATGTTATTTAATTTCAATATGGTTTATAATTTCAAAAAATCACTATTATAAGGTTTACCTTAGATATAATATTTTATTCAATATTTTATTCTAAAAATATCTATCTTCTCAAGTATAAATAACTCCCCTTACTTTCCTTGGAAAACCACTCCTCCCAATCATTACAAAGATCAATTTATACAAAAATTCTCCCTCTAAATCCCCTTATAATACTTAGGTAAATTCTAGAGTAATTCAACTCTAATCGCCAAGAGATTTACAGTGTCATATAAGAGAAGCTACGCCAAGGAAAAGAGTAAGTCTCTATTAACTCTTCCCTTTTTTCTTCTTATCTTTCTTATTTTTTCCAATTACTTTCAAAACCATATACTATAAAATTAATTATGCAATAATTTAACATTATATTAATGATTTAAAACTACTATAAGTATCATACTTATGACATAAATAAAATTTGAACTTTCCTTTCCCGCTCTCTTGACAATGTCCCATCAAAGGTCGGTTAACCACCAACGGAGACATTATAATTCGAATACTTATAACCATCATCATGGATAGATATTATGAATTATATATAATATATAAACATTTAATTCTAATTACTACATTCTTATGACATTAATTATACTCATTTATAAAAATTTTGAATGAAAATAGAGAAATCAATGCGAAATAAGAATTTTTTAAGGAAAACATGATATCAAATCACTTCCACTTCAACAAAGAAAATTAAGAAATATAATACAGTGATTATTATTTATAAATATTCACATAAATTAATATAATTAACTTTTGTATCAATGTTTTAATAAATCAATGTTTATTATTTAGGAGGCATAGAAGTGATGAAATAAAGTGGGAATTAAGGTAAGGGGATTCTCAAACCCAATTCCTTTTCTTTGGGTTATTTATCTTTCATGAAATATTTGGTATCAATATTCCTATAATTTTCCTTAAATGTATTTTATTTATTCTTAATTTTCTTTTGAGGAAATACATGTTTCGTACTTTATTATATGAAAAATATAAATATTTTCTCAAAGAACTCTTCTTTACAAAACACATTTTTTGACTCCTCTTAATTTGTTTCTTATTAACTCAAAATAATGATTATTATACCAAATATGTTTTCTCCATTTTAATTTTGAACCCTAATTTTATTCATGTAATCATTATTGATGAAATCTTTATTTAGCCCATTTCTTTTAATGGGTTAATTCATGACTATGATTGTAATATGTTCTTTGTGGCATGCATGATTATGTGAATGTTATGATATGACGGGTGGGCCCATAACTATATATCCCTCTAATGAATTGTGTAATGTAATGTATCTCATGATATGATGTGTACTATTCTTGAAAATGATTCTATATTTTTTTTACAATGATGATGTTATGATTATGCTCATATGTTATACGTGAACATGATGATGGATTTGTTAACAACTATGTATGGTATTTAACCACTAAGACATGATGTTTCATTTTTATACATTGCCGCATCCCAGGAAATTATCACATGTTTTCTTAATGATGTTGATTTTGATACTATGATTATTATTTTATGATTATGATTATGATTACCCTTGTTATATTGATTCATGTTCCTTATTCATCCTATTACTGGGATTTTATCTCACCACATTTATTAATGTATATCCTTATGTGATTATATATACTAAAGAGAATTTGATCCTTTAAAATGATAAAGAAGAAGTATTTAAATAAATGTTTATGTTTTATTATGTAAATTTTTTGCATAATACTAATTTTACCAAGACACTAAAACTTTTTATCATGGATTTTTAACTCTATTATTTTGTTTATCTTTAAAATAATGTAATAGTCATGTAAAAAAATAGGGTCTCTATAGTTGGTATTAGATAATAGTTTAGTTAATTTGGGAATCAGTATTAGATAATGTTAGTGAAAACCCTTAAAATAAGATGAGGTATATGTAAATATTCTATAATATTTATTTTAGAACAATGATAAACTGAGGTGAAAGGCGATGTCATGGGCGCTCTCAAATGAAGTGTGATTTTTTGGGTACTTGGGTGCAGTAGAGTGGCTGAACAAGGTCGTCTTTTAAAGGATAAAGTAATTTAAGACAACATATTAAAAGTATTTTAAAAACATAATTAAATAACTTAAATACACTACTTAAAAGTATGGGGCATTGTTTTTAATTTATAAAACTAGAATAAGTTTTATGGGAGAAGATTTTATTTTTTGTATTTTTTTTTGAAATGAAACTTTATTAATAAAACACAATAAGAAGATGTTTTTTTTTAGAAAATATTTTGAAAGGTGTAATCGATATAACTCTACCTCTTCACTCAATTATTTATCATTATCATTTAATTTAACATACACTTAATTATAATCCCCTAATTTTTAAACCCTAGAACCCAATGGGAGTTAACTTAACCACAAAGATGAAACTAATTAAACCCAAATCTAGCTTCAGAACATGAAATCACAGCACCCTAATTTGATTGATGTTCTTAGGTTAGCTTATTTTTAGTGGTTAATTAGAGCACTCATCCACTCTAAAAATGAGAATTAATTGATTTTAGGGAGTATAATTGAACTCTACAAATTTATCCCTTGTGTTCTTGTATTACCGATTAATATCACATTATGACAATTTACACAAATCTCAACCTCACGTGCTTTTGTGTCAATTTTTCAATTGCTTTATTAGTTTAATTTAAATATAAAACTAATTTAATAGATCATATTAAGTGAATTACAGTATCTCATTGATTCAAAATAAATGAATGAAGAAGGATATAGGTCGATTGATTACTAAAAATAACCAGTCTTTCATGGGCGGTGTAGTTATCGTAGAAACATATTGCATTTGCAAAGTTTTAGAGAGGGTATAACCCAATATTGTTTCTAATATTGACTACCAGACCAAAGATGAAGATTAAATAATAATATAATTGAACAAAATAGAATAAAATAAATAAATTTAAGTGTAACTAAGAAGTATATTACACAAACAAAAGTATTATAACGTGAAGAAGAAGAATAAGGCTTCGTCGAACAGATCCTTGATTCAAGAGCTACCCTTGATGAAATTGTTGGATAATTGGAGTGGATCAACACCTCCTCTGCCCTAAACTTCCTAATTCACGTCCCAAACCCTCAAAATGAGAAAAATACATATTTATATAGTAGATGGAAGGTTAGGCTACAAGTGGTTTCAAGTGTGAATGGAGAAATTCATCCAAATATTTTAATCCAACTTGGACCTCCGGTTTTACCCCTAAAATGCGTGATTAAGTTGTCCTTCCAAAAGGATGACATGTGCATAATTGGGTCCCATATCTTATCTCAAAAGTTGGACCAAATCCAAGCTTTTATGAAGAATATATTAAACAAATACAGAACTGATGTCCAAACTATCTTGTTCATCCCATATTTGCCTCCATGTCCCTTTTACATCCATCAAATGCATGATTTAGCTATAATGTCCTGAATGAAATATGTATTCCATTAATTAATAATATTTTTATAAAATTATAATTTAAATTAATACATATCAAAATATTTATGTCTGAAATTCTATAGTGAATTTTAAAGGGTAAAACTGGAATTTTCCCCCAATTTTTAAAAGAATGATCTAATCTCAAATATTTTTTAAATAAACATATTTAACACAATGTGAAGAAATTTTTCATTTATTATCAATAAAATATTCAACAAAATTTTGTTTTATCAACTCCCCCACACTTAACCTTTTGCACTGCTAGGAAAAACCACATATCATGTATTCGAAAAAATTATGACAAGATATGTATATTCAAATTTCTCAATCCACAGTGAAAATCTAGGAAAAGTAATAATCCCATAAAGATTAAATATTAATAAATTTTAAATTCATTGTCTCATAAATTGTGTCAAAAAAATATTCAATTATATTCATAATACTAATCATAGTGAAACAAGTCATGGGTCTACCATGTCACTAATTCTCCACATGTGTGTGTGTCAGCCATTCCAAGATCATAAATCCACCCTTTATTTAGTATATTTAGGTCAAGTAAAACAATTCTTCTTACGTGGTTTAATTCATAAAACCTATTATACATTCCATTGCAATCAAATTTCAAGACCCACTCACTTAATCATTCCTGAAATTCAAACCTTAAGCTCCTGACCTAGATATCCTCATATGTTGTACATTTTATCACTCCCCTCGTTTATTTTTTTTAAGTTTCACTTGGAACAAATCTCACACTCAACTTTAAACCCATGCCTGATTTCCTAACAACACTAATTGTAATAGTTATAATAAGATAAAATTTCGATGAAGAGTGGTTTTTGACCCATCCAAGACACAAGCCCTATATTTTTTTAGGGAGTAAAATAGTCGAATAACAGGTACACATGCATAGGTCAATTTGGTACCGTAATGAAACTGATCATAAGAGAAATGAACATTTGGATCAACCAATGAATTCATTTACCTAACTTTACTATACCTTCAATTGAGTAGGAAAAGTTTTAAAAATCATGGTTGAGTGAAAATTTGTGTGGAGAAATTAATAACGCCATTTACCATGAAAAAATATCACAAATAATGATGTTAAAATCTAAAAGGTTTCATAATGACACAATCATTTTTATCATCAATGACTTCAATTTTTATAAAAATAAACCCTTTATGATGGAATCCTACTCATGATTATAATTCTATAAATGAATTTTGAAAACATTTATTTTCTATATGTTCCACATGATAATGTTACATGATATATTTGTTTTTTTCTAGTTTTTTTTAATTTCAACAAAAAATTTAATAGAAAATACACACAAAACATAAAAATGAAATTCCTAAATATCTACACCAAAAAAATTTCCCCTCCACCACACTTAAAATATTGCATTGTATTCAATCTGAACCTATGAGATGATACATGCACATGAAATGTATAATTTTTAATAGGACAATGAATAAAAAAATGAAAAGGTTATGAACAGTCTGATATGATCAAGTGATTATGGGGTCATGCAGTGTGATGAAATCCACTGCATTAGTAGAAAGTACCTCAATGTATTTCTTCCAATGTTGCATGTTGACTGTAAATATCTTTCTAGTGTCCTCTTATGTGATCTTCACTGCACCATAAGGAAAAACACTAGATACAATATAAGTACCTAACCATTTGGAATGTAACGTACCAGTCATTAGCTTTAGTCGTGAACTGTAGAGAAGGACTTTCTCTCTAACATGAAACTCCCTCTGTTGGATCATTATATCATGACCTACTTTTGATCTTTCCTTGTAGAACCTTGAGTTATCATATGAAGACAATAGAATCTATTCAAGCTCTTGAATTTGCAGCTTCCTTTGGATTCCATATGGGGCCAAATCCATGTTTTATTTCTTTATATCCCAATAATCATGATTCTCAACTTCCATAGGGAGATGATACGGTTTCCCAAAAACAATCTGAAATGAGGACATACCAATGGGTGTCTTGTATTCTATCCTATAATCCCAAAGTGAATCGTCTAAGCGCTTGCTTCAATTCTTCCTATTCAGCTACACGGTTTTCTCCAAAATTTGTTTCAACTCATGATTTGAGACCTTAGCTTGACCATTTTTTTGGGGTGGTATGGTGTTGATGTTTTGTGTGTCACCCCATACTTTCAAAGGAGGAAAGCCAAATTCCTATTGTAGAAGTGTGTCCCTTGGTCACAGATGATGGCCCTTGGTACTCCAAACCTACAAATAATCTATGTCTTGACAAAGTCCACAACAACATGAGAATCATCAGTCCTAGTGGCCTTGGCCTCCACTCATTTCCCCACATAATCAACAGAAACCAAAATAAACAAGAAACCATATAAAATTAGAAAAATAACCATAAAATCAATTCCCCAAACGTAAAAAATCTTTCAAAATAATATGGGCTATTGGGGCATCTTTTTTCTCCTAGAAATGTTTCCAGTGTGTTGAGGATGTGAGCACGACTTGAAAAACACATGAGAATCATGGAATAAGCTAGGCCAATATAATCCATAGTCTAAGACTTTTCGAGTTGTCCGTTGGGGTCCAAAGTGTCCACCACAAGCAAGTGTATGACAAAAATGTAAAACAGACTCAAAATTATGATCAGGAGAACACCTCCTAATAACTTGATCACTACACATGGACTAGAGGTATGGATCATCCCAAACAAAAAATCTTGACTCGCTCTTTAACTTTTTTAATTGATGTTTCTTTAAATTTTTAGGGATTTCGGATGCAACAAGGTAGTTCACAAAATCATCATACCAATGATGCGTACCTAAGATTGAATAAAGATGATCATCGGGGAATGTGTCTTGAAGTGGTACTTGGTCTAAGGTGTCATCCTCAAGTGTGTGAGTTATCCTACTCATGTGGTCCTCCACCATGTTTTTTGAACCCTTCTTATCCTTTATCTCAATATCAAATTCCTAAAGAAGGAGCATCCATCATATTAGTCTGGGTTTTGCATCTTTTTTCTTCAAGAGGCGCCTTAGAGCTGTATGGTCAGAAAAAACAACTACTTTAGATCCCAATAAATATGAATGGAATTTATTTAAATCAAATATAATGGAAGGAAACTCTTTTTTCGTGGTTTTTTATTTTGATTGGGATGAATCTAGTGTCATCGATGCATAAGCAATCACATGTGAATGTACCTCCACCATTTGATATAAGACACCTCTAACCGCGAAGATGGAGGTGTCACACATAATCTCAAAAGGAAGCTCCCACTGTGGGGGATGTATGATTAGTGGAGTGGTTAGAAACTTATTTATCTCATCAAAAAAAGTAATACAAGAATTATCAAACACAAAATCAAAATATTTTTTAAGTAATTGTGACATAGGAAGAGCAATCTTACTAAAATATTTGATAAAGCACCAATAAAATCCTTTATTCCATATTAAAGATCTAACATCACACACACATGAAGGATGGGGTAAGGATGAAATAATATCTACCTTATATTTATCAACCTTTATCCCATGTTTTGACACTACATTCCCTAAGATAGTTTCATGCTCTACCATAAAATGACACTTTTAAAAGTTAAAGACCATATTCTTCTCAATACAATGATTAAAAACCTTTCCCAAATTAAAGATACAATCATCAAATGAATACCCATACACTGTAAAATCATCCATAAATACCTTCATGCAGGTCTCAATGAAATCTGAAAAAATACTCGCCATGCATCTCTAAAAGGTACCTGGGGCATTGCAAAGTCTAAATGGAATCCTTCGGTAGGAAAACATACCAAATGGACAAGTAAATATTTTCTTCTCCTAATACTCTAAAGAAATAGAAACCTGAAAATATCCAAAAAATATATCTAATAAATAATATTTTGTTTTCCTAGCTAGTCTCTCGAGAATTTGATCAATAAATGGGAGGGGGAAATGGTCCTTGTGAGTGGACTGATTTAGTTTCTAATAATCAATACATAAATGCCAACTGTTTTTCACCCTCATCGGAACTAACTCCTCTTTATCATTTTTAGCAACAATAAAATCACTTTTCTTTGGCACAACCTAAATAGGACTCACTCACTGAGAATCTGAAATATGATAAATTATACCTGCCTCAAACAATTTTTCAAAAACTTTTTTAACAACTTCCTTAGGGTTTGGATTGATTCTCCTTTATTGTTTCCTAACTGTTTTATCCCCATCCTCCAAAATAATACTATGCATTAAAATGGAGGGGTTAATACCTGATATGTCACCCAAGGTCCACTCAATCTCCCTAATTTTCTCCCTCTAAAGACTTAAAAAAAATTATTCATTTTAAAATGGGAGATCTTTAGCAATGATAACAGGTAATCTCTCACCACTCAACAAGTACGAGTATTTCAGATTTGATGGCAATGGATTGATTTCTAATGAAGGGGTGATGTATAGATGGAGACGGTTAAGGAACTGAAATATGTGCACAAATAACATCAGTATTAGAATAGACATCATCAAAATCAGAGAATGGTTCATCAAATCTATCAGCACACTCAACACCCATGTCATAATCAGATTAAAAATGATCAAAATCAGAATATGAATCCATTTCAAAATCAAATATAAGAGAGTTTTGTGAATTATAAAAAAGTGTGGAAGTGCTCTTAGACATAAAACTAGAACAAAAACTCCTAATCTCCCTAATCATAGGACAATTAAAATCCATGTGGTTTTTACTTTGTGGTTCAAACTAAGAGATAAGAAAAGTAGAATGGTCTTCTGAGCGGTACTTCATGGATTCCATGACATTAAATATCAAAAATTCATCTCAAAACCTCCATGTAAAATGTACCCTCATTGAAATTTATGATTTTTTTTCATAGTTTTGATGAAGGTTCTACCAAAGACAATGGGAGCACAAGAACTTACCTAATCATCCTTCATGCTAAGCATGTAAAAATATTTTGGAGATATCATGTATCTTATCTGAACAAGTAAATCCTCAAGTACTCCCACTGGATATGTTGTATCTCTATTCACCAACAGCACCACTACACTCATCGTCTTTAACTCACCAACCTATAAATAATAAAATACAGAGTGAGGTGTCACATTTATTGAATCACCTAAATCACAAAGAGTATCAGAAAAGTGTAACTCTTCTATGGTGCATTGGATGGTGAATGTCCCCCAAGTCCTTGAACTTTTTCGACATTGCTGGAGTTGGTGTAATGAGTGCTAACACATTCCTTCCAATAATGATCCTCTCATTTCTCTTAAGACCTATTTGATTGGTACAAAGTTCTTTTAAAAATATCAAATACCTTTGGATTTTTTTGATGGCTTCAATAAGGGGGGTGTTTATCTCTGCACACTTGAATATGTCCAAAACCTCTTTTTTCATTGCCTCTTCAGCCATATTCTTGGTCCGTACTACTATGTTTGGTAATGTAAGGGGTTTAAGAGGAATATAATCAATATTTTTCTTACCTTTATCTTTCTCCTTGGGTTACTTGTCAGTTGTTGTGGAATGAGGCTTATCTAAGTCTGATGTGAATCCCAGTGGAATAATTTGTGTAGATGTATCAGTTGTTTGGTTCCTGCTTCTCAATGTGATGGCACTGAAATTCCCCATTGTATTTGGAGTAGGTTGGGAAGTTATATTTCTATAATTCTTACTTACCAGTTCAGGGAGGAAAGTGGAAATGTGGCTCATTTAAGTCTTCAACTCTCTCAACTCTGAACCTTGACTCTTCAGCTCATTCTGTTGATTAAGAACAATTTGTTTCAAAATTTAATCAGTGTTAGAATTTAACATGGGTGGGGGATTCCCTTGTTGTTTACTTATTGATTCTTGGGCTTCAAATCTCCTTTGGGGTTGTTGGAAACCCTACTGGTAAGGTGGAGGCTACTGGAAGTTTTTTTAAAAAGGGGGCCTTTGTTGTTGTCCAGAGCCATACCACATGTCGAATTTATCCTTCCACCCTTGGTTGTCTGTTGGTGAAAAGGAATCATAATTATTTTGTGGATGTGGTTATTGTTTCTAATGATATGGTATCCCAAGGAATATTATTGCACAATCCTTTGTCTCATATAATTGGGGGAAATAGTTAGTTGGGTGGTATGTTTCAATGAAAATGCCACATACAATCACAGGAGTGGGTGGGGGTGTATTTTGAGCCAAAGAGATCTGTCTCACCATAGTGGTCAATTATTTCAACTTGGTATCAATTAAATGACTCTCAATAGAATAATGACTTACCTGATGTACTCCTCCAACATGCAATGTACCTTGATCGCCAAATTGATGGGAGTTTTATGCCAAATTGACAATCAATGAATGTGTGGCTACTGGTGTTTTTTCCACCAATTCTCCTCTATATGCGGCATCCACCATGATCCTCTCCATAGGTGTGATTCCTTTATAGAAGTATTGGATGAGTATTTTCTCACTAATTTGGTGATGTGGGAAGCTTGCACATAACTTCTTGAAATCGATCCCAAAACTCATACATTGACTTACCTTGTGCTTTCTTGATCCGTAAGAGCTCTTTGCGAATGGAAGTGGTTATTTATGCTGGAAATAATCTCTACAATAAAAGATGTTTCAAATAATTCCAACAAGTTACATATTCAGGTTGTAAATAATACATCCAATCCTTTGCATCTCCATCAAGTGAAAATGGGAATGCTCTTAGTTTTATTTGATCTTCAGAGAAATTTCTTTGTTTATAGGTTGATAAAACCACATAAAATTATTTTAAATGTTTGTTTGGTTCCTGACCAAATACCCCATGAAACTTTAGAAGAAGGTGAATTAATCCAGATTTCAGTTCAAAGTCCAATTCGAGATTTGGGTATGCAATATAATTTGGTTGATAATTATTGTTTGGTGCATCCAATTATTGAATGGTCTTATTAAGTTTATTTTTATTGTTTTAATAAATTAGTTCTTACTTTAAGATTTATTTAGATGTGTTTCCAATTTCCATGTTCTCGGAATGGAGAAATTCTCCAAGTGGTTGAATGTTGAAACTTCCTATAAACTGAGAATGTCTAATTTGATCCCTAAGGTTGCATTCAATCTTAGGATCAAGATCTAAGAGATATTTTGTATTAGTTCATGTCATAAATAATATAAAATTGAAAAGAAGAAAAGTGGAACATAATAAAATAAAAATGATAAGTATGAGTTGATGGTCCAAAAATAAGAAAAAGAAAAAAACAAAAGAAGAAGAAAAATTTAGATTGGGTAAAGAAGGAATAAAGGATAGAAGAAGAGAATAAAATGAAAAATAAAAGGAATACCTATAAATGGTTGAAATAATTAATTTTCGCCCATTTAATGGAACTAATTTTAAAGGCCCTGTCTTGGGCGCTTTCAAATGATGTTCAAATTAAGTTATTTAGATGCAGCAGAGTGGTTGACCAAGGTCGCCTCTCAAAGGAGGAAGTAATTTTAGACAACATATTGAAGGTATTTTAAAAATAAAATTAAATAACTTAAACACACTACTTTAAAGTATGGTGGGTTTGTCGTTTATAAAACTAGAATAATTTTTCTAGAATAATATTGTAATTTTTTTTTGAAATGAAACTTGATTAATAAAACACAATGAGAAGATGTTTTTTTTAGAAAATATTTTAAAATGAATAATCGGTCTAACTCTACCTATTAACTAAATTATTTATCATTATAATTTAAATTAAAATCCACTTAATTATAATATACTAATTTTTTAACTATCAAACCCTATAGGAGTTAACTTAACCACAAAGATGAAATTACTTAAACACAAGGCTAGCTTCAGAACATGCAATCGCCGCACCCTGATTTGATTAATGTTCTTAGGTTATCTTATGGTCAGTGGTTAATAAGATCACATATCCACTCTATAAATTAGGATTAATTGATTTTAGGGATTATATTTTAACTCTACAAATTTATCCCTTGTGGTCTTTTACTAGTGATTTATATCGCACTATCACAATTTACACAAATCTCAACCTCGCGTGTTTTTTGTGTCAATTGTTCAATTTCTTTATAAGTTTAATTTAAATTAAAAAATAAATTAATGTATCATATTAAGTGAATTAAATTATCTCATTTATTCAAAATAAAATGAATACATAAGGATAGAGGTCGATAGATTACAAAAAAGAACTACACTTTCATGGGTACTGCAGTCATCATAGAAACGTATTGCATTTGCAAAGGTTTAGAGAGGGTATAACCCAATATCATTTATACTCTTGATTTCCAGCCCAAATTGGAATATTAAAGAGTAAGATAATTGAATAAAATAGAAGAAAACAAAAGAAATTTAAGTTTAACAAAGAAGTATATTACACAAAAAAGAGTATTACAACATGAATAAGAAGAAGAAGGCTTCATCGAAGGGATCCTTTCTTCAAGTGATACCCTTGTTAAAATGGTTGGATAATTTAAGTGGATCTACTCTTCCACTACCCTAAACTTTATAATTCATGTTCCAAACCCTCCAAGTGATAAAAATACATATTTATAGAGTGGATAGGAGGCTAGGTTATAAGTGGTTTCAAGTGTGAATGGTGAAATTCTTCCAAATATTTATAAGACAATTTGAACTGCATTTTTGACCTCTAAAACGCATGATTCAACTGTGCTTCCATAAGGATGAAATGTGCGGAATTGGGTCCCCGATCTCCCCTCATAATATGGGCCAAATCCAAGCTTTTATGAAGATGATATGACCCAAATACATAACTGATGTCCACACTGGCGGTTCCAGCCCATCTTTGACTTCATGTCCCTTTTAAACCCTTCAAATACACAATTTAGCGCTAATGTCCTGAATTAAAGTGGTATACCATTAATTAAAAAATATATTTAGAAACGTTTGAGTTCAAATAACACATATAAAAATATTTAGATCTGAAATGCTATAGTGAATTTTAATGGATAAAACTGTAATTTTCACCAAATTTTCAAATGAAGGATCTAATCCCAAATATTTTATAAACAAACATATTTAACACAATGTGAGGAAATTTTGTCATTTATTATCAATAAAATATTCAAAAAAATGTGTTTTATCAACAGGGATACAATAATATATTCTTTTAGAGTTAATTAAAAAAATAGAAAATTATTTATTACTTATTGACTTATGTTTCACTCAAACATTTTTTATTTTATAAAATGGTGGGAACTAGGATAAAATAGGACAAAAACCCATGTAATGGACAATTTAAAAACTTCTAAAAATAAATCCTCAATTACATGGTATTTGGAGTTAAAAAAATCATGAATATGCTACCCCTTTGTCTCAGGCTTTGAATAATAACATGAACCATGTGGAGCATCCACCTTCACCCAAGAAAGAGAAACTACCAATTAAGTCTTTTATGTGTCAATGACCAGCAATGTTTAGTGGAACTTCTGATCCACTTATCTCAAAATATTTGGTTAACTCAATAGAGAATATATTTTATGTGATCCATTATTATGAGAAGGAGAAGGTGACTCTTTTATTTATCATTTAGATGGATAAGTTGATAAATGGTTGGAATTGATAAAGAACACCAACCTAAAGGATGAAATGGAAGAGATAGAGTGGGAATACTTTAGAAAAAGAGTTATTACGAAGTATTTACCTTGAAATCTTTGTAAAAATATAGAGAGATAATTTATATAGATGAAGAAAAAGGAATGTGAATCTACCATGTCTTAAGAGGAAAACTTCACAAGGCTTGTAAAATATACCTCAGGTTATAATAAAAAATTATAGAAAAATAGATAGATTTTTTAGTGGTTTAAAACCACACCTTCTAAAGGATCTAGCTATCTGAGGCTTTCAGAGTTATGAAGAAGTGGTTTGATGTGCTCTCAATGTATAAATGGATTTCATAGAATGGTCCAATGGTTATGGTGGTAAAAAGATAAGAATGGAGTTTCAAGCTGGTGAGTTAAATGAAAAGGGATGAAAGAGGGTCTAACTACCCATATTTAAAAATGTGGGAAGAAAAATCATGGAAATTGTCTCAAAGGAATGGGTAAATGATTCAAGTGTGAGATAGAAGGCCTCCAAGCTCAGGAATTTCAAAGAGACATGAAGAATCTGGCCAACATGATTGAGGAAAGGAGGGAACCTCCTGATGCACCACCCATGGATCAATGCTTCAACTATAGGGAGAAAGTTTATTATGCAATCTAGTGAACTAAACCTAGAGTCCTTGAGGGTAATAAATTTCAGGAGACACAAAAACTGAAGGAGAAAGGGAGATCTTATTCTATCACTACTACTAAAGTGGAGAAAGAAAAAAAAGTAATACAAGGTACAATTCCTATTCACTCGAGAATATTAAAAATTCTTATTTGATTCTAGTTTTATGTATTCCTTTATATATTTCAAGTTTTCTAGAACAATTGGATCAAATTCCTAATATATTGAAGTAGATATATCTGTAAAAACACATAGGGATGCAATCATTTAAACCCAACTATTAGGATATTCTCATATAAGCGTATGTGGAAAGATTCTTACATAAAATCTTGAATTAATTCCTTTGGTGTAATTCAACACTATATTTGGCATTGATTGGCTCTCATTATATAGAGAACACATCAACATTCAGGATAATGAAATATATTTTCCTATTCTAAACCATCCCATGCTTCAATAAAAATGCAATGAAGATCATGAATCTATTTTAGAAACTCCCTCAATGGTATGTGTGTTGATATCCTATGAAGAAAAATTCCTTTCACAAATGGTTTAGTCAAAGTAAGGTATCAACCTGGAGAAAATATCCATTGTTAGGGAACACACTAATTTATTTCTTAAAGAGTTACCAGGACATCCCCCAAATTGTGAGCTATAGTTCTCAATAGAGAATGTTCTTAGAGCCACTCTTATCTCAAAATGACCCTACAGGATGGCCCCAATCAAATTTACGGAGTTAAAGAAGTAGCTTTAAGAGAATTTAAACAAAGGGTTTATATTCCCTACTATATCACCTTAGGGTGCATCAGTTCTCTTTTTCAAGAAGAAGTATGGATCAATGCAGCTATATATATATTATCGAGAGCTCAACACGATCTCCATAAAGAATAGGTATCCACTTCCAAGGATTTATGACTTGTTTGATCAACTATGAGGAGTACAGTACTTCTCAAAGGTGGATCTTCATTCTCGATGTCATCAACTAAAGGGGGATAAGGAATATATTCAAAAGATAGCTTTCCGTATAAGTTATAGGCACTATTAGTTCATATTTATTCCCTTTAGACTTACTAATTCCTCTACAATCTTCATGTATTTGATGAATATAGTCTTTAGAGACTACCTCAATAAATTTTTGGTAGTTTTTTTCAATTATACTCTCATTTACTCTAAGATAAAGGAGGAACATGAAGGGAATATAAGGATTGTATCGGTGACATTAAAAAAGGATAAAATATATGATAAGTTTAGAAAGTGTGACTTTTGGATGTAGCAAGTCGCAGATTTGGGGAATGTGATCATAAGTGAGGGAATTTATGTGGACCCTTCAAAGACAAAGGCAATTGAGGAATAGCGCAGACCCACTAGTGTCATGGAAGTCCATAGTTTTATAGATTATCTAGGTACTACCGACATTTATTGAGAAACTTCTCATGATTTTCTATCCTGATAACTAAGTTAACACAGAAAGTTTTCAAGTATGTCTAGATAGAATAATGTGAGGAAAGATTTAATTATATTAAGAAGAGCCTAATCACTATTACTATATTTACACTACCAACAAGTGGAGAAGGTTTTTTTATATACAATGATTCTTAAAAGAAGGGATTGGGTTGTTTATTCATGTATAATGATAAATTGATAGCCTATGCCTCACAAAAATTTAAGATCCATGAGAAGAACGACCCAACACATGATCTAGAGTTAGAAGCTATGACCTTTTCACTAAATATTTAATGGCACTATCTATATGGTGAGAAGTGTAACATATATACTGATCATAAGAGTCTAAATTATATATTCACATAGTAGGATCTAAACATGCATCAAAGAATATGGTTTGATCTAATAAAGTACTATGATTTCTCTATTCACTTCCAAATGGTAAAGGAAAACAAGGTACCTGGTTCTCCTAGAAGAGGAGAGCATGATACTATATCCATGATGTGAATGGATGAAAACTATATCTTATTGGATATAAAAAGGATGGATCTTAAAATCATAATGGAATTGAATACATCCATCCTTTTCCAAATTATTACACAACTATCTATCCAATAGAAGATCAAGGAGGTGAAAAGGAAAGATTTAGAGCTTCAAAAGAAGGTTAAAACTGTAAAGGAAGGGAAGATACATGAGTTCCACATTGATGGTGGTGGTGTGATTTGGTTTGGAATGAGGATTTTTGTTCATTAATCACTTGAGATAAAGAAGGATCTATCAGATAATGTGTATATCTCATCTTTCTCTATCCATATTAGAAGTATTAAGATATATCATGATCTTAGAGAACACTTCTGGTGGAACAACATGAAGAAGGAGATTTTGGAGTATATCTCATAGTTTTTTTATGTCATCAAGTTAAATTATGGGAAAAGTTCAAAGGTATGATGTAATCATTTCCTATACCAATGTGTAAATGGGATAATGTCACTATGTACTTTTTCAATGATCTCCCGAAAACATGTAAAGAAACAATGCGATATGGTTTTTGGTGGATTGACTCAGAAAGACTACCCACTTAATCATTATTTGGGGAGATTTCTCACTTGAACAACTTGCCAATATATATGTGAAGTAAGTGATGAGGTTGTAGGGGGTTCTAATTTTTCTCATATTTGATCATGATCTGAGGTTCACCACTAAATTCTAGAGAATTATTCAACATGCTTTGAGTACTAAATTGAATTTTAGCATAGCCTATCACCCCCAAACTGATAGAAAAATAAAAAGGACTATCCAGATGCTTAAGTAAATTATAATAGCCTACTCAATGGAATTAAAAGGTGGATGAGATCAACATCTATCATTGGTTGAGTTCTTATATAATAACAGCTTCCACTCGAGTATTCCAATGGCTCTATATTAATCTTTATATGGGAATGGATGTATAACTCCAACAAGTTCAAATGAAGTTGGGTAAGAAACTACTTGGACATGATCTTTGGAAAGAAATGATAGATAAGGTTCAATCCATCCAAAAAAATATAAAATATGCTCTGAGTCGGAAAAAGAGCTATGCTGACAACTATTGAAGGGACTTGGAGTTTGATGTTGGAGGCAAATTTTTACTTCGAATATCACTATGGAAGAGAGTTATGTGGTTTGGAAAGAAATATAATACCATCCCAAGGAACATTGGCCACTTTGAGATCCTTGATCACATTGAAGTAGTGGCATATCCGCTTTCACTTCCACCAAGTATGGAACAAGTTTGTGATGTGTTCCATGAATCACTCCTAAGGAAGTATATACATGATCCATCGCATGTATTGAATCTATAGATGCTAAACCTAGAAAATAACCTCTTATATAAAGAATATTCGGTGAATATCTTGGACCATACAGACAAAGTTTTATGCAACAATACAAATCACCTTATTAAATGTGTTTTGGAGAACCATACGTATGAAGAGGAAAATTGGGAACCAGAAAAAGCAATGAAATAAAATTACCCTCATCTATTCTCAATCAAGAATATTAGTTGAAATTTCAGGGATAAATTTTCTAAAGGGGGGGATGTAAAGTCCCAATGTATACTAGTAATATTTTTATCCTAAATAAATGTGTGTTGTATTATATTATATAATATTATACACATGAAAAATATAGAGAAACCAAAAAATAATTTATTTCAATAATAAATATGGTTACATTAATCAGTAATGAACCCAATTTAAATTCCAAACATTAAAACTAGAAAAAAAATAGAAAATAGAAAATCTAAAATGGGAAAATATGGATTTCCCCAATCCACTAGAATCATCTCCCCTACTTCCAATACTATAAAAAAGAAAAAAAATATTAGTAAAACAATAAATATATTAGTGAATGGAAATATATAACCTTTTGAGAAATTTATTTAAAAATTATTTGAAATAATTTAGTTGTATTTATATGAGGTAATGTGACCATTGGAATAGTAGCCTCACTATTGGGAATAGTAACATGATCATTGGAATAGTAATTTTACCCAAAAATAATACATTTTGATATAAATAATAGTTATCAATATTAATTTATATAAATATAAATTTTATAATTCTAAAAAAATCAGGACTAAAAACTCAAAGAAAATAAGCACATTCTTATTAAACTGTATTTAAATTATTTGGTAAAAATAATTATTTTTATATTAAAAATTAAATTTACCTATTTTATAAATTTATTTTGATAAAATGAATATAATTTTGTAAATGATTTCATTGAAATTTTTCAAGGGTGATTTTTTGTAATTTTCTAAAATACTTCATTTTTCAGGTGAATAGTAAAAATACAGTTTTTCACATAACTAGTGTATCTTAAATTACATAATTCATGATGTATTAATGAAATAAACATTTATATAAATTATTTTTAGGACATTATATATTTAGTTTCATAAATTATTGATTAAAATATGATAAAGTAAATTTCAAAATCTAAAAATTACTTTCTAAATCCTAAAAATCTAAAGTATTACATTAAAATGTTATTTTATCATTTTTTCCACCTTTTATTTTGATTAAACTAATAAATTTGAATTATAAAGTTAAAAAAATTCTTAAATTCATCTTATTTAATTCAAATATGATTTATATTTTCAGTAAAATCACTATTAAAAGGTTAATCATGGATATAATATTTCATTAAATATTTTATTCTAAAAATACCCTTCTCCTCAAGTATAAATAACCCCCCTCCCTTACCTTGGAATACTAGTCCTATAAATCCTTAAAAATACTAATATATTCCCAAAAACTACCTCTCAATTCCCTTAGAATAATTAAGTAAATTCTAGATTAATCCAACTCCAATCACGAAGGGAGTTATAGTGTCATACAAGAGAAGTTATACCGAGGAAAAGAGTAAGTCTCTATTAACTCTTCCCTTTTTTATTTTTCTCTTTTTATTTTCCAAATTCCTTTAAAAATCATATAATATAAAATTAATTATTAATTAATTTATCATTATATTAATTAATTTAACCTATACTTAGGACATATATAAAATTTGAACTTCCATTTCCCACTCTCCCGACAATGTCCTGTCAAAGGTTGGTTAACCACCTACGGAGACATTGCCATGACAACACTTAAAACCATAATCATGGATAGATATTATTAATTATATATAATATATAAACATGTAATTCTATATATTATAATATTTTTAAATTAATTATACTCATTTATAACAACTTTAAATGAAAATAGAGAAATCGATGCGAAACAGGAAATTTTTAAGAAAAACATGATATCAGATCACCTCTACTTCCACAAATAAAATTAAGAAATATAATGAAATTATTATAATTGATAAATAGTAACATAAATTAAAATAATTAATATCTGAAAAAATGTTTTAATAAATCTAATTTTATTATTCAGGTAGCGTAAAAGTGATGAAATAAAGCAAGAGTTAAGGTAAAAAGATTCTTGAATTGAATTCATTTTCTTTAGGTTATTACTATTTCATGAAATATTTGGTATGAATATTCCTATAATTTTCCTTAAATATAATTTATTTATTATTCCCTTTTATTTTGATTACATACATGTTTTCTACTTGATTATATAAAAAATATCAATATTTTCCAAAAGAACTCTACTTTCCAAAACACATTTTTGATGCCTCTTGAGTTGTTTCCTATTGAATAAAAATTTATTATTCTTTTACAAAATGTGTTTTACCACTTTTAATTTGGAAATCCAAGTTTATTAATAAAATTTTGATTGATTAAATCCTTATGAAACATATTCCTTTCCATGGGTTAATTCCTGACTATGATTGTAATATGTTCTATATGGCATGCATGATTATGTATGTGTTATAATGTGATGTTTGGGATCATAATTATATATCCCTCCAATGCATTGGGTAATGTGATGTATCTCATGATATTATTTGTATTATGCATGAACATGATTCTATATTTTTTCACAATGATTTTTTTATGATTATGTGCATTTGTTATGTGTGAACATAATACTAGATTTAACCACAACTATGTGTGATATTTGACCACTAAGATATGATGATTCATTTTTATTCATTGCCACAATCCATTCCATTATTACATGTTTCCTTTATGAAGTTAATTTTTATCCTATTCTTATGATATGATGATGATTGTGCTGACCCTTTTTATATTGATTCATATTCCTTACTCATCCTCTTACTAGGCTTTCAGCTCACCCCTTTCAATGATTTATATCCTTAGGTGATTACATGTACTAAGGAGAAGACAAGATTTTAAAAAGGATAAAAAAAGGATTTAAATATATTTTTTATTATGTACAAGTTATGTATAAGCCTAATTTTCCCAAAACATTAAACCTTTGGATATTGGATTTATAACGATGTTATACTTTTTATCTTTAAAATGATGTAATATTCATATAATAAAAAGTACGGTCACTATAAGAGTACCTAATAAAAATAACATAAATGGATTTAGAGTTAAACTTTCCTCAGAAATATTCAGTGTTAAGAATATAGAATTTACATCCAACCACTTTAAATTAGAAAAATTTAGGTTTCTTATTTTCCAAATATCATAGGGGTATTTTAAAGGAAGGATATTATGAGAACATGGTTCAAGTTATAATAATCATATTGAATGAAATAGCCAAAAAAATATTTTGGGAGTTTAAATTAATTTAATATAGTTCTTGTAATGTCCTGTAGATATCGATTTCATCTTTCAACAACCCATTTTGATAAGGGTTGTTTAGAGTGGAATAAGAATGATTATAACCTTGTGAAGTACAAATTTAATGAATATATTTTGTTTTGAACACTCCCTCATGATCACCCTAAATTAATATGATCTTATAACCTTTTATATTTTCTAATTTCTTGGTAAATTTAATAAAGATTTTACATTCATCATTTTTATGATACAAGAAAAAAACTCATGTAAATATTTTATAATCATCAATAATTATGAACATATAAGATTTAACTATAATACTTATAGCTTAGGTTGGTCCAAAAAGATTAATCTGAATAATATCCAGGGCCTTATATTTGGATAATTATTTTTTATATTTAAAAAAAAAATTCATGGTTTATTGGGTTAGAAAGATCCACACACAACATTATTTTTGAAATGAAGTTTAGGTAAATATTGTATTATATGATTATGTTTGAATTTGAAAAGTGTGTGTGTGGTATAATGACTAATGAGACTATACTAAATCCATTACTCAATATCTTATGTACTCAAAAATTTAACTTTTTTAATTTTAATATATATTAAATCAATAACATGACATTTTTAAGACAATAAGTTGAAAATAAAACATTTCCTTTGGAATCAAAAACTTTACAAAAATAATTTTTATAAGTGTCTTTAAAACCATTGTCACATAATTAATTAATACTTAGAAAATATTTTTTTAACCATTAAAAAATAAAACATATTTTATAATAGTGAAATGTGAAAAACCGATAGTACATATACTAGTGATATTACTCCTTGAGTTATCACCAAAACTGACATGGCCTCCATCAAGATTTTTAAGATGGTTAAAATCAGATCAGTCACTACACATGTGTCTTGAGCACCCAATATCCTTGTACCATGTGGCTCCTTCTCATCTTATCTTTAAACATTTTTCCAATAAAATAATCAAGAAAATAAAGACTTTGGTACCCATATATTGGATCCGCAGGTGTTAGCTAAAATAAATTTTGGAAACCATATTGTTTTGAATAAGATATTATAAACAAATTATTACAAGATATATAACCTCTTTTGGGTGTTCCATAATGAAAATTTTTAAAATAAAATTCATAAATAAAATTCCCAATTTTAAGAAATATATATATATATATATATATTGAGACCATAATCTCTCAAAAGTGGCATTTTTAGAGGTGATATATTTATTTTAAAATCCAAACCCATAACAATTTTTCACATGATTTTTGCAACCCAAAATTTTATTCAAATTTTTTTCATCTTGGGTGAACTTATAAATAGAATCCATAAGGTATTTAATTATAGATTATAATTTTTAAACATTGGGTTTATCCCTTAATTTTATAAATAACTCCTCTGTCTCTTTTTTTAGTTGATCCCTTTAAAAAACTTATTGATTATAATTTTTTTAATTTCCGTGAATTTATAGTTGAGTTCACAAAAACCTTCCTCAATTTCAACTCTAGTATATTTAATATCTTCATAATTTAAATTACTTGAATAAATATAGGAAGATTGAGAATTTTTATCATCATCTAACTCAGTTTTTTTCCATGATATATTTTTCACAGTCATCATTTGATTCGGTTGAGGTGAGGAAATATTCACTTGCACTCCATATAGAAACCTTAAAGGATTTATTTCTTTAATTGTTCTCCTTCGTATTATTTTTAAATTTAAGCTACTCCAGTTTGATGTGTCCCTTATTTTTTTTATTCAAAGAAAGTTACCTCTACTTATGATGGAAATATTTCTTATTTCTCATGAATCTTTTCATCTTATTGACTGGGCTCAAAATATTCTCATCACAATCAAAAGAATTGTTATTTATTTTCTTAAAGGTAATAGTATTATTTTCTTGTACTTCATTGATTCCTTTTTGTCTTTTCACTTCATGGTAATCTCATTGGTAATGCAATAACCAAATAGTTATTTCACAAACATGTTCTTAATGTGCTTTTTTTATGAATTAGTGATACCTTTGATACCAAAGAACTTGGGAAAACCCAAAGTATCTTCTTCATGATCATTTATATAGAAATATAATCAATAAGTTATTTTATACCATTTCAAATATTCATAAATATAGTAAACATGTCAGTAATTTATTTAATAGAATGCATTATAAAACTTTCAAAATCTTGATGATACATATCAATTCTAGAATCCTTGGATTTATTAGTGTCTTAAATATTTACTTAAATCAATTTCCAAATTTAATTAAAAGTTTTACATGTGGAAATAGAATTAAATTCATTAAAATCTAAACCATAATGAAGATAATTCATGTCTCTTCCATCAATTTAAAATTCCAAAATATCATCAAGATTCCATTTGTCCTCTGATTCTTTAGAGGGTGTGTAACCATGCATAACAATTTTCCAAAAACCATAACCAATGCTTCTAAGAAAAGTATACATGTGGGTTTTCCAATAACTATAATTTGATCCATTAAAGAATTGATCTCAACCCATGGAGTTTTATTTGGGACCACCTTGGGTATTAGAGTGAGAATCCATCTTTTATGGATAGTTCCTTAAAATTGATTAAGATTTTTAAAACAAAATTTTTAAAACAAGGTCTTTCGTTGATGCTATGTGTTTCTCCAATTAATATAGAAATAGGTGGGTAGATTTCCCATTAAAATAAATTAAACTAAATTAAACTAGTTAAATTATGAAATTAAGTAATAGCATACTAGTATAAGAGATATATATAAAATAAACAAAGTTAACATAGTAAAAATTAAAAGGAAACACAATTAAAGAAAGGAGATCAAAAATAACTCAATATGAGTCCCTATATCTCCTCCCCGCAATAGATTAAGATTTTTTAGATTACAAACCTTGACTTTAACGGTATCCAAGATACCTGAGAAGAAAGAAAGATACATTTCTTTAATGGTAAAGAAAATAAACCCAATAAAACACTTGATTTTAAGTGGAGAAATAAATAAACCCAATAATCATCACTTTTATGGTAGTGATCACCCAATATAAGAATAATAATAGGAAAAGGTTTCTTTAGAGGTAATCCTTTTACAAAGAACTCCCTAACCTCTAGAAAATATTAGAAGAATAAGAATGAGAGAAAGAGAGAAGAAGAGATAAGAGAGAAGTTGATTATAAGAAATAATCATAAGAGTATTTGTAACTCCCCAATATTTTTATGAAATAACTATCTTTATATAATTTTATTTCTTTGATGGCTTATGTTACATGTAATGGAGATTTTAAATGAACCATGATATACTATTAAAATATTATTATTTAAAATTATAGTTATCACCTAGCCGTTGGATTGGAGGGTAATTTGGAATAACTAAATTTTTAAAAAATTATGATTTTATATTTATAAAATTAATTCATTGGTTATAAATTGATTATAAATGAAAATAAAAATCATTTGAAAGAAAATAAATAAATAATTTTCTAAAAAACAATTTTTATTCATGTAATGTATTTTTATCTTAAAAATTAAATAAAAACCTATTTTAGAATTATTTTAATTAAATTTATTTATTATTTACTTTATCAAATGTTTTACACAATCAAAAAATATTTTTATTTTCATAATATAAGAATAAATACAGTTTTATGCTTTAAAATATTTTTTTTCAAAAAATGTAGTTTTTGTCACATTTTTTACACTTAATTTATAATTAATTTATTATATTTATAAATATTTATTTATATAAAATTAATTAAATATTAAAAATAATAAGTCCTAAATTTTTTAAATATGCCTCTTTTATTTTTAGTCAATGTGAATAGTAACCATGGTAAAATTTATCACCACGGTAAAGGATAAATCGAGTTAATCATGAGTAAAAAAAGTGATAAGGACATAATTATTCATACCAATTAATATTATATGAATTTATTTATACCCTTAACACCTTATTATCAAAATGGAGTTGTTTATGGGACACTTTTCAATGAAAATGACTTGTATATTATTTAAATTTAAGAAAGTTACAAAATGTTAATTTGTTTTTAATATCCTTTATGTGTCCACATAACGAAAAAAGTAATTTATAAATGAATAAAAGTATTTATTTTTTTTATTAATAAAAAAAATCATGATAAAATTTTATTTTAAATTTCTAACAACTATATAGTGACCTTAATTTTTTATGCAACATCGATACAGTATGTCACCATTTAATAAAAAAACACAATCAATGATATTAAAAATATTAAAAGTGATATAATTTGACTTAGTTAATTTGAACCAATAATTTTATATATATATAGAACATATTAGTGAGGTTTTAAATTATTATATTTTAGTTCCCATTTTTTCTTACTGCATTTAAATTTAAATTAAATGAATAGTTTGAAAATTTACAATAATGATATTTTATCAAAATAATATATTATTAGATTATTTAAAAATCCCAAAATATTAAAAATAGAAAAAGTGAATCTAATATGGTTTAAAATGTCATAAATTGTTCATTTTTGGACCAATTTTAACCTTATAAGTAAAAAAGGTACACCTCATTAATATTGAAAAAGGTGTTACGTAATTAAAATTAAAATTGGTTAGCTAAGGGTTAATCAAAATGATAAAGTTTAAAATTACATCAAAACTGGTCTAAATTTTATTGTTTAATGTATTACACCCCTATAATACCTTATATTTTAATCCATGTCCAATTTTAATCATTTTTATTGAGAATTAATTTATTATAATTTAATCTTTTGAGAAATTCCAAAACTGCCCCTCACCTCAATTGTAAAAGGGAAGTTCTTCCCTCACTTCATCACACCACTTTGAGACTTCTAGCTTATAAAAACACTAAAATTTTACCTTATAAAATTTCCTATCCACATTATAGAGGTTTTATTATTCCTAAAAGACAACCCCTAGTTCCCTTTAGAGGAGATATAATAAGAAAAGGTAATCGCCTTAACCATTCACTTTCCTTTCTACTCTTCTTTTCCTACTCTAAATACATTTTTTATTTAATAAAATAATAAATTAAGTATCCAAAATATTATAAAATTTTATTAATATTATTAAAACACTATTATACACCATTTTCCTATAAAATGAGAAGTGAAAGTATCGCTCATGCAAACATAGGGCTTACCATCTCCACATAGCAATATAATTCATTTTTCATCGCTATATTTTATGGATGGTTATTATGATTGATTTAAAGTTTATATATGATATTAATGAAAAATTATACTTATATAATTATAATAATATCATTTCTACCTTATTAAAAACCAATCCTTTGAGAAATGATAACATCACTCATTCGTACGTGTGGACTACCACCTCCATGAAGCAATGTGATTCATTTTTAATTTAAATTTTACTTGGATGGTAATAGGGATGAATTTGTTGAATATATATGATATATATGATATAATAATGATATTTTAAAGTTTAATTAATATTTACCTTTCTTTAATTCCAACCATTAAAAAATGAAAACTGCATTCATGCGTATGTAAGGACTATCATCTCCATGAATGGTGTATTTTATTTTTATAATATCTAAAGTTTATGGATGACTATAAATAGGTATATAATGAATATATATGATATTTATATCATGATAAATATTATTGAGATTATTTAACTAAGATAAATTTACATGTATCATAACTACTAAACCAGCATACTCATGATAAACGAAATAGTTAACGCCCAGAAATAAAAATTTTAATAAGTAATTATTGACAAAAGGGGGTGTTGAAATGTTATAAAGGTATTATATATGATATTATAAGTATGAAAATTATTTTGGTATAGAATTATAATAAATATAAATTTATTATATAGTTGGTTATAGTTCTTTTGAAGTAATGCAAACATAAGGTAAGGGTTTTCTTTCACAATCTCATCAATATTTGGGATTATTTATATGTAAGTATCCACTGGACAATATTTTTCTTCCATATCCATGAATTTTTAAAATGTTTTCAATTTTTTTTACCATGATCCTATTATTTTGTAAATTCATTTTTACCCATGTTTTACTTTTAAAAAAAATGATTTGAAGGGAATATTTTTATCATTTTTCCAAATGAGGCACTTTGTAAGTTTTTTTAAAATAATTATGGAAGGAATATTTTTTTAACTTATACATCTTGAAAGTATTATCCTATTATTTAAATTTATTTTTACCCATGTTTTAATTTTTAAAAAATGAGTTGAATGGAATCTTTTTTTATTTTCCCAAATGAGGCACTTTGTGACTTTTTTGAAAAAAAATTATGGAAGGAATGTTTTTTTAACTTATACAGCATGCAAGGATTTTTCCACCATAATGAATAAATTTTTATTTGTGGATTCTTTTAAAATTTTGCAATGTTTTTTTAAAATAAAATGTTTTTCTTTATAGTTATGCAGCCTTTTAAAATAGAAATGATTTCAAAATTCAAGGTTTATTTTCCTCAATAATTATTCAAAGTGATATTTTAAAATCATATTCCATATAAGATGACATTCTTTGATGTTACTTATTCTTTAATTGTGATATGATCCTATGATACTATCTTTATTATTTATCAGGATGGTTTATGTTTACAATAGAAAGATGAAATTTTTATGAAATCCACTTCTTTTCCATGGTTTATGTTAACATAAAATGTTTATTAAATCCATTTGTTTTCATAGGTTATGATATGATGAATTCTTTATGATATTGTGGTACAAATATATATTATTTTCATTATATGATAGTATGGGCCTATATATTCCTAGAATGTATTGGTTAAAGATTTATATATCATAAGATAAATATGATAGGAATGGGGAGTTAACTCAGTTCAATAAGGGACTCAATCCATTATGATAGTCTTAGGAGTAACCATGGATAATACGATGGTTTGGGGAGTGAACCCATTCAATAAGATAGCCTTGGAAATTATACTTTACTACTAAAAAATTATTTTTCTATTATTATGTGTATGCCACAATTTCATGTTTTATGTCTATATTATTATCTCATGGTTCATGTTATTTGATTTCTTTATGGTTCATGTCTTATAAGCTACCAAGATTTATGCCATGACTTAAGATTATGATCTTTGATATGTAGGGTATGGTTTTTAAATGGTAAGATCATGTTATTATACAATTATGATCATGTTAGGAATATGTGATCATTGATATCTCCCTTTTTTACCCTTATTGAGAATCTGATCTCACCTTTTTCTTATGTTTCCTTTCCCTAGGTTTTGAGGAAAGTTATTAATTATGATATGTTTAATAAGGGTTCTAGTTATTAAGAAATAAGTGGGAGATTATGTAGATATTTTATGAACCAGTTATTTATGTTTCCATGTTTCCAAAGATAATAGACCTAAATGATTCTAGAATGGATCAAAATGTTATGTAATGAATATTCGCCTATTAAGATATAATATCAATGTATGAAAATTATAGGTCGATATAGTATTCCCAAGAGAGGGAACAAGAGTATTTTATTTTCATATAATTTATTTTTACTTCAAATATTTTGATGTTCATTCCTCCTTAGGGTTCTATTTATATCCCCCAAAAGTCCATTAGTTTTTTTTTTAGAAGTGTTTGGTAAAATAGAGCTTCAAATGGTGATTCAAAGTAGCAGGGTCCACCTTAAATAGATAGTTTTTATGGTCTCACTAGCTTGCTAGATAATCCCACTGCCTATATACTGTGTCCATCGGCTATACATTGGGTGGCCACTAGTTATTTTTTAGGGAATGATAGGAGTAGGTTCTTCTGTTAGGTCTATTGGCTACCCGGTGAGGGCTCATCGGTGGTCCAATGGGCTTGGAAGAAGTAAGTTCTTATACCTTAATCCACCAGTTGGTCAGTGGTTTCTTAACATTTTTTCAATTATATTATTAAGTGAGGGTCACTAAACATCCTATTAGGCTTCTTTTTAACCCTTCGATCAATCGGTCAACTTCTTATCTTCATGTCTAAACATAAACACAGAAAACAATCAAATTAAATATTTAGAGTCTTGATTAGTGTAGCGACCCCAAAACCGGGGTGCTTAATGAGACATGATATACTTAACATTACATCATTACAAATATCATGTCTCATCACAACAGAAGATCGCGTGGCTCAGGATTCTGGGAAACCAGCTGCTTTCGATTAACTTCATAGGTATCAACCATGCCTGAAAATTTTTAACAAAAACATAGGGTGAGCAAAAATACTCAGTAAGGGGTTTTAAAACATTTTTAGAAAATCCTTTCCCAAAGAAGTTCTTTCGAAGAGAATAAAACACTTTTCTAAAACAAAACATTATCTTTTCTTAAAACATGAAATCCATCTTTCTTTGAAACCCACTTGTACAAAGAGGCACGTACTTGAAATGATCTTTAATGTAAACATGATCAGAGTGCGCAATATAAAAAGAATAAACAATGCATAATGTTAAAACAAGGTTACTTTAATTCTAAAAGAATTATACGGCTAAGCAGGGAAAACATGCATATCATGGTTCATGAGTAAAGTGCAGTTCATCTAACAGTTTACCATATGAAAACAGTTCTTGTTACATAAATACATTTCCATGATCTTGGGAGCTTGCAACTAGGGGTTGTCCTGTTGATTGAACTAACCCCTGGTTGACCTTTATCATTACATGCAGAGGGAATGTATAATCCTGGACTTTGTCAAGACTTTTCAGCAAGACCGTATAACATACTTAACAGGTCAAGGCCCACTTCCCACACTGTTTCCTTAGCACAAGTCAAGGATAACTGCCAAGACTGTCGCACATGTTCGTCTCATGGGACTCTTGCTTTACCCAATGCATTGGAGCGCTGTATAATTCCAGGCGCACCCGTCACATCATTCTTTTTGCACTATATAATTCTGGGTGCACCCGTCACATGTAACTCCTATACATCCCTCACATATCTTGACATGGTCATTATTCATAGGGTTTCATGCATTCTTATTTAAACCACATTTGCACATACGTATTCATAACATGAAAACAGTTCTATCATTAAAAACGTGATAACATGCATGCTAAACTCCATGCACATAACCGGTTATCTTAACATCATAACACTTAACATTACATAACATCTTAATACCCAATTAAAGCAGGGTTGTTCATAACTTACACATATGATGATAAATGGATGTCATAAGCATTTAATACAGGCAGTATAGGTTACAATGTGCATAATCAAGTACATCTTGAGAAATCATATATATATAATTGTGTAAACTCTTCCATTAGCACTTTAAATAAACATGAGTACATACCTATGATTACATATATGCATTTATAAAAGTTCAAGGAGTCCATACTATCCATTTTAAGAAAAATCCTGATTATCCAAGGCGGTGATAAATGAAAATTCTAAGTTTCAAGAATGATTTTGAAATCCTACCAACCCATAAACTTCAACATACATATAAACATGCTTATAAATAGTTTTCAGTTACTTTTCTTGAAATAACAATTTTAAAAGGGGTACATATAATTTGTAATAAATCCTTATATGGTAATGCGATGAACTTTTAAAAGAATTTAATAAACTTGTCCTCCAATTCTCACATAGATGTACATGTAACCTTATATAATCACATGTACATGCATATCTATATGCTTCATATGTCTGCATAATCCCACATATTTATTAAATTTCCTGCATACTCCACTTTCATAGGGTAGAATTAAAAATAATAAACAGGGGTTACATGCAGGTGGAAGGAAGGTGTTCAAATGCATGTTTCGTTTTATATATGTAGGTATACGTTTTTATATCTACACACAAGGTTTGTGTCATTAAACCCGAATTAGAATGAACACCAAAAAGAAAGAAAAAAAACTTTCTATAACCCGGTTGATTTCTGGAAGAAAAGAACAGTGTAGGCAGTTCTTAAAATCTTTGTATATATGTTTATATACACTTGTGTATGAGGTATATATGACCAGGGACATCCACCAAAGAAGAAGATTAGAAACGAGACCTCACCTTCGTTTGCCTCTCAAAACAGAAGATGTGCAATGGTGAAATACAAATTCTTTTTCAACCTTAAATACCTTTATATATATATTGATATATATGTGAAGCGTATTTGATGTAAAAATCTCAAAACTGAAGAAAACTAAAAAGAATGCAAAGAATTTCCCTTACCTGCTCGAAGAGGTGGAGGAGGAAGACAACGAAGCAAGTGATATCGGGTGAATAACCATAGGATGTATACATATATACATAACACATATATATGTGTATATATATAAAAAAACCGAAACTCAAAAGAAACCACAGAAAATCTTCTCCCTTACCTTAGCTCGGAGAGGAGGTGATCAGGACACGAATGGGGCCGGTCCGGCGGTCTAAGCGGCTTCGGTGTAGAACACCCGATCTTTGGTGCAAATCAAGGTTTAAAAAAATAGAGGTAGAAAGAGGGACGTCGTGGAGGTCGTCAGCCCGAGGTATCCGAGGCGAGGAGTCCGCATCGGCTTGTGGAAAGAAGGGGGCAGCCCGGGTCTACTTCACCGCCCTAGAGAAGAAAACGGCACCCTACGATCTACTGGTCTGGTGACGTGAGGAAGGAGGAGAAACCGCAGTGCGAGGTGGAAGAAAACTGAGAAAGAGACGGACGGTAGGGATTAAAAGAGGGAGAGATCAGATGGCCAGGAGTCTTGCGGCTTTAAACAGGATGGACGGCTGCGATCAAGGGAGGCCGGATCGGACGACTGGGGTGTGACACGGTGCAAAAAATGTGGTTTCTACATGTTTTTTTTTTAAACTTTGTTAATATTAATTTATTAATTCATTGACTTTATTATTATTATTAATGAATTCTATTATTAAACCACCTTTATTATTTTAATAAAAAATTCATTGGTTAATAAAAATATAAATTAATTCAATCAAAACATCTTATTATATAAACATATGTATATATATATATATTCTATTTTAAAATACCAATAATTTTTTATTGGCCTTATTATATTAAGTATATTATTTTTAAACCATAATTATTATATTTTGGGAAATTAAAGGTTCATTTAATCAATTAAAGAAAGCATCGATTTATTCATCATAATATATATTTATTTGTTTATTATTTTTTTTTATTTGCTGATTTACATAAGAATTACCTTAATTTATAATTTCATGCAAACATTTGGATACCCTCCTTCAGGAGAAGAAGAAAAAAATATAGGTTTCTTAAAAGTATTTGTGTAAGCTTAAAGATGCGAGATTTATAAATAAAATCATAATTTAATAAAGTTTCCAATATAGTTAATAAAGTTCAGATTATTAAAGAAATAATGTATCTAATTTGTTGCAATATATATATATAACTCATAAAAATCCATTAGGTTTAATATAATTAGAAAATAAACGCTTCATTATTCAAATTACTATGTATAATGGAGGAAAAACAATAATATTAATTTTCGCCGTTTAGAAACATAAAATAGAATTATCATTTTAGGAAAACTAAATTAACAATGATGACACTTTAAGAAATTAAAGTAAAACAAAACACAATTATCATGCCGATCCTTTTGGGGTGAATCATTTTATTCCAACGGTCAGAATAAAACACAGAGGGTAAGAGGACCCAACGGTCAAGATAAAACATAAGATTCTTTGGGAACCCAACGGTCGAATTAATGGTCGTTTGAGGTTCAACGGTCGGATTAAGGTGCTTATAAAAAGAAAGGTTTGGTCTCGGGTGTCCCTTACCCCAAGTGACTGAAGGAGAAGTAAAGATGGTTCGTGTGATCCCCTTGGTGCTGAGCATGGTCGTGGTGGCTTCAGCAATACTTATATTCCTTATGATGGATGCTCGAAACCCCTACCGTATTCTCGGGCTCTTAGTAGTTTTCAGCAGTCTTCCCATCATTGTAATCGGGTTCTTGGTTGGAATTTTCGGTTAATTTATCTTTTCGTTTGGTCGGAGGATGTTGTAGCCAAAAGGTTGCTTATTTGAATAAAAGGAATTTTCATCCATTTGGTGCATATTATTATTATTATTAGTTGTTTGTTGGTTTACTTAACGGGTGATATTGGAAAACAAACTTGTCAAAACAAAACATGGTTGTCTCGGGTTGTTACATTACTTCCCCCTTCAAAGAATTGCGCCCTCGCAATTCTATCATAAAAAGAGAAAAACAGAAACCCTATACGTACAGCTCTACCGAAATAGTGGGTCTGGCTCGGTTAACGGGACACCAAAGTTGGCACACAACTCTTCAGTTTCCCTAGTCCAGATGCACCTCAAACAGTGCTCCTTGAACTCCTGTTCGTGAGTACTGCACACGGGCTTCCAAAGGGAGGCTCGTGCGATGCAAAGCTCGGAAACGTCCGAGTAGATAAACTCCCTGATGAATCTTCTGGCCACATCATGCTCGAGGTAGTCGAGAGGGATGATGCGGTTGAGGAGACTGAGGTTCAAGACTTGGAACATATAAGCTGCACTGAGCTGGCCGTCCTGGGAGGCCATGAGGAAACACGCTCTGGCAGAAAAGTTTTGTGCCAGAGTGAAACACAGGAACAGGCCCTCAAAGTATCTTCCCCTTCGCCTGTAGCAGGGGAGTTGAGCAGCAGCGATGAGGTGAAAGACGTGATCATTCTCTTGACATAACCGAAGAATCTCTGGACCGTTTTCTAGGTTGAGCAAACGCTGGCAGCACCCTCGCAGGTGGAGAAAGGACAGGTAATCCACCATGCATGCCTTGATCAAGATGATTTCTACTAGCTCATCGGGTAGGGATGAGAAGTTTGTTTGTCCAGCCATCTGAAATCAACCATCGAAGGGAAACTCTTAACAACATAGATAAGGCGAAGACATGAAAGGAAACAATGAACTTTCATTTATGAAAAGTTTACACAGCAAAGTCTGAGTTTACAAGACGTATGCCACAAAGAGTGGAAAAACTTCCTAACTCTTCAAACCACACACAAGATGAACTTACAGGACTAAACTCATGGGAACATTTATAATGCCTCCTGAGTTTAGCGTGAGGGGTGTGGAGTTGGGAAACATCGGTGTACACTTCTTGCCTAAGAGACACACGGGTGGACTCATTTTCCAACGCTCCGAAGTCCATTAACTGGCCCCAGAAGCCGTAGTGCAGGACCTGGCACAGATAAGCCGCTCGGAGGTCTCCGGCAGCAGCAGCTTCTTGAAAAGGGTTATCTAGCATTGTGCCAAATTCCTCGCCAGTTGTAAACACTCGAAAGAGTCCTTCGTGATACCTTCTCCGACGTGCATACGAGGGAAACTGGGTCATCATCATTAGGAGATAATCCATCCCCATTCCCCGGTGGAGACTAAGCACCCTAGATGAGTTTGACACATCGTACAAGTGCTTACACGTCATGCGAATTTGGGCATAGTTTAGAAAGTTCTCGCGACTGGCTAGAGATATAATGTTCTCTAGAGCCTCAGTGGGAAGTGACAAAAGGTCGGTAGGTACATCAGCCATCTGAAAGTTATAACATTTTTACTTAGTTAGTCTTAGAAATATAATTATATCACCTGGTTTTCCAGAGTTTCCTGAACCCATCCTCTGATACCAACTGTAGCGACCCCCAAAACCGGGGTGCTTAATGAGACATGATATACTTAACATTACATCATTACAAATATCATGTCTCATCACAACAGAAGATCGCGAGGCTCAAGATTCTGGGAAACTAGCTGCTTTTGATTAACTTCATAGGTATCAACCATGCCTGAAAAATTTTAACAAAAATATAGGGTGAGCAAAAATGCCCAGTAAGGGGTTTTAAAACATTTTTAGAAAATCCTTTCCCAAAGAAGTTCTTTCGAAGAGAATAAAACACTTTGCTAAAACAAAACATTATCTTTTCTTAAAACATGAAATCCATCTTTCTTTGAAAACCACTTGCACAAAGAGGCACGTACTTGAAATGATCTTTAATGTAAACATGATCAGAGTGAGCAATATAAAAAGAATAAACAATGCATAATGTTAAAACAAGGTTACTTTAATTCTAAAAGAATTCTACGGCTAAGTAGGGAAAACATGCATATCATGGTTCATGAGTAAAGTGCAGTTCATCTAACAGTTTACCATATGAAAACATTTCTTGTTACATAAATACATTTTCATGATCTTGGGAGCTTGCAACTAGGGGTTGTCCTGTTGATTGAACTAACCCCTGGTTGACCTTTATCATTACATGCAGAGGGAATGTATAATCCTGGAATTTGTCAAGACTTTTCATCAAGACCATATAACATACTTAACAGGTCAAGGCTCACTGCCCACCCTATTTCCTTAGCACAAGTCAAGGCTAACTGTCAAGACCATCGCACATGTTCATCTCATGAGACTCTTGCTTTACCCAATGCATTGGAGCGCTGTATAATTCCGGGCGCACCCGTCGCATCATTCTTGTTGCGCTATATAATTCCGGGCGCACCCGTCACATGTAAGTCCTATACATCCCTCACATATCTTGACATGGTCATTATTCATAGGGTTTCATGCATTCTTATTTAAACCACATTTGCAGATACGTATTCATAACATGAAAACAGTTCTATCATTAAAATCGTGATAACATGCATGCTAAACTCCGTGCACATAACCGGTTATCTTAACATCATAACACTTAATATTACATAACATCTTAATACCCAATTAAAGCAGGGTTGTTCATAACATACACATATGATGATAAATGGATGTCATAAGCATTTAATACAGGCAGTAGAGGTTACAATGTGCATAATCAAGTACATCTTGGGAAATCATATATATATAATTGTGTAAACTCTTCCATTAGCACTTTAAATAAACATGAGTACATACCTATGATTACATATATGCATTTATAAAAGTTCAAGGAGTCCATACTATCCATTTTAATAAAAATCCTGATTATCCAAGGCGGTGATAAATGAAAATTCTCAGTTTCAAGAATGATTTTGAAATCCTACCAACCCATAAACTTCAACATACATATAAACATGCTTATAAATAGTTTTCAGTTACTTTTCTTGAAATAACAATTTTAAAAGGGGTACATATAATTTGTAATAAATCCTTATGTGGTAATGCGATGAACTTTTAAAAGAATTTAATAAACTTGTCCTCCAATTCGCACATAGATGTACATGTAACCTTATATAATCACATGTACATGCATATCTATATGCTTCATATGTTTGCATAATCCCACATATTTATTAAATTTCCTGCATACTCCACTTGCATAGGGTTGAATTAAAAATAATAAACAGGGGTTACATGCAGGTGGAAGGAAGGTGTTCAAATGCATGTTTCGTTTTATATATGTAGGTATACATTTTTATATCTACACACAAGGTGTGTGTCATTAAAACCGAATTAGAATGAACACCAAAAAAAAAGAAAAAAAACTTTCTATAACTCGGTTGATTTTTGGAAGAAAAGAACAGTGTAGGCGGTTCTTAAAATCTTTGTATATATGTTTATATACACTTGTGTATGAGGTATATATGACCAGGGACATCCACCAAAGAAGAAGATTAGAAACGAGACCTCGCCTTCGTTTGCCTCTCAAAACAGAAGATGTTCAATAGTGAAATACAAATTCTTTTTCAAACATAAATACATTTATATATATATTGATATATACGTGAAGTGTATTTGATGTAAAAATATCCAAACTGAAGAAAACTAAGAAGAATGCAAGGACTTTCCCTTACCTGCTCGAAGAGGTGGAGGAGGAAGAAAATGAAGCAAGTGATATCGGGTGCATAACCATAGGATGTATACATATATACATAACACATATATATGTGTATATATATAAAAAAACTGAAACTCAAACAGAAACCACAGCAAATCTTCTCCCTTACCTTAGCTCGGAGAGGAGGTGATCAGGAAACAAACGAGGCCGGTCTGGCGGTCCAAGCGGCTTCGGTGTAGAACACCCGATCTTTGGTGCAAAGCAAGGTTTAAAAAACAGAGGAAGAAAGCGGGATGTCGTGGAGGTCGTCGGCCCGAGGTATCCGAGGTGAGGAGTCCATGTCGGCTTGTGGAAAGAAGGGGGCATCCCGGGTCTACTTCACCTCCCTAGAGAAGAAAACAGCACCCTACGATCTACTGGTCTGGCGACGTGAGGAAGGAGGAGAAACCGCAGCATGAGGTGGAAGAAAACTGAGAAAGCGACGGACGGTGGGGATTAAAAGAGGGAGAGATCAGATGGCCAGGAGTCTTGCGGATTTAAACAGGATGGACGGCCACGATCAAGGGAGGCTGGATCGGATGGCTGGGGTGTGACGCGGTGCAAAAAATGCGGTTTCTACAGGTTTTTTTTTAAAAAAAAAACTTTGTTAATATTAATTTATTAATTCATTGACTTTCTTATTATTATTAATGAATTATATTATTAAACCACCTTTATTATTTTAATAAAAAATTCATTGGTTAATAAAAATATAAATTAATTCAATCAAAACATCTTATTATATAAACATATGTATATATATATATATATTCTATTTTAAAATACCAATAATTTTTTATTGGCCTTATTATATTAAGTATATTATTTTTAAACCATAATTATTATATTTTGGGAAATTAAAGGTTCATTTAATCAATTAAAGAAAGCATTCATTTATTCATCATAATATATATTTATTTGTTTATTTACTTATTTATTTTTTTTCTTTGCTGATTTACATAAGAATTACCTTAATTTATAATTTCATGCAAACATTTGGATACCCTCCTTCAGGAGAAGAAGAAAAAAAAATAAAAAATAGGTTTCTTAAAAGTATTTGTGTAAGCTTAAAGATGCGAGATTTATAAATAAAATCATAATTTAAAAAAGTTTCCAATATAGTTAATAAAGGTTAGATTATTAAAGAAATAATGTATCTAATTTGTTGCAATATATATATATAACTCATAAAAATCCACTAGGTTTAATATAATTAGAAAATAAACGCTTCATTGTTCAAATTACTATGTATAATGGAGGAAAAACAATAATATTAATTTTCGCTGTTTAGAAACATAAAATAGAATTATCATTTTAGGAAAACTAAATTAACATTGATGACACTTTAAGAAATTAAAGTAAAACAAAACACAATTATCATGCCGATCCTTTTGGGGTGAATCATTTTATTCCAACGGTCAGAATAAATCATAGAGGGTAAGAGGACCCAACAGTCAAGATAAAACATAAGATTCTTTGGGAACCCAACGGTCGAATTAATGGTCGTTTGAGGTTCAACGGTCGGATTAAGGTGCTTATAAAAAGAAAGGTTTGGTATCGGGTGTCCCTTACCCCAAGTGACTGAAGGAGAAGAAAAGATGGTTCGTGTGATCCCCTTGGTGCTGAGCACAGTCGCGGTGGCTTCAGCAATCCTTATGTTCCTTATGATGGATGCTCGAAACCCCTACCGTATTCTCAGGCTCTTAGTAGTTTTGAGCAGTCTTCCCATCATTGTAATCGGGTTCTTGGTTGGAATTTTCGGTTAATTTATCTTTTCGTTTGGTCAGAGGATGTTGTAGCCAAAAGGTTGCTTATTTGAATAAAAGGAATTTTCATCCATTTGGTGCATATTATTATTAATATTAATTGTTTGTTGGTTTACTTAACGGGTGATATTGGAAAACAAACTTGTCAAAACAAAACATGGTTGTCTCGGGTTGTTACAATTAGTGTTTATGATCATTTAAAAATCTAATATAGGTAAAAAATTAAATGTAAGGACATAATAAGAGGTAAAACGTATTATTAAGGGAAAATATTGATTTAAACAACATACAATTGAAAATTTAACTTGCATAGGAAAATAAAATCATGAAATTAATATTGAAACAACGATAAGAACTTCCCCAATTACTTCACCACAACTACCTTAAATAGGAATTAAAAAAACCTTTGGGTCAACCTCCCATCATTTAATATCATCATAATTAAAAAGGGATGGAATGGTGGCTGGAAATTAAATAGAAGTTTTACTTTTGAATCATCTATTATACCAAAAGAAAAAAATATAATTCTAATAAATTTAGTAACAAAATATTGAAATTTAAAATTCAAATCATGAATTGATCGTTTTCCACAAGGTGAAGTTTAAATGGGATGAGATTAAAACATTTAAAACAAAAAAATTACATATGATGATAAATGAAGATCGGATTGTAAAAACATTATCATAGGATTTTTTGAACAATGATTCTCATGAAAAATCATCAAAATTTAATGATTTTTTGAAATTTCATGGTCTAATATTCCTCAATGTAATATGAAATTTACAGGCCTTTCTTGCTTTGAATAATAACCAGGTTGGTCAGTATATGGCCTCAAGTTTTCCTCCTCATATGAAAGAGGTTTTTGACTAGAAGTAGGGGTCTAAGGTGGTACGATGAGAAGACTATACCCCCTGTATTAGAGATTACAATAATATATAAATTACCAAACATTATCTACCACAATAATAAAATGAAAAGAAACATATAAATAGGATATTCCATAACAAAATGAAAATTAGTATGAAACTTGAATGATCCTACTCATCATACAAGACTGACCGCACACTAGGTTGATCATAGATATAAAAAAAGTGAGCTAAAAATACACTGAGGCCCTATAATAAACCCCTAAGACTCACCTCATCTTCGTTTACAAATATAATATGACCTACTTCATCTTAATCAAGAAATACCAACCCTAAACCCAACTTTGACCTGTAGTAAGTGACAGCTTCTTGGGTACCCAATTTCAATAATGGCCTGAGTATGGTGTGAATACAAAGATCAATTGCACACCAGTAACACATTATCATATATAACTAGTAAATGTAGTGATATAATCATGTGACATTCTCTTAATAATAAAAAAATTACTATAATAAAATAAATAAATAAATATCATTGATCCTTGGGTATGGGACCCTGATAGACCATACAAGCTTCGACTGGTGTCAAAGTGTCTATGAGAACATCACAGTGACCATGCCAACCAATATCACTTAATCTCAAAAACCATGGAATACCCAAACAGGATTCCTCACGGCTCTGGTGAAATAACCCATATTATCCAAAACTGTATAACAGAGTTCCAAATCCATATCATCCCCAAACAGTATCCTTACAACTTTAGGGACATAACCCATGACAGTCCAAAAAATTATAACTAAACTCCAAATATATAACGGCCCCAAATAGTATTATCACGACTATATGTCCACAACCCATAGAAGTTCTAACTGTATAATCGAGCTCTAAATCCATGGTAGACCCAAAAAATATCCTCATGAATTTCGGTACATAACACATGACATCCTAAAAATCATAACCAAGCTCTAAATTCATGGAATCCCCAAGAAATATCCTCATATATCTGAGGACATAATCCATGATAGGTCAAATAGCCTAACCAAGCTCTAAACCTATGGAACCAATAAACAATATCCTCACAACACCTGTGACATATCCCATGGCAGCCCAAATAGAATTAGCAATCTCTAAATCCATGGCATCCCCAAATAATATCCTCTTGACTCCAGGGACATAACCCATGATATCCCAAACAATATAACTGATCTCTAATTCCATGGAAACCCAAAATTTTTATATGAATATATATATATATATATATATATATATATCCAACATCTTCTTCTAATAACATGTATATATATATGTATGTATGTCGGGAACATCTCACACACACCCTCTAACTAGGGTCAACAAGTCACTAGGGCACCCATTGTGGTCCCCTAAGTCTCGACATTATCCTAACACCCATCATGGGTCCACTTATCTCAATTACATTACTTGAGTCAAGTTATTTGAGGCCTCTTTGGCCTCCCTAAAAAGTGTCACAAGGGTGATGTCCTCAAGCCTATCCCCTTTCCAAATCACTGCAAGTTATCCCAAACACCCAACCTATCCATCTATCTCATTTGGTTTTACCAACCTAGGTCACCATGTATCAATTGTAAAGGACATTCCATGGTCATCTCACATTCCTAACACTTAAGGAAATCTCTTAGTTCTCACATAGCCAACCCCTAGGTCATTCGTCTTATCTCATCACTGACCTCTACTCAAAGGTATCTAAGGGATTATACTACTAGGATCGCTACATAAAGCTTAATAAATAGCACCCATTGTGCACCCCTCAGGGTCTATAAATCATAATAAACAAGTACTTGACCATCAATGGTCAAGGAAAACCATCAAGTTCCCAAGATTCATCGGGCCTTGGCACTTTGTGCATCTATTTGTAGGCATTAAATTTAATTATACCATTCATTTAATTTTAAAGTAACCAATTTTTTAATTTTAAACTTATTAATTCACCCATGGTGTTGATATGTACACATCATATTCCATAGAATAAGTAAAGAAAATAATCACCATAGGGAAAGTTCAAGGTATTTCCTACCTCTTTTACAAAGATATCCCCTTTTTAAAGTAGCATGGAAACCCTCGCTTAGACTTGACCATGAATACTTCAAACATAATTCATCACCCAATCATCTAGACCAAGCTATAAAATCCAAATTAATTAATTAGAACAAAAAATAAATAAATTAATAATTTAGAATTAAATTTTAAATTTGTAAAATCATCATCATTGACAAAACACCTAATGTGTGGCCTTGCCACACTCAAACTGAAACCAACACACTTGGGAGGTCCATTCCATACTCCCAATAATATCCAAGGAGAATTTCTATCAACCAACATCATTTCAAAAATTAATTTAATTAAAAACCAATGAAAACTTAAGAAAAATAACTGTGTGATGTACCTTCCTCGAATCATCTTGCAAGGGCATGAAGATTTCATCACGAGATGCCTTCATATCAAGCAGAAGAAATCAGTTTTATTATTAGAAGATTCCACCATGATCCAGTGAAATATGCATTGAATCCCTAATATAATATGAAATAAATTAAATAATAATGAATTTAAGGGTGGATGAAGGCCAAATGAGGAGGAATCATACCTTAAATTCTAAGAAAACACCACCAAGAAAACCCCTTAATCAAGGGAAATGAAGAGGATGGAGGGGGTAAACACCTGATCTGAATGAGAAAGATAGGTAATTCCAAACCTTTGTGGTCAAAGGAGTTAAAAAATTCCACCTATAACACTTATAATCCATAAGAAGTCCTAATGATTCTTCAACCATGCTTCCCAAACTATTTCAGTCTTTAGTTCACTATCAATTCATCATTCTTAAACTTTGAATGTCAAATGATCTTCCATAGAGAAACTTTAATAATTCGGAACCCAACATGCCAAGATTTGAGATACCACCTATCACCATCATCAAACTACTAAGATGGTTCCCAACCGCACCTTTCCTTCCCAAGGTGTCACATCCTCACCAATGATTCATCATCTAGTTTATGGCACTCCCCGCTATAGAAACCAACTCACAATGGTAAATTCCAGACTAAAATGCCCCATTATTAGAATAATATATCAAAAACATTCTCATAAACCCATTAACCTTCTTGATGTGGTTCTCAACCCACCACATCCAATCATAGGCAGAAATTTTGGTCAAACATCCTCTAGCTGACTATTCCTAAAGGTGATCAGTTGCACCCACCGATGCACAATAAATTCTTCCGATCATGATGAATTAAATCTTAGAGGAACCCCATGATCATCAAAAATGTTCAAACCAAAGTTTGAACTCAACCCTTGGTTTAATTCCATGGTTTAATCCTTAATCAACCATGTTTTCTATCATACTGCACCACAAGCATCGACGCATTGTCTATCCTACCAATTCTCAGAGCATCACTATTCCATTTAGATCTTGAATACAATGCTCAAAATCCATCCATCACCATATATAAACTAAAATCTATCATTTACCAAGGAATCTAGATATAACTAAATTCATCTGGTTACTCGAATAATAATGCAAAAATGATTGCCCCACAACCAGATTCATGAATCCATGACCATTTTAACACAAGGGTCACATCTCCCATGATTGAAATGAAACTCCCCACAGTTAGATTTACCTTTTCATAATTCCCCTAAACTAAATCCACATTCACCATAGCTCATGTTCCTCCCCTAAATGGTCATAATGAAGAGACGTGGCCATCTTACTCAGGCTCAGGTGTTACATGATTCATCCAACCACTACCTATATTCGGTTCATAGAACTTCATCATAGGCATCCACCTAATTTTTATTCACATCAATGGTATCACCCAATAATAGTAAATGGTGAACTCCCCATTATCCATATTTAATCATAATTCTCCTTGAGATCTAACCCAACAGGTCTTACCATCAACACACGCATTTATCTCCTCTCAATTCACACTCACCCATCCTATAATTCACAATGTATCCTCTAACATTGAGGTAAATTTATCACTATAATCAACCCTTGGAACACAAGAATACAAAAATAGCATCACAAATTCATCATTCCTTAGCTCGCATGTGGTTATTCAATGATTTATAACTCAACAAGAATTGTATTTAATGATGTGCACTACCTCAATCCCAATTAGCATAATGTCATATTCTCTCCTACCACCTAATAATATAACATAGATCACAATACCATGGGTCATGTCACATAAAAACTAGGCTCATACACATAAACCCCTAACCAGGCTCACACATTAGATAGTCTCACTTAACTATGAGTACCCTCGATACTCCTCTTTAAAATTCAGAACCTCACTTCTTCCATGATTTATCATATGTCCACCCACCAACCAGCATCATTTCCATGGTTAAGATCATCTACACATTCTTTCACCACACTCGTAAATTCATTTCCTTATTTAAAAGGGTTAGGCATCTGAGTGATCCTACCCTTCAAAACTAACACCAAACCAAAACTCCAGCACTCAAAGTGATCTACCTTATAATTCCTAGGAATATTATTGCATATACCACTTTTCCAAAAACACCTCCCATTAATCGATCTCAAACATGAGAATACACCCAAGCTCCCATCCTCTAAGGCACTAATAATCTTGGTTTAACCCCTCTCACAGGTTACCCTCTCACATCCCACCTCATCTCACAAACATTCTAATTCATATCTACAAAAAAAATATTCTCTCCCACCTAAATGATAAGTCAAATATCATATAAATGTCACCACACACAAAAATTCATGCATAATCTCATCTTAAATAGCACCAGAAAACTCATGTTCTAACACACCCATACTAGGTTCTTACAGTATAAAACTAGAAACACATAAAAAATCCAGTAACTACTCCCAGAGAACCCACCCTCTCTAAGTATCTACACATCAGACTGCTCCTTATAAGATCTGACCACATTACCCAAGCATAAACACAAAACCAACATATCCTTAAAATTATTTGTACCTAGTGAGTCATATTCAGATGATTTGGTTAATTAGTATTATATTTCAATTTATACGGAAAAACACCATATAGGTTGTTACTGAAACCTTAAATAACTAAATTTGAATAATAATCACCCTCACATGGTTTATCACCAAGGAATCAAATACTTGTATTAACCTTATATCATTATCACACATCCATTACATAGAGGTAATGTGTCATCATCATCAATAAGTATCTAATCATAGTCTACATGACCTAACATTAGAAGAAAATATATGAATTTCTATCCACCTAAGTAAAATACCACTAAGAACTTATATGTGAAAACATTGTATGATTTGTTTTTGAAATGTTAAATAGTCAGTCCTTTGTATTCAGTGATGAAAATAACACTAGCAATCCTACATGACATGTGAATCCTGTATGCCCAATATGATGCATGAAGATTCATCTTTCCACTACAAGACAAGAGCTAAACATAATAGCCAGCCTCTTGCCAATGGGCCAAGATCCAAAAATAAATAACACATAAATCATAAATCTTGAACCTCATTTTCATCATACTAGGTGAAAATCAAACAATTATAACATCAAATATAAAAAACATCAATCCCAATTCCCTATTGACCTATACTTCCACCAGAAAAGGTGTTCACGATGCACCATTCTATGTTCCATCACAAACTCTGACATAATCTTATGTCTCCTTTCAACCATCTCCTCAAATAATAAGGGAAAATAAAAAACACCACTAATACCAATTTTTAATGCACCGAATCATCTCACTATGAATAGTAACCAGATCAATCTCTACATAACTCCAGGTTCACCTCCTTGTACTCCATATACTGCCGAATGGTAGTGGATGTCTAAGGTGGGACTATGAAAAGACTATAACCCTTATATCAAAGTATGAAATAATAGTTAAATAACCAAGAATCAGATAACATGAGATGAAAATAAGCATAATCATATAAAAAATAAAAGTCAAAACAAAATAAAAAGCATTGTAAAACTTGAATGGTCATTCTCATCATAAAAGACTGACTTCCCACTTAGCCAAACACAGATAAAGGAATAAAAAAATAAAGGGAAAAAGACATCGAGAATCTATGAAAAATACCAAGCCTCACCTCATACCTATATCCAAATCCCATTTAAGATTCTCTAGCTAGATCAATTAATACTGACCCTCAACCAAATTTGGACCTACAACAAGTGACGGTTTCTTAGGTACCCAAGTGCAACGGTGGACCAGGTAGAGTGTGAGTTCCAAACTCAGTAGTTCACCACCAACATGATCCCATACATATCCAGTATATTCAGTGATATATATATGGAATGTTCTCTAAATAATAAATAATCAAATATATAAAAACAAATAAATAAACATTATTGGTCCTCAGGTTCATGACTCTGATCAACCATATCTACTTCAGTCAATATTAGAGTGTCTCTGAGCCCATCTCAATGACTGTGTGAACCAATATTACTTAGGTTCTAAATCCATGTCATCTCTAAACAGGATTCCTCATGACTCTAAGCACATAACAAAAAAATCCCAAATAGTATAATTGAGCTCCAAATCCATGGAATCCCAAAACAGTATCCTCATGAATTTGGGTACATAGCCCACAATAGCCTAAATAGTATAACCGAGCTCCAAATCTATGGAATCCCAAAATAGTATCCTCATGATTCTATGATCATAACCCACCGTATCCTAAATAGCATAATTAATCTCCAAATACATGGTCACCCCAAAAAATATCCTCATGACTCTAGGGACATAAACCAATGCATCCCAAATAGCATAACCAAGTTCCAAATCCAAGGAAGACCTAAACAATACCCCCATGACTCCAGAAACATAACTCATGATAGCCCAAATAGTATAATTGAGCTCCAAATCCATGGAATCCTTAAATAATATCCTCATTACTCCATTGAAATAACCCATGACAACCCAAATAACAAAACTGGAGCTCCAAATCTATAAAATCCCTAAATAATGTCCTCATGACTCTAGGGACATAACCCATGATAACTCAAATAGTATAACTGAGATCCAAATCCATTATAGATCCAAACATGTATATAAATATATATATATATATATATATATGAAGCCAAAATTATATGTTGATAACTATATATATATATATATATATGTACATCAAGAACATATCACACACACTCTCAATAGGGTTAATAATTAACTAGGGAACCCATTAGGATCCCCTAAGTATCTTCGTAGCCTAAATGACCCTCATGGGCCCTCTTATCTCAGTCACATTTCTTGGTTCAACACTTGACACTCAAAGAGCATAACTTCCCTGGGCATCATTAATTTTCTCAATGCCTTACTGGCCTCCCTATCAAGTATCACAAGGGTGATAGCCTCAAGACCATCCCCCTTCAAAATCACTCCATGTTGGCAAGAACACCCAACCTATCCATCCAACTCATTTGGGACTACCCACCCAAGTCACCATGACTCAGTGGGAGAGGACACAACATGGTTATCTCACTTTCCTAAGGCTTAAGGGTTTCTATTAAGTCTTGGACGGATAACCGCAAGTCCATTTATACCAACTCATCACTAACCTCTATTCAGGGGGTCTCTAAGGGGTTCCACCACTAGGGTATTTGCATCAATTTTAGTAAATAACACTTGGTATGATCCCCTAAGGTTCTATACATCACAAATAATATCATAATAAATATTTACTTGACTATTGGTGACCAAGGAAAACCATAAAGTTACCAAGGTGCATCGAGACTTGGTACTTTATGTATCCATACATAGGCCTTTAATTTAATTTGAGCATTCATTTAATTTTAAATTAACTAATTTATTAATTTGAAACCTGTTCATTCACTCTTAGTGGTGATACCATGAACGTCACATTCCAAATAATTAGTAAACAAATTAATTACCATAGGGCCAGTGTAAGGGACAACATACCACTATTATAAAGGTTTCCCCTTTTTAAAGTATCCTAACAGCCCTCTCTGAGACTTGGACATGCCTCATCCAAGACTGATCCATCATCCAAGAATCTATACCAAGCTATAACATCCCAATTAATTAATTAGAACCAAATAAATTTAATTTAACAATGTATAATTTAATTTTAAATTTATAAAATCTGACATAATCAATAAAGTTCTTATTGGGTGTCCTTTTCACACCCAAACTGAAACAAATTCACATTATAGGTTCATTCCATGCTTTTGAAAACATACTAGAATAATTACCTATAAACTAACATTATTTTAAAATTTTATTTAATTAATAATCAAGGAAAACCCAAAGAAAAATTACTATGAAACATACCTTCCTCGAGTCTTCATGCAACGATGTACATATAGAACCATGGGATACCCTCATCAAAATCTAAATGAAATTCCTTTGATGTTTGGTCAATTCTATAATTTTATAATGGAATCAACATCAAATTCCTATCCAGAGGAAAAAAATTAAATAATAATGAAGGCAAGGGTGGATTGAGTCCAACAGAGGAGGAATCATACCTTAAATTCCAAGAAAATGCCACTAAAAACGCCCCTTAATCAAGGGAAAATAGGAGGTAGGGGGTCTTCATGTGTTCATCACAAGAAAGTGATATAAACTAAGAGGGGTTTACCCCTTTTTAAGTTTTAGATTAAAAATTAAATTTTTCCCTTTTTATCCCACCAGCTATTTGGTATTGGGTCATCAGTCAGTTGATGGCTCCCTTTTGGCTATAGTAGTGGCTTAAAATAGCCCCAACCACCCTAAGATACCTCTTCCAGACTCCCTAGTCTTTATTGACTCTGAATAGTCCCTATTCCATACCTAAAAACTCTAATTATAGTAATTCAACATCTCAAAAATTAGGTATGAATCCCAATTTAAAATCTGACCCTCCAATGATTGAAAATTAAAATTTATTTGAAAATTTTGAACCTGTATATATAAGGGAATTATATAATAAAAATGTATAGAATATTAGTAACAACATATAAAAATATTATCCATATATGGATAATTGAAAATCATACCAAATAAACCATTGAAAAAAAACAAGGGCACACGGTTCCAACATATGAAAAGGGTAGTGTAAAGGAATTGAATTTGTAAGGGTCACACTACAACAACACAAGCTTGATGTACATGGAAATTACATTACTTTTTTTGGAATACTTAATACATTACAAAAACAAATTACCAAAACCTTTATTAGTTTAGTTCCTTTGGAAACATGAAACACATTCTTCTAATTTTGTGAAAGATCTTCAATATCTCCCATAAAGATCTTCCACTTTGGTTTTCCAACCTAAAACCATTATTTATATCATGGGGAAAATAAAAAATAGTAAAAGGGTGAGCTTAGATATTCATTAAGGGTAAACAAGAAAAATATCAATTATATCATAATAATAATAATACATAAGAACATAAAATTTTAAAATCTTATCCTGCATATTAAATATCATGATATCATGTCATGGGATAAATCATAAAAGTTCATAAATAATCCATGAACATATTATCATAGTCATAACATAAGACATGGAATTTTTGGCACACACATAATCATATAAAATCAATTCCATATTAGTTGATGTAATAACCCGGTTCTTAATCTTGTGGTACGGGTTTCTTCTTTTCCATTTTCCTGAAGTGTTCTTGAGAAAATAAGGAGAATGGGAGAAAATACTAAATTTTGTGACTACACGCCATGTACTTTTCCAAACATTGTGTACTTTGGCCGTGTGGAAGGATTACACAGGGCGTGTAGGTCGGTCGACGATGATGGGTGTAAAAACCTACTACACGCCGTGTAGGGGGTAATTACACGTCATGTAGTCAGTCGGCAGGCAAATAGTAAGGCGGTGGCCAGCTAAGCAACAGTACATGCCATGTACTCAGGTATTACATGTCGTGTACTCATGTCGAAAGATGAACAGTTCCACGCTGGTGAGAAGCCGCTGAAGGAACAGTTAAAAAAATGAAAACTACACGTCGTGTACCCAATAGTATATGCTGTGTAGTCTGTTTTTTTTCACTTAAAATGGGAAGTAGCCTCCCCTATTCACAGGGAAGGCTTAGAACTAGAGGAGAACTTGGTAGGGATGGTCGTATCTTTGGAGATCACCCAATCAAGCAGCGGGAATCCGATTCTACTTCTGTTGATCACGTTGGAACCGTACGGGTAAGCCCTCCCCTCTCCTTGAACCGTTCTTACCAATTATTCCTCTAAGGGAAGTTATTTGAGTTTGAACAAGAATTATTTTACCACATATCTACGTCGTTCTCGGGTGTTTCAAGGATCGTTGTTCACATATACCGATCAAGGGTGATCGAGGTAGGTGGTCTGGAATTTAAATTCCAACTGTTGTGTGTTTTTGTGTACCATTGTGCTACGAACCCACGTTGGGGTGTCATATGTCTGAGGCCTTGGCTGTTTAAATACCTATAATTGCATAGGTAATTTAATGTAAATGTAAAACTACTGTTTGGGATCACTGCTTGGATCCAGGACCACTCGTGGGTGTGTTCCTCTATTTAGCCGATTGGCCCGGATACCTGAGGGTATGCCATGTTTAAATTGAGCATTACTTTTTCCTTGAAAGGAATTGTATATATAACTGTTTGTTATGCTTTGGGCTTGGCCTGGTATATTAGCCTGAGGGCGTGATTATATTAGCCAGAGGGCGTGATTATATTAGCCTGAGGGCGTGATTATATTAGCCTGAGGGCGTGATTATAATAGCCTGAGGGCGTGATTATATTAGCCTGAGGGTGTGATTATATTAGCCTCAGGGCGTGATTATATTAGCCTGAGGGCGTGATTATATTAGCTTGAGGGCGTGGTTATATTATCCTGAAGGTGTGGTTATATTAGCCCAAGTTCATAGTTCTGAGGAACTCTGAATTTTACTAAATTGAACTTGAATGTTATTAAATGGAACTGCTAAATGAATATTTAAATGGAAATGAAACTGGTAACGATAGTTACTTCTGAGTGCTTACTAGTTTACTACTTTTATTGTACACTGTTGTTGCACATTTCTCACTAATAGTTGGGCATGGGCCTTTGGTGGGTGCCTACTGGGATTTATTTCTCACACCCTGTTTGGGTCATGTTTTCGGCCCAAAAATACTATATTGTTGTAGGTGTGGATAAGGGAAAGGGTCTCTATACAGGTACTTGAGTGTTGCTGAGGTGTAAGGGAGCATGGGACCGAGCTCAGGCTCATGATGTTGTTGATTGTTCTGTTTTGTTCTGATGTACCTGTACTTTCCATCGTATCGTATTGTATTGTTGTGTAACATGTTCTAGTTGTTTTCGTATAATAGTGACATGTTGCATCTTGATATATATATGACTGCTGGTTCTCTTTACTTCAGTTTTCCATTTCAGTTGTATATTGTTTACTGCTTTTGTTGTTTTATGTTATTTATCCTTTCCATTGCACTACACTTTGACAAATGAGGGCATAGTTTCCCCACTATTAGACCTGGGCCCTCACTACTAGTCGGCAGCCTCTGGCGTTTGGGGAAATGTGCTTGAGGTCATGTGACCAACCGAGTTTGGGGCACCCGTTGAGTGGCCCCCGGATTCGGGACGTTACAAAGTGGTATCAAAGGTAGGTTCTTTCCTTTGACTTACTATTGTGAGATCTAATTAGGGATAGGACGGAAACGATAGTTGGTAATAATCTATTCCCGGGAGTATCTAACCCGTGTACAGGGAAAATCCAATTTACCTCGTGTTGAAATTTTTCTGATTTTGCAATTTTACAGTTGATCTAATTTTCACTATTGGGTGACGCACTTGTGAATGTGCTATTTATATGTTATATGTGGGTTATATTTTAGTTGAAACCCAATGAGATGAGGTTATGACTTCTCATGCATCATTTAGGAACATGATATAAATCACATTTCATGCATTCTTCCTTGCCATATAGGTGCATTAGAAATTGCATGTTGTTGTGATTACTGTTGTGCTCGAAAAGCATGCTATTGTGATAGCTTCTTTGATAGATATCGGTTAATTGATAGGATATTTTTTTATGAGGCCTTCATAGAATGGATTCCAAACTATGGTTATTGAGAAGTATGGGCTCTCATCGACCGGAATTTGGTGGATCATTGGCTGTTTACCATATTTATAAACATAGATAAGATTCCAAGCTTTGATTCGCGAGGAGTATGGGCCCTCACGGATCGGAATTTGGTACTTAGGTTTTGGTTTCAGTATTTTCTGGGATCTGGAGTAGTTTCTGAGGCATACTATCTAGAAAACCCAGTATACACGCCATGTAGTTTTGTGGACACACACCGTGTGTTCTTCTGTTCGGGAAGAAATGAAAACTTTTTACGTACACGCCGTGTACCCTCAGTACACGCTGTGTAGTCTCTTCCCATGTCATAGAACATGTGGGCGGGGACACGAGATAGGGAATGGTTTTTGGAAAAACACGACGTGTACCATTTGTACACACCGTGTAGTAGTGACCCAGTGTCCGCCCGTGTAACGAACAACATAGATGACAAAAACCTCAAGACATACATGTCATGTTCACTTTGAACACACCATGTAGTCTGACCCCGGTACCTGACCATGTTAATAACAACATGGGTCGGTGTTATCCTTCCTAGTATACACCGTGTCCTTTTGGAACACATTGTGTAGTTGTAGCCGAGTAGTCGTTCGTGTAGTGAGCAACACGGGTCGGTCTGGGGCCTTTTATACACGCCGTGTCTTTTTTGAAAACACGTCGTGTAGTGTGGCCTGGGCATATAGGCCGTTTCATGAACGACACGGGAAGTTGGAAATTAAACGATGCACGCCGTGTAGTCTTTATACACGCTGTGTAGTCTTGTTCAAATGAGTCGTGTGGATTAGCCATGTAGAAGGACTCGGGCAGGGAAAAAGGATTTGAGAACACGTTGTGTAGTATTCATACACACCGTGCAGTCAAGTTTTGTAAATTTTGAAAACTTTCCTTCTCTTGTCCCCTTGTTTTGGTTTTTGATAATCTTGGTCTAAGGTGTGAATTTGACCTTGTAGAGTCATGCCGCCAAGACGACCACCACTTGTACTCCAAGAGAGAGGCGACGATTATACTTTGGAGATGGTAGGCCATGGGATACCATTTGATCCTCCAGTAGTGCCAGATGCGGCACCAGCCGTTATACCGGATGCGGGCATGGAAGTGCAGTTCTGTGAAGGCTTCATGCGGTTTATGCAGACCTTCCAGGGAGCACAACAGGTTGCCACATCTATGGCTGAACTGACTCGTATATTTCAGTAGCAGCATCCGCCTACGTTTTTAGGGGATGGTGGGCCACAGGCTGCAGAGTCATGGTTGGATTCAATGCAGACTATTTTCGATCATCTTGAGACGCCTCCAGTGAGGAGGGTCAAGCTTGCGACTTATATGCTACGTGATTCTGCCAAGAGGTGGTGGGATGTTACCACCCAGTCTGAGCATCACTGTGACATGGAATGGGGAGATTTTCAGATTGATTTCTATAACTTCTTCTTCCCAGAGAAGCTGAGGGAAGATCGAGCCTGAGATTTCATGAATCTACAGAAGTGTGCTATGTCAGTGATGGATTATTCTTCTCGCTTTACCGAGCTTCATCATTTTGCACCCGTTCTGGTGGGTGATGAGACATTGTGGGCCAGACGCTTTGAGGATGGTCTTCGATATGAAATCTGATCACTGGTGAATGTTTTCAGGTTTCCGACTATACATGCTATTATAAACCAGGCACTGATTACTGAGAGGAACCTGCAGGAATCTAGTGGTGTGGTCCAGGGAGGTTCGACACCATTTATCGGTACTACTTCTACCATTAAGAGGAAGAGACAGATGGATTTCTCTCACGGCGGAAGTACCAGCCAGAGGAATGCTTTGGGTGGACCGATCATTTTCTACCAGTGTGGTAGAGAGGGGAACAAGAGACCACAGTGTCCACATGACCCAGTGGAGTGTCAAGCTTGCGGCAAGATGGGTCATCTCCAGCGTTATTGCAGGGCGATTCTACCAGTGGCTAGTGAGAGGGGTTCTGTGCAGACTCCGCATGCGGGAGGAAAACAAACAGCTTCTTACCAGTCAGGAAACTGGAATACGTCAGGGCGTGCAGGCCGATATGGTGGTCGTGGATGTGGTAGCCAGCCACCGGGATCTCAGATGCCTGCAGGGCGGGACAGCTCAGGGTAGCCAGGCTATGTCGTAGGGTCGTGGCACTGGGCAGGAATATGTAGTGCAACAGACCCAACAAGAGCAGGATCCCGGACCTTCTACTATCAGAGGTACTATTCTAGTAGCTTATGTTTTATCTTCAGTACTTTTCGATACAAGTGCTACACATATTTTTATATCTGTGCCTGTTGTAGAGAGCCTTGGGATCTGTATTTCTTCTTCTACTGATGTTATGATTCTAGACACTCCGTTGGGGACTATAACGGCTGGTGTGTGTCAGTGTAAGGAGTGCCCCCTTGAGGTTGGTGGGTGTCACTTTCTGTGGGAACTCTATGTCTTAGAGATGATGAGTTATGATGTCATTCTCGGAATGGACTGGTTGGTACCCTTCCAAGCCTTTGTGGATTGCTATCGTTGTAGGGTGAGTTTCACATCACCAGAGGGCGAAGAGTTTCTATACAAGGGTGAGTGGGATGTCCAGGCGAGCCGAGATGGACCTGAGCATCGTGGGCGAGGTGGTGTGACAGCCCGGATTGCAAGTTTATATCTGGATTATCAGGGGACTTGTCAGAATGATTTCCCTCCAATGGTTGATCATTTCAGGGATGTCTTCCCGGACGACTTTTTGGGTCTACCTCCAAAGCGAGAGGTGGATTTATCTATTGAGCTTGTGCCAGGAGCAGCACCGGTGTCCATTCCTCCTTATAGGATGGCTACACCAGAGTTGCAGGATCTCAAGAGACAGTTATAGGAGTTGCAGTCAAAAGGTTTCATCCGACCCAGCACTTCTCCTTGGGGTTCTCCGGTCCTTTTTGCAAAGAAGGCAGACGGTACCATCAGACTCTGTGTGGATTATCAGAAGCTGAACTAGTTGACGGTCAAGAACCGATATCCCTTTCTAAGGATTGATGATATTGTTGATAAACTTCTAGGAGCACAAGTGTTCTCGAAGATTGACTTGAGATACAGATATCATCATTTACACGTTAGACCATCTGATATACCTCTCATAGCCTTCAGGAGTAGGTATGGTCTATAGGAGTACTTGGTTATGTCGTTTGGACTCACGAACGCGCCAGCAGTTTTCATGGCTCTGATGAATCATGTGTTCCATCCTTATCTATAATCTTTTGAGGTAGTCTTTTTGGATGATATCTTGGTGTACTCTCACACTCGACACGACCATGACACCCATCTTCAGATCATTTTTAGTACACTGAGAGAGCATCGGCTATATGCTAAACTCTCAAAGTGCCACTTTTGGATGGACCAGATACACTTCCAGGGTCATATCATCTCAGAGTCAAGAGTTTTCGTGGACCTAGAGAAAGTGAGAGTAGTATTTTCCTGGGATCATCCAAAGAACGTGTTTGAAATACGGAGTTTCTTGGGGATGGATGGTTACTACAGGAGCTTCATCCAGGACTTCTCCAACTTAGCAGAGCCATTGACAAGTTTGACTAAGAAGGGTGTGAAGGTTGTTTGGTTATAATCTTTTGAGATAGCCTTTCATAAGATGAAGGAAAAGTTGACATCAGCACCAATCCTGATACTCGCAGAGCAGGGGAAGAGCTATACAGTTTACTGTGATGCATCAGGTATTGAGTTGGGAGCTGTGTTGATGCAGGGTGATCGATTTGTTGCGTATGGGTCTTGGCATTTGAGGCCACATGAGAGGAATTACCCAACGCATGATCAGGAGTTGGCTACAGTTGTTCATGCATTGCGCTGTTGGAGACATTATCTCTTGGGAGATCATTTTGTGGTTTTCACTGACCAAAAAAGTCTCAAATATATCTTTACTCAGTGTGACTTGAATCTGAGGCAGTAGAGGTGGGTTGAGTACCTAGAGTCCTTCAATTTTTAACTTCCCTATACACCTGGTAAGGGTAATGCAGTTGTTGATGCACTGAGCAGGAAGACTCAGATACAGGCAGTTCATGAAGCTAGTGGTGAGTGGCAGCTTATGGCTTTGTTCTCTGAGATGAATTTGGAGGTGCATGACAGTCAGGGGAAGACCTATCTTTCTTCCTTAGTTGTGACTTATACCCTCTTGGATAGAGTGAGGATGAGACAGCTATCGGATTCAGAAGGCCTAGTTCTACGGGTGTCGGTGACAAGAAAGGACCCTCCTCCTGGTTGGGTGATAGGCGATGATGAGGTACTGCGTTTCCATGGACGAGTATGGGTTTCAGGGGACATATGCAAGGATTTGATGTGGGAGTTTCACACTTCAGCTTGGGAAGTGCATCCCGGGGTTACCAAGATGTATTGTGACTTGAGACGTCAGTATTGGTGGTCGGGTATGGAAAGAGAAGTATTTGGTTTTGTTACTAGATGTCCCACCTGTCAGCAGGTGAAGGAAGAGCATCAGAGGCCAGTAAGATTGTTATAGCAGTTACCCATTCCAGAGTGGAAATGGGATGATGTCGCGATGGATTTTGTGACTGGGTTACCGAGGTCACCTCGAGGAAATGATGTCGTGTGGGTTGTGGTGGACAGACTCATGAAGGTGGCTCAGTTTTTTCCGATCAAGGAGACCTTCGGTGTTGACGAGATCAGAAATCTGTATTTCCGAGAGGTTGTATGTATTCATGGGGTTCCTAGTTCTATCATTTCAGATAGGGACGCCCACTTTACGTCTCATTTCTGGAAGAGTTTTTAGAGGGCACTGGGTACACAGGTTCTTCTGAGCACAGCTTACCACCCTCAGACTGATGGCCAGTCAGAGCATACGATACAGGTTCTAAAGGACATGCTGCGTGCATGCGTCATAGACTTTGGGGCTCTTGGGAGAAGCACATACCCCTGGTCGAGTTTTCTTATAAAAACAGTTTTCAGGAAACTATAGAAATGGAACCTTACAAGGCTTTATATGGTAGGTCATGCCGATCACCCCTGTGCTGGTTGGAGACAGGTGAGGCAGCTTTACTGGGACCACGTCTCGTACAGGAGACATCAGAGCAGGTCCAGTTGATACAGAAGCGGATGGCTACTGCACATCTTGTCAGAAATCTTATGCTGATCATCGCAGAAAACCCTTGGAGTTTGTGGTCGGGGATCAGGTGTTTTTGCGTGTCTCACCAAGGTTGGGACACAGGAAAATCAGGAGACAGGGTAAACTTTTACCGAGGTATGTGAGGACGTTTGAGATTATGGAGAGAGTCGGGTCGGTTGCCTATCGATTTCAGTTACTACAGAGGTACTGGGCCATGCACGATGTCTTCTATGTATCTCAGTTGTGCCATTATCACTCATACATGTCTCACATATTTCAGCCCAAGGAGGTTGAGCTTCATGTCTATGCATCCTTTGAGGATCATCCGATTCGTATCGTTGATAGGAGCATGAAGGTTCTCTGAGGCTGGTCAGTTCCTCTCGTACGGGTGCTATGGAAGCATGGCCGAGTGCAGGACAAAACTTGGGAGCGGGAGACCGACGTACGTGCTTAGTGGCCAGATTTGTTCATATCTTTATCTTTACCACACTTGGAAGGGCAATTCGGGGACGAATTGCTTTAAGGGGGGAGTTTGTAAGAACCCGGTTCTAAATCTTGAGGTACGGGTTTCTTCTTTTCCCTTTTCCTTAAGTGTTCTTGAGAAAATAAGGAAAATGGGAGAAAATCCTAAATTTTTTGACTACACACCATGTACTTTTCCACACGCCGTGTACTTTGTCCGTGTGGAAGGATTACACAGGGCGTGTAGGTCGGTCGACGATGATGGGTGTAAAAACTGACTACACACCATGTAAGGGGTAATTACACGTCGTGTAGTCAGTCGACAGGAAAATAGTAGGGCGGTGACTAGATGAGTGATAGTACACGCCGTGTACTCAGGTATTACATGTCGTGTACTCATGTCGACAGATGAACAGTGCCATGCTGGTGAGAAGCCGCTGAAGGAACAGTTAAAAAAATGAAAACTACACGCTGTGTACCCAATAGTACACGCCGTGTAGTCTATTTTTTTGCTTAAAATGGGTAGTAGACTCCTCTGTTCATAGGGGAGGATTAGAACCGGAGGAGAACTTGGTAGGGACAACCGGAGCTTTAGAGATCACCCAATCAAGCACTAGGAATCTGATTCCGCTTCCGTCGATCTTGTTGGAACTGTACGGTTAAGCCCTCCTCTATCCTTGAACCGTTCTTACCAATTATTCCTATAAGGGAAGTTATTTGAGTTTGAAATAGATTTCTTTTACCTCAGATCTACGTCATTCTCAGGCGTTTCGAGGAGCGTCGTTCACATATACCGATAAGGGGCGATCCAGGTAGGTGTTTTGGTGTTTAAATTCCAACTGATGTGTCTTTTTGTGCACCATTGTGCTATGAACCAACGTTGGGGTGTCGTATGGCTAAGGCCTTGGATGTTTAAATACCTATAATTGCATAGGTAATTTAATGTAAGTGTAAAACTTCTGTTTGGGATCACTGATTGGATCCAGGACCACCGGTGGGTGCATTCCTCTATTTAGCCGATTGGCCTGGATACCCGAGGGTATGCCATATTTAAATTGAGAATTACTTTTGCCTTGAAAAGAATTGTATATATAACTGCTTGTTATTCTTTGGACTTGGCCCAGTATATTATCCTGAGGGCGTGATTATATTAGCCTGAGGGAGTGATTATATTAGCCTGAGGACGTGATTATATTAGCCTGAGGTCTTGATTATATTAGCATGAGGGCGTGATTATATTAGCCTGAGGGCGTGATTATATTATCCTGAGGGCGTGATTATATTAGCCTGAGGGTGTGATTATATTAGCCTGAGGGAGTGATTATATTATCATTAGGGAGTGATTATACTAGCTTAGGGGCGTGGTTATATTAGCCTGAGGGCGTGGTTATATTAGCCCAGGGGCATAGTTCTGAGGAACTCTGAATGTTACTAAATTGAACTTGAATGTTATTAAATGGAACTACTAAATGAATATTTAAATGGCAATGAAACTGGTAATGATAGTTACTTCTGAGTGATTTATAGTTTACTGCTTTTATTGTACACTATTGTTGCACATTTCTCACTGACAGTTTGGCATGGGCCTTTGGTGGGTGCCTACTGGGATTTATTTCTCACACCCTGTTTGGGTCATGTTTTCGGCCCAAACAGACTATATTGCTGCAAGTTTGGATAAGGGCAAGGGTCCCTATACAGGTACTTGAGTGTTGTTGAGGTGTAGGGGAGTATGGGACCGAGCTGAGGCTCATGATTCTGCTAATTGTTCTGTTTTGTTCTATTGTACCTGTACTTTCCATTGTATCGTATTGTACTACTCTGTAACATGTTCTGGCTATTTTCATAGAATAGTGACATGCTGCATCTTGATATATATATGAATGTTGGTTCTCTTTACTTCAGTTGTCCATTTCTGTTGTATATTGTTTACTGCTTCCGCTGTTGTATGTTATTTATCTTTTCTGCTGCACTACACTTTGACAAATGAGGGCATAGTTTCCCCACTATCAGACCTAGGCCCTCACTGCTATTCGGAAGCCTCTGGACTTTGGGTAAATGCGCTTCAGGTCATGTGACCAACCGGGTTTGGGGAACCCATTGAGTGGCACCCGGATCCGGGATGTTACAGTTGAGGCTAACTTCCAATACCATCATAGTGGAAAAATTCATTTACTGAAATGATTTTACTCCTCATTCCAACCATGTATTACTGAATCGGGTTTACTTATTTCTCCAACCCTGTATTACTAAACTGAGATAATTTCTTATTCTAGCCCTGTATTAATAAAATGATATCATTTCCTATTCCAGTACTATCTATCTCATGAGATATAAATAGTTACCTAATTCATTTGAGGGAGATATAGGTACCACCCATCTAATAATGAAATAATTCTTATATGTTACACAAAAACATAAATCATTCATAGCCTAACCCAAGGAATAAAATGGGTTTCTGAAAAATCATTCCATCATAACATAATCCATATAAAACAAATGGATTTCAGAAATAACATTCCATAATATACATATTAAAACCATAAGAATAATAGGGATAATATACAAGAAACATAAACCTATTAAATAATTTCATCTTATATGGAAAATAATTTTGATTGAACACATGAAATTAATTCTTGAGGAAAATATCCTTTCTTCTTCAAAAATGTTTTCTTTTCTCAAAATTCCACACAAATTTAAAATAAAATAATTTCTTTGAAAATAAACTTGAAATATAGTAAAGGAAGCTTCATGGAAATAAGGCGTTATGAAAACTTAAAGATCCATTCATGTCGTATAAGTTAAAAGAAAATATTTTTCTCATACTCTTATCAGATAAGTCATAAATAATATCATATCAAAAATGAAAAAAGGTTCCTTTAATATCATTTAAGAAAAAATAAAAAATGGGTAAAATTGACTTTAAAAAGTTTTAGAATAATAGAAATAATATTTTTGAATACATATTTATGAAACATGGAAATAGATGATAAATATACCTCAGTAACTACTTATGTATAAACAATCTCAGATAATAATGAGATTTAAAAATTATCCCTTACCTTAGGTTTGGGTTTATTCATACATGTTTCAACCTCCTATATAAGGATTAATATAATTTCATTAAATAATTCCATAATCATATTCATTTTTTTGATATTATAAGTGATCGTATTATTACTCGTTTGTTAATAACATTATTACTCATCTTTCGGGTATTAACTACTTTATTTTATTACGTCGGTTTTGATGAATAAGTTCGTATTACTATTATTAGGTTATAGTTATATCATTCTAAGAACTATATTAATATAATATATATCATATTTTATCATTATATACATTTATATATTCATTCTTTGATGAAGATCATGTTGAATGAATCGCATCGCTTCGGGGAGATGGTAGGTCGTACGTATGCACGATCGATGATATCATTACCTTAATTGTGAAATGGAATGAAAGTGGATGGTAAATATTTTGTTTTAGAATCTATATAATCTTATAAAAATCATAAATAGTTATTATTTTTATCATTATACCCATCCAAGTAAGGTGGTGGTGAAAAATAGTTTACACCACTACGTGGAGACAGTAAGCCATACATATGCACTTGTGGGGATTTCATTTTTTGTAGGATGGATAGAAAGTAGAATATGGTTGTTCCATAATAATAAAATCACATTATATAGGTTATACTGAATTTATTAATTTATAATGGAAACAACAAAGTAAGAGTAAGTAGAAGAAGAAATGATCTTGAGTGAGTCTGTAAATGAGATTACCTCTTCTTCAGCGATCTCTCTCTAGATCTCCTCTTAAAGGCACTAGAGTTGGTATTTTGAGAATACCAGAACCTCTAGAATGTGAACAAGTAAGTTGAGAAGGGAAATGGGCATTTTATGTATAATATTGAAGGATCAAAGAGAAGTTAAGAAATGAGGGAGGAGGTTCCCTTTTATAATTGAGGTGAGAGACACCTTTAGAATATCCAAAAATATTAATTTATAATAAAATTAGATACCATTAAAAACCCTCCATAATTTCATATTTTAGAAGATTATATGATATAGGGTTGTAATATCATCAGAAAATAAATTTTATACAAGTTTTTATATCAATTTATACCTTATCATTTTAACTAACCTTTAGGTATTATATTTTAATTTTAACTAAGGTAATAAATGTTTCAATATTAAAAGAGTGTAGTTTTTAATAATTTTATGTTCATTAGGCCATAAATGAAAATTTTAAACTATTTTAAACCATATTATAACTATTTTATGTTTTTTAAAATATCTTATTATTTTAAAATAATTTAATAAAACATTATTTTGACAAAATATCAATAGCATCAATTTTTACACTATTCATTTCATAATTTATTAAAAAATATCAAGATAAGATGTTAACCTAAAAACAAATATTTTATTATATTAAAAAGAGGAAAAATTAGTCTATAAAATTTTTTGGATACATTAATTATCACAAATTATATTTATTTTAATATTTCTAATAAAATTAATTTGATATTTTCATTAATAAAATAATTATTATATCAGTTTTTTGTAATTATTTAATATAATTATTTGCTGTTTAAAAATTATAAATAAAATACCATGATGAATATAATTCTACTAGATTTTATAATAATACTTATAGTCTAATATACCTCCTGGAAAATCCTACATTAAAAATTTTATATTTAATAAAACCTAAATGTAACAACTTTAACATCACTTCAAATAAAATATTATATGTGGAATAAACTTTTCCATGTGTCTTAAAATGGTCAATAACTTAACACTTAGATGATTATGGTCTATATATACTCAAAAAATAATATTTTTCCAAGTTTTCGGGTCTTTTAATGGTTATTATCATTTTAATAAAAATTATTTTATTTATTTTTTATCAATTAAATTATTTATACATCACCAATGTATATGCCTTTAAAGAAATTATTTATTTATTAAAACTTTAAAATAATTAAACATGATAAATAAAAATATTTTATCTTTCAAATGGGTATTTATAGTCTAATTTATCTTCTGTATAGCCTTATTTTAAAAATGATAAATTTATCAAAATTTGAGTAAGACATATTTAACTTTTCATTAAATAAAATATATTAAATGATATAATCTCATCCAAGTGGCTTCCAAAAGATACCATTTAGATCCAATTATAAATTATGTTGAAAATTAATCATCCAATTATATTAGTACAAGTGTTAGGGTAATATTATAATATTATATTTACCTTTAATTACCTGATTTTCCTTTTTACCGTGTTAATAAAAAATTACTAAGGTTGCTATTCATAATGCCCAAAAATAAAAGAAATCTATTTACATAATTTTTAACCAATTATTCCAAATATAGAATACATTTTTCAAAATTGAAAACACATAATTTGAAGTAATTAATTTAAAATTAACCTCATTTTCGGAAAAAAAAAGGGTTTTAAAAGTTAAAACATTGCAAAACAATGAAATTTTTTTACATCTAAATTCATGGTAAGATTAATGGAAATGACCAGAATTATATTAACTGATAAAAATATAGTCTATTTATACTTTAAAACCATTCAATACTATAATTTAACCATAAAAATTATTTTAAGGAAAAAGTTGTTTTCAATTAAAATTTAGTATATTTTAAATATTCATCAAAACTTGAAACTTATCATAAAAATATATAAAATTAATCCAAAGTAAATTTTTATATCACTATTATAAAGAATAAGTTTATTTTTTCAAATATAATATAAAAATGTGTTAAAAAGTAGATTTAAATTGGGTGCACCATCAAAGGGCAACAAAACTGCATTTTTTGAAAAATACTTCTTTTATCCAAAAATTTTAATTTGCTCTTATATCATATCTAGAAAACATATAAGATGAATTTTAAACATTATATTGAATATATTACATATATATTTCATTAATAAAATCCATCAAGAGTGATTTTATTATTTTATAAACTCACTAATTTTCATTTTAATAGTTTTTCAGATATACATTTCCTTTTATTTAAAAATGTTTTTTTAATTTTTAATTAATTGATCACCAAATAATTAATTATATATATTCATGTGTAAAGAATATTTTCATAATTAATTTAATATTTTTCATTTCCACCATTATAATGGATTGGTTATAAGGTAACATAATAATATTTATTTATTCACTTAAACTTGGTCTTGCATGAAATTAATTCTATCAAAAGAACTTGAAATTGTGTGTAACACAATACAAGCATTGTATTGTGTATACTATAAGCTAAGATGGTGTTATGTGTTGTTAAATCTTATATTGGTGTAGAATACAACACAATAAATCAAATAAATTAAAAAAACTGTCTTATAAAAATCTTGTGGTGTTACATTCTACCCACCTTAACGAATTTCACCATCGAAATTTTCCTGGGTTATAAATGGATTAATACTTGAAAGTTTATTTCATATAAACCCACATCATAAAAACAAAGACTAAAACTTCCTTTTAAAAATGAATATTTGGAAAATTACAGTTACCTAAAGTAAATCATAACTAGGTCTCTACGTAGGAGAATATAGGTGAAGATATGGGCATGGATGAAAATCATAAATAATCATAGAGATTGATAAAGATCACTAACCATGAGAAATTGGGTGATCCAGAGAAAGTTAAAAATCACAAAATCATACACTAAAGAAGCATGAAATATGTCATTAATATCATCAAAAATGATGATAATAGGACACCCTTTTACATCATGATCCCTTTTCTCAGTGTTGAATAATTTGCATGAGAATACATACTTGTTTGATTTCAGCACAATCTCACCATTTGTAGTGCCTTGAACACTTTCCACTTCATCACTTATTCAAATAAATGAATTTGAATTTTTAATTCTTGAAATACTAACATATCATGAGATCCATACATATATTGATAACTTATTCCATCAGTCTTTACAACACAAGTTATCAAATATGAAAAAATCCACCTATGGTGAGATAATACTTTAATCTCAAAAACTTCATCTGGATTTTAACTTAAACTTTACAAAAATGGATAGCCTTACAATCCCTCCAAAATCTAAAAATACAAAACTTTATAAAGATGTGAACTAAATTATCTTAACATTTATCTCCCATATTTTATAAGGTAGTTCTTGTTTGTCACATTCCAAATGTCTAAACACCTTCATAGTGTATTCTCTTGAGTCATGGTAATAACCTAAATTACCATATATCCTTATTGAAAACATGCATGTTTCCTTATTTCAAAATGTATTGGATATATTCCTTAAGTCCCAAAAATTTGTATAATTTATACATGATAGTATAACCCTCTTAACAAAAAATCCATAATTAGTTCCCAAGAAACTAGTATCATCCAATTTACTTATTCATATCCAACATATATTTATCCAAACATCATTATCTTAACATAAGGGACATATTAGGGTTATATTTCCCTTAATCATGTGTTCTCCAAATATATTATCTTACCCTTAAATAAATTTTCTACGTATTAAGAATTATTCAACATATCCTTTCCAATCCTTAATGAAAAAATTATACGAAAAACACTTATATATATCATGATTCATATAATATATGAATTTCGAAACATATACACCTCAATCACCCAAATTTATTCTTAAACCATTACTCAAGATCCATCATCTTAGTCTTTCATAAGATATGAATCATGTCTTAAGGTTCCTCAACCTCAATCTAACCAAGCTTCTTAAGTTTAATATAAATAATAACGCTATAACATCCCATACCTTTCACATGTCATTTAAAATATCTTTATCCTCATCATTATAACCAATACTAATACCACCATCATGATTTTAGAAGTTAAATTACTTATAATATTTCAATATATGATATCTTAGGTTTAATCCTAGGTTATTCGTGATTATCACAAAAAAAATCTATGATTGTAATCTATATATAGACTTATCCTTAGAACATCCCTAGAAATATCCTTCGAAATATCTATAGGGATTTCACTAAATTTTTCGCATCTATGTTTCAAAAGGTAAATTAAACCTTCACTCTGATACCAACTAGAAAGACCCAAGTTTGACATACATAAACATTACATTACTTTTACAGAATACTTAATACATTACACAAACAGACACCCAAAGACCATATTAGTTTAGTGACTTTAGAAACATGGAACATATTCTTCTAATTTGGTGAAAGATCTTCAAAATATCCCATAAATATCTTCCCCTTTTGTTTTCCTACCTAAAACCTTTCTTTATATCCTGGGGAAAATAAAACATAGGAAAAGGGTAAGATCAGGTTATCACTAAGGGTAAATAAGGAAAATATCAAACATATCAAAATCATAAGACATAAGAACATAGAATTTTAAAATCTTATCCTTTATATGAAATCTCATGATATCATGTCATGGGGTAAATCATAAAAGTTATAAAGAATCAATGAACATATTCTCAATTTTATAACATAATACATGGAATTTTTGGTATACACATAAGCATAGAAAGTCATTTCCATATTATCTGAGGATAATTTACAAGACCATCATAGTGGAAAAGGTATTTTAATGAACTGAGTTCAATCCTCATTTTAGGCCGACATCACTGAATCGGGTTTACTTACCATTCCATCCCTGTATTATTGAACTGAGATGATTTCTCATTCCAATCATGTATTACTTAACCAAGATCATTTCCCATTCTAGTATAATCTATCTCATGAGATATAAATATTTACCCAATGCATTGGAGGGAGATATAGGTCTCACCCATATCAAAATGAAATCATTATTGCATGTTCTATAAAAACATAAATCATTCATCATAGCATAACCCGAGGAATAAAATGGGTTTCTTAAACATAATTCCATAATAACATAATACATGTAAAACAAATGTATTTCAAAAATATCATTACATCATAAACATAATAAAACTATAAAAATAATAGGGATAGTATAATAGAAACAAAACCCTATTAAGGAATTCCATCTTAGATAGAAAATGATTTTTATTGCACACTTGAAATTACTTCTTGAGAAAAATATCCTTTCTTCTTTAAAAATGTTTTCTTTTCTCAAAATTCCATGAAAATTTTAAAGAAATTGATTTATTTAAAAATAACCTTGAAATACTTTAAATTAATATTCATGAAAATACTGCATTATGAAAACATAAAAATTTGTTCATTCCATATAAGATAAAAGAAAACATTATTCTAAAACTTTTATCTGATAATTCAAAAAGTACCTCTTATAGAAAATGAAATAAAATATTCCTTTAATACCATTTAAGAAAATTTTACCAATGGGTAAATTTGACATTAAAATTTTTTAGAAGAATATAAAGAATATTTTGGAATACATACTTAGGAAATATAGAAATTAATGATAAATATTCCTTAGTAACTACTTACGTATAAATAATCTCGGATAATAATGAGATTTAGAAATTATGTCTAACCTTAGGTATGGGTTCCTTAATACATGTCAGAACCTCCTATATAAGGGTTTAAATAATTTCATTAACTTATTCCAGAATCATGTTTATTTTCTTGATATCATAAGTGATCATATAATTTCCTTTTTGTTAATAACATTATTACTCGCCTTTCATGTATTAACAGCCTTATTTTCATACGCATGTTTTGATGAATAAGTTCATGTTTCTATTCTTAGGTTATAGTTATATAATTACCAGAATGATATTAATAAAATATATATCATATTTTTTCATTCTATACATTTATATAATCATTATTTAATGAATTTCATGTATAATGAATCCATCGCATCGTGGAGGTATTAGGTTGAATGTATAAATGAGTGATGAAATCATTCCCTTAATTATGGAATGGTTTTGGAATTGGAGGGTATATATTTTGTTTCAAAATCTATATCATTTTAAAATAATTATATATAGTTATTATTTCTATCATTATACCCATCTCAGTAAGTTAGTGGTGAAAAATAGTTTACACCACGGTGTGGAGACGGTAAGTTGTATGTATGCACTCGTGTTGATTTCTTTTTTCATAGGATGGAAAAAATGTGGAATGTGGTTGTTATATAATATTAACATCTCAGTATATAGGTGATACTAGAGTCATTACTTTATAATGGAAACAACATTGGAAGAGGAAGTATAATAAGAAATGGTCTTGAGTGAGTCAGTAAAGGAGATTACATCTTCTTCAGTAAGCTCCCTCTAGATATCCTATTAAAGGCACTAGAGTTAGTCTTTTTAGAAGACCTAAACCTCTATAATGTGACTAGGGAAGTTGAAAAGTGAAATGGGTAGGGTATGAATGATATTTAAGTCTCAAAGTGAAGTGAATAAATGATGGAGGAGTTTCCCTTTTATACTTGAGGTGAAGGGAACCTTTGGAATCTCCAAAAATATTAATTTATAATAAAATCAAATCCCATCCAAAAACCTCAAAAATGTAATATTTTCAAAGATTATATGATATAGGGTTGTAATCGCATCAAAAAATAAATTTTATAATAGTTTTTTATCAACTTATACCTATTAATTTTAATTAACCCTTAGTTATTCTATTTTAATTTTAACTTAGGTGACACATGTTTCAATATTAAAAGAGTGTGGTTTTTACAAATTTAAAGTAAATTTGGACATAAATGAAAAATTAATAATATTTTCAACCATATTATAAATATTTCATATGTTTAAAAATATTTTATGATTTTTAAATAATTTAATAAAACATTATTTTGACAAAATATTAATAGTGTCGATTTTGACACTTCATTTCATGTATTTTTTAAAAATATCAAGATAATATTTTAACCTAGAAAAAAATATTTTATTATATTAATAAGTGGTCAATTTAATCTATAAAATTCATTGGATATATTAATTTTCAGAATTTATATTTATTTTAATATTTTTAATAACATTAATTTGATATTTTCATTAATAAAATAATTATTACATTAGTTTTTATAATTATTTAATATACTTATTTTTGTGTAAAAAATAAAAATAAAATACGATAACGAAGATAATTATTATATATTTCATAATAATACTTATATTAAAATATACCTCCTATAAAATCCTACATTAAAATTTTTATATTTAAAAAAACCTCAATGTGATAACTTTGACATCACTTTAAATAAAATATTATAAGTGTCATAATCTTTTCCATATGACTCCAAATGGTAAATAACTCAACCCTTGGATGATTATGGTAGATATATACTTGACCAATAATATTTATTCAAGTTTTTTGATCTTTTAATGGTTATTATCATTTTAATAAAAATTATTTTATTTATTTTTCATCAATTAAATAGTTTCTACATCATCAATGTATAAGCCTTTAAAGTAAATATTTATTTCCTAAAAAATAAAAATAAATTACCATGATAAATTAAAACATTTTAGATTTGAAATTAGTATTTCTAGTCTAATTTATCTTTAGTATAACCTTATTTTAAAAATGATAAAGTTATTAAAATTTGAGAAAGACATATTTAACTTTTCTTTAAATAAAATATATTAAATGTCCTAATCTCATCCAAGTGGCTTCCAAAGTATACTATTTCAACCCAAATATTATTTTGTTCTAAAATTAATCATCCAATTATATTATTAAAAGTTTTAGGATAATTTTATAATATTTTATTTACCCTTAATTACCTGATTTACCTTTTTACCGTATTAATAAAAAATTACTAAAGTTACTATTCATAATTCACAAAAATAAAATAAATCTATTTAAATAATTGGGAACCAATTATTAAAAATATTTAATCTTTTTTTCAAAATTTAAAACATAAAAGTTTCAGTAATTTATTTAAAATTAACCCCGTTGTCGAAAAAAATGGGTTTTAAATTTTAAAATATAGCAAAATATTGAAATGTTTTTACATCTAAATTCATGGTAAAATTAATAACAATGACCAAAATTATATTAACTGATAAAAATATTTCCTATTTATTCTTTAATACCATTAAATAATATAATTTAACTATATAAATTATTTTGATGAAAAAAGTTGTTTTCAATTAAAATTTAGTATATTTTTACTATTCATCAAAACTTGAAACTTATCAGAAAAATATAAAAAGTTGATCAAAAGTAAATTTTTATATCCCTATTCTGAATAATAAGTTTATTTTTTCAAATATAATATAAAAAGGTGTTAAACTGGTTTTAAATTGGGTATACCATCAAAAGGCGGAAAAACTACACTTTTTAAAAAATACTCCTATCCAAAAAATTAAATTTATTCTTATATCATGTATATAAGACATATAAGATGAATTTTAAAAATTAGATTGAATATATTACATATATATTTTGTTAATAAAATCCATCAAGAGTGATTTTATTATTTTATAAACTCACAAGTTTTCATTTAAATAGTTTTTCAGATAAAATTTTCTTTTTATTTAAAAAGGGTTTTATTTTAATTTATAATTAATTTCTCACCAAATAATTAATTATATATATTCATGTGTAAATACTATTTTCATAATTTAGTCAATATTGTTTATATCATCCATTATAATGGCTAGGTTATAAGGTAACATAATAATATTTAGTTGTACACTTAAACTCGGTCTTGTGTGAGATTAATTCTATCAAAAGAACTTGAAATTGTGTGTAACACAAGATAAGCATAGTGTTGCATATGATGAAATATAAGGCAGTGCTTCATATAGTTAATGCTTTTCTTGGTGTATTATACAACACAAGACATAAGAGAAATTAAAAAATATATATCTCATAAAAAACTTGGGGTGTTACACCCCCCCATGTAAGGGTAAACACATCCCCCGTGTAAGGGTAACTACATCCCCCTCATAAGGGTAGCCACATCCCCCGCTTAATGGTAGACATAAATAAAGAATAAAGTTTTTAATATAGAAATAACCAAGGAATTAAGGTCATGATTTAATGAAACCAAAAAAATCAAATAAAATGAAATTAATATCATGCTAAAAATAAATAATTCAATGCAAATAATCAATCCCATTTAATTTTAATAAAAATAAAGAGTAAAAATTCAAAAATATCCACCTTTAAAATTAAATTCACAAGCCTAAAACACTCAATTGTCCCTACACCACCTTACATGTCACATTGATCTGGGATAACATGTAATATTATTCAATTTTAAGAGTATATCAAAATGTCCTTTATATGAATCTTAATGACACACATGAGCCCAAATTCAATTATATATAATGTTAATTTCTAAAACATGATAATAAATGTTTTTTAAATCTAATCAATGGTATTAAATGAACTCATTCCTTCAGATACCAAATCTTCCCATCATCACATACTTGCAACCCAGATGAATTCATGCCATCAGAGGCCTTGAAGCAGCTCTCTTGTACCTGAAATTCTCCAAAAAAAACTATATATGTATGTAATTCCTCACATATAAAAAAACTTAGAAAATAGAAATTTAAGGTTTTAATAAGATGAAAACATTTAACAATCCAAAAATACACTAACAATATAAGTAAAATAAAACACCATAGAATGAAATCACATAAAAAATTAGAACAACCAAATCAATATGGATATGATCATCTAAAACACATAAACGCATCTATCATCATGGATTCTCTATGAGTCTGATTAAGAAAATACACCCCCAAGAAGAAACTAAAACTACATTGATCCTAGTACAAGGCCTTCTGAACCTATTCCAAAAAAATACAACCTAAATCCACACTAATTTTGGTTCAATTCACAAAAAAACTACAAGAAATTTAGTATATTGTGGTGGTTTTTAGTGACAGTTTTAGCCCATAATTTTACCAACACTTTTTTAAATCATCGGTATTTAGGTGAAGTTTTTTTTAAAACCACCATTAAATAATTTGAAAATTTATTTCATGGTAGTTTTGTTTAAAATGGCCACTATAATTTTTAATAAGACAACCATATCCCCAACCCCCCACCCCCCTCAAAAAAAACTCTCGATCTCAGCCTACCCTTCACCGTCGATCGATGTCGGACTTACCTTGGACTCCCCCTTGCTATCGGTCAATGTTTTACCCCTCTTGGCCTCCCCCTTTCCATTTCTCAATGTCTTATCCCCGCTTTTCCTCCCCCTTGACATCACTCGATGCCATACCAGCTTCCCTCTCTCCCTCGATGCTAGATCCCCCTCTATGATTCCTTCTTTCTCTCTATGCTATCAGACCCTCTCCATGATTTGTAATAAGCTCTCTCAAATTCATTTCACCCTAATCACAATTAGTTTATTTTGTGCTCTATTTTAGGGTAGATTTGTGAAATAGATTTGGTCTTAGTAATTTACATATTCTAGTTCTCCTTTAATGCTTGTAGTTTTGTAGATTTATGAATTATTTGTGTTCGAGGTGTAGTTTGGTGAAATAATTCATGAAATTTATGTCAACATTTTTATAATAATTAATAATAAATTTATATATGATTGAATTTTTTTTAGTTCTATTTGGTTATGCTATAGTATGGTGTATTATTATTAATGGTGAAATAAATCATGAAATGAATGTTTCGGTATAAATTATGTGTATGAATTCTATAAATATATTTATTTCATGTTCTATTGGTTATATTATATTTTAATAAAAATTTATAAATAAAATTTCACTTGAATGTTTAAATTATGTGTCTTAATATGTTTATACTATTGTAAAAAATTATAAATGTATTATTTTTTAAATTAAATGTGTTTTATTTTAATATACAATAATATAATTATATTTTATATTTTACAGTGTATGAATTCAAGTAAATATAGAATTTTTTTTGTAGGTATGTCATGTCAAAATAGGTTTAGTGATAATACCCACTCAATGTCATAGGGTTTCCATTCTTCCTCTATGAAACTGGGTATAATTCATCACATACCTTGCACAATTTTTTGACACATTGTCATATTATCATAATATGCTTTCATATATAGGTATGAATTCTATTGATGGTGTTAAAGAATCATAAAAGACACCTAATATGGATCTGTCTAGTAATCTGGCCAATAGTCACTTGCCATCGAGAGGTTATTGACGGGTCACGGTTATTGGTATGTAATTGAATATGAAAATATTAATTTCCTAAATATCGATACTAATTATGTAATTTATATGTTCAATAGATGAAAATAATAATAGAAGGTGGAAAGAAATAGTAAATATGTTTTTGAATTTTACTAACATAATGTTAGTTATTCCTTTTGAAGAATATGGGGTACCATTTTAGGATGGAGCGGGTATTTTTTAGCAGTTCTTAGGGTCTTTAGAATGTGAATCGACAAACCTCTCTATTTATTATTTAGATTGGATACACATTCAATTATACTAGAAAAATGAGTAGTTTTATTATCAAATAAAGGTATTATCATTATTATGTATTTATATATGATTAAATTAAACTTTGTTACTTAATGTATTAATAATATAATGCATTATATGTATTTATTTATAAATGATGTTCTATTTTGATGTGCCTGATGCCATTTCACAACCCTGGACCTCAAAAAAATTTAAAAAAAAATATAAAGAATTCAATTTATGATTATGGCATGAATTCAATGAAACATATCTATCATTTTCATGGATGTATGAGAAGGTACTCAAAGGATTTCCTAGATAACAATGGAAAACATTCATTGACCATCATCACACTGAATCTTATAATATATTTTATTAAATTTCAGTAGATTAATAATAATGTGTTAATAACATTTCATGTTTTATTGATATATAATTTCTTTAACTAGATTTTATTATAAATTTCCTCAATCAAGAGAAGAAACTAATTCTCTGTACTGCTGGACCAATTAGCTTCATGACAAAATAACATGGAAAGGTGACATTAAATTTATTACAATAGATATATATAACACTTAAAGTAATTCAGTTTTTATAAATATGAGTTATTTAATTTTTTCAAATAGGAAAAGGAGGTATTTCATTCTGATGGAAAGACAAAATTGTGTTTTGATGTTCATAGAAAAAAAGATGGTAATTATGTCAGTAACACTATAGAAAACATAGGGTTAAATAATTTTAATTATTATTTGGTGTTACTAAATTAGTTTATAATATAATATTATTCAATTTACATTGTAAACTCAAAGATTTATGGGATGTCAACCCATCCTCTTTAGCTTTAATATCCTTGGATGATGACATGGCTTAGATTCTTAGAAAAGAGCATTTAGGTCATGTCAGGTGGATGGGTTGTGGGCCATCTCTATCGAGGGTGTTTGGTAGGGTACATATATCTTCATCAACTATGTCAGTGGGAGGGTGGGTCTTATAGGTTTTACTGATTCTAGTGAACAAAATAAAATTGATGCATTAAATAATACCATTAAAGATCAGGAATCACTTTTTAATACACATAATGATCAGGTATTGGAATTAGAGAGTGTGTTGGATATTTTGTTTTAGAAGATGATTGAAAGTATACTTGAAGAAATAGAAACACTCATCAGGGGTGTAGGAGTGGTAAATTTCAAAAATCTAAACTTATATTCTTCATTTTAATAGT